>CM077091.1:108482713-109082713 GCA_039513925.1 Platanthera zijinensis
TTGTGTAACGTGTGTGACGCATATGAAGTTTCTGTGCGAGCATAAATTGGGTCATTGAGAGAAAGTCGTGTTGTGTCCGTTAACAACCGGTGTCAACGTGTTAGTCCTACATCATGGTATTAGTATGTTTTCTACCCACTGAGCATGACTGGATTAGTAACCCATGTGGATCTGGCGAGCCCTAGAGAGACCGTCAATCTTCTTGTGTTTCGCATCCTGGGAATGTGGAGAATCCGTGTGAGATTTAAACTTTCTAAGGAGAAACTATTCTTGTTGAAGGTGTTGTATGAGCTGTTGTTCTTGGCCTCTTTAGTATTTCTCATTTACAATACCACCAAGCTGAGAGTCCCTGTTATGGTCAAGTTGTCTGCTTCACAGTTGATGGCCAAGAGAAGGCCGACGATCAATGCTTCATACTCCATGACATTGTTAATGGATGGAAACCTTCGGCCTAAGTCCATACTCGGGAGTAGCTCCTTTATGTCTTATTAATAGTATGCCTGCACATACCGCCTTAGACCCATGATGTGCCATCAATTTATAAGACCCATTGCATGGGCATTATAATCGGGTGGGTGCATCCTTCCGAAGGATCGTAGATTCCATCACAAAGTCTACCAGGACTTGGGACTTGATGAAGGGTCTTGGTAAGAACAAGATATCGAACCCTCCTAGCTACACTGTCCATTTCACTAGCCTCCCTCATACCTTTGGTTTCTATAACATCATGCGGAGAGACAATAACATAAGCACTTTGATGGTGCAGGACTGGAAGTATGGCCAGAGCTTTCTCACAGAGAATACCTAGGCCAGATTAGTCTTGTCGGCTATAGTTGATCTACTCTCGATGTCAGATAGGACCTTAATAAGGTTATAGACCCGGGAGCTAAATCGCCCCCTTCTTCCTTCATTAGGATCAATAAAAGCGCATACGGAAAAACCACCAAGTATATTAAAAGGGATTATCTGACGGTGGGCTTAGAGAGTAGGTGTGTGTGTAGGGGGTAGCTTGGTACATCTTGAGGTGTTCAAAGGAAGCCAGACACTCTCCTGTCCATTGGAACCCAATGTGGCATGCCCCACAAAGCGCATTAAAGAATTAAAGGTATTTATCCCACATTTGAGCTGAGAAGCGAGAGAGCATAGTTATCCTCCAGTTGAGATGTTGAACCACCTTGAGGGTGCAAGGGGGAGACATGTCCTCCAATTCTTTAATATTCTCATGTTTGTCCTCAATCCCTTGTTGTGTTACCATTATGCATACAAATTTCCAGGCAGTAACCCCAAACACATACTTGGACGAATTTAGGTGCAATTAGAAGTGGCAGACAAGCTGGAAACACCAGTCCAGATCTTCCAGGTTATGGCCACGCTGGATACTATTTACTAATATGTCAACAATGTAAAACTTCATAGAATATCTGATGTGATCTTTGAACAATCTCTTCACCAGTCTTTGGTAAATAGCTCTGACATTATTTAAACTAAAGGGCATCACTTTGATGCAATATACCCCTCTGTCAGCGTGAAAGGTAGTGTGATACTCATTTGCCGAGTCAATCCATATTTGGTTGTGCCTTGAGTAGGAATCTATGAAAAGGAGTAGATTATGTTCGGTTATAACATCTGCAAGATGATCATTACGAGGAATATTGTAGCATCTGCAAGCCGATCATTATGGGGAAGCAGGAAGTTGTCTTTCAGACAAGCTTGGTTGAGATTATTGTAGCCTACACACATCCTCCGCTTCCCAAAGGCCTTCTTACAATGACCACATTGGAGAGCTAGGTGGGGTATTGTGCCCCTTGGATGAATTGCTCAATCAAACTCTTGTGCACATCCTCCTCTATTGTAATGCCCCTTAATTTTCTATAATTATTTTAATCCCTTTAGTGGCGTAATAATGATGTAAGGCGTTACGTTGATGCATAATTAACAGTGCATTGTCGTGAGTGCGAGATTTTTTTGTTGGGGCGAGTGGGCCAGTTTTTAGACTCATCGAAATTAGAGTTTTGACATGGAAAATTAAAGTAATTATTTTAAAGCATGCATGTGAAGTTTCATTGTGATCCGTGCTTAATAAGGATCTCGGTGAATTTTATAAGGATTATTATTGTTTTAACTTCGGGAAACTTTAACCCGAGTTTGATTTGTCGGATTCTGATTTTGACTTTGCAGTTGGATTTGTAGCACCGCCATTTAGCTTTGGTGTGAATTACATTGAAAACTGAGGTGATTTGGTCACCCTCGTCGTCTGAGTTTTTCTAGTTATTATATTAATAATATAATATTAAATATATATATATACATATACTTATAAAAAAATAAAACCTTATTCATCCTTCTTCCCCAAACTTTGGTCCTGAGAGCGGAAAGAAGAGAGAGGCGACCTTTCTCTGTGAAACTTTTGGCCGTCGTTTTGGGAGCTCCGATGGACAAAATACTCGACGGAGCATAGTTCTGGAAAGCTCTCGCCGAGCTCTTAAAGTGTGAGGTAAGTATTCTGGATTTTTGGAGTTTGAGGTAGTAGCCTAACCCTTGTTTTTGCAGCGATATTTTTTAAAGATCATAGACGAGGAGTTCTTTCGCTCGAATCTTGAGGTTGGGAGCTTGGGAGTACGAGTTTCAGGAGATTTTGAGGCAAGTGGTGGTTCCTACCCTCTTGTTCTTTTTTTCTTATTATTTCTTTTCTTTCTGATAATAGAACTTAGGAATAGAGTATGGATTAGTGTTTGTTGAATCTGTGTAGTGTAGATATTGGTCCAAGTCTTAATCGTCAAGTAAACTCATGAGGCCAAGTAGAATTTGTCAAGTCAAATTCGTCGAGTGTCTCAATTCGTTGAGTCTGACTTGAATTCGTCGAGTGTCTTGATTCGTCAAGTCAATTCATTGAGTCTGACTTCAATGCGTCGAGTTTCTTTGAATACGTCAAGTCAAATCCATCGAGTGTCTCAATTCGTTGAGTCTTACTTGAATTTGTCGAGTGTCTTCATTCGTCGAGTCAGTTCATTGAGTTTGACTTCAATTCGTCGAGTGTCTTTGAATTCGCAAAGTGTAATTCATCGAGTGGCTACAGTGTTGGCGTAAATTGTTGCCTTTGTGTCAAGTGAAGCAGAGAGACTTCGAGCAGCTACAGTATTGGTGTCAAGTGTCTTTGAATTTGCCAAGTTTAATTCGTTGGGTATCTTTGCATTTAGTCAAATTCATTGAGTAAATTTGCCGAGTGTCTTCGAACCCGTCGATTCAATTCGCCGAGTTTCGATTTGACGTAAGGGAAATTCGTCGAGTATTCTCGACGAATCTGTGTACTTAGAATTTTCGTCGGGTGAACTCCAAATTCGTCGAGTATAACTTAGGAAATTTTTTGGTTTTCTTTCCTTTGCGTCGTCGTGGGAATCTGATGCTAAGTCTTGGGTTTCTTTTGTTTATTAATATATTGTATGATTATTTGTGATCTTTGGTCAACAATGGATAAAGGACCACCTCCTTAGTGCTAGTTTGTGAATCATTACACCTGGTGGGTTTTCTTCTCTTCTTATGGGCTGTTGGGTTGGGTTGGATAATGTGACCACCACAACAGAGCCTTTTCGAGATGTTTGGTCTAATTGTTTGTATTGGATAATGTGGTCACTAACTCAGTACTGTTTTTACTGGTGTTAATGATTCACGTGTTTGAGCTGATAAGTCTCTTATATATATATATATCATATACATACTCTTGCAGAAATTAATGAAGCATAGCTCTATATCGTACTTGGTGCAACTACTTACACTTAAACCTCTGTGAATTCTTCATTGCTTATTATTTTATGATTTAGATGCTGTGGTTTGACAACTATTCTGTTTGGGTTGGTAACCCTCTTAACTTGCCTAACTACTTGATTTTAATCCTTGCTACGACTTGTACATTCTTGCTGAGGCATTCTTTTCTTTTGAATGCCTCAGGCTCAGAGTAGTATGGTTTGAGTAGTTAGAGTTGGTGGCCTCAAGTTTTTTGTAGTAGTAGTAGTGGTTCATCCCACACATTCGTGATGTTGTTTTGTTGTTCTCACTTTGTTCACACATACATTTTGTTCTGTGGGTTCGTGTCAGATTGTTGACGCCCACAGTGAATTATTGTAGAGGTTAGACTATTTGCTAGCCACGATGCTATTTCTTGCTGGTTTGTTTTACCTACTTGCTCTTTGGGAAGGATTTATATAAGGTTGCAAGTTAGTTATTTTCAAAAGATAAAAGATCATTTTTCTTAGCTCATACTTATACATCTCTTTAAATCAAATATCATCCTATTTTTAACGAATGTAAAAGCTTTTTAGTAATTATATTAAATTTAGACTTGTGCATATCATGAATTATTCTATTGAATTTTCATGCTCATATAGGATAATAAATGAACTAAAAAAATATTTTCGCTATGTATATATATATTTTACCCGTGGACTAGTTGATCCATTGAGCCGAGTGACACATCCATATAAACTTAAACTCAAACTATATTTTCACCATAACCAATGTGAGAATTTCATGAAAGCTATTAAGAGTAGGTTCTTTCCTGATCATCTGCATTGTCCCCTGCATGGTGTGGTATTACAATGCATATTTCCTCTTACTCTAATATATTATTTAATGCTGAGAAAATACTGGTTGTGACAGTTGGTATCAGAGGGAGGTTTGCTTGACAAGTTGGTCGAACGACTATCTCTGGTAAAGTTTTAGTTGTCTTGTCTCATTGCATACACACACTGATGTATCATCAGTACATCTTGGCTGAAGCTTAAACATTACACTCATAAGCATGAAAAGAAGTATACGGGGCATATTATATAGTATGTGATGCATAATTTGTATTTTTATATGGATCCTCATATGAAGCAATATGTGACTGTTATGTAGTATGGGATGCATAATAATCATCACATGGATACCCATTAGATTTTATTTTTCATTACATGTGATATTATATAGTATGAGATGGATAATATTTCATGTGTACGCCTCTTATAACATGCGTTGAGGCCTTTATTAGAATGCATAACCCTGCATGCATAACATAACATAGCATGAGCACATGTGTCAAGTTAAGATCTACATAATGACACGCGTACACACATGGTTTTCAAACAAAGAAATAAGAATTCACGCATTCATATTATATGCACATTAGTCAGTAGGATGATGGTGTATCATACTAAGTTAAATCATAGCATCATTTTTGTAAATCCCAGAGCAAGATAGCAGCAAGAGCAAGTATCTATACATCTTTTGTCAAAACTAAGTTGAGTAGTTTTAGCCGTAAGCTAGGTTTTGATGAGTTGTTCGTTTGTACTATTAGGGATGCCGCCAAAGCGTATTGCGATGAGGTCGACTCTCTAGTTGGAGGGTGAGTCATCGGGTGCGCAAAGTGAGGCTGTGATTGAAGGGCTACGATAGAGCAATGAGGCTCTGTCAAGGAAAATGGTTGCAATGCAAACACATATTCAGGCGTTGTTGACTGCTGCCTTAGGGCAGCAACCTGGGGTACAGGAAACTGTAGTGGGATAGACTGTACCTGTTCCTTCTGCTCCTCTGGGCCTCCGATTCTATTGCCACCGGAGATGAATTTTATTTCGCACTTCCAGTGATTAGGACCTCCTACCTACGACGGAAGAGCCGATTTCATAGATTTAGATGATTGGATCATTGCAATTAAGGAGATGTTTTTGTATTTAGTGATCTCCGCAGACTAGAAGGTAATGGTTGCCACTTACCAGCAGAAGGACCTTGTTAAGTGCTGGTGGATCTGAGAGAAAGAGGGCCTCGTAGAGGGATGTTCGTTGGAATCTTTTAAAGGATGTTGCTGAGAAATTTCTACCATAAGTAGAGCAAGACCGTCTAATGAATGATTTTCTGCACCTGAAATAGAGACAGTTCATGGTTAATGAGTATGAGATAAAATTCAACAAGTTGAGCAGGTTTGCTCAAGACTTGGTAGCCTATGAAGCAGGTAGAGTAAAGCGATTTCTGGCAGGACTTCGTAGCGACGTCCAGCAGTTAGCTAGCACGTATAGATCAGAGGGTTATATTGAAGTGGTAGAAGCGGCCCTGAAGGTCGAGGCAATAGATAATACAAATAAATAAGGTGCGCAGATGAGGAAGGAAAGGAGAAATACCAATGATAGTGAAATCTCTCGGACGTTTGACACTGCTTCGAAGAAAGGAAGCAAAGAAGCGTGTAGTTTCTGTGGTCAACTAGGCCATCCCTTTGAGAAATGTTTTAAGAGGGTGGGAGACCAGAAGTAGCAACGAGTGCTTGCAATTTAGAGCATTCTTAAAGGAGTCCTGATCTGTGCTTCGTGTAAGCAGAAGAGGCATGATATTGCACATTGTTGGACAAATGATAAGGTTTCCTTCCAGTGTGGGCAGAAAAGGCATTTGAAGTCTAGGTGCCAGCAGTCTCAGCCCCCGATGCAGCTTGTTCCACTTCAATCCATGCCACCCTTGTCGTAGTATCTGGATAAAGGGAAGGGCAAGTTGAATGTGGTTGCCATGGAAGAAGCACAGACTTCACCTAAGTGATCTCAAGTAAGATTCTAAACTAGTTCTTAACTTTAGCTATAGTTTCGTTGTTGATTCGGCTAGTTACGTATATAATTTCATAGGGGATTTTAAGGTAAAGAACCATTGATAACGCATTCCTTTTGATTCTGGTGCTACCCACTCGTTCGTGGCTAGGACTTTCGTAGAACGTCAATGTATGACTCTCGAGCAAGTTGGCGATCCGTTTCACGTTATGTTTCCCTCTAGTGACTCGGTGGTGTAGGATGTAACGCCTCCCCTGTAATGACCATATAATATGGGTCCGATAGGGGCCCTACAACATATAGATGCCACAGCTTAAGCATCATAAAGTGATATAAAAGAACATCGCACCTCAAAACTCAGAACACAAAACAGCAGAAACCCACAAATACTAGAGTTATCCACTATCACAGGAGTTCGAAACTGCCCTAAGGCCTTACAACATATCAAGTGTCCAAAAACTTAACCAATAAAAAACAGAGAAACGTGCTTTAGCACTCTTAGGCTACCTCGTCATGCAAGCCAGATTTCAGTTCATAGAGCAAAGCATTCAACAAAACACAAGTAAATAAAAGAGGGTTCCACTTCATGAGGCTTAGGCATTTTTGGCAGGCGAGCTTGCTCCCGCTTGCGATCCTTGCCCTATAAAAATTTGTGGTAACTTGGGTCAGCAAAGGCTGACCACAACTGTGTAACCAACACATCTCCTCCCGACCATCCCTAGCGGACCCAGGGGCACTCCACCACCCTACAGATCCGCAATTTGTATGGAAATATATATATTTAGAGAGAGAGAGAGTAAAGAAACAGGTTAGGATGTCACATACATCAAACACGTTTCTAGGTTGAGCATTTAATAAAAGGTGCCTACAATGCAGTATGTATGCAAACACGGGTTTCACCCAAGGCACCCTATAGCACATGAATCTAACATATCATCACGTATCATCATATCACATCCCAAAGGTACTTCCATTTTCCACTAACAACATTCAATCCATCACACAAAACTCTTGTCTAGGCCCCACTCGCTCGTGGGTCTCAAAATCTTGGGCTTGCCTGCAAGCTCTGACTTCTCACGTCAGGATTCCGTCACACAAACAAACTGATACTAAGAATCCTTGCTTGACCCTACCCGCTCATAAGCTTCATTGCTCGGGCTTGTCAAAAACTTGGCATTCTCGTCAGTTTTCTTAGAAGGGGACTTGTCTCGTCGGGACACTCTCCACATATGACTTGCACGTCACGGGCTAGCCAGTCGACCATAGAGACAAAGACGTGCCTCCACACATCAATCCACAAACATAGCCTTTTCCACCCTAATCCACTATTCGTTCACTCACAAAATAAGGGGGGGGGGGCAAACATCACAAATGACATCTTGCCCCAAACAGATTTCTAGCAAAATCCTTAAGACTCGTTATGCAACATCACTGAGTCGGACTAACGGTCGCATCTACAGATTAACCCACAATGCCTAATCAACTAGCAGAGCGGATTTCTAATGCATCAACATGCCAGAGACGGACACAATCGACCCGGTGTCTCTTTTGAACCATGGCGACCTGTACCCCTCTAATTTGAGAGATCGGGTGCCTAAAATGCTTGAAAGTAAGCAAGAATGAAACGGATGCCATGCATGCATCCTAAAGACCGAGAGAAGAAGTGTCGTTACCTTACAACTCCTCTTCCTAGCCATGAAGATCTTAATTTACATTAATGAAAGTGTGCGCCTTCAATTCCTATCAACGAATCTGGCATCGGTTCGACGAATGGAGGCTCGGAGCTTCGCTAATGGCAGAGAAAGTCCTTCTTCCTCCTCCTCCAAAACCCTCTCTCTCAAACCTTAAATCCCACTCAAATGAAGTGAATGAGGGGAAGACAACCTTTCAGCCCTACTTAAGCCTCTTGGACAGAGTGTCCTGGTTTAACGCCCCTCGCCGATACAACGTGACGATGTCACGGCTCCGCTCTAAGTGACGCTACCGGGCTGCAGCCCAAGCACCCCAACCTCTCTCCAGCCCACTAGCGGGTTGGTGGCTACAGCCTCCCTTTGATGAGCGAACTCGATAGTAAAGTTGGGTCGTACGGGGACTTCCCATGAGGTCACCCATCCCAGTACTACTCTCGCCCAAGCAAGCTTAACTATGAAGTTCTTTCAACTCTCATCACCAACTGAGAGTTGAAAGAACTTCATAGTTAAGTGTGCTTGGGCGAGAGTATTACTGGGATGGGTGACCTCCTGCGAAGTCCCCGTACAACCCAACTTAACTATCGAGTTCGCTCATCAAAGGGAGATTGTGGCCACCAACAACCCTCCAGTGGACTGGAGAGGGGTTGGGGTGCTTGGGCTGCAGCTCGATAGCGTCGCCTAGAGCGGAGCCGTGACATCGTTACTTTGTATCGGCTAGGGGCGTTACAATAAAAAGTGCACTTTTTATTGTAACAACCCTGGCGCGTACGTAACAGCATTACGGCTCCGCTCTCTAGGCATCGCTACCGGGCTGTAGCCCAAGCACCCCAACCCCTCTACCTCCACAGGCGGGTTGTTTGTGGCCACAGCCTCCCTTTGATGAGCGAACTCCACAATTAAGTTGGGTCATACCTGGACTTCCCAGGAGGTCACCCATCCCAGTACTACTCTTGCCCAAGCACGCTTAACTACGGAGTTCCTTCACTTCTCATCACCAATTGAGATGTTGGTGGACACAGCCTTCCTTTAATGAGTGAACTCCACAGTTAAGTTGGGCCGTATGGGGACTTCCCAAGAGGTCACCCATCCCAGTACTACTCTCGCCCAAGCACGCTTAACTACGGAGTTCCTTCACTTCTCATCACCAGTTGAGCTGCAGCTCAACTGGTGATGAGAAGTGAAGGAACTCCGTAGTTAAGCGTGCTTGGGTGAGAGTAGTACTGGGATGGGTGACCTCTTGGGAAGTCCCCGTACGGCCCAACTTAACTGTGGATTCGCTCATCAAAGGGAGGCTGTGGCCACCAACAACCCGCCAGTGGGCTGGAGAGGGGTTGGGGTGCTTGGGCTGTAGCCCGATAGCGATGCCATAGGGGGCTATGGTCCAAATCCTTGGTCGTTACAATAAAAGTGCACTTTTTTTGTAACGACAATGGAGCGTACGTAACAGCGTTACGGCTCCGCTCTCCAGGCATTGCTACCGGCCTGCAGCCCAAGCACCCCAACCCCTCTCCGATCAACCGGCGGGTTTTTGGTGGCCACAGCCTCCCTTTGATGAGTGACCTCGTGGAAGTTCCCGTACGACCCAACTTAACTATCGAGTTCGCTCATCAAAGGGAGGTTGTGGCCACCAACAACCCGCCGGTTGATCGGAGAGGGGTTGGAGTGCTTGGGCTGCAGCCCGGTAGCGATGCCTGGAGAGTGGAGTCGTAACGCTGTTACATATGCTCCATGGTCGTTACACCTGGGCCATAGGATTACATCCCAAGAAGGATCGGACGGGCCAAACTCAGCCATTACGAAAATTCTTCCCATATGCTACCGTCGGGCGGTAGCTACCTACTGCGCCGCGATAACTTATCAAGCCCTCAGCCTAAAAAAAATGCAACACTACTGCCAGCAGTAGCGATACAGCTGTGCGGTAGCTTACTTGACGTTTTTGTGTCGACACCTTTGTCTCGACGCCCATGAGTCGACGAAAAAGGCTACTGCCGAGCTATAACTAGCTAATGCCATACGCTACCACTCGACACTACAACTCAACTCCTTCGACTCGAAGCCTTCCACTCAACGCCTTCCACTCGATGCTAGAAGGCTACTGTCGGACGATAGCGACCTACCATAACACGGTAGCTCCCAGAGCCTCAAGTCCAAAACCTTGGGTGTTACAACTCCTCCCCCCTTAAAAGAATTTTGTGCTCGAAATTTAGCATGTATACAAACAACAAATCATACCTGATGCAAACAGATACAGAAATTCTTCCCGCATCGCTTTCTCATGTTCCCAGGAGAATTATTCTTGCCCACAATTATTCCATCGCACTTTTACAAGCTTAACCTCTTTATTCCACAACTGTGGAACTTCTGAATCCTCTATGCTGACTGGACGGACTTTCTTCCTCAAGTACTCTTCTACCAACACCACCGTCGACTCAACCACAACACTCATCCCCATCAAGGCTTTCCTTAAAACTGAAATATGGAAGACATCGTATAATCCACTCTGATCCGGGGACAACACCAACCGATAGGCTGCTTCTCCAATGCGTTCCATTACTTCGAACAACTCCAAAAACCTCGGACTCAACTTCTTGAGTCGGTGAATCCGTGAAGCACCTTTGAACGATTTAATCTTTAGATACACGCAGTCTCCTTATACAAACTCCATGCTCCTATGGAGTGCGTTGAAATAATTTGCCTGCCGATCTTGAGAACCTTCATGCGCTCCTGAATTGTTTGCGCCAACTCGCAGGCATCAGTCACCACCTCTTTCCCCAAAAGTTTGGTATCTCCCACCTCTATCCATGATATTAGTGTTCGATACCGCTTTCTATACAAAGCCTCGTATGGCGCCATCTTGATAATCGCCTAGAAACAATTATTGTAGGCAATTTCCACCATGAAAAGGTGATCTTCCCAACTCTTGCCAAAATCAAGGGTAAACATGCTCGGCATATACTCCATTGTACGATTCATCCTTTTCATTCGACCATCAGTTTGAGGATGGAACGTGTTTAAACTTGAGCTCTATTTAGACTCTTCAGTACCAATATCCTCTTTGGATGTGAATCTGATGTAGGAGTCCGGAATCGGAGATCTCTACGGAAATAATTCACTCCTCGCCCAATATCTCCTTAGATCTACCGCACCTACACAGCACCTATCGCCCACAATATTTCCTCGTCACAAACGCAGCGCATAAAATAATAGGAGGATTGGTCGACTCGAAAATCGATCAAAATTTGAGTCGGATCGTTCCCCAAATTAACATAAAGATTGCAACCTTTTGGAGCAAAACCAAGGCTATATGCCAAGATCCGCTCCGGCAAATAGATCCACCCTATCCGGAAATAAAGCCTAGCAACGGCGATTTCGAATGAAAAGAGCAGCGATTGATTTAACAAAGCGGATAAAACGATTTGCGTCCACCACAACTATTAGAAGAAATCACACAGGAGGGATGAGATATTTTACCCAACCGGAGAACGTTCACACAAGATAACTGTGGGAGAATCACTCTCTCCACGGATCCACCGGCGTCACACCGAAGGGCTTGCAACCTTCTTCCACGAGTTGCACCGAAGAAGCCGCGCCGGAGTCGCACCGAACCGGATGGAGGGAGCAAAGGGGGGCCGGCGGCTTCACACCACTAGAAGGGGGCGGCGGCAATGAGGGAGACCTCCTTGGCCGAATCTCAACAAGAGGTTTTTTTTTAGGGTTCAATCTTTCTAATTATCTCATACAAAGACTCCTTATATAGGAGTTACAAACAAGCTTTAACCATTCATGATGGAGATGTATCTCATCCATCCAAATGGTTAAATGCACACCAAATAAAAATATTGTCCAAATGCAAAATAAAAAGTGCAATATTGAATATAAAATTATCACTTCAAACTTGATAATTTTATATTCCTAAAATATAAATAATAAAGCATGAAAAGAAATTTTTAATGCGGTGCGGCGATGTTGCGCGCCGCGGGCGAGGTTGTAACGTAGCCTTTCGCTAGCATCATCGTGACGCCTCACGTCCTTTAGTTGAAGCCTCAGCAACCGGATCAACCTCATCATCGTCAGCATCGTCTCCAAGTAGAGGTGGAGGGGGCGCGCCATCAATCTCCCCCGCTCAAAATCACGCATCTCTGTTACGTGTCCAAGAGGTAGCGGCGAAGAAGACCGGCATCCAAACTTTGCAGCTCCAACTCGGCACCCAAGAGTCATCCGAAGGGGGCGGTCACGCCAACGGATGAGGAAGCGGCGGGTGTCGCCATCAGCAGTGGTAACATGCTCAGCATCAAGTATCATCTCTGGAGTGGAAAATGTCCTTGGAACCTGGGAACATATTAGCATAGGCAAGAAAGAAGGCAACGTACCATCCGATCTATACCTGTGGGACCGTAAGAGAGAGATCATCCGTTCTACCACTCCCCAACCCATGAGAATTTAAAGTGGGAGAAGAAGACGACAAAGAAATCAACTCTTGTGTGGCGACACAAATATCGTTAATCCGAAACGTTAAAAATGGGGGAGATACCCCAATCAGCAGGCAAGTCCAAATGAAAGTGTTGTCACCTAACTTCTTAATAATCCGAAAAGGGCCGGCGCGCTTTGGTGCTAACTTTTTTACGGTGCCAGTTGCAACGTCAGGAACTAAACGGACTAAAACTAGATCGCCAATTTTAAAGTTTGATACTCTCTATGTAAATTAGCGTGCTCCTGATAAGAGTCGTATTGTGACGTCAAAGTGGCCCGTATACGTGCATGTAGATCTTGGATGTGTTGGGCAAAGGATTGTGCAAATTGACTTGCTTTGTACGTTGGAGGCAACGGCACCAAGTCAAGCGGCACAGGAGCTTTATAACCGTGGACAATCTCATTCGGAGACATACCCGTAGACCTATTTTTGGAATTATTGTAGGCTAATTGGGCGTGGGGTAAGAGAAGATCCCAAGTGCCCAAATGATTGCTCACGAGGCATCTTAACAAATTCCCTAAACTCCGATTAACTACTTCCGTCTGCCCATCCATTTGGGGATGATAGGCGGAGGAAAACATAACTTTGTTCCCATTAATATCCATAACGTTTTCCAAAAATAACTAGTGAATTTTACGTCTCTATCCGAAACTATGGTCTTTGGTACTCCGCGGTGACTAACGACTTCTTTAAAATATAGTTTAGCGACATGAGACGCATCGTTTGTTCTACTGCACGGGATGAAATAAGCCATCTTGGAAAACCTATCCACAACTACAAAAACGGAATCATGACGGCGTTGGTAGGGGGAAGGCCTAATACAAAGTCCATACTAACATCTACCCAAGGCATGGAGGGAATAGGCAAGGGTGTATATAATCCTACATTGGTTTTACCACCCTTAGAAACCTGACACGTTCGGCAGCTACTCACTACTCCTCCTACCATAGCCTTAAGTTTTGGCCAATAAAACTTCTCTTCGACTAATGTAATCGTCTTATCTCTACCAAAGTGACCACTCAACCCTCCACTATGCAATTCCCAAATGATATGTAATCGTAGTGATGACTGTGGAATACATAGCTTCCCGCTCCTAAACAGGTATCCATCCTAATGACGTATGCAGATATCGTCGTGGGGGAACTATCCTGGGCTGATAAATAGACGTCTTGGAAGTCAGGACACGTAGCATACTCATCCTTAACCCGCTCAAATCCTATAACATGTACCTCCATAGAAGTGAGTAAAAGAGTAAGACGACTAAGGGCGTCAGCGACTCGGTTATCAGCTCCTTTAAGATGTTTGAGGTTAAATGTATAACCTTGTAGGAATGCTACCCACTTAGCGTGTCTTGGACTGATTTTATGCTGTCCGTTAATGAAACGCAAGGCCTCATGATCGGAGAGGATCACGAACTCCTTGGAGAGGAGATAGTGCCTCCAATGGTGTAGACATCGGACTACAGCATAGAACTCCCTATCGTAATTGGAATAATTCAACTTGGGGCCCGACATCTTCTCGCTAAAGTAGCTAACGGATGGCCTTCTTGGCTCAAGACACCTCCAATCCCAACCCCTGAAGCATCACATGTGAGCTCAAAGACTTTAGAAAAGTCGGGTAGACGTAAGACAGGTGCCTCAGTCATGAGCTTCTTTATTCATTCCAAAGCATAGGTGGCGGACTTCGTCCACGTAAACTCTCCCTTCTTCATACAGTCCGTGATAGGCGCCATAATACTACTGAAGTCCCGTATGAAACGGCGGTAGAATGTGGCTAACCCATGGAAACTACGCACCTCACGTAGGTTGGTTGGTACGGGCCAGTCTTTAATGACCTGAACCTTACCCGGGTCAACTCGGATACCCTCAGAACAGACTATATAGCCTAAGAACTCTACTCCGAGGCATAGAAAGTGCATTTCTTAAGATTGAGAAATAAAGTCTCTTTCCGCAGGGTGGAAAGGATCACTCTCATGTGGGAGATGTGCTCGTGGTAGAAGTGCTATAGATCAGAATATCGTCAAAGTAGACGACGACAAACTTCCCCATGAATGGCTGGAAGACATGGGTCATCATCCGAGAGAAGGTACTCGGGGCGTTGGATAACCCAAAAGGCATCACAAGCCACTCGTACAGACCATCCTTCGACTTAAATGCGGTCTTCCACTCGTCGCACTCTCGTATCCTAATCTGGTGATAGCCACTCCGAAGATCTAACTTGGAGAATATGGTGGCTCCAGACAAGACATCCAACAAATCATCCAGGCGGGGAATAGGGAACCTATATTTGATGGTGATTTTGTTGATAGCTCGGTTATCAACACACATCCTCCATGTACCATCCTTCTTGGGGGCAAGGAGGGCTGGTACCGCACATGGACTCATGCTAGTCCTAATAAAACCCCTCTCAAGCAAGCTCTCTATCTGGGTCTGCAACTCCTTGTGAGCCGCGGGATGGAGTCGGTAATGGGGCTGATTCGGCAAGGAAGACCCTGGGATGAGGTCTATCACATGCTGGATATTCCTAAGCGGGGGTAACGTAGGTGGCAGCTCATCCGGGTACACGTCCTTATACTCTTCCAATAGTACCCGTAACTCACTAGGCAGCTCATCCAAAATACTAGAATCGGTTTCGCAGTCATGAGAACTAGCGCATACATAATTCCATCAACGAACGGGTCTCTCACAAACTCTTTCCTACCAACTAGACTCAACGTCTTTCTCTCTACAGGGATATTGGTATCCTTAGCCAAGACTATGGGCTCCTTTGGGATGGTGGGCCTCAAAGTGATGGTTTTACCATTGAATTTAAATTCATAGGAGTTGGCTCTACCAAAATGTGTGACATCACGGTCGTATAGCCAAGGGCGGCCCAACAACACATGACAGGCATCCATCGGAAGGACATCACACCACACCTCATCAACATAAGACTTGAATGAGAGTGGGACCAGGCATCGCTTAGTAACAGGCACGGAGATCTTGTTGATCCAAGCAACCTGATACGGAGTCGGGTGTGGTTTCGTGGTCAAGGACATACGTGCTATTGCGTTCTCAGATACTACGTTCACACAACTACCACTATCTATAATAAGCTTGCAAAGCTTTTCGCCACTCTTAAAGATCAGAGAAAATATGCTCGTCCTCTTCCAATCATCTAACGGTCGAGGAGTGGTCAAGATACAACGCATCACCATAAGGGGGTGATCGTCCTCTAAGTCACTTGGGACCCCTTCTGGGTCACTCTTCTCAGCAGCCTCATAGACATAATCCGCCAGATCGGTCGTCGACTCTATCAGGGCTATGGCCTTAGTTTCGTTGGGCATTCAAAGGCATAGTGGCCTTGGATGCCGCAAGAATAGCATGTGGCGTTAGTCTTGCTAACCTTTCCGATTGGAATGCGTTCACTCGCGGGGTTCTTGGTGTTCCTAGCCGTGATCACGACAGACTTGGACTCGGCCGACCGGTACTTCCCCTTATCTTGATAGGTGGAGGAAGATGCTCCGGTAGAGGATTTTCCTTTCGCATGAGAATAACGGGAGTGAGCCTTAGAGGCTAAGTGTTTTTCAATGTCGAGGGCGGCATTGAATGTGGTGTTCAAATCAGTGTGGCCATAACGCAAGATCTTCCGCTGAATATCAGGTTGAAGGCCCTTACGGAACCTAGAAAGGGTAACCTCGGGGATTTCCTTCAGATCACAACGCACCATTCGGTCCTTCAGTTCTCCCATATACTCCGCTACTGAATTCGAGCCCTGCCACAGGGTGGCAAGCTCGTCAAACATCTGTGTCCGATGGTACGCGGGAACGTACTGATCGGTCAACAAATTCTTCATTACGGTCCACCCAATAATTGAGTTTCCGTCTCCCGCACCTAGCCTACACTCTTCATTTAGCCAATAAGTTTTGGCACGGCCTGTCAATTTCATCCTGCCAACTTGGACCTTTTGGGGGTCCGTGAGATGGTGCCAGTCATAGTAACATTCCATGTCCACTATCCACGTAAGGAAGTTCTGTGGATCTCCCATGACGTCGAAAGTGGGGGCATCAATCTTGATGGCCCTAGTAATGTCAAACTCTCGCTCGTGGCGACGGCCTCGAGGGGGCACTCGTTGGGAGTCCCCATCCGAATCCGAATCGGAGAAGTGTTGGCGTCGGCGGGGCAACTCAACATTAGCGGGTGGTGGTGGTGGCCTAACTTGATTTTGTAAAATCTGTGCTAAAGTGGCCCTAAGCTCCGCCATATCATTACGTAGACCAGCTATCGCTTCAGCGTTATGAAGTTCATTCCCGTTCTCAGCCATCCTAGACGTAGACGGCACCGTATATTCCGTACCTAGCCTAGTGCGCATGCAAGACCTAGAAAATTATGAATGATAATTTTTCCTAGGGCTGTAGCTAGAATGAAAATAAATTTTTTTTTGACAAGTGTGATGTGAGAAACAGGTAGATCGTTAAAAAAAAAAATTTGAAATTTTGCTGAAAAACGAAGATTTCAGCCCGCTATTTGCAGACCAACTAGACAGAATTACGATGTTCTAATTTGCAGGCAGACTTAACGCGGCCGAATCAAAAAATTTTCTGTTTTAAAGTTGCTGGAAATAAGTGCAGGAAGCTACAGTTTTTTTTTTCAGATTTTTTTGGCAAGTTTAAAATTTCGACGGATTTACTAAACGCAGACCAATCCGAAATTTCAGATCTTAGAAAATTCAGATCAACCAACGACGAACGCAGAGAGGATGTTTGCAACGTGGAAGTTGAAACAACCTCCCTCTGATACCAAATTGATGTAGGATGTCCGGAATCGGAGATCTCTACGGAAATAATTCACTCCTCGCCCAATATCGCCTTAGATCTACCGCACCTACACAGCACCTATCGCCCACAATATTTCCTCGTCACAAACGCAGCGCATAAAAATAACAAGGAGGATTGGTCGACTCGAAAATAGCGATCGAAATTTGAGTCAGATCGTTCCCCAAATTAACATAAAGATTGCCAACCTTTTTGGGAGCAAAACCAAGGCTATAGGCCAAGATCCGCTCCGGCAAATAGGATCCACCCGATCCGGAAATAAAAAGCCTAGCAACGGCGATTTCGAAATGAAAAGTGCAGCGATTGATTTAACAAAGCGGATAAAACGATTTGCGATCCACCACAACTAATTAGAAGAAATCACACAAGGAGGGATGAGATATTTTACCCAACCGGAGAACGTTCACACAAGATAACTGTGGGAGAATCACTCTCTCCACGGATCCACCGGCGTCACACCGAAGGGCTTGCAACCTTCTTTCACGGAGTTGCACCGAAGGAAGCCGCGCCGGAGTCGCACCGAACCGGATGGAGGGAGCAAAGGGGGGCCGGCGGCTTCACACCACTAGAAGGGGGCGGCGGTAATAAGGGAGACCTCCTTGGCCGAAATCTCAACAAGAGGTTTTTTTTTAGGGTTCAATCTTTCTAATTATCTCTAACAAAGGCCTCCTTATATAGGAGTTACAAACAAGCTTTAACCATTCATGATGGAGATGTAATCTCATCCATCCAAATGGTTAAATGCACACCAAATAAAAATATTGTCCAAATGCAAAAATAAAAAGTGCAATATTGAATATAAAATTATCACTTCAAACTTGGATAATTTTATATTCCTAAAATAGAAATAATAAAGCATGAAAAGGGAAATGTTTTAATGCGGTGCGGCGAATGTTGCGCGCCGCGGGCGGAGGTTGTAACGTAGCCTTCCGCTAGCATCATCGTGACGCCTCACGTCCTTTAGTTGAATCGCCTCAGCAACCGGATCAACCTCATCATCGTCAGCATCGTCTCCAAGTAGAGGTGGAGGGGGTGCGCCATCAATCAGATCAGTTGGTGATGAGAGCTGTTAGGAAAGCTCTTTATGAAGGGGGCTGGGTTCGAGACCTCGCCTCAACATCCCGCCGCACTGAGAATAGGTGCGGTCATGGGTGGGGTGCTTGGGCTGCAGCCCGGCAGTGGGTGCCATTCGTGTTCCTCTGGCTCGGTGTGACTCCGACAGAGCGGGGCGGCTCTGGTCTACTGCATCAAAAAAGTGCACTTTTTTGATGCAGTAGACCAGAGCCGCCCCGCTCTGTCGGAGTCACACCGAGCCAGAGGAACACGAATGGCACCCACTGCCGGGCTGCAGCCCAAGCACCCCACCCATGACCGCACCTATTCTCAGTGCGGCGGGATGTTGAGGCGAGGTCTCGAACCCAGCCCCCTTCATAAAGAGCTTTCCTAACAGCTCTCATCACCAACTGATCTGCAGCTCAGTTGGTGATGAGAGCTGTTAGGAAAGCTCTTTATGAAGGGGGCTGGGTTCGAGACCTCGCCTCAACATCCCGCCGCGCTGAGAATAGGTGCGGTCATAGGTGGGGTGCTTGGGCTGCAGCCCGGCAGTGGGTGCCATTCGTGTTCCTCTGGCTCGGTGTGACTCCGACAGAGCGGGGCGGCTCTGGTCTACTGCATCAGAATCATCCATCACTATCACTAATAATAGTCTTTGGAATTCTGTGCAACCGAATAACATTATGAACATACAATTCTACAAGTTTCTCCACACTGTCCTCCTTTTGATTCGGGATGAAGTGAGCCATTATGGTCAAGTGATCCACGATCACCCAAATCACATCGTTACCCTACTACGACCGAGGTAAGTCATGCACCAAATCCATGAAGATGTCATCAAATTTCCACTCAGGGATAGGAAGAGGCTTCAGGAACCCACCCGGCTTCTGATACTTAGCCTTCACTAAGGCATAAGTTTCACACTGACTCACTTACAAAGCTACATCCCGCTTCAATCCGAGCCATCAAAAAGATTTCTTCATATCCAAGTACATATTTGTACTGCCTAGATTAATGGAGTACTTTATATAATGGTCCTCAAACATTAACTCCTGACTGAGCTTGCCGAACTACAGTACACATACCCTTCCATCCTTCTTTAAGATCCCACCAACAAGCTCCCAGGCACTACCCTCGCCTTTTTGAGCTTCCACCACAAATGGCAGGAACTCGGCATCAATACTGGTCGCTTCCAAGATACGATCGGATAAGTCATTCTACAACTCAATCCAGTTCAACCGAGCCATGCTAGACTCGCCTCTTGCTACACACTCAATGCCAAGGGACTAAAAATCATGCACCAACCGCTCATCATGAGCTTCAATCCAATTCCCTTGTCCAGAATATTTCCTACTCAAGGAATCGGCCACCACGTTGGCCATTCCTGGCATATACTGAATCGTCATGTTGTAGTCCCCAAGGAACTCGACCCACCTGCGCTGCCGCATGTTCAAATCTTATTGATCTAGAAGTTATTTTAGGCTTTTGTGGTCCGTGAAGATCTCTACCCTCGTACCATACACGTAGTGCAACCTAAACTTTAACGCAAAGATTAGCGCCGCCAACTCCAAGTCATGGATGGGGTAATTCCTCTCATGAGATTTCAACTGTCTATACCTAAATGCTATCACATTGCCATGTTGCACTAGCTTGCAATGCGTCGTTGAAAAATCTGAAATCCTTCAGTCCCTTTAGGAAGACTTAGGATTGGAGTTTACATCAACCTTTCCTTCAAGGTATCAAACGCTTGATTGCAATCCTGAGTCCATACAAATTTTTGGTCCTTGCGAGTCAGAGTAGTGAGGGGCAGAGCTATCCGCGAAAAGTTTTCCACAAATCTTCTATAGTGCCAGGATAGTCCAAGAAAACTCTTGACTTCCGCCACGGTGCTCAGAACTGGCCAATCCCTGATTGCCTTAACTTTTGTTGGATCCACCGCCAACCCTTCACCACTAATCATATGGCCCAAAAATGCCACTTTCTCTAAACAGAACTTGCACTTCGAGAACTTTGCATAAAGCTGGTTCTCTCTCAATGTCTGCAAGACTACTCTCAAATGAGCCTCATGCCCCGCCTCCGATTTAGAGTATACCAAAATATCGTCGATGAAGAACACCACAAATGAGTTTAAGTACTCCCGAAACACTCCGTCCATCAAATCCATGAATACTGATGGCGCGTTTGTCAACCCGAACGACATCACCGAGAACTTAAAGTGGCCATACATCGTATTAAAGCTGTCTTGGGTATGTCTTCATCTCGAATCCGAAACTGATAGTACCCTGAATTAAAGTCAACCTTAGAGTACACCACTGACCACACCAACTAGTCGAACAGGTGATCTATCCGTGGAATCAGATACTTATTCTTGACGGTCAGTTTATTCAGCTCATGGTATTCTATGCACAAACGCATACTACCATCTTTCATCTTCACGAACAACACCGGCGTGCTCTAAGGAGATGAGCTGGGCCTAATATACCCCTGATCCAATAGCTCCTACAACTATACCTTGAGCTCAGCTAACTCCTTCGGTGCCCTCCTAAAAGGACGATGTGACACCTGTCAAGATTCTAGAACAAACTCAATTGAGAAATCGATCTCCCGTCGAGGAGGTGCTCTACGAAGCTCCTCAGGAAACACATACTCGAAATCTGCCACTACCGGCACTTCTCCAATTGATATCTTGGAAAGTTGAACTTCCAACAATGCTACAAAAGCTGCACCTCCCTGGTTAACGGCTCGCATTAGTTTTATGGCCAAAATTAGGGAGCAGGCCACTCCACTAAGGACCTCAAACTAGACTTCCTCCTTTCCTTCGCTCCTCAGGGTCACTAACTTTTGTAGGTAGTCAATATTAGCCCACTACTCTGCAAGCCAGTCCATCCCCAAGATTACATCGAACTAGGCTAACGGTAGGACTGCCACTACCAACACGAAGTCAACTCCATTTAACATCCATCCAATGCACCCTTTCATCTCAGTGGTCTTGAAAGACCCATTGGGCATGCACACTCTAAGCTCTGCGTTCTTCGAAAAGGGTTCGACCCTAATTCTCTGGATAAAGCTTTTCATAAGAAAGGAGTATGGCGCTCCCGTGTCGAACAATACACTAGCGGGGTAACTGGACACTAGGACGAAGCCTTATATACAGGCAACATATATGAAAGTCTTTAAAGTCTAAAGCCAATAAACAAACTTAAACTTTCCCATACCTGTCACCACATATGGTCTTCCAATCACTTCCTATTGCCCAAGGTTGTAAGCCCTTGGTTGCATGGGTTGGAATCGTGAAGCACTCGACTCCGCCATTTTCCCTTTATCCGCGACACTGGTACTGGAACGCACTAACTGCTCCTGTCTTTGCTCTTGTTCAGCACCACCTTCAGTACAAAATCGAGCTATATGGCCTGACTTGCCACACTTGAAGTACGTTGGTGGTACCTTGAAGTGAGATCCCCCCGACGTTGTACTGCTCTTCTCCTATGACCTAAAGGGACAGGGATTCTTCTTCCACTTACTCCCTTCAAACTTCCCTTGTGATTGAGAAGGCTTTCCCTCTCCCTGCTTGATCGCGAGTCCCTTACGACATTGGGATAACTCCATATCACTTTCCAACGTCCTGACAGCCTCAATCAACTCATTGAAACCCGCATTCTTCATAGCTATAAGGGGTTGTCTCAAGTTTTCTCTCAACCCATGGTAGAAGATGTTGTCCCTCTCCTCATCATCGGCCATGGTCGTTCCCGCATAAAAACCCAAACTGGTAAATTCCTGATTGTACTCATCCACAGTCTTATCACGCTGCACAAAGTGCAGAAACTATCTCTGAAGGGCTAACCTCATCGATGAAGGGATATATTTCTTTAAGAAGGCATTCCCGAACTCTTCCATGGATGGGGTGCGTCCAGGAAACAGGCGGCTACTATGGCTTGCCCACCACAACTTAGCATCGCCTTTCAACATGAAGGTCGTGAACTGTGACTGCTTTTCCTCTGGCATTTGTACCGCCATCAGAAGTTCCTGAATCCTCGCCAACCAGTCCTGTACATCAGTCGGTGTGCCAACTCCCTTGAATGTTGGTGGATGGAAACTTAAAAAGTACATCATCTGTCGGTCTCCCTTCCCAACAACCAATCTCTCATCCAAAGGTTCTGCCTGCCTGGCTCATCTGCCCGGTATGACCAGTGCCGCATCCGGGTTAACTGGAGATATTACCTGTGTAATGGGGTCACAACTTGCGATGCAGCTGTAGCTTTGGCTGCTACCATCGCCTCTGTTAACATGCGATAGAAATCGGTCAGGGTTACACCCATGCCCATAGAACTCAGAGCAGTTACACTGATCACCTAAGGCTCCTCTTGCGGCCTTGACATCCTCGCATCGTCACTTGCACCCTTAACAAAAGCAAGGTAAAACACGAATTAGCTTCTATTCATAAAACTTAGTCACTAGGACACTCACGGTCCCATGATACTCCTATCTGGATAACTTCTTTACGCGATTCGATTATGCCAAAACGACCACTAAAACATACCTTGGACACTAACCTCCCTCTGATACCAAATTGTAACGCCTCCCTTGTAATGACCATATAATATGGGTCCGGCCGGGGCCCCATAACATATAGACGCCATAACTATAACATTATAAAGTGATAAAAAAGAACATCGCACCTTAAAACTCAGAACAAAAAACAGTGAAAACCCACAAACACTAGAAGTTATCCACTATCACAGGAGTTCGAAATGGCCTTAAGGCCTTACAACATATCAAGTGTACAAAAACTAAACCAACAACAAACATAGCAATGTGCTTTAGCACTCCTAGGCTATCTCGACATGCAAACAATATTTTAGTCCATGGAGAAAAGCATTTGACACAACATAAGTAAATAAAAGAGGGTCCACTTCATGAGGCTTAGGCCTTTTTGGCTGGAGAGCTTGCTCCCGCTTATGACCTTACACTATAAAAATTTGTGGTAACATGGGTGAATAAAGGCGGACCTCAACTATGTAACCAACACATCTCCACAAGTCCATCCCTAGCGGACCCCGAGGCACTCCATCACCCTGCAGGTCAGCACTTTATATATATATATATATTTATAGTAAAAAAATAGGTTAGGATGTCACAAACATCAAACAGGTTTCTAGGTTGAGCATTTAATAAAAAGGGGCCTATAATGCAGCATATATGCAAACCTGGGTTTCACCCAAAGCATCCTATAATGCATGAATCTACCATATCATCACGCATTATCACATCACATCGCATGGGTACTTCCATTTTCCCCTAACGACATTCAAGTCATCACACAGAACTCTTGCCTAGGCCCCACCCGCTCGTGGGTCTCAAAACCCCGGGCTTTCCTACAAGCTCTGACTTCTCACATCAGGATTTCGTCATAAAAACAAACCGATACTAAGAACCCATGCTTGACCCCACCCTCTCATAGGCTTCATTGCCCGGGCTTGTCAAAAGCTTGGCGTTCTCATCAGTTTCTCAGAAGGGGACTTGTCTCATCGGGACACTCTCCACACAAGATTTGCACGCCACAGGATAGCCAACTGACCATAGAGATAGTCGCGCATCCACACATCAATCCACAAACATAGACTTTCCCACCTTAATCCTCTATTCATTCTCGCACGAAATAAGTGGGGGGGGGGACATCACAAACGGCATCTTGCCGCAAACGGATTTCTAGCAAAATCCTTAAGGCTCATTATGCAACATCACCGAGTCGGACTAACGATCATGACTATGGCTTCACACACAATGCCTAATCCACTAGTGGAGCAGATTTCTAATGCATCAAAATGCTGGGGATGGACACAATTGATCTGGTGGCTCCTCTTGAACCATGACGACCCGTACCCCTCTCATTTGAGAGATCTGGTGCCTAAAATGCTTGAAAGTAAGCAAGAATGAAACGGATTCCATGAATGCATTATTGGGTATTGTATCCAGAATAACCTAGATTTGTATGAAGTCACCCTTGAACTAAGATGAATTAAGTTTGTATTTGATACTCTTTTCAAGTTGAGTGCTTGCAGGTTATAATTGCCAAGTGTAGACTAATGCCAGTCTACAATAAGTCACCAAACACAGGACCATACAATGTAATCCCTCATTGTATGATCTATGGTATTGACTCATGTGTAACCTCTCTATTGGGACACACTTCATTTTCAAAGTACTAAAGTGATGGAAGAAAGACTAGTTGATGAATATCTTGAAGAAAATCATTTTTTAGAAAGTAAAATTTTCTAAGTGTTTTCCTCGAGAAGGACTTCTTTGTACTCGAGTAATATTGAAATAATTTCTCAAGCCAGCTCAGTAAAGTTTTTGAGTGGCAGAAGTAGTTCCCGAGAAGGCTTTGTTTAGTTCTCGAGAAGGCTTAGTTTAGTTCTCAAGAAGGCTTAGTTTAGTTCTCGAGAAGGCTTAGTTAAGTTCTCGAGAAGCCATGCTGTACTCGAGTAAGACTCGTCTCTTTCTCGAGTTTACTTAAAACTCAGCACATAATTATTTCTAAGTCTAGTACTCGAGAAGAAGAAGGCATTACTTGAGAAGGCCATGCCTTGTATCGATAAAGCAAAAGTCATTACTCGAGAAGGCCAAGCCAAAGTCATTTCTCAAGAAGTATAAATTGTTTTCAAGAAGTCCAGTCAGCTCTTGAGAAGTCCAGTAAGTTCTCGAGAAGTCTTTATTTATTTCTCGAGTAATAGAAGTTATTTCTCGAGAAGCTAGAATCTATTTCTCATGTTTCCATTAAGTATTTGTTCTCGAGAACCTTACATCCTCTTCTTGAGAAACAGATATTGTTCTCGAGTAGTCTTTTCATCACTCGAGAAATGAAGTTCATTTCCTGAATTTTCGTTAAGTCTCGACGGAAATATTTTCAAATTTAATCTCGATTCTTATTGGTTCGCATGTGCAGTCATTAATGATTATGACCGTTAGGCAAGTACTATAAAGGTCTTATCAAAATCGACTAACCTTAACACAAGAAATCAAATATTCTAAATCGTATTTTCATTCTAAATTGGGAAGGCCACCGCTGTTCATCGTCATCCTCGCCGCTGATCTTCTCCGATCTAAGTGATTCAGAATAAGAAAGGCTTCAACAGATCAAGGCTTTTAACTCGATAGATCTATTCCTTGATCATGCTGACCCTAACCTTTCAGATCCAAGGATTTCGTCGTTGCCTCCTTCGATCTATTTTTGACAGAGCTTCAAAGTCTTAAGAAGGAAGAAGGGTAGAAGACTGAGATCTGGAGTATTATTATTTGTATAATTTTCTGTAAAACCTTTCAATCTTGTAGGAGATTTTTCTCCGAGTTGTAGGAGTGTTTTGACTCCGAGTTGTATAAGTGTTTTAACTCTGAGTGGTAGGGGAGTTTCTCCGAGTTGTAGGATTGATTTCCAATCCGAGATAATAGTGAAGTAGCTGAGTCTAGCATGGTTCTAGATTGGTGAGGTGGAGAGTGGACGTACCCAAGGTTGGGGAACCACTATAAATCTTGTATTTTCTGTGACATGCTTGTTTATTTTCTACGCTTCATTGTTTCAAGTTTTTATTCCGCAAAAAGTCACATAACTCACTTATTCACCCCCCTCTAGGTGATTTAGGTAGACAACTAAAAACATCACGCATCCTAAAGACCGAGAGGAGAAGTGTCGTTATCTTACGACTCCTCTTCCTAGCCATGGAGATCTTGCTTTGCATGAATGAAAGTGTGCACCTTCAAGTCCTCTCCACAGATCTGGTCTCTGTTCGACGAATGGAGGCTTAGACCTTTGCTAATGGCGGAGAATGACCTTCTTCTTCCTCCTCCAAAACCCTCTCTCTCAAACCCTAACTCCCACTCAAATGAAGAGAATGAGGGGAAGACAACCTTTCAGCCTTACTTAAGATTACTGGACGGAGTGTCCTGGGCCATAGGATTACATCCCAAGAAGGATCGGACGGCCCAAAATCAGTTGTTAGCAAACTGCGCCTACATGCTACGGCCTTGTGGTAGCTTCCTACCACTCCGCAATAACTTCCCAAGCTGTCAGCCTAAAAAAAGGCAACACTACCGCCAGCAGTAGCGATACCACCGCACGGTAGCTTACTCGACGCTTTTGTCTCGATGCCCATGACTCAACAAACAAGGCTACCACCAATCGGTAACTAGCTAACGTCGTGCACTACCACTCGACACCTTCCACTCGACGCCTTCCACTCGACGCCTTCCACTCAATGACTCCTAAGAGTGTTGCGACGGGGTCGACTCCCCAGTCTGAGGGCGAGTCGTCAGTTGCACAAAATGAGGCTGTGATTAAAGGGTTGTGGCAGAGCAATGAGGCTCTTTCCAGGAAGATGGTTGAGATTAAATCACAAATTCAAGCATTGTTGATTATCATTTCAGGACAACAACCTAGAGTGCAGGACCCTGTTGTGGGTCAAGTCGTTACTATTCCCCCTGCTCCTTTGGTACCTCAAGTTTCGCTGCCACTAGAGATGAATTTCAAGTCGCACTTTCAACGACTAGGACCTCCTACCTATGACGGTAGAGCTGACTTCTTGGAATTGGAAGACTGGATCATCATTATTGAGGAGATGTTCTCGTATTCTGGAATCTCTGTTGACCAAAGAGTGATGGTCGCCACAAACCAGCTTAAGGGTATGTTCTCGTATTATTTTAGGAGATTTTCTACCTTTTGCCGATCTGAAGGTGCTGGACCTGGAGGACTTTGATGTGATTCTAGGAATGGACTGGTTGTCAAGATATGATGCGGTTATCTAATGCAAGGTTAAGCGTTTGGACTTCAATATAGACAACGGCCACCCCAGGAGTGTTTCTAGACTTTCGCGCTAGGATTCCCCGATTATTTCTATGGTATGTGCTCAGAAGCTTTTAGATTCTAGTTGTTGTGCTTATTTGTTTTCTGTTTTGGGAGTCATTGGTAGTTTGCCGCATGTTGAAGATATTCCTGTGGTGCGAGAGTTTCCTTGGAAACTAATCAGAAGAAAGAAATTACAAAATTACTTCCTCTCAGAGATGAAGTCCACTCCTTGAAAGAGGAACTCAAGGGCTCCGCTGAGACATTGAGTCAGAAAGAAAAATTTCTTGATGAGGTTGAAGAAAAGCTTGCAGTGGAGAGAAAACTCGTTGAGAGTTACTCCAAGCCGAAGACTGTTCTCCCTCACATTGATGATTTTTCAGCTCAGAAGAAGGGTAGTGGTCTTGGCCACGTAGGTGGAAAGGGTAAGGCTGTCAGGAAGGCTAGCGCCAAAGAAAAGGGGAAGGCACTCATAGGTCAACCCTCGTTTAGGAAGGTAATATTTCCGACAAAGAAGTGTGACCTTGAGTCATCCTATGATCATTATGCTAGGCCTACTTTTGTAGAGCCCAAGAATAGATACCAGGGATGGAACAGTCCCCGTGACTTTGGTGCCAGCGTATTCAAAGCACCTTATGAAGAAATTCAGATGAAAGTTATGGTCTGTATGTACATGGCCATAACAATAAGAAGGCACCAAAAGTAAAATCTATTGTGCCTAAGGCTAAAGAGATGGGGAGCTTCTGTGTATACTGTAACCAGGAGGACTACTCCTCTAAGAATGCTGCCCCTGCTATACCTCAGCTCCAAAAGGTAAAACATGATTACAAGAGAAGGTACAATAGGTTTGACTATTTGTGCTGCTGCAAAATTGGTCATTTTGGCACAGATTGTTGGTATAATTCTGCTAATTATGTAACCCTGTGAGTTAGCAATGCGAGGCCGACCACTCACAAGGTTAATGTTCCTAGTGGTGTTCAGCTAACCAGGAACCAAGGATTCAAATACTTTTGGGTTCCTATGGTAAAATTATTTGTTTTTGTAGGTATGTCGAAAGGCTACCAAAAATTCGATCTTGTATTTGGACAGTGGATACTCTCGGCACATGACCAGGACAAGAAGCCTTTTACTTGAGTATACCCTAGTCGAAGACGAACCAAAAGTAATCTTTGGAGGGTCGGACAGGGGAACAATAAAAGGTTATGGTATTATTTCCAATGGCGTAGTCTCTTTCACAGACGTAGCTTATGTTGAAGGATTATACCATAATTTTATAAGCATAAGTCAGCTATGTTACATGGGCTACATCTTTGAGTTCTGCAATGACAAGTTCTTGATAAAATCATCTACAAATTTGGAGACGATCTTAACAAGTACTCTGTGCAGAAATTTTTTTTGTTTAAATTTTCTTTGTTTAGACAAATCTACCCCAGTGTGTTTTATGGCTAAAAGTAGTGCGTCTCTCTGTGAGCAATGGCACAAGAGATTAACACATATAAATTTCAATACAATAGATATGCTATTTTCTCACAACCTAGTGCGTGATGCCCCCAGTATTAAGTGACTTAAAGAGATTCCATGTCACTCCTGTCAAATGGGTAAGCAGACACGGGCTACCTACAAGGGTATTGCTGAAAAAGATTCTTCAAGAAGTTTATACTTACTTCATATGGACTTATTCGGTCCTATGTCTATTCATATCTTAGGAGGTAAGGTCTACACGTTAGTAATTGTTGATGACTAATCACGTTTTACTTGGGTGTTCTTTCTGAAACACAAATCAGACACCTTCGAGTCTTTCACCAATTTTGTCCGGCAAATTCAGAACGAACTAAACTGCTTAGTGGTCAAAATCAGTAGTGACCACGGAATAGAGTTTGTGTAACATCCCATTTTCTACGAGACCCCTAAACTTAGATTAGGTTAGGACATGTGGTGGATGAATAGGGTTAGGCTAGGTTTGACTCATGGAGTTAGGGTGGATTTATATAGGGCCCACTATAGGGTTCGAGTCAAATCTGTTCAAACAAGCCCAAAATGGAATCATAGGTGCACATTGACCCCACCACTATGCACCTAACCCTAAAAGCAATCTAAGTGAACCAAAAGCCACATGATTAGGTCAACCATTGACCCAAGTTGACTCAAGTCAACCATAACCCTAATTTTGTCAAATCCACACATATAGGCCCAATTAGCCCAAGTGGGGCATCACCATGGCCCAACCCATGTTGGGTGATGCCATAGGGCAAATGATCATCAAGTGGGGTCAGCCCACTCATTATGTTGACCAATTCAACTCTAAAAGTCAACTCGGCCAACCTTCTGCCTATTTAAGTAAATTTGAAGACCAAGCTCATTCCTAATGGGCTAAAGCCTTGATCCATGGCACAACCCATGTTGGGTGATGACATGGGGCTCATGAACATCAAGTGAGGCCAGCCCACTCATAATTGTCCAAGTCAACCCTATAAGTCAACAAGTCAATAAATGGCCTAAAAGTAGAAAATAAGGCCAAGCCCATTCCCAATGGGCAAATCCTATGAGCTAAGGCCCATGACCAGCCTTAATGATTAATTACAGCTCCTATCCCCATGATATTGGAGAGAGATTGCATGCAAGGGGGTAGTTTTGGAAATTTGGGGAAAAAGAGGAGAGAGAAGAGAAGGAAAATGGGGACGAAAGCCATGTGGCCCTCCGCCTCTCTTCCCAAGCACTCCTCTAAGCTCCAGCAGTCACTCTCAGCCTTTCCAGCCCAATTCCATGACACATGGCATCCATAGTGAAGCAACCAATGCTTGGCCGAAATTTCCACTACTCAAAACACCACAACTAGCCAACTCTACCCCCATTTGACATCACCATTAGCTTCAGAGCACTGAGAGGAGTGGAATTCGATATCTGGATCGAAGCTTTTGGTGGAGAAATGAGTTCGGGAACAAGCTCGCCGGAGTGGAGGAATTCAACGGCCAACCGCCCCCATCGCCGTCGTCGGGAGCCAATCAAGATAAGTTTCTCCTCCTCTCCCTCTATGCTAGGCTACTAGATTATTCAGGAGAGATTTCGTGCTCAATTGATCTTGGATCCATGTGAGGTGTGGGAGAAAATCTCAAGCTTTTGAGCTTGCTAGGGATCGTCGGAGAGGCACTTTTCGGCCACCATTTCACCGCCAAACGATGGACACCACCTCAACAGATGTGATGGTGGTGGTAGCCAGCCGTGGGGGCCAAGGGGTGGCCGGGAAACAAAGTTTGAAGAGGCTCAAGGTCGAGACAATCTCAGCCCTTGGCTGGAGGAGGAAGATGAACGGATGCCCTCCATTATTGCTTTGAGATTCGTCCTGTATTAATATATTAAACTTTAGTATTTTGTCACACTTTATTCTATACCTTATGGGCTATTTTAAGGGCTTTTAGAGGCAGATTCAGAAAATATGTTGAACATATAAAATGTAGCCCTATGTCGTACCTTTGAAATGACACCCTAAAGTTGTAATTTTGAGCAATACAGCTCCCTGTAGGGCTATTCTACCAATACTGGTCCTAGGCTAGGGCAGATCTTTATATGAGTGCCCAAGCCAAACCCTGAGTCCACATTACCTGAGATTTTGGTAATACATGTGATTTATACATACTTAGATACAAACCAAAAATGGGAAATTTTGGAAAATATTTTTCCATAGATTTTGGAGAAATATCATTTATTAACTTAATTGAATATTTAGAGATCTACAACTTCAAATGCCCCCAAATTTGGGTGGCATGGTCATTGGGTCATTAGATGACCATGGTAAAAATTTTAGGCCATTTTAACCTCTGCATGTTCAGGAAATCTAACATGCATGATGAAGGTATATTGAAATTTGGCGCATATAGTAGAAATGGGAAAATGGGAATTTAGCCCATTTGGACCAATGCATGTCCATGAAACTCTAGACAGAGACTTATAGGGATGAAATACACCTCCCATAGGAATTATGGGATTTTTGGGATCAAAAATCCCATTAAATAGATTTATTGGGAATAAAGTCCATTTGGAAATATAAATTTAAAAAAGGGCAATTACTTTATTAAATTCTGAAACTCTGGCACAAGCCATAGTAGGACAATATACACCTCTGTAAAATTTTATAAGCTTGTTTGGAAATTTTATCTTGAGTTTTTAGTATAATTACCTTGTTGCCCCTTTTTGAAAATTAATTAAAAGTAAATGAAATTATTGCTGAACAATTATGGGAAAATTTATAGAATCTTAATTCTATGATTATAACCTTGTGTATTTATTTGAGAATTTATGGGTGATTATGTATGTTAAAAACTCAAGTTGTGGCATTTTGGTAATATCATTATTATGGAACTTTGTTAAGTCAAAACACTGGATAGGATCATGAAATTCTGTAATTTGTGTTATTATATTAATATAGATCTCCAGTAATTTTCTAAAAAATTTTAGTTTGATAGTTGAAGTACTTCATTTAAAAAATGGATTAATTATGGTTTTAATCGTAATTAGACAATATATAGAAATTTAAATGGAAAAAATATGATCCTTGGTAGGCAGTCATATTTAACCAACTTGAACATCAAGAAAATTTCTTAGCCTTGTAGGATCATTGGATATAGTACATCATGCACAAAAGGACTTAGTTCACTTAATTAAATGATTTAATTTAGGGTCTTAATTACTTAGAAAAATGGTGAAATCCTAAATGGTCAACACCATACACCATACCAACCCATGATAATTAATTAGGGACATATAGCCCAAGGAATTGGAAGTCCTATTATATGGGTTAGTATTAGGTCATGGGTTGCGCTTAGCAAAAGTAGCAGGTATTATTGAGACCCACAGGGGATACGATAAGAGGTTGAGTTGATAACTATATTGGGAAGATAAACCCTGGTTGGTGTCAAGTAGAAAACTTCATAGTATCAAGTGATAGAGTGCAAAACCCCTAGGACAGTAGCTAGAATGGACACCAGCGGAAGACTGCCTATTCCCTAATAATATCCTAAGTCATTAGGTTTGTTCCAGAGTAACAACGAGAGCTAGGTATGGATCATGGGTAGACATTAATAAAAGTAAGTATTCTTGCGAAAGGGAGCTTTGGTCTTTCAATCCCATCTTGGTTCCTAGTTCCCCCGAGACTGCTTCATTGGGCATACCCTGGGAAGTCCTGGGATTAACCCTAAATTACTAGGTATAACAAACACTAGACAAGAGTAGTCTAATAGGCTAAGAGAACATGGTAACATTCTCACCCATGAAGGGTTGGAGGGATAAAGGATTAAGAGAATGATGTGACAATCTCACGCGTGAAGGGTTGGAGGGTTTCAGGACAGTTAGTCCTGCGAGCTGGAGGCTCGAGAGTTTGACATCAGGACGGGTTTGGTACTGCGATATGGAGGCTCGAGTTGAGATACCTTGCATGTGCATAGAAACAAAACTAGTGGCGGGGCATGTGGTACTGGGACAATTATCACACTGATGGCAGTACGGTGACTCTGGTGAGGTGTGAAGGATTGAGGGGCCAGTAGGTTGTTTATACTGCGGTCTAGAGGACAATCACCGAAAACGCTCACCCGACCAAGAAAGTCTAGAAGTTGGCCAGTATTTGTACACAGAGACTCTAGAGTGCACCTAGGACATGTGCAGAGGCATATGAAGAGTCTGGGCTTGGTTGTGTGTATACCCGCCTAGGAAGCAGAAGCGCACGTTCCACTACTACCGTAGCCACAACGGTGGTACCATAGAGTGATGCTAGCTCCAAAAAGCCGAAACTAAAGGTCTGTGATCACAGAGTTGCGTGTGTGAGTTACACTTGTATGAATCATAACCTGCATACCATATTATACATACATACTTAGGATATACGCACCATAGATCCTTATCATATAAATTAGTATGGGCTCTTTTATATGATAAGTTACATTTGTGAAACCTTAACTTATAAGTTTGTATGGACATTCATATAAGTTAAGGTACTTTTGTGATGATAGTTTAGTAGTATATAGTTTACTTTCTGCTCCACTCTATACTTTACTTACCGCACTTCCTTTCAGTACTGTTTTTACTTACCTTACTTGTACTATATAGAACTATTAAAGTAGAGATATACTTGTTATTACATAATCTTGATAGAGTAGATCCACTGTCACCTACTATAATTTCTCTACCCCTTATTATCCTCTGCTTTCGTCCTCCTGCTCGGTGCCTAGGAGTCATGGGGGTGAGGCGAGGACAAAATGGCTTAGTCTTTATGACTAACGGTCGGTTGTGACCGTATCATTTTAGGAGCTCGAGGAGATGGACCAACAGGACGAACAATAGGATGAGGTGGCAGGACCTGAGGAGCTGATACCACTAACTACTACTACTGTAGCCCGGCGTCAGGTGATGACAAGTGTACTGATGATAGATTAGCTTCCCCTTAGTTTACTTTGTGTGTGAGAGATTTGATGGATATGTACAGGGCATAAGACCTTTTCTCTTTCTGTACTCATTGTGGACTATTGTTGTACCTTTCATATTCATATATATATGATATGTACTGTGATCTTTGTGGACTTGTTAGTTATTTCTACTTGTTTTACTTCTATTCTTGATTGGCTTAAACTGGTTGAATGATCGTACTCACAGACAGGATCAGCATCTTGCGGTGTCGACTAATCCGCGAGTTAGTGTAACTGTAAGGCGACGGTTCTGGGGATAAGACTGGGTTACCACCTTGGTAAGTTGAGAGGGGTCTTACAGTTTGAGTCTGGTGGCATGATAAAATTCGGTGAGAGTCAAGGTATCTTTCATGAGTTTTCCTCCCCGCGTACTCCACATCAAAATGGAGTTACTGAGAGAAGGAATAGTATCGTAATTGAAGCATGTTGTTGGGTCCATTGCCCACAATGTTCCTTATATTTGATTTGAAGAGGAAACTCCATCAACACTAAGAACATAGTCGTATTTGATATTGTTTAAGCTCATCATGTGCAGGAATTCCATAGAACAAGTCTAGACAGATTGTCTAAGTAATATGATAGGTGGTCATAAGGAAGAAAGTTAGACACCAAGGGAAGATACTAGAAAGGCAGAAATTTGCCTAAGTCCACTGGCGCTGAGTGAGGACAGCTCACTCAATGCCATAACATATAGCGTTGAGTCTATCTCAGCCTAACTGGCAAATAGACAAAAAATTTGCTAAGTACAAAATTGTTGAGTGTAGCCCACTCACTCAACGCCATATAACATATAGCGTTGAGTCTATCTCAGCAGAACTGGAAGATAGCCAAAAATATGGCTAAGTCCACATGCGTTGAGTGTAGTCTAGTCACTCAACGCCATACAACAAAAAGGTTGTGAGTCAGGCTGAGTAAGTCTATGCCTAGAGAAATTGGCTGAAAATGTGGCCAAGTACACAGGCATTGAGTGTGGTCTACTCACTCAATGCCATACAGTTTTAGCATTGAGTGTTGCTGTGCCAGTCATCTCCACAGAAAAGTTGGGCAAAAAGTCCACAGTCGTTGAATTTAGCTTACTCACTCAAAGCCAGATAACAAAAAATTCTATTAAGTAGTTTGGCGTTTTGTGGATCTTACTCTCTCAATGCTAAGACGTAGAAATATTTGCTAAGGCAAATAGCATTGAGTGAGGCAAGCTCACTCAACACTCTCAAGGCATTGTAGCAGAAATTTGGCTAAGTCCAAAAGCGTGGACTGCTTGACTTTCGTCGAGCTCAGCTTCGTCAAAGTGATCTCAGCGTTAGTTGAACTGAGCCAAATTACTCAGTTTAGCCTGGAGTTCGTCGAACTCATTTCAGCCTTTCGTCAAACTAAGTCCACAGTTCATCGAACTGAACTTATACTTCATCGAGCTGAGCTCGACGTTCATCAAATGGAGCTCAGCTTTCGTCCAGCTCAATACTTTGAATTTTGTCTAAGTGTTGTGGTGTTGAGTGATACCTACTCACTCAAAGACTTTGGTTCTGATGATTGAATTTTGTCTAAGTCCAGAGATGCTGAGTCATCCTGACATCAGCAAAGTCAAATTGTCAACCAAAATTCAAATATTGTGGAATTGCTGCCCGAGACGTTGGCGGGCAGCGGCCATCATTTTCTGCACTTTCCAAGAAATATTTCCATCATAAAGTGTTGGTGCCCACACACAGCAAGGAGCCGTTAAATCAAGATTAAATGGAAAGCATGCGCTGGATGGCTTAATCTCAGCCATCAATCCTGGTGGTGGGACCCACTGCTCAATTGGCCTTTAGAGTATAAAAGGGAGCAAATCAGCCAGAGCAATCAATCGAATTGATTCCTTGTCTAGGTTTTCTGAAAATGAAAAAGGGCGGCCAAACTTCATCTTCTTCCTTGCCATTTCATTGAGCCTGAAGAAGTGGTTCTGCACAGAGAACCTTGTTGGGAAGGAGATAGCTAAAGAAATTACAATCTGTTATAATAAGATAAGAATCTAGTCTGAGGTAGCAGATCTACAAGTTTTGCAGAGAAAAAAAAAGCTGGTTGAAGAAAGAATCTACTGCCTACTTCATCGTCTGCAACAACAATTGGTTGGAATGATATCTGCTCAGTCCAGGAAGAACAAGACACAAAGATCTTGCTCTGGTGTCTAATCAAGGATCAATACAAAGCCTAGCACAACCAGTCATGAGCTAACACGCATAAGGCAACAAGTATATAAAGTTAAACTGCTATTAATTAAAATCGTACCTGTCACCACATCAGCTTGTTTTATGGCCTCCTGTTGGCCAAGGTGGTACACTCTAGGCTGGGCTAGAGCGTAGTGGGATGCGGTTGACTCCAGCGCCTTTACCTTCTCCGCGTAAGTTTCTCTAGGCTTCTTCTCGGGCTTCGAACATCCGCTACAACAATCTCAGGCAAAATGTCCCGACTTTCCATAGTTATAATAAGCGCCCTGGTCTTGGCCAGTAGTTGCCCCGGACACATCGGAAGAAGGGGCTGGACCTGAAGTCCTATCCTTCTTGTTCCACTTACAGAACCCAGACTTTGAGGAGTTCAGCATTTTGAACCTCGTCTTCTTCGCACTCAGGTCCTTCTTCCCTTGGAATCTCTTCAGATCTTTTTCCAATGATTGGACCGTATTGACCAGGGTTAGGAAGCCTTACGTCATAAGCCCAGAAAGTAGTAACATCAGGTCATCACACAGACCGTCGTAGAACTGGTTGGTCTTATGCTCCTTATTCCCAAATATAGAGCCAGCATAACGACCCAACCGCATAAACTCATGGAGATACTCATCCGCGCTACTAGCACCCTGCGTTAGTCCGTGGAACTGATTCTCCGTATCGATCCTTTGTGCTGAGGTAAGGTATCTTACCATGAATAACCTCGAGAATTCCTCCGTCGATACATCAGTGATTTGCCTTCCAACCAAGTGATGCAACTCCAACTCTTCCCACCACAATCTCGCATCCCCATCGAGAAGGAAGGTGGCTATGGTTGTAACATCCCATTTCCGGGTAGACCCCTAGGAGTCGGTTGGTCGTGACAGAACCCTAGGAAGCCCAAAAATTGAAATAAATCGATCGAGATTTCGGGTCACGGGTTGGTCACGCCCGTGACCGACCCATCACGCCCGTGACTTTGGGTGTGACTACTTCGACGATCGTCGATCTCTGTGAGACGATCGTCGAACTTGCTGCGCGGGCATGTCACGCCCGTGACCAAGGTGTCACGCCCGTGACCTAGGGCGTGACTCCTTCGACGATCGTCGATCTCCGTGAGACGATCGTCGAACTTGCAGGCCGGCCATGTCACGCCCGTGACCAAGGTGTCACACCCGTGACCTAGGGCGTGACTCCTTCGACGGAGATCGTCGAAATTGAAACTCGGGCTTGTCATGCCCGTGACCTAGGTGTCACGCCCGTGACCTAGGGCGTGACCACCCTTCGACGACCGTCGATCTCAGTTCGACGATCGTCGACCTCAGAACTTGCCGTTCGGGCATGTCACGCCCGTGACCTAGGTGTCACGCCCGTGACCTAGGGCGTGACCACCCTTCGACGACCGTCGATCTCAGTTCGACGATCGTCGACCTCAGAATTGTCACCCGGGCCTGTCACGCCCATGACCTGTGTGTCACGCCCATGACCTGTGTGTCATGCCCGTGACATTGGCCGAAACGACGGTTCAGGCCCGAAATTATTCTAACACGCGTGGTAATAAATGCTGGTGTGGGAAGTTACACCAGGAGTAATTACGGGCTGCTTTTCCTTCTGTAATTATATAATAAAGGAGGAAATGTTGGTCCAATAGGAATCGACCTGACAAACACCTGTTCATCTTCAACCGTTTCCTATTCCTTCACTGTAACCAAAAGGTTATTAAGGCGAGCCTTCATGACCATTAAGGCTTTACCCTTTCACCTCCCACTTGCTGACTTATAAAAGCCCACTTGGAGCAAGAGGAGAAGTTTACACGCTCAATCAAACGGATCAGATCTTTGTTCTTGTTGTAGGAGGAGTTCGGCTACGCCACCACTGCGCCATGGCGCCCCGTCGTTCATATCGCCTCCAAACCGTGAACAAGGTCCTCCTCTACTTCTTCTTTCATGGGTAGATCTTAGGATTCCTAGAAAGGAAGTTCGCGCTCAACGGAGCCGGACGCATCTCTCGTTTTCATGGAAAACCATGAAAAACGTATTCTTGAGTTCGCCGGAAACCACCACCTCCGACGGCCAAACCACCGCCGACCGATAGCCATCGCCTCAACGGAGGTGGCGGTGGTGGTGGCTGGCCAGGGATGTGACCGGACGGCCGGCGATGGATCACGGAAAGGTTACAGGAAAAATGGTTTTTCTGAGTCCTTTTTTCGGGTTCATGAAGAAGATGAACAGTAAAATCAATTTTATAATTTATAAATTACGTATATAATACATAGAGGAAAAATATATTATCTGAGTATATTTTGAGGCTGCGAAATGAGTTGCTTAGAGGCCGTTTTAAGAAAAATGACCAGTCACAAAAGTTGTAGCCCTTGGAGTCTAGATTAATTTAAAATCAGTTTCATCTCGTTTGGATAAGCGGTTCGGCCGCAGCACCTGTTTTAGTGGGGGCTGCACCTAGAGTTGGGCAGAACGTAAAATGGATGCCCACTCTTCGTCCCTTGTCCAAATGACCTGAAATTTGGACAGGGGGTTAACCTTAGCTATACCTAACGGAAGACCAAAAATGGGAAATTTTGGAGATACTTTTGCCTAAAGTTTTTGTAAAATTTTAATAAACATTATAAAATTAATTAGGAGATGAAATTAAGACCAAACTCCCCCAAATTTTGGGTGGTGGTCCCTGGCATCAATGTTAAGATCTGTACAAAATTTCAACTCAATTGGTCGAGTTTTGAATAGGGAAGTATCAAGTCCTAGATAGGTCTTGGTGAGGGATACTTTGGGGAAAAGTACGATTGGAAATGGAGTGGACAAATCTCCTCAAAAGAGGCTGATGTTGTGGCCACAGATTTGCTGAGTCTATGTCTACCCTCTTGGGTAACATGGTGTGGATTGGGGTGGATTTTACCCTAAGAGATTGGCTCAAGTCCAGTGGGTGGGAGTTTGAGTTTTGTGAAGGACATAGGAGCAAAAGCTCTTGTATGCCCTTGAAATTTGGAGGAGAGGGGGATGATATGATGAAAATCCTCTGGTTGAAATAGTGAAGGAATTGGAGGTAATTAGGTACCTCGAAAGTTGAGATTTTGGATTAGGATAAAAATGTAATTTAGTTATTTTAAGCACTAAATCTAATCCAAAAATTATGAAACTCGGGAGGAGGGAGTTTTAGGATGTTTTAGACTTATGGTAATTTTCCTGGAATTTTATGATTAATAAATATTATACTTCATGTGTTAAATGATTATTAGCCCGATTTGTTGTTTAAATTATTTGGAAATTTTAAATTAATTATAATGAGTTAAAATTCTGGATTTAGATCTTGACTAGTAGAACATTGATCCCTGAATTTTTTATAGAATTTTATGTTGAGAAATTTTAGAGGTTCATTCACAATGAAATATGGGCTTTTGAGCATAAAAATAAATTAGGGCTTGTACAATTGCTGGAAAATTATGATAGTTGGAACTTAAGTTTTTTAGGCCCTTTTATATCACTGGGAATTATTTGGGAATTTTTTAGAGTTACTGTTATTGCACTTCATTCACAAAGCATGTTAGATTGTAATTTAGTATTTGATTTATTATGATTTAATTACCAGCAAGAAAATTATGGGATTCTGTCAAAGTTATTTTCATGATAAAACCAGCACCCTGTATTTTATTTGAATTATTTGCAGGGCAAATTATGGTAGTTTATTCATTAAGCTTGAAATAACTGAAATAATGATTAAATAAGTTTAGCCCCTTGAAAATCATTGTAAAACTATCAAACTTTGGAAACTTGATATTTAGGCCTACTATTATTTACCTTAATTTTGTGATAGCTAGAATCAACTAGAATGTTATACCTCATGTTCAAAATGATGATATTAGACCCTTAAGAATAAATAAATAAGTTATCGGATTTATTAGGAAAATTCCAATATTTTGGATTTAGGCAAATCTTGTTGGGATAGACCCCCGATAAATAAATGGTGGCACTTGGATGAAAAAGTAAATTACGTGTAATCTTGATTATCGTGTAGCCTAGGTGAGTCCCTAGGAGGTTTGGTTTAGCACTAATGGTAGTTTGAAGATTAGGTGTTACGCGGGTATGGCGGAAGACCGTCTTTCCGTGTGGAGAGGGTGAAGAGTCAAGCTACCCTAGGTTTAGTTTAATGTAACTCTTAAAGGGAAAAAGGTAAGGTGAGAAACCAATTAAAGTAAGTGCCTTGCGAAAGGGAACTTCGGGCCGTAATGCCGCCGTCTTGGTTCCTAGTGCCCCTTGAGAGCCCTTCACGGGGAATACCGGGGGTAGTCCTGGGCTAACGCAAACTGTAATAACAAACTGGCCAGAGAAACTTAGTAACTAGGGCTACACCTTTCACAAACACTGTTGGCAGAGGAAGATTGATGGGAGCTTCGACTCGGTTTGGTCTAGAGACGGACGTTTTGGTCCGGGGAGCTTCGGCTCGGTTGGTATGGAGACGGACGTTTTGGTCCGAGGAGCTTCGGCTCGGTTGGTTTGGTGACGGACGTTTTGGTCCGGGGAGCTTCGGCTCGGTTGGTTTGGAGACGGACGTTTTGTTCCGGGGAGCTTCGGCTCGGTTGGTTTGGAGACGGACGTTTTGGTCCGGGGGCTTCGGCTCGGTTTTTGTGTGTTTATGATTAAACTTGCATGTGCATAAAATAGGGAAAAGTTAAGGTGGTGGGTTTTCGATATCGGGGAGTTCGATTGCATCGACACCGATATCGTTGACTCGGCGAGGTGATTAGCACTTCGCCAACAGAAGTCCGGTGCGCCAGCCGGCAAGAGTACGCAGGCGTCCGCTTATTGCACCAAGCGTTGAGGCGTACGATAGGTCAGACCAGTGGTGCTTTTATTGGTTTTGAGGTGGGCGAGGCCCAACCCACCGCTTCCGTCCGCCACTATGGAGGTATCCTGGGAGGTAACGGCTCCAAAAGGGGGAACTAAAGGTCTGTGTGCACAGAGTCGGGTGTGTGAGTTGCACTTGCATGTTTCATCATACCCACATGCATGTCATAGCATAATCGATTCATTTAACCCTGACACCTAAAGTATAAGTGGTATGGGACGCTTATACATTAGGACCTGCTAAACGACCCCTTGGTCTATAGGCTTGTGTGGGCAAGTTTATAAATCAAAGGTTAATTTCAATATATATATACATACTATTGTTTGAGAACCGTCACCCCAACGTATAAGTGGTATGGGACACTCTATACGATGGGAGCCTTGCAAAAGATCCCTTGGCTTATGCGCTTTCACACATAAGTTAAGGTTACTTTTCTTACTTTCTGTTTTCTGTCATATTATTATAGAATTGCTAGATTAGTTCCGATGCCATCTGTTTCTTGATTAATCTCTACCTTCATGTCCTTCCCTTTCTTCCTCTCCGATCGGTACTTAGGAGCCATGGGGGAAGGGGTAGGGGATGATAGGGCTTAGTCTTTATGACTAACAGTTTTCGAACCACATCATTTAGGGGATCGTGGAGCCCAGCATGGAGGAGCAGCCCCAGAGATCGGTGCGCCTGGAGATGGGGCAGTCTAGCTCCGGAGTTCATACAGCCGGGACCGTGAGTCTCGACCCTGAGTAGTTCTTATTTTTGCTTCCGCATGAGAGACTTGTAGTGAGGACATTTTGTACCGGGCATAAGCCCGCATTTTATAGTACTCTGATTACTGTTATTCTGTGGACACTCCCTTCGTGGAGTTTTATATATATATGTGATTTATTTCTTCCAGTGGACTTGCTCTTGCTTCAATTATTGTGCTACCTTTTCTGTGATCGAATCGGCCGGCAGAATCGGCGCCCTGTGGTGATGACCCCCTTCAGGACGCGAAGGTGGCACCGCAAAGCAGCGATTCTGGGCCTAAGACCCCGGGTTTTTAAAAAGAAAAAAAAGGGGTCTTACAAGTGGTATCAGAGGGAAACATCGATCTGAAAAGGTAACAGTCCACTAACCCTGGGTCACCCCCGCTCGAGTTTAGTTTGGGTACAAACTAAGCAGCGGAAGCAGTGGTGTGCCCATATGGGGATCACATATAAATTGTCCACCTTTATGTAATTTTTGAACGTTTTCTCAGCATGTGTTTTTGTTACGCAGCCTCCAGCACGGCCTACGCCACAAGGTGGAGTTCAACAGGCTCAGGATGTTACACCACCCCCACCGGTCCCCACTCCTTTCCTTCAGTCAGACATGGGACAGACTCTGACTGCCATCCTAGAGGCTTTCAGGGCCCAGCAGGTTCCGGCCCCGCAGCCAAACCCGGGGGCCAACTGGCTGAGCATCTTCCGGGGTCTTTATCCCCCGTCCTATTTAGGGACAGAGTCGGCGGTTCGGACAGAAGAGTGGCTAGATATCATGTATGAGATGCTGACCGGGATACGGTGTCCCTGGGAGGAGAGGGTGGCTCTGGTTGTCTCTTGCCTGGAGTCCCATGCAAAGAGGTGGTGGAAGACGATGTTGGACACGACATTTGCCAATAGGGAGGTTGCGGAGGTTACCTGGGAGGAGTTCATGGCCGCACTGCTGGAGCATTTCGTTCCGCAGTCGGCCAGGGATGATTTGGAGGAGCGATTCTTACAGCTGAAGCAGGGCACCCGGACCGTGGTGGAGTATCATCGAGAGTTAGACCATCTAGCTCGATACGCAGATTCCTACCAGCTGGACGAAGCAGGGTATATCAGGAGGTTCTATAAGGGCCTACGGGAGGACTTGAGGGAGGCTCTGTTGTTTGTATCTGATGGGCCCATCTCCCGGATTTTGGAGATGGCAAAAAGGATTGAGGCAGATTGGCACTCCACCCGGGGCCGGAAACAGCCAGCAGAGGATCAGGGACGGAGAGGTAGAAATGACCAGCGGCGAGGTGCTGTACCAGAGGGGAGGAGGACAGAGGACCAGCCTCGTTAGGACGTGAGGCAGGAGCCGAGGGAACAGGTGATATTGGCCCCTCCACCTCTTCGAATGCAGGAGATGCCGAGACCCAGGGGAATGGCGTATCCCCCACCAGAGTGCTTCCTTTGTCATCAGATTGGGCACATTCGGAGGAACTGCCCCATGAGGGGGGCACCACCTCCAACACCACAGGGCGGCCCACCAGCTCAGCATTACGGAGGCCGAGGACGCAGCCGCGGTCGCGGATACAAGGGGGGAGATCGTAGACAGGAAAGGGTGCAGGTATATGCCTTGGACCTTGCGCAGCCTCGGAATCCGGAGCAGGTCATAGCAGGTACGCTGCAATGCCTCTTTAATTTTCATAGAATTTCCTTTTTAATGGTTAAAACTTTGAATCGCACTAGATAGATTAATAAGGAAAGTAAAACTCACTATAGAACCCTAAGATATCTAATCACCCCAGGTATAGTCTTCATCAGTAGCAAGCCTGCCCGCACGCTGTTCGATACTGGAGCTACTCACTCCTTTGTGTCGGAGACGTTCGTAGAAGGACTGGAAGGTGTGGAGCGGTTCACAGGCTCGAGGATGAGGGTGCGACTACCAGATGGATCTGAGCTCCTTACCACGGATCACTATAATATGGAGGCAGAAATTGGTGGAAAAGCGTTCGAGGCTCCAACGACGATTTTGAAGCTGACGGACTACGACCTGATCCTGGGCATGGTATGGCTGCACTGGAACCATGCCCAGATTGACTGCCAGGCGAAGAGGATCACTGTGAGACACGGGGACTCTTTCATTACCATCGAAGGTATAAGACCTGTCTCTCGTATACTCTTATCTTCGGTACAGGCCGTTAAGGCCCATCTGCAGGGAGAGGAGGTCTATCAGATTCTATTTGAGATGGCGAAAGTTAAGGAGTCGGTGACAGACATCCCGGTGGTGCGAGATTTCGCTGACATCTTTCCAGAGAAACTGCCAGGACTACCTCCACACCGAGAGCAGGACTTTCAGATACAGCTTGTGCCGGGGGCCAAGCCGGCATCAAGGGCCCCTTATCGAATGGCCCCAAAGGAGTTGGCAGAGTTTCGGACTCAGTTGCAGGAATTGGTTGAGGCAGGGTTTGTTAGACCGAGTTCCTCTCCATGGGGAGCACCGGTCCTATTCGTGAAGAAGAAGGATGGGACACTCCGCCTGTGCATCGATTATCGAGCACTAAACAGGCTGACCATCCGGAATACCTATCCGCTCCCACAGATAGACGAATTGTTCGACCAGCTGGAGGGGGCCCATTATTTCTCGAAGCTGGACTTGAGATCAGGATACTACCAGCTGCGGATCTAGGAGGAGGATATCCCAAAGACGGCATTCAATAGCAGATATGGCCTGTATGAGTTCACCGTGATGCCCTTCGGGCTCACGAAAGCACCGTCGGCGTTCATGAGCCTCAGGAACCGGGTTTTCGAGGCCTACTTGGATGTGTTCGTCATAGTATTCATAGACGACATCCTGATCTACTCTAGGACGGAGGAGGAGCATACTCGGCATCTGGCACTCACTCTGGAGAGGTTGCGGGAGCATCGCCTTTATGCAAAATTCAGCAAGTGTCAGTTTTTGTTGAAGGAGGTGGCCTTCCTAGGCCATATTATCAGCGGAGCCGGGTTGGCAGTGGATCTGGCAAAGATTCGGGCAGTTCGAGATTGGCCGCAGTTGAAGACATCCACCGATGTACGAAGTTTCTTGGGACTTGCCGGTTACTACCGAAAGTTCGTGGAGGGGTTCTCTCAGATTGCCCTCCCCCTCACATCTTTGACGAAGAAGGAGGCACCTTTCGTTTGGACCCCGCAGTGCCAGGCGGCTTTCCAGGAGCTGAAGGACCGACTCATCTCAGCCCCTATTTTGGCCCTTCCATCTGGAAAGGAAGGATTCCAGGTGTACACCGACGTATCATACCAGGGGATGGGAGCAGTGCTGATGCAGAACGGACACGTCATAGCATATGCCTCCCGCCAGCTGAAGACCCATGAGAAGAACTACCCAGTGCACGACCTTGAGATGGGAGTGGTCGTTTTTGCTCTGAAGGTCTGGCGCCATTATCTTTATGGAGTCCACTGCGACATCTACTCCGACCACAAGAACCTGAAATACGTGGACACTCAGAAGGAGCTGAATATTAGGCAGAGGTGCTGGGTGGAGTTCTTAGCAGACTATCAGTATGAGATGCACTACCATCCAGGGAAGGCAAACGTGGTGGCCGACGCATTGAGTCGGAGAGCTGCCACTTCCGAAGCTGGGCCCCAGGTTATGTCCATGGAGCTAGTCCGGTCATTCAGAGATATGCAGATATACCTAGTGTCCGAGGATGATCCAGAGCTATATAGGGAGTATCTAACATCGATGGTGGCCATACACGATATTCGGGATGGCATTCGGGACGGACAGAGGACAGATGCGTGGGCAGAGCCGATGTTCCGAGCCTTGGAGGAAGGTTCGACAGGAGATTATTCCCTGAGAGATGGATTGTTACATTTCAGAGGCAGAGTATATATACCCGCAGGAGGCCAGATCCGAGAGGATATTATGATGGAGTCGCATTGCAGCCGGTACTCTGTGCACCCAGGGATCACAAAGATGACCGCTGATCTGAAGAAGACGATGTTTTGGCCGGGCATGAAGAAGGACATTACGTACTTCGTGACCCATTGCGAGGCGTGTCAGTTGGTGAAGGCGGAGTGCAGGAACCCCGCAGGACTGTTGCAGCCACTCCCGGTGCCGGAGTGGAAGTTTGAGGATATAGCTATGGATTTTATACATGGTCTTCCCCGGTCTCGGACGGGGAATGACTCGATCTGGGTGATTGTTGGTCGGTTGACGAAGGTGGCCCGCTTTATACCGATCAGGAAGGATGACTCGGTGGGAGTGCTTGTGCGGAAGTTCGTGGAGCAGTATATCCGATATCATGGCGTGCCCCGGACGATAGTGTCGGACCGCGATGGACGGTTTACATCCAGGGAGTGGCGGTCAGTGCAGGCATATCTGGGCACCCGATTGACTTTTAGCACGGCCTTCCACCCTCAGACGGACGGGCAGACAGAGCGCACCAACAGGACATTGGAGGATCTACTACGACTGTGTATACTGGACCGAGGGGAGCCGTGGGAGAAGATGTTACCGTTGGTCGAGTTCTCCTATAACAATAGCTACCAGTCCAGCATCAGGATGGCGCCTTATGAAGCCTTGTATGGAAGAAAATGTAGGACCCCGCTTTCTTGGGTTCAAGACGAGGACCCGAAGGTGTTGGGATCGGATTTTGTTGAAGACACTGAGGCTCAGGTGAGACTGATCAGAGATAGGATGTTGGAGGCGCAGAGCAGACAGGCTAAATACTATGATGCTCGGCATCGTCAGGTGGAGTTTCGGGTAGGGGATCGAGTGTTCTTGAAGATCCGGCCCATGCATGGAGTCTCACGGGTGCGCGGTCGGAGGAAGAAGCTCAGCCCTAGGTATATGGGCCCTTACCGGATCCTGGAGCGGATCGGACCCCTAGCCTACAGGCTAGAGTTGCCACCAGAGCTGGCAGCTCTACACGACGTCTTCCACATTTCTTCGCTGAGAAGGGCTCTACTACGCCCAGAGCAGCAGATTTTGACCACCGAAGGGCCGGTAGCTTCAGACCGATCTGTTCACTTGGAGCCGGTCTGGATCGACGACAAAGGAGTACGGATCTTGCGCCGCAAGAAGATCCCCTTAGTCAAGGTTCTGTGGAGAAACCACGGTCAGGAGGAGCACACCTGGGAACCGCATGACCTGATGAGGCAAATATACCCGGAGTTGTTCAGTCAGGTATATCTCACCACCTCTCGGTATACTATAGGTTGTCTTCTTGTTTTGGACAGTTAAGACTAGATAAGGAAAATTCAGGACCTAGGCATGCGCACTCAATCAGAAAGGTAGGGGCTAATCTTTTGTTTATTGGGGAGATTGTCTTCGTTTATCAAACGAATAGTCGCCTAAACCCAATAGAAAGATCGTATGGGATGTTACAAGTTTAATTTATTCCGATAGAAATCCCCGTAGGCTCAACTTCAATTTCGGGGACGAAATTTTTGTTTTGTTTATTGGGATTTGTAACATCCCATTTCCGGCTAGACCCTTAGGAGTCGGTTGGTCGTGATAGAACCCTAGGAAGCCCAAACATTAAAATAAATCGATCGAGATTTCGGGTCACGGGTTGGTCACGCCCGTGACTTTGGGCGTGACTACTTCAACGATCGTCGATCTCCGTGAGACGATCGTCGAACTTGCTGCCCGGGCATGTCACGCCCGTGACCAAGGTGTCACGCCCGTGACCTAGGGCGTGACTCCTTCGACGATCATCGATCTCCGTGAGACGATCGTCGAACTTGCAGCCCGGGCATGTCACGCCCGTGACCAAGGTGTCACACCCGTGACCTAGGGCGCGAATCCTTCGACGATCGTCGATCTCCGTAAGGAGATCGTCGAAATTGAAACTCGGGCTTGTCACGCCCGTGACCTAGGTGTCACGCTCGTGACCTAGGGCGTGACCACCCTTCGACGACCGTCGATCTCAGTTCGACGATCGTCGACCTCAGAACTTGCCGTTCGGGCATGTCACGCCCGTGACCTAGGTGTCACGCCCGTGACCTAGGGCGTGACCACCCTTCGACGACCGTCGATCTCAGTTCGACGATCATCGACCTCAGAATTGTCACCCGGGCCTGTCACGCCCGTGACCTGTGTGTCACGCCCGTGACATTGGCCGAAACGACGGTTCAGGCCCGAAATTATTCTAACACGCGTGGTAATAAATGCTGGTGTGGGAAGTTACACTAGGAGTAATTACAGGCTGTTTTTCCTTCTATAATTATATAATAAAGGAGGAAATGTTGGTCCAATAGGAATCGACCTGACAAACACCTGTTCATCTTCCACCGTTTCCTATTCCTTCACTGTAACCGAAAGGTTATTAAGGGGAGCCTTCATGACCATTAAGGCTTTACCCTTTCACCTCCCACTTGCTGACTTATAAAAGCCCACTTGGAGCAAGAGGAGAAGTTTACACGCTCAATCAAATGTATCAGATCTTTGTTCTTGCTGTAGGAGGAGTTCGGCTACGCCACCACTGCGCCATGGCGCCCCGTCGTTCATCTCGCCTCCAAACCGCGAACAAGGTCCTCCTCTGCTTCTTCTTTCATGGGTAGATCTTAGGATTCCTAGAAAGGAAGTTCGCGCTCAATGAAGCCGGACCCATCTCTCGTTTTCATGGAAAACCATGAAAAACGTATTCTTGAGTTCGCCGGAAACCGCCACCTCCGGCGGCCAAACCACCGCCAACCGATAGCCATCGCCTCAACGGAGGTGGTGGTGGTGGTGGCTGGCCAGGGAGGTGACCGGACGGCCGGCGACGGATCACGGAAAGGTTACAGGAAAAATTGTTTTTTTGAGTCCTGTTTTCAGGTTCATGAAGAAGATGAACAGTAAAATCAATTTTATAATTTATAAATTACGTATATAATACATAGAGGAAAAATATATTATCTGAGTATATTTTGAGGCTGCAAAATGAGGCGCTTAGATGCCAATTTAAGAAAAATGACCAGTCACGAAAGTTGTAGCCCTTCGAGTCTAGATTAATTTAAAATCAGTTTCATCTTGTTTGGGTAAGCGGTTCGGCCGCAGCACCCGTTTTAGTGGAGGCTGCACCTAGAGTTGGGCAGAAATTAAAATGGATGCCCACTCTTCGTCCCTTGTCCAAATGACCTGAAATTTGGGCAGGGGGTTAACCTTAGCTATACCTAACGGCAGACCAAAAATGGGAAATTTTGGAGATAGTTTTGCCTAAAGTTTTTGTAAAATTTTAGTAAACATTATAAAATTAATTAGGAGATGAAACTAAGTCCAAACTCCCCCAAATTTTGGGTGGTGGTCCCTGGCATCAATGTTAAGATCTGTACAAAATTTCAACTCAATTGGTTGAGTTTTGAATAGGGAAGTATCAAGTCCTAGATAGGTCTTGGTGAGGGATACTTTGGGGAAAAGTATGATTGGAAATGGAGTAGACAAATCTCCTCAAAAGAGGCTGATGTTGTGGCCACTGATTTGCTGAGTCTATGTCTACCCTCTTGGGTAACATGGTGTGGATTAGGGTGGATTTTACCCTAAGAGATTGGCTCAAGTCCAGTGGGTGGGAGTTTGAGTTTTGTGAAGGACATAGGTGCAAAAGCTCTTGTATGCCCTTGAAATTTGGAGGAGAGGGGGATGATATGATGAAAACCCTCTGGTTGAAATAGTGAAGGAATTGAAGGTAATTAGGTACCTCGAAAGTTGAGATTTTGGATTAGGATAAAAATGTAATTTAGTTATTTTAAGCACTAAATCTAATCGAAATATTATGAAACTCGGGAGGAGTGTGTTTTAGGATGTTTTAGACTTATGGTAATTTTCCTGGAATTTTATGATTAATAAATATTATACTTCATGTGTTAAATGATTATTAGCCCGATTTGTTGTTTAAATTATTTGGAAATTTTAAATTAATTATAATCAGTTAAAATTCTGGATTTAGATCTTGACTAGTAGAACATTGATCCCTGAATTTTTTATAGAATTTTATGTTGAGAAATTTTAGAGGTTCATTCACAATGTTTTAATATGGGCTTTTGAGCATAAAAATAAATTAGGGCTTGTACAATTACTGGAAAATTATGATAGTTGGAACTTAAGTTTTTTAGGCTCTTTTATATCACTGGGAATTATTTGGGAATTTTTAGAGTTACTATTATAGCACTTCATTCACAAAGCATGTTAGATTGTAATTTAGTATTTGATTTATTATGATTTAATTCCCAGCAAGAAAATTATGGGATTCTGTCAAAGTTATTTTCATGATAAAACAAGCACCCTGTAGTTTATTTGAATTATTTGGAGGACAAATTAAGGTAGTTTATTCATTAAGCTTGAAATAACTGAAATAATGATTAAATAAGTTTAGGCCCTTGAAAATCATTGTAAAACTATCAAACTTTGGAAACTTGATATTTAGGCCTACTATTATTTACCTTAATTTTGTGATAGCTGGAATCAACTAGAATGTTATACCTCATGTTCAAAATGATGATATTAGACCCTTAAGAATAAATAAATAAGTTATCGGATTTATTAGGAAAATTCCAATATTTTGGATTTAGGCAAATCTAGTTAGGATAGACCCCCGATAAATAAATGGTGGCACTTGGATGAAAAAGTAAATTACGTGTAATCTTGATTATCGTGTAGCCTAGGTGAGTCCCTAGGAGGTTTGGTTTAGCACTGATGGTTGTTGGAAGATTAGGTGTTACGCGGGTATAGCGGAAGACCGTCTTTCCGTGTGGAGAGGGTGAAGAGTCAAGCTACCCTAGGTTTAGTTTAATGTAACTCTTAAAGGGAAAAAAGGTAAGGTGAGAAACCAATTAAAGTAAGTGCCTTGCGAAAGGGAACTTCGGGCCGTAATGCCGCCGTCTTGGTTCCTAGTGCCCCTTGAGAGCCCTTCACGGGGAATACCGGGGGCAGTCCTGGGCTAACGTAAACTGTAATAACAAACTAGCCAGAGTAACTTAGTAACTAGGGCTACACCTTTCACAAACACTGTTGGCAGAGGAAGATTGATGGGAGCTTCGGCTCGGTTTGGTCTGGAGACGGACGTTTTGGTCCGGGGAGCTTCGGCTCGGTTGGTCTGGAGACGGACGTTTTGGTCCGGGGAGCTTCGGCTCGGTTGGTTTGGAGACGGACGTTTTGGTCGGGGAGCTTCGGCTCGGTTGGTTTGGAGACGGACGTTTTGGTCCGGGGAGCTTCGGCTCGGTTTTTGTGTGTTTACGATTAAACTTGCATGTGCATAAAATAGGGAAAAGTTAAGGTGGTGGGTTTTCGATATCGGGGAGTTCGATTGCACCGACACTGATATCGTTGACTCGGCGAGGTAATTAGCACTTCGCCAACAGAAGTCCGGTGCGCCAGCCAGCAAGAGTACGCAGGCGTCCGCTTAGTGCACCAAGCGTTGAGGCATACGATAGGTCAGACCAGTGGTGCTTTTACTGGTTTTGAGGTGGGCGAGGCCCAACCCACCGCTTTCGTCCGCCACTATGGAGGTATCCTGGGAGGTAACGGCTCCGAAAGGGGGAACTAAAGGTCTGTGTGCACAGAGTCGGGTGTGTGAGTTGCACTTGCATGTTTCATCATACCCACATGCATGTCATAGCATAATCGATTCATTTAACCCTGACACCTAAAGTATAAGTGGTATGGGACGCTTATACATTAGGACCTGCTAAACGACCCCTTGGTCTACAGGCTTGTGTGGGCAAGTTTATAAATCAAAGGTTAATTTTAATATATATATACATACTGTTGTTTGAGAACCGTCACCCCAACGTATAAGTGGTATGGGACACTCTATACGATGGGAGCCTTGCAGAAGATCCCTTGGCTTATGCGCTTTCGCACATAAGTTAAGGTTACTTTTCTTACTTTCTGTTTTCTGTCATATTATTATATAATTGCTAGATTAGTTCCGATGGCATCTGTTTCTTGATTAATCTCTACCTTCATGTCCTTCCCTTTCTTCCTCTCCGCTCGGTACTTAGGATCCATGGGGGAAGGGGTAGGGGATGATAGGGCTTAGTCTTTATGACTAACGGTTTTCGAACCACATCATTTAGGGGATCGTGGAGCCCAGCACGGAGGAGCAGCCCCAGAGATCGGTGCGCCTGGAGATGGGGCAGTCTAGCTCCGGAGTTCATATAGCCGGGACCGTGAGTCTCGACCCTGAGTAGTTCCTGTTTTTGCTTCCGCATGAGAGACTTGTAGTGAGGACATTTTGTACCGGGCATAAGCCCGCATTTTATAGTACTCTGATTACTGTTATTCTGTGGACACTCCCTTCGTGGAGTTATATATATATATGTGATTTATTTCTTCCAGTGGACTTGGTCTTGCTTCAATTATTGTGCTACCTTTTCTGTGATCGAATCGGCCGGCAGAATCGGCGCCTTGTGGTGATGACCCCCTTCAGGACGCGAAGGTGTCACCGCAAAGCGGCGATTCTGGGCCTAAGACCCCGGGTTTTTAAAAAGAAAAAAAAGGGGGTCTTACAATGGTAGTCTTCTGCCATTCCTCCAATTCTGAGGCCGTCAATACTCTCTTCACCGGAGAGAGTCAATCTTTGGACTGGGATGGGGTTTCAATCCCAAAAAACATGGGAGGATTAAAGCTCATTACAAGCTTGAGCTGCTTCTCTATTGTTCTTATTGGTACTAAAGGCTCTACCACCACTTGTTCCATAATTCTAGGTTCCGCTGCTCAAAGAGGTACCTTCTCCCCTGTAGGGGCGGGATGTTGCACTTGCCTTCCTGGCTGGGAATTTAGCATCGCAAATTCCGCCTTAGCCACAAGTCTTAATATTTCTGCCGAAGGACAGGTTACAGGCATGTCATTGTGTACACTACTTTCCTTAGAAAGTGGGTATGCTGACTGCTCTGCGCCACTCCTAGTCACCTATAGTCGTACAACCCATCATTAAGTGACCAAACCGAATTGCAAAAAACAATCATAGGAACACGTAGGTTCCTCAAACATGTGTATTTTCATTTCTAAGTGGATATTCAAGGGTTCTTTTCATGTTATAACGATGACGCACATACAAGTGCTCACCACCACTTAAAAGAATTCGTCCACGAATTCAAATAAGCAAGACCGAAATCGTAGTTTGATAACAAATTATAACACCCTTATCCATCACATGGGATACAACAGAAGGTCTGGTCGGGGCCCCATGTCATATACCATTGACAGTTGGTGGAGTTACGTATTAATACCAAAATACAAACATAGAAATTTGAATCCTAACTCAGAGCATTCTAGCAGAAAGTTTTTAAGACAGTTATAAGAACCCATAAAAAACACATGAATGTCCACTACAACCACAATAGGAATGAAAGAACATAAACAAAAGACTTGGCCTTAAGGCCTTACAATAGTTTGGTTAAACAGTAAGTGTTTTACATACTTCGGCACGGAGGCCAACCACACATGATAATAGTAAAAGAAAACACTTCGCTTTGGCCTTCAAGGGCTAGTACAGCAATAAGGGCTTTAACCCTCTACTTACCACTTGGCTCACCTGTTCCTGCACAATAATCCATCGAATGGTGGAAAAATAAGGCAACGGTCAGCAAAAGTTGACCAAATTATAACAAACCCACCCCTTACTCGGGGTAGCGATGCTCCTTCCCTGCATTACTTTAGTATAATCAACCATGGTATAGAAAGTACAATTAAAGTACACTTCACCACAGGTGAAGGCACGCACGGCCACACACCCGGTGCTCTCAGGGCAAATTCTTGGTGAATTTGGTCCATTCTGAGCCTTCACTACCGCCCCCCGGACGACAACCATCGTAAGCATTTAAGTCTTTCCGACCATAGCCTAGACTCTCCCTCTACTCCCCCGGTAAGTGCCATGTACATTAGGTCTCTTTAACCGAACCACATAGAGCGGGTACGGTTCAGCTCAACCCGTTTCTCACATTGTCATGTCAATTTAAGTCATCGATGCGGGCCAGCCTCTCAGATTAATGAAGAATCGATCATACAATAATATATAACCCGATTATGCACAAGGTCGACACTCAGGCCACCAAGCTAGGCTCCGAGTGCTATCAGCCCAACATACTGGCCCCCAGGTCTCCGCGAGACAGGCCTCACAATATCTCTCTCACAGAGCTATCGTCGGCATTAACAATACCGCGGAGCGGTACCTGTAAGAAATGTGTTTCTGCCCAATTTTTCGGGTGCTCCTTGGGGTTTGTCCCCAAAGTTCCCTGCTGCAGTCTACCATGTAGAAAATCGAAAACATACAGCACGAAGTCTTCTCCGACAATTCATGAATAATGAAAACATCACCAATCCATACCAACTTGTCCGCCTGGGCTTCACACACCATGCCTATGTCCGTATTACGATTCCGAACTTTATATGCAAAACTACGGGGATAAACCATATCTACTTGAAGGAATACCTCACACTCACTACACACTCATGGGGGATGGTTTCCTATGCAAAAATGAAGAGGACTTCACATGTATAAGTAGAGAATCGTTACACTTTGTGATTTCTTTGGTTCCATGCCAAAGATCTAGATGGATGAGTACGGCCGCAACACTCTTGCCTCCACAGATCCGGACTCGGCTTGCGAATCGGAGCTTCAGAACTACAATGGTGGCGGGATCTCTTCCTTCTTCTTCCTTCTTCACTCTCCCTTCTCTCAAGTACTTAGAAAGAGAAAGAAAATGAAGAAATGAGTTGGGAAAACCTAACTACCGGCCAAATACCCGCAGAGGCACGCACCAGCCATCAGATCTCTAAATAAAACCAGTGGAAGGACAAGATTCCTCCAAGAATTCAGTTTATTAGAGCTACCACCGCGCGATACCTCAATCGTTTAGCTTCTTGAGGATGCCATCACCCCTTAACTCGAAATGGGCATTGACACGATAACACATCATAACTACTATGCTACCGCTCTACTGTAAGGCTAACACTGCGCAGTAACTTCCCGAGAGCTTTGCCAAATAAATTGCCACAGCTATTGCCGACGTTAATACTACCGTCGCGTTCTAGGAAGAACTGAGGCGTTGAGAGCGTTGAGAAATCCGAGCTACCGCCATGCGGTTGTCATTACCTCTGCGTGGTAACGTCTTTATCGAGAGCTCGACGGTTTTTTTCGCCCAATGAACGCAAACCCTAGAGTTACCGCCGCGTGGTAATTAGCTACCGCCGGGCGTTAACCCCCAGGGAAGCATCTCTTGCCTCAATAAATTTGGGGCGTTATAAGATCTACAAGTTCTGTGGAGAAAAAGAAAGCTAGTTGAAGAAAGAATCTACTTCCTACTTCATTGTCTTTTACAACAATTAGTTGGACTGATATCTGTGCAGTCCAGGAAGAAGGAGACAGAGATCTTGCTTTAGTGTTTAATCATCTCATTCTTTATTTCTTCTTGTGTAAAGTTTCTTGGTGAATCTGGAGATGTAAGCATATATTATAAAGGCTAAGGTCTTTTTGACCTGAGTTTGGCTTAGTGTCAGGTGAAAGGTCTTTATGACCTGTGTTTGGCTTTATGCAAGGTGAAAGGTCTTTGTGACTTGGGGTGGGCTCAGTGCCTAAGTGTTAGGTCTGTGTGACCTGTGTGGTCCCGCGGGATCATTGTTGTAAGCTATTAAGTAGCTGGATTTTTGAGGGAGAGCCGAATCTAAGACACTGTTAGATAGGGGCAGAGGGACAGTTGATGTACCCAATATTGGGGAACCACTATAAAATTGTTGTGGCATCTGTGAATGTTCTTGAAAGCTGATAACTATCCAAATCACAGGCATAGAAATGTAATAACAGGTTAGAAAACTTAAATAGAGACTAAGAAACCTATTCACCCCCCTCTGGGTGATTTAGTTATCCTTGAAATAAGGACTTTCACATGTACAACTGTGTTGAATGACGCTTCACTTCCCAAGTACTTCTGGCTGAAGCAGTCTACACAACGTGTCATGTGCAAAATATAGCACTTATCAATAAAAGCTATGGAAATACTCCCTATGAGCTATTGAAGGGAAGAAAACCGACTGTGCCCTATTTTAGAATCTTTGGAAGCAAATTCTTCGTACTTAAAAATGTGAAGTATTACCGCTCAAAGTTTAGTGAAAAATGTTTTGAAGGTATTTCTGTAGGTTATAGTAGCCATAGTAAGGCATATAGGATTTTCAATAAGAAAACTCTGGTGGTAGAAGAGTCAAAAAATGTTGTTTTTGATGAGACAAACATGTTCCAAAGCAGCTGTCTAGTAATATTGGTGCAGATATAGGTACCAGGTTCAAGGAAGTACGGTTGGATAAAGCTATCAAGGAAGAAGCTCAAAGCTCAGTCAAGATCATCGATCCAGGCTTGGTGGACGAAGAACCGCTAGAGGAAGAACTGCCACAGCCTACAGAGGATGCACTAGATGTTGTAGAGCCTAGTGGAGGGAGAGCAAGGAATCTAGGGCTCAGACACCTAAGAGATCACCTAGCTGATCAAATAATAGGAGAGCTAGGTAATAGTGTGAGAACCAGAAGAGGTACAGCTAATGAGGTTATGCATATTAGTTTTCTGTCTCAGGTTAAGCCGAAGAAGTTCAAAGAAGAAAACAAGGATGCTTCTTGGATATTAGCAATGCAAGAGGAGCTATATCAATTTGAATGTTACAAAGTCTGGGAGTTGGTTCCCAGGCTTAAAGGACAGAATGTGATCGACACCAAGTGGATATTCAGGAACAAGCTGGACAATCACGGAGTAATCATCAAGAACAAAGCCAAACTTATAGCACATAGATACAAATAAGAAGAGGGGATCAACTTCGACCAAACCTTTTCTCTAGTGGCTCGTTTCGAGGTGATCAGGTTGTTTCTTGCATATGCTTCCCTCAAAGGCTTCACCGTCTACCAAATGGATGTGAATTCAACATTCCTCAACGGGAATCTGAAAGAGGAAGTATATGTAGCTCAGGTTTTATAAATTCTCAATTCCCTAAACATGTTTCTTTCTTAAATAAAGATCTATACGGATTAAAGAAAGCTCCCCGAGCTTGGTATTAGACGTTGTCTAGCTTTCTTCTTAAGAACAAGTTCACAAGGAGAAAAATAGACAAGACATTATTTCTTAGGGAAGTTTAAGGCAAGATTCTGCAAGTGCAAATCTATGTTGACGACATCATATTTGACTCTACGGAAGACAACGTTTGCAATAAGTTTTCTAAACTTATACAAGGGAAGTTGTAAATGAGCAGTATGGGAGTGCTGAAGTATTCCTTAGGACTTCAGGTGAAGAAATATGAAGATGGAATTTTCATCTCTCGGATGAAGTTCACCAAGGAGCTTCTTAAGAAATTCATAATGGATAATGCAACCTTTATGAGGACTCCAATGGGTTTAACCGTGTCTCTGGATAAGGATGAGAAAGGGAAATCTTTTGATGAAACCAAATACAGAAGCAAAATTGGATTCTTGCTCTACCTAACTACTAATAGACCAGATATAATTTTCTCAACATGCGTCTGTGCTAGATTCCAGATGAACTCAAAGAAATCTCATTACATCAATGCAAAGCGGATTTTAAGATACCTTAAGGGTACACCTAATCTTGGCTTATGGTACCCGAGAAATAATGATATCGAGCTAATTGATTTTTCAGATGCCGATTTTGTAGGAAGCAGAGATTATAGGAAAAGCACTTCCGGGACGCGTCAATTCCTCGGAAGACGACTTATCTCTTGGAGCAGTAAGAAGCATAATTGTGTGGAAACTTCTACCGCTGAGTCAGAGTATATCTTTATGGGTAGTTGTTGCACACAACTTCTATGGATAAGGAATCAACTAGAAGACTATAATTTGAAGTTCATAGAAATTCCAATGTATTGCGACTCATCTAGCGCAATAGCAATCGCAAATAATCTAGTCTCCCACAGCCGGACAAAGCACTTTGAAGTGCGCTATCACTTCATCCGATAACATGTGGAGAACAAGGACATAGCCCTCAGCTATGTCCCGATGGACAAATAGGTTGCAGATATTTTTACAAAGCCACTGGACGAGTCCAAGTTCTCGTTTTTCAAAACGGAACTAGGCATACTTAAAATTGAATCCTGAAGAAGTTTAAGCAAGCAAGAATTCACTCAGGAATAAATTTAATTTGCAAGGAATATTCAGCATATATCTGAAGAAAATTTCACCGATTCGTCGGATATCAATATGATACTCGCCGAATTAAACTCTGAAAGTGAGGGAAAGATCTACCTTAACTCTAGGGGGGAATAGAGTATTTTAAAATAATTTACAATTAAAACTGTAAAGCAGTGGAAGACTTAATTTATGTATATGTGTAAGGTGCTTGCAGTGAAATAAAAACAAAAGCAAGAAATAAGAAATCACACAGCACACAACAAAGTAAAACACACAGCAACCAGATGACATAAGGAACTATAGTGGTTCCCCAACAACCTGGGTACATCCACTCTTCTACCACCCTAGGTAGGAATCTGAAAGTGCAGGATAAGATCACTCCTAACTCTAGAGGGGGGGGGGAATAGAGTTATTTAAAAAAATTTTCCAAATAAAAACTTGCAGAGAAAATTTTACTTTTCTTAGTGTAAGGTGCTATAGCAAATAATCAGAGTAAAAATAAATTCACAGCACAAAGCAAAACACAAAAAGAGACAAGCAATCCAGATGACACAAGGAGCTATAGTGGTTCCCCAAATCTGGGTACATCCACTCTTCTATCACCCTTGATAGGAATCCACTTCAAGATGAGTTGATCAGGTGTCTTGAGCACCAGAGAGTTTTTGATCAGGTTCTCACAAACCAACAGAAGCTGATTTTGACCAGGTTTCAGCAAAACTAAAAGTAACTTTTGAAGGGAGTTAAAACCCTGTACAGAAAGAAAAGGAAAAAGAAATGTTGTTGTCTTCTCTATTCAACAAGCAAAGAGAAGCAGAAGTGGATCTGAAGTTATTGTCAAAGCTCCCCCTGAGATCAAGATGAGGTTCAGGAAGGAGAGCTCTGCACAAGGGTGACAGGTCTTCAAAGATCTGATTTGCTCCAGCAAAGGATGATCCAAGAGAGTTGGATGGAGGTGTCTAAAGCAATCAGATTTTCTGTGAGAGAATCTTTCAAAAACAATTTTTCCACAGAGAAAAAGATGAGAAGTCTTGTATTATTGTTCTCTTCTTGTTCTGTATATTCTCTGTATCTTCTTGTTGTTGGAATGAAAGAAAAAGAATTATATATATGAGTCTTCTTCTTCCTTTTACTTTGATAGCCGTTGGAAGTCAGCATTAATTGCTTTCCTTAACTGTCCATGCCTCAAAGGAAATGACAGGCAGACATTCCTTAGAAAATTCCTTGAGCCATGCACCAGATATGCTGTAACGGCCAATAATTCTTCAGCATTAATTATCTGTCAGAAGGAATTTGAATTCCTATCCAAAATCGACGGAAGTCTGGAAGGCGTCGAGCTCACAGAAAAACGTCGATCTGAGCACGACACACGTCGGCCAGAGAGTGTTTTCTGTAAGCAGAACTGGGATCGACGGAACGTCGAGCTGAGGTCGACTCCACGTCGAGCTGAGGTCGACTCTGCGTCGAGCTGAGATCGACTCTGCGTCGAGCAGAGGTCGACTCTGCGTCGAGCTGAGATCGACTCTGCGTCGAGCTGAAGTCGACTATGCGTCGAGCTGAAGACTACTCTAACTAGCCTATGTGACCTTTATAACAACATGGAGGTCACAGCATACAATCCCTATAGAAATATAGTCATCCTGGTCCAAATAGTAATAGGGTGTTCCAACAATCTCCCCCTATTTGGATTAGGATTACTATTTACATGAATTTTAGGGAATCAAAGAAAAGAAATAAAGCAGATACAACACAAAATAATACAACCAGACATGACAGAATAATATGCAGCATATATAAAACACTATATAGCAGCAGAATTGTTTAAATGTCCTGAGTCCAGAATATAGAAAGTGTCAGAATACCTTACTTTACTTGTCCTTTGATGCTTTGTCTTGATCACTCTTTTTGAAGATGATTTCTCTGTTTGGATTGGAAGCTTCCTTTTTAGATCTGAAGTCATCAGCTGCACCTAAAGATTTTTGATCTCTAGCACTGGGTGGTACAGCTGCAGGGTGGAGTTCCATGTATCTGTCTGAATCAAAAAATTTCTTTGAGCCATACTTTTCCAATTCCTCTCTTCTTTGTTCTGACATAGTACTGATATGAGATGTGTCCAGTCCTCTTTCTCTGGCTTTGTTGATCTCATTTAAGGCAGCCATTTCTGTCATCCTTGCTTTCCAGTAAGCAGGAGTCTTGGTAGGATCTTCAAAGGGAACAGCTGGTTCAAATTTGTTAGATGATGATTCTTGAGAAGTTCTTGGGGTGAGGTCAACTCTAGGCCTATAGGGATAGGGGCCAGAGGTTGGATCAAAGGTTCTTCCCCTGGACTGCCTGCCTCTATAATTTCCTCTTTGTTGACCTCCCCTTTGCTGGCTACCTCCTTGATGTCTTCTGGCTTGATAGGTTTTTCCATGAAGAGCTGAAGGGGCTGGTTTTGAAGAAAGACTAGCACCTGCACCTGCATCAGGAGGAGGTGGAGGTGGAGGCTGATGAACTGGTTTAGATGGACCTTCATTGAATTTTCTCTTCCTCTTCATTGCTTTTCTCTGATTCTGAGAGTACTGCATCCAAGGCTCTGTGATTTCACAATTATATTTGATGTAATAGGGGATGTCATGATCTGTAGCTCTGGCAGGAGGTACTCTTTTCATGGCTTTTGATCTGGCTTTCCTCTTCCTTGCAATAGTTGCAGAGGAGTCATCAGAATCTGTGGCAAACTCATCTTCAGAACTTTGTGATTCTTCATATGGATCTATATATTTTCTTTTGGAGAGGGGAAAGCTGATGGAGGCTGGAGCTGCTGAGGAGGAGACTAAAGGAAGCTCTGCTGTCAGTGGGGAGGAGGAAGCAACCACTGCAGGAGAGGGCATAGCCTCAGGAGCCATAGAGGCTGAAGAGGCTGGTTCCTGAAGGGCTTGGGAGATATGGGCCTCTGCAGCATCAGGTGTCTCAGTCACTTCACCTGAAGTCTCAACAGAAACTACCAAATCAAATCCAACACTAGCAGGAGCCACTGCTACCACTGCTATATCAGAAGTCAAGACCTTCTGAAAGGGGACAATTGCCCTGGACATATCTTCTTGAAGCTGTTCTTCTATTTGAGGAGGAGCCTCAGGAGCCATGGGTAGGTCTTCTTGTATTGAAGCTGGAGGAGAGAAGCTCTGAAGAGAAGCTGCCAAAGACTGAATGTCTAAGGCACTGCTGATTTGCTGCTCTGAAACTGGAGGAGAGGCCTCAGATACCATTTGATCTTCTGCAGCAGACACTATTTCTGAACAAGCAACTGATACTGTCTCAGCAACTGATACTGTCTCTGAAGGAGTCTGAGCAATCTGAACTGAAGAAGGAGGCAGCTCTTCTTCTGCTGACATCTCCCCCTGCCTAGAATCAGTGGCAGCTGACTCTAGGCCCCCAGATGAAGGGCATGCTAACTGAGAGGAAAGGGAGGAGATAGAGGCAGAAAGAGCTCTCAATGAAAGAAGGAGAGGAGCCAGCTTGGCATCCAAAAGGGAGGAGAGCCTAGGAGACAGAAGATCAAAAGGTTGATTGGCTAAGGGCAGGAGGGCTACTTGCTCAAGGGGAACTTGAGTAGAGGTAGAGGGAGTAGCAGAAGCTGAGAATGTAGAAGATGTTGAGAGAGGAGCAGACAGAGGAGGTGTAACTTGTTCCTGAATGGAGGAGAAGAGTAAGTCTGAAAAAGTAGATGGATGGAGGAAGTCATGAGGAGAGGAGGTAGAGGCATCCATGAATGAGTCTTCATGCATGTCAAATGAAAAGAGATCCTCATGAGGGGTGGAATCCAAGTTTATTGGAAGGAAAGTAGTTTGAGGAGGAAGGGAGGAGGCAATGGTAGATATGGAGGAGGGGAGAGTTAGAGAGGATGAGATAATTGTGGTTGAGGGGATGAAGGTGGATGGAAGGGTGAGGGAGAGAGATGGCATAATTCCTTCTTCTGGACCAGTGGACTGAGGGGAAGTGACCTCTATAGTCCTGGTGTCTGCAGAGGATTTCATGGCTGCTGCTGCCCTGGGATTCACAATTCTCCTGTCCCATTTACCAATTAAAGCACATGTGAGCCTCTTGGAAGCATTTATGTGCTTCTTTGAGGACACCAGCAGTTGGGGGCAGCAGTGGTTGAGAATCAACCCAAGAACTCTTCCAAAATGGACAGAGTTTTTATCCAACTTTTTCTTAAGCATATCAAACACAATTAATCCCCAGTTGGGATGTTTCTTATCCATTAGGGCAGCCATGAGGCAAAACTGATGCCTTGTTATTGCATCATGTGCAGTTCTCTTTGCACAGATCACCTTTCCAGTTATATCTGCTAATAACCTGTACTCAATTGCTAGGTTAATTTTAAGGAGTTTGGAGGGGTTACCAGCAGCATGCCCCATCCTATCCAGCATCAAGGTATATTCTTCCACTGATAGTTCTATGTCATCATCTCCAGCAGCAAAGTTGAAGGCTTCTGTAATAACCTGAGGTGAGATGGCTACCTCATTTCCTGAAATCTTCCCAGTCAAGATGTTGTTATCTGAAATGATTGCTGTAAGACACCATTCTTTAATTTCTGATTCTGGAAGGGGTATCCTGGTAGACATAAAGTGGACTAGTTGCTGCTCCTTGAAAAGAATCAGTATATCCAGAAGATGTTGTGGAGATCCATCAAAAGAATCGAAATCAATGTCGAAACCAGAGTCGAACTTCATAGCCGCCAGAGCTCCTGCTGTAATTGTCATTGTCCTGCAAAAGAAAGAATACCTTCCAAGATCAAAAGTATAGTATTTGGAGGGAGAAAGCTTGAGCAGAGAAATATGAAAGCGCAACTGCGAACGACGGAGAAAAAATGATTTTATACTTAGGGTTCGACGCAGAAAAGGAAAGAATGTCGAGCTCAGTTCGACGCTCTTGGGCTCTAGAGGAACTGAAACGACTCAATAGCGTCCAGCTTAGGTCGACGTTCGACGCTTTGGCTGAAGCTATACGTCGAGCTCAGGTCGACGTTGAACGAAGACGTCGACCGGGGAGAGAGAAACTCAAGAAGCCAGGGAGCTGTGAACTCAGTTCGACGCTAGAAGCTGAGTTCGACGTTCGACGCTTTTGAGGGCGACGGACCGTCGATCTCCGTTCGACGCAGCGTCGAGCTTAGTTCAGAGCTCAGAGAAACCACTCAGACAGAGGAATTTTAAAATGAAATTTTTCCTATTCCTGTTAAGTATGGGTTTCAAAATCTTGGAGTTTTAATTTATGCTGTCTCCATCTAGCATTCCCAACTGATTGAGGAAAAAGAGGTGCTTCTTTTCATCCAAGGGTTTGGTGAAGATATCTCCTCTCTGTAGTTCAGTGGAAATGTATTCTAGTGCAATTTTCTTCTTTTCTACATTATCCCTTAAGAAGTGATGTCTGATTTCTATGTGCTTAGTCCTACTATGGAGAACTGGATTTTGAGCAATAGATATTGCACTGGTATTATCACAAAAGATTTTAGACATCTCTAAGTTGTACCCATAGTCTAGGAGCTGGTTTTGAATCCACAAAATCTGTGAGCAACAACTACCTGCAGCCATGTATTCAGCTTCAGCAGTTGATGTGGACACAGAGGTTTGTTTCTTACAAAACCAGGAGACAAGTCTATCACCAAGAAATTGACAAGTTCCACTGGTGCTTTTCCTGTCTACTCTACATCCAGCATAATCAGAATCTGAAAATCCAGTTAGATCAAATCCTGAGTCATGTGGATACCAGAGACCTAGATTAGGACAACTTTTTACATACCTAAGAATCCTCTTAACTAATGTGAGGTGGGACTCTCTAGGGCTTACTTGAAATCTAGCACAAATGCATGTGGCAAACATTATATCTGGTCTAGTAGCTGTTAGATAAAGTAATGAGCCAATGATTGCTCTATAGTTTGTCTGATCAACTGGTTTTCCAGATTCATCAGCATCTAAAACAGCATTTGTAGGCATAGGTGTTTTCATGGAGGATGCTTCAGACATTCCAAATTTCTTAACCAGTTCTCTTGCATACTTGGTTTGAGAAATGAAAATGCCATCCACATGTTGTTTAACTTGCAATCCAAGAAAGAAAGCAAGCTCACCCATGCTACTCATTTCAAACTTTGAGTGCATAAGTTGTGAGAACTTTTTGCATAAGTTTGAATCAGTAGATCCAAATATGATGTCGTCTACATAAACTTGTACTAGTAGGGTATGGGACCTATGGGTTCTAACAAAAAGAGTTTGGTCTACACTACCCCTTTTAAAATCATTTTCCAACAAAAAACAAGCTAAGGTCTCATACCATGCTCTAGGAGCTTGCTTGAGACCATATAAAGCTTTATGCAGTTTAAATACATGATCAGGAAAAGTTGGAGAGATAAAACCTGGAGGTTGCTTTACATAGACTTCTTCCTTGATGTCTCCATTGAGGAATGCACTCTTGACATCCATCTGATATACCTTGAATCTCTTGTGAGCTGCATATGCAAGGAAGATTCTTATGGCCTCCAACCTTGCAACTGGTGCAAAGGTTTGGTCATAATCAATTCCTTCTTCTTGGTAATATCCTTGTGCAACAAGTCTTGCCTTGTTTCTCACAATTATTCCTTGATCATCCAATTTGTTCCTGAATACCCATTTGGTTCCAACAATTTGCTGGTTCCTTGGTCTTGGTACTAATTCCCAAACTTTATTTCTCTCAAATTGATTCAACTCTTCTTGCATTGCAATGATCCAGTTTGGATCTTGCTCTGCATCTTGTATGGTTTGAGGCTCAATTTGAGAAAGGAAGCAGGTGTGCATAATATTTTGATTAACTTGATTCCTTGTTTGCACACCCACTGAGATATCTCCAATTACTTGTGAGATTGGGTGATCTCTTGTTGTGGCTAGATCAACAAGGGTTGTTGATGAAGCACCAACCTGTGTTGTTGTTTCCTCTTGTGGAACAACAACTGGTTCTTCACTCTGTTGGCCCTTTGAACTTTCCAGAACTTGAAATTCCTCTTCATTGTCACTAAGTTCAGTGACTTGTTAAATTGGTGAAGGTGATGACCCTTTGTCTGTGATGGTAAGCTGCTTCAGATTTTCTGAAATTGAATGTTCCTGCAAATTGCTTATGGTAGAAGTCTCCTTCTCCTTATAAAACATGTTAGTTTCATCAAATGTAACATGCATGGATTCTTCAATTTTATTTGTGCACTTGTTAAAAACCCTATAAGCCTTGCTAGTCATGGAGTATCCCAGAAACACTCCTTCATCAGCTTTGGCTTCAAATTTAGCTAGGTATTTCTTGTCATTATTGTGAATGAAACAAATGCAACCAAAAATTTTGAAATAATTCACTTTAGGTTTCTTCCCTTTGAGTAACTCATAGGGAGTCTTACCCTTTAGCTTATGTATCAGGCTTCTATTCAGAACATAGTTGGAGGTGTTCACAGCCTCTGCCCAAAAGGTTAGAGGAAGGTGAGCATCTGTCAACAATGTTGTGGCAGATTCAATAAGGGTTCTGTTTTTCCTTTCAACTACCCCATTTTGTTGAGGAGTTCTAGGAGCTGAGAAAGTATGCCTGATACCTTCATTCTGGCAGAACTCTAGCATAAGAAGAGAATCAAACTCTGTCCCATGATCACTTCTGATCAGGGCAATGTGAGTATTGAACTCAATCTGTATGCCTTTGAGAAAATCTGTCAAAATCTTGAAGTTATCAGACTTCTTCCTCAGAAAGAACACCCAAGTGAATCTTGAGAAGTCATCTACAATTACTAAAGCATAAGATTTCCCTCCTAGGCTTTGTACATTAATTGGTCCAAAAAGGTCCATGTGCAATAAGTACAAGATTCTAGGTGAGTCACTCTTATTAAGTGACTTGAAACTGTTTTTAGTTTGCTTGCCTAATTGACAGGCCTTGCAAAGTCCTTCCTTCTTGTAGGGACCAGAAGGTAGTCCTCTAACAAGGTTGTCTTGGGATAACTTAGCAATGGTTCTAAGGTTCACATGTCCTAATCTTTTATGCCACAAGATGTTTGGTTTTGAAATGGAGTTAAACAGGCAAATATCTACTGCAGGTGAATGAAAATCCACTAAGTAAATGTTACCTCTTCTGTTACCTGTCAACACAGTTGTGTTGTCCACTGACTGGACTTTGCATATGGCTTTGTTAAAGGTTACTTGGTATCCTTCATCACACAATTGACTGATACTTATCAGGTTGTGATTGAGTCCTTCAACATATGCCACCTTTTTGAAAGTGACTAAGCCAATTTGGACTGTCCCATATCCTTTTGTAGTTCCAAAGCTTGAGTCTCCAAAAATTACTTTGGGTCCAAGCTTGGTTTTGAAGGAAGTGAGGTTGTCCTTGTCTCCTGTCATGTGCTTTGAGCACCCACTATCCAGATACCATTGATGGTTCTCACTTGGATAGGTCTTTACCTGCACAAAAATAGCTTATTTGTTTTTGACCCAGTTAACCTTGGGCCTAGGTTGATATCCCTTAAATTCTGAAATGAAGGACATCTCAGGTTGACTCTTATAGCCTACAGGATGATATCTCCTAGGAGGTATGATCCATTCAGCATAAGGGTTAAAGTAATGAGATGTGGAGCTAGAATTGAAATTTGAATTAACCCTTGAGAACTGGGTTTTGCTCTGAACTCGGCTCGACGCACGTCGAGCTTCGGTCGACGGACTCAAGTGAGTGCGTCGAGCTCCGTTCGACGGCAAGGTCTTGCTTTGTTCAGAGGGTAGAGGGCGTTGACCTGAGTTCGACGTTTTCTTGCGATTACGTCGAGCTCTGGTCGACGTCCGTCGAGCTTCGTTCGACATTTTTTGTCCAGTTTCCTGGGTTAAGTCAGCATTCTTCCTGGCCACTATCAAGACTCCTTTACCTTTCTCACTGGTAAATTTGATTGGAGTTGTCAACACTGTGGGTTGGCTGGATGAAGCACCCAAGCCCAGTGAACCATTCAATCTTGAGTTCACTGTACTTGTGATGTCCATCAATTTGATACTTCTCCCATTAAGGGTTTCTTCAAATTGTTTGGCCTTAGATAGCTCACTTTTCAGTGAAGCTATCTCCTCCCCACACTGCTTCAACTCTTCTAAGAGTCTAAGATTATCTGAGTTAATGGATTTGCATTCAATTAATTGTTCATTTAGAGTTTTAATCAGCTTTTGAGACTCAATTAAGTCAATGCACATAGATTTAAACTCAGATTTGAAATCATCAGAAGTAAAGTCAAATGAATCTATTACCTGATCCTCAGTAAGTTCCTGATCAGATGGGTAGTCAGCATCAGGCTCTGAATCAGTGTTCTTTTGAGATGCACTGATGGCCATCATACAGAATCCCTTTTCTTCTGCATCATCCTCATCATCACTAGAACTGGATGATGAATCAGACTCATCAGAGTCACTCCAGGATTCAGCCACAAATCCTTTTCTGGTGTACTTGCTGTTGCTGGAGGAAGGCTTGTCATGGTATTTCCTTGACTCCTTATCCTTCCTTTTATCCTTTCTTTCCTTCTTGTCCCTTCTGTCCTTGTCTTGATTTTCTGGACAGTTTGGGAAGATGTGTCCTGGTTTCCTGCAGCCAAAGCAGATAATATCTTTATTATTGGATCTGTCATACCTTGGCTTGTCTTTGTCTTTGGATGACCATCTTTTGAAGTTCCTTTTATTTAGCTTATTGAACCTTTTGACCAGTAGGCTCATAAGCTCTTCATTTCCCAACACCTTTTCTTTAGGTTCTTCTTCCTGTGCTTTGAAGGCAATGGTTTTCTCAGCCTTCTCTGTTGGTGTGGATGTCTTCTGCTCTTCTTCTCTCTTCTTAATAAATTGCTCATAGCTCTTGAGCTTTCCTAGAAGAGCTTCTGTGGATAACTCACAGACATTTCTTCCATCTTTAATTGACCATATTCTTGAGTCCCAAGAGCTAGGGAAACAAGTCAGTATCTTGTCATTTATCTCAGTAAGAGATATGTCCTTTTCTAGTGATCTAAGTTCACTTATGATTAGGCTCAGTCTGTTGTACATGTCAGCAACTGACTCAGACTCTGCCTTTTTGAAGTTCTCATACTGTGTGATGAGGTAGGATCTCCTATCCTTTCTTTCATCTACAGAACCTGATACAATTTCTGAGAGTTTTTCCCAGATCTCCTTGGCAGTATTGCAATCTGCTACCTTCTGGAAAATGTCATCTGACATGGTTTGAGCCAAGATGTTCATGGCTTTAGCATCTGCTGCCTTCCACTTCTTTATGTCAACATCAGTCCCTGAAGGAGGAGGAACAGCTGATGTACTTGTTCCTGTGGGAGGTCTTGGACAATCTGTCAATACAGAATTAAAGATGTCTTCATCAAAAGAGTTCATATAAAGTCTAATCCTTGCCTTCCATAGTGCAAACTTAGATAGATTGCACATAGGAGGTCTGGTGCTAGCAAAGTCCTTGTTTTGTGCCATGAGTTTTAAAAGATAAGTAAAACTAAGAAAAAATAACCCTTTGAGAGAAATGATCTTATCAGAGATCTTTTGATCCAGGTATTAGCCTGTATGAATGATCAACCTCCCTCTGATACCAATTGAAAGTGCAGGATAAGATCACTCCTAACTCTAGAGGGGGGGGGGGAATAGAGTTATTTAAAATAATTTTCCAAATAAAAACTTGCAGAGAAAATTTTACTTTACTTAGTGTAAGGTGCTATAGCAAATAATCAGAGTAAAAATAAATTCACAGCACAAAGCAAAACACAAAAAGAGACAAGCAATCCAGATGACACAAGGAGCTATAGTGGTTCCCCAAATCTGGGTACATCCACTCTTCTATCACCCTTGATAGGAATCCACTTCAAGATGAGTTGATCAGGTGTCTTGAGCACCAGAGAGTTTTTGATCAGGTTCTCACAAACCAACAGAAGCTGATTTTGACCAGGTTTCAGCAAAACCAAAAGTAACTTTTGAAGGGAGTTAAAACCCTGTACAGAAAGAAAAGGAAAAAGAAATGTTGTTGTCTTCTCTATTCAACAAGCAAAGAGAAGCAGAAGTGGATCTGAAGTTGTTGTCAAAGCTCCCCCTGAGATCAAGATGAGGTTCAGGAAGGAGAGCTCTGCACAAGGGTGACAGGTCTTCAAAGATCTGATTTGCTCCAGCAAAGGATGATCCAAGAGAGTTGGATGGAGGTGTCTGAAGCAATCAGATTTTCTGTGAGAGAATCTTTCAAAAACAATTTTTCCACAGAGAAAAAGATGAGAAGTCTTGTATTGTTGTTCTCTTCTTGTTCTGTATATTCTCTGTATCTTCTTGTTGTTGGAATGAAAGAAAAAGAATTATATATATGAGTCTTCTTCTTCCTTTTACTTTGATAGCCGTTGGAAGTCAGCATTAATTGCTTTCCTTAACTGTCCATGCCTCAAAGGAAATGACAGGCAGACATTCCTTAGAAAATTCCTTGAGCCATGCACCAGATATGCTGTAACGGCCAATAATTCTTCAGCATTAATTGTCTGTCAGAAGGAATTTGAATTCCTATCCAAAATCGACGGAAGTCTGGAAGGCGTCGAGCTCACAGAAAAACGTCGATCTGAGCACGACACACGTCGGCCAGAGAGTGTTTTCTGTAAGCAGAACTGGGATCGACGGAACGTCGAGCTGAGGTCGACTCCACGTCGAGCTGAGGTCGACTCTGCGTCGAGCTGAGATCGACTCTGCGTCGAGCAGAGGTCGACTCTGCGTCGAGCTGAGATCGACTCTGTGTCGAGCTGAAGTCGACTATGCGTCGAGCTGAAGACTACTCTAACTAGCCTATGTGACCTTTATAACAACATGGAGGTCACAGCATACAATCCCTATAGAAATATAGTCATCCTGGTCCAAATAGTAATAGGGTGTTCCAACAATCTCCCCCTATTTGGATTAGGATTACTATTTACATGAATTTTAGGGAATCAAAGAAAAGAAATAAAGCAGATACAACACAAAATAATACAACCAGACATGACAGAATAATATGCAGCATATATAAAACACTATATAGCAGCAGAATTGTTTAAATGTCCTGAGTCCAGAATATAGAAAGTGTCAGAATACCTTACTTTACTTGTCCTTTGATGCTTTGTCTTGATCACTCTTTTTGAAGATGATTTCTCTGTTTGGATTGGAAGCTTCCTTTTTAGATCTGAAGTCATCAGCTGCACCTAAAGATTTTTGATCTCTAGCACTGGGTGGTACAGCTGCAGGGTGGAGTTCCATGTATCTGTCTGAATCAAAAAATTTCTTTGAGCCATACTTTTCCAATTCCTCTCTTCTTTGTTCTGACATAGTACTGATATGAGATGTGTCCAGTCCTCTTTCTCTGGCTTTGTTGATCTCATTTAAGGCAGCCATTTCTGTCATCCTTGCTTTCCAGTAAGCAGGAGTCTTGGTAGGATCTTCAAAGGGAACAGCTGGTTCAAATTTGTTAGATGATGATTCTTGAGAAGTTCTTGGGGTGAGGTCAACTCTAGGCCTATAGGGATAGGGGCCAGAGGTTGGATCAAAGGTTCTTCCCCTGGACTGCCTGCCTCTATAATTTCCTCTTTGTTGACCTCCCCTTTGCTGGCTACCTCCTTGATGTCTTCTGGCTTGATAGGTTTTTCCATGAAGAGCTGAAGGGGCTGGTTTTGAAGAAAGACTAGCACCTGCACCTGCATCAGGAGGAGGTGGAGGTGGAGGCTGATGAACTGGTTTAGATGGACCTTCATTGAATTTTCTCTTCCTCTTCATTGCTTTTCTCTGATTCTGAGAGTACTGCATCCAAGGCTCTGTGATTTCACAATTATATTTGATGTAATAGGGGATGTCATGATCTGTAGCTCTGGCAGGAGGTACTCTTTTCATGGCTTTTGATCTGGCTTTCCTCTTCCTTGCAATAGTTGCAGAGGAGTCATCAGAATCTGTGGCAAACTCATCTTCAGAACTTTGTGATTCTTCATATGGATCTATATATTTTCTTTTGGAGAGGGGAAAGCTGATGGAGGCTGGAGCTGCTGAGGAGGAGACTAAAGGAAGCTCTGCTGTCAGTGGGGAGGAGGAAGCAACCACTGCAGGAGAGGGCACAGCCTCAGGAGCCATAGAGGCTGAAGAGGCTGGTTCCTGAAGGGCTTGGGAGATATGGGCCTCTGCAGCATCAGGTGTCTCAGTCACTTCACCTGAAGTCTCAACAGAAACTACCAAATCAAATCCAACACTAGCAGGAGCCACTGCTACCACTGCTATATCAGAAGTCAAGTCCTTCTGAAAGGGGACAATAGCCCTGGACATATCTTCATGAAGCTGTTCTTCTGTTTGAGGAGGAGCCTCAGGAGCCATGGGTAGGTCTTCTTGTATTGAAGCTGGAGGAGAGAAGCTCTGAAGAGAAGCTGCCAAAGACTGAATGTCTAAGGCACTGCTGATTTGCTGCTCTGAAACTGGAGGAGAGGCCTCAGATACCATTTGATCTTCTGCAGCAGACACTGTTTCTGAACAAGCAACTGATACTGTCTCAGCAAATGATACTGTCTCTGAAGGAGTCTGAGCAATCTGAACTGAAGAAGGAGGCAGCTCTTCTTCTGCTGACATCTCCCCCTGCCTAGAATCAGTGGCAGCTGACTCTAGGCCCCCAGAAGAAGGGCATGCCAACTGAGAGGAAAGGGAGGAGACAGAGGCAGAAAGAGCTCTCAATGAAAGAAGGAGAGGAGCCAGCTTGGCATCCAAAAGGGAGGAGAGCCTAGGAGACAGAAGATCAAAAAGTTGATTGGCTAAGGGCAGGAGGGCTACTTGCTCAAGGGGAACTTGAGTAGAGGTAGAGGGAGTAGCAGAAGCTGAGAATGTAGAAGATGTTGAGAGAGGAGCAGACAGAGGAGGTGTAACTTGTTCCTGAATGGAGGAGAAGAGTAAGTCTGAAAAAGTAGATGGATGGAGGAAGTCATGAGGAGAGGAGGTAGAGGCATCCATGAATGAGTCTTCATGCATGTCAAATGAAAAGAGATCCTCATGAGGGTGGAATCCAAGTTTATTGGAAGGAAAGTAGTTTGAGGAGGAAGGGAGGAGGCAATGGTAGATATGGAGGAGGGAGAGTTAGAGAGGATGAGATAATTGTGGTTGAGGGGATGAAGGTGGATGGAAGGGTGAGGGAGAGAGATGGCATAATTCCTTCTTCTGGACCAGTGGACTGAGGGGAAGTGACCTCTATAGTCCTGGTGTCTGCAGAGGATTTCATGGCTGCTGCTGCCCTGGGATTCACAATTCTCCTGTCCCATTTGCCAATTAAAGCACATGTGAGCCTCTTGGAAGCATTTATGTGCTTCTTTGAGGACACCAGCAGTTGGGGGCAGCAGTGGTTGAGAATCAACCCAAGAACTCTTCCAAAATGGACAGAGTTTTTATCCAACTTTTTCTTAAGCATATCAAACACAATTAATCCCCAGTTGGGATGTTTCTTATCCATTAGGGCAGCCATGAGGCAAAACTGATGCCTTGTTATTGCATCATGTGCAGTTCTCTTTGCACAGATCACCTTTCCAGTTATATCTGCTAATAACCTGTACTCAATTGCTAGGTTAATTTTAAGGAGTTTGGAGGGGTTACCAGCAGCATGCCCCATCCTATCCAGCATCAAGGTATATTCTTCCACTGATAGTTCTATGTCATCATCTCCAGCAGCAAAGTTGAAGGCTTCTGTAATAACCTGAGGTGAGATGGCTACCTCATTTCCTGAAATCTTCCCAGTCAAGATGTTGTTATCTGAAACGATTGCTGTAAGACACCATTCTTTAATTTCTGATTCTGGAAGGGGTATCCTGGTAGACATAAAGTGGACTAGTTGCTGCTCCTTGAAAAGAATCAGTATATCCAGAAGATGTTGTGGAGATCCATCAAAAGAATCGAAATCAATGTCGAAACCAGAGTCGAACTTCATAGCCGCCAGAGCTCCTGCTGTAATTGTCATTGTCCTGCAAAAGAAAGAATACCTTCCAAGATCAAAAGTATAGTATTTGGAGGGAGAAAGCTTGAGCAGAGAAATATGAAAGCGCAACTGCGAACGACGGAGAAAAATGATTTTATACTTAGGGTTCGACGCAGAAAAGGAAAGAACGTCGAGCTCAGTTCGACGCTCTTGGGCTCTAGAGGAACTGAAACGACTCAACAACGTCCAGCTTAGGTCGACGTTCGACGCTTTGGCTGAAGCTATACGTCGAGCTCAGGTCGACGTTGAACGAAGACGTCGACCGGGGAGAGAGAAACTCAAGAAGCCAGGGAGCTGTGAACTCAGTTCGACGCTAGAAGCTGAGTTCGACGTTCGACGCTTTTGAGGGCGACGGACCGTCGATCTCCGTTCGACGCAGCGTCGAGCTTAGTTCTGAGCTCAGAGAAACCACTCAGACAGAGGAATTTTAAAATGAAATTTTTCCTATTCCTGTTAAGTATGGGTTTCAAAATCTTGGAGTTTTAATTTATGCTGTCTCCATCTAGCATTCCCAACTGATTGAGGAAAAAGAGGTGCTTCTTTTCATCCAAGGGTTTGGTGAAGATATCTCCTCTCTGTAGTTCAGTGGAAAGGTATTCTAGTGCAATTTTCTTCTTTTCTACATTATCCCTTAAGAAGTGATGTCTGATTTCTATGTGCTTAGTCCTACTATGGAGAACTGGATTTTGAGCAATAGATATTGCACTGGTATTATCACAAAAGATTTTAGACATCTCTAAGTTGTACCCATAGTCTAGGAGCTGGTTTTGAATCCACAAAATCTGTGAGCAACAACTACCTGCAGCCATGTATTCAACTTCAGCAGTTGATGTGGACACAGAGGTTTGTTTCTTACAAAACCAGGAGACAAGTCTATCACCAAGAAATTGACAAGTTCCACTGGTGCTTTTCCTGTCTACTCTACATCCAGCATAATCAGAATCTGAAAATCCAGTTAGATCAAATCCTGAGTCATGTGGATACCAGAGACCTAGATTAGGACAACTTTTTACATACCTAAGAATCCTCTTAACTAATGTGAGGTGGGACTCTCTAGGGCTTACTTGAAATCTAGCACAAATGCATGTGGCAAACATTATATCTGGTCTAGTAGCTGTTAGATAAAGTAATGAGCCAATGATTGCTCTATAGTTTGTCTGATCAACTGGTTTTCCAGATTCATCAGCATCTAAAACAGCATTTGTAGGCATAGGTGTTTTCATGGAGGATGCTTCAGACATTCCAAATTTCTTAACCAGTTCTCTTGCATACTTGGTTTGAGAAATGAAAATGCCATCCACATGTTGTTTAACTTGCAATCCAAGAAAGAAAGCAAGCTCACCCATGCTACTCATTTCAAACTTTGAGTGCATAAGTTGTGAGAACTTTTTGCATAAGTTTGAATCAGTAGATCCAAATATGATGTCGTCTACATAAACTTGTACTAGTAGGGTATGGGACCTATGGGTTCTAACAAAAAGAGTTTGGTCTACACTACCCCTTTTAAAATCATTTTCCAACAAAAAACAAGCTAAGGTCTCATACCATGCTCTAGGAGCTTGCTTGAGACCATATAAAGCTTTATGCAGTTTAAATACATGATCAGGAAAAGTTGGAGAGATAAAACCTGGAGGTTGCTTTACATAGACTTCTTCCTTGATGTCTCCATTGAGGAATGCACTCTTGACATCCATCTGATATACCTTGAATCTCTTGTGAGCTGCATATGCAAGGAAGATTCTTATGGCCTCCAACCTTGCAACTGGTGCAAAGGTTTGGTCATAATCAATTCCTTCTTCTTGGCAATATCCTTGTGCAACAAGTCTTGCCTTGTTTCTCACAATTATTCCTTGATCATCCAATTTGTTCCTGAATACCCATTTGGTTCCAACAATTTGCTGGTTCCTTGGTCTTGGTACTAATTCCCAAACTTTATTTCTCTCAAATTGATTCAACTCTTCTTGCATTGCAATGATCCAGTTTGGATCTTGCTCTGCATCTTGTATGGTTTGAGGCTCAATTTGAGAAAGGAAGCAGGTGTGCATAATATTTTGATTAACTTGATTCCTTGTTTGCACACCCACTGAGATATCTCCAATTACTTGTGAGATTGGGTGATCTCTTGTTGTGGCTAGATCAACAAGGGTTGTTGATGAAGCACCAACCTGTGTTGTTGTTTCCTCTTGTGGAACAACAACTGGTTCTTCACTCTGTTGGCCCTTTGAACTTTCCAGAACTTGAAATTCCTCTTCATTGTCACTAAGTTCAGTGACTTGTTGAATTGGTGAAGGTGATGACCCTTTGTCTGTGATGGTAAGCTGCTTCAGATTTTCTGAAATTGAATGTTCCTGCAAATTGCTTATGGTAGAAGTCTCCTTCTCCTTATAAAACATGTTAGTTTCATCAAATGTAACATGCATGGATTCTTCAATTTTATTTGTGCACTTGTTAAAAACCCTATAAGCCTTGCTAGTCATGGAGTATCCCAGAAACACTCCTTCATCAGCTTTGTCTTCAAATTTAGCTAGGTATTTCTTGTCATTATTGTGAATGAAATAAATGCAACCAAAAATTTTGAAATAATTCACTTTAGGTTTCTTCCCTTTGAGTAACTCATAGGGAGTCTTACCCATTAGCTTATGTATCAGGCTTCTATTCAGAACATAGTTGGAGGTGTTCACAGCCTCTGCCCAAAAGGTTAGAGAAAGGTGAGCATCTGTCAACAATGTTGTGGCAGATTCAATAAGGGTTCTGTTTTTCCTTTCAACTACCCCATTTTGTTGAGGAGTTCTAGGAGCTGAGAAAGTATGCCTGATACCTTCATTCTGGCAGAACTCTAGCATAAGAAGAGAATCAAACTCTGTCCCATGATCACTTCTGATCAGGGCAATGTGAGTATTGAACTCAATCTGTATGCCTTTGAGAAAATCTGTCAAAATCTTAAAGTTATCAGACTTCTTCCTCAGAAAGAACACCCAAGTGAATCTTGAGAAGTCATCTACAATTACTAAAGCATAAGATTTCCCTCCTAGGCTTTGTACATTAATTGGTCCAAAAAGGTCCATGTGCAATAAGTATAAGATTCTAGGTGAGTCACTCTTATTAAGTGACTTGAAACTGTTTTTAGTTTGCTTGCCTAATTGACAGGCCTTGCAAAGTCCTTCCTTCTTGTAGGGACCAGAAGGTAGTCCTCTAACAAGGTTGTCTTGGGATAACTTAGCAATGGTTCTAAGGTTCACATGTCCTAATCTTTTATGCCACAAGATGTTTGGTTTTGAAATGGAGTTAAACAGGCAAATATCTACTGCAGGTGAATGAAAATCCACTAAGTAAATGTTACCTCTTCTGTTACCTGTCAACACAGTTGTGTTGTCCACTGACTGGACTTTGCATATGGCTTTGTTAAAGGTTACTTGGTATCCTTCATCACACAATTGACTGATACTTATCAGGTTGTGTTTGAGTCCTTCAACATATGCCACCTTTTTGAAAGTGACTAAGCCAATTTGGACTGTCCCATATCCTTTTGTAGTTCCAAAGCTTGAGTCTCCAAAAATTACTTTGGGTCCAAGCTTGGTTTTGAAGGAAGTGAGGTTGTCCTTGTCTCCTGTCATGTGCTTTGAGCACCCACTATCCAGATACCATTGATGGTTCTCACTTGGATAGGTCTTTACCTGCACAAAAACAGCTTATTTGTTTTTGACCCAGTTAACCTTGGGCCTAGGTTGATATCCCTTAAATTCTGAAATGAAGGACATCTCAAGTTGACTCTTATAGCCTACAGGATGATATCTCCTAGGAGGTATGATCCATTCAGCATAAGGGTTAAAGTAATGAGATGTGGAGCTAGAATTGAAATTTGAATTAACCCTTGAGAACTGGGTTTTGCTCTGAACTCGGCTCGACGCACGTCGAGCTTCGTCGACGGACTCAAGTGAGTGCGTCGAGCTCCGTTCGACGGCAAGGTCTTGCTTTGTTCAGAGGGTAGAGGGCGTTGACCTGAGTTCGACGTTTTCTTGCGATTACGTCGAGCTCTGGTCGACGTCCGTCGAGCTTCGTTCGACGTTTTTTGTCCAGTTTCCTGGGTTAAGTCAGCATTCTTCCTGGCCACTATCAAGACTCCTTTACCTTTCTCACTGGTAAATTTGATTGGAGTTGTCAGCACTGTGGGTTGGCTGGATGAAGCACCCAAGCCCAGTGAACCATTCAATCTTGAGTTCACTGTACTTGTGATGTCCATCAATTTGATACTTCTCCCATTAAGGGTTTCTTCAAATTGTTTGGCCTTAGATAGCTCACTTTTCAGTGAAGCTATCTCCTCCCCACACTGCTTCAACTCTTCTAAGAGTCTAAGATTATCTGAGTTAATGGATTTGCATTCAATTAATTGTTCATTTAGAGTTTTAATCAGCTTTTGAGACTCAATTAAGTCAATGCACATAGATTTAAACTCAGATTTGAAATCATCAGAAGTAAAGTCAAATGAATCTATTACCTGATCCTCAGTAAGTTCCTGATCAGATGGGTAGTCAGCATCAGGCTCTGAATCAGTGTTCTTTTGAGATGCACTGATGGCCATCATACAGAATCCCTTTTCTTCTGCATCATCCTCATCATCACTAGAACTGGATGATGAATCAGACTCATCAGAGTCACTCCAGGATTCAGCCACAAATCCTTTTCTGGTGTACTTGCTGTTGCTGGAGGAAGGCTTGTCATGGTATTTCCTTGACTCCTTATCCTTCCTTTTATCCTTTCTTTCCTTCTTGTCCCTTCTGTCCTTGTCTTGATTTTCTGGACAGTTTGGGAAGATGTGTCCTGGTTTCCTGCAGCCAAAGCAGATAATATCTTTATTATTGGATCTGTCATACCTTGGCTTGTCTTTGTCTTTGGATGACCATCTTCTGAAGTTCCTTTTATTTAGCTTATTGAACCTTTTGACCAGTAGGCTCATAAGCTCTTCATTTCCCAACACCTTTTCTTTAGGTTCTTCTTCCTGTGCTTTGAAGGCAATGGTTTTCTCAGCCTTCTCTGTTGGTGTGGATGTCTTCTGCTCTTCTTCTCTCTTCTTAATAAATTGCTCATAGCTCTTGAGCTTTCATAGAAGAGCTTCTGTGGATAACTCACAGACATTTCTTCCATCTTTAATTGACCATATTCTTGAGTCCCAAGAGCTAGGGAAACAAGTCAGTATCTTGTCATTTATCTCAGTAAGAGATATGTCCTTCTCTAGTGATCTAAGTTCACTTATGATTAGGCTCAGTCTGTTGTACATGTCAGCAACTGACTCAGACTCTGCCTTTTTGAAGTTCTCATACTGTGTGATGAGGTAGGATCTCCTATCCTTTCTTTCATCTGCAGAACCTGATACAATTTCTGAGAGTTTTTCCCAGATCTCCTTGGCAGTATTGCAATCTGCTACCTTCTGGAAAATGTCATCTGACATGGTTTGAGCCAAGATGTTCATGGCTTTAGCATCTGCTGCCTTCCACTTCTTTATGTCAGCATCAGTCCCTGAGGGAGGAGGAACAGCTGATGTACTTGTTCCTGTGGGAGGTCTTGGACAATCTGTCAATACAGAATTAAAGATGTCTTCATCAAAAGAGTTCATATAAAGTCTAATCCTTGCCTTCCATAGTGCAAACTTAGATAGATTGCACATAGGAGGTCTGGTGCTAGCAAAGTCCTTGTTTTGTGCCATGAGTTTTAAAAGATAAGTAAAACTAAGAAAAAATAACCCTTTGAGAGAAATGATCTTATCAGAGATCTTTTGATCCAGGTGTTAGCCTGTATGAATGATCAACCTCCCTCTGATACCAATTGAAAGTGCAGGATAAGATCACTCCTAACTCTAGAGGGGGGGGGGGGGGAATAGAGTTATTTAAAATAATTTTCCAAATAAAAACTTGCAGAGAAAATTTTATTTTACTTAGTGTAAGGTGCTATAGCAAATAATCAGAGTAAAAATAAATTCACAGCACAAAGCAAAACACAAAAAGAGACAAGCAATCCAGATGACACAAGGAGCTATAGTGGTTCCCCAAATCTGGGTACATCCACTCTTCTATCACCCTTGATAGGAATCCACTTCAAGATGAGTTGATCAGGTGTCTTGAGCACCAGAGAGTTTTTGATCAGGTTCTCACAAACCAACAGAAGCTGATTTTGACCAGGTTTCAGCAAAACCAAAAGTAACTTTTGAAGGGAGTTAAAACCCTGTACAGAAAGAAAAGGAAAAAGAAATGTTGTTGTCTTCTCTATTCAACAAACAAAGAGAAGCAGAAGTGGATCTGAAGTTGTTGTCAAAGCTCCCCCTGAGATCAAGATGAGGTTCAGGAAGGAGAGCTCTGCACAAGGGTGACAGGTCTTCAAAGATCTGATTTGCTCCAGCAAAGGATGATCCAAGAGAGTTGGATGGAGGTGTCTGAAGCAATCAGATTTTCTGTGAGAGAATCTTTCAAAAACAATTTTTCCACAGAGAAAAAGATGAGAAGTCTTGTATTATTGTTCTCTTCTTGTTCTGTATATTCTCTGTATCTTCTTGTTGTTGGAATGAAAGAAAAAGAATTATATATATGAGTCTTCTTCTTCCTTTTACTTTGATAGCCGTTGGAAGTCAGCATTAATTGCTTTCCTTAACTGTCCATGCCTCAAAGGAAATGACAGGCAGACATTCCTTAGAAAATTCCTTGAGCCATGCACCAGATATGCTGTAACGGCCAATAATTCTTCAGCATTAATTGTCTGTCAGAAGGAATTTGAATTCCTATCCAAAATCGACGGAAGTCTGGAAGGCGTCGAGCTCACAGAAAAACGTCGATCTGAACACGACACACATCGGCCAGAGAGTGTTTTCTGTAAGCAGAACTGGGATCGACGGAACGTCGAGCTGAGGTCGACTCCACGTCGAGCTGAGGTCGACTCCGCGTCGAGCTGAGATCGACTCTGCGTCGAGCAGAGGTCGACTCTGCGTCGAGCTGAGATCGACTCTGCGTCGAGCTGAAGTCGACTATGCGTCGAGCTGAAGACTACTCTAACTAGCCTATGTGACCTTTATAACAACATGGAGGTCACAGCATACAATCCCTATAGAAATATAGTCATCCTGGTCCAAATAGTAATAGGGTGTTCCAACAGAATCCACTGCAGGAATAGTTGATCAGGTTTCCTGGGCACCAATAAGCTTTTGATAAGGTTCTCAAAAACCAAAACTAGATTTTTTGATAAGGTGTCTTGCCACCACTGAGTTTTGACAAGGTCTCAGAAACCAGTTTCAGAACTTTTGAAGGGAGTTTTGAAAAACCCTTTTACAGGAGGGAAAGGAAAAAGAAAGAAAGAGTTGAGTTGTTCTTCTCTGTCAACAGTCTGAGAGAAGACAAGTGGATGATGATGTCAAAGCTCCCCCTGAGATCTGTAAGAGGTTCAGGAAGGTGAGCTTTGCTAGGGTGATAGGTCTTCAGTTGCTTCAGATCTCCAGCAATTGATGATTTCAGCAGATGCTGAAATGTTTGATGTCTGGAGTTCTTGATGTTGAAGCTTTTGAACACTTGATGATTTGGAGGAGTTGAGTAGCAGATAATTTCCTCCACAGAAAACTTTCTTATGTTCTTGAAGATTTGGGATTCAGTAAATTTGTAAATCTCAGAAGATGAACTCTTTATCAGAGAGTTTCTATTGTTCACTCTTCTGTGTCTCTTTCAATCTTATTCTGCTGTATATCTCTTGTCTCTATAATTGTATATGATTTGTGCTATTCAAAAACATATTCTGTAGGAGTATATCAGATTCTGACTTAGATGGTCGTTACTCAGTCATAAATGACTTCCATAAATGACAACTGTCTGTGGGGAAAGTCCTAAGTAACATTCCTTTTAGTCTTCCTTGAAACTTGCATTAGATTGCTTGAAACGGCTAGAAAATCCTTTGCAATAAATGCAGGAAATAACTCTGAATGAATCTGAATGAATTCCATAACTTTTCTTGAATTTGAAATCTGAAAGCGTCGATCTCTCACAGAAATCGTCGATCTGAGCTCTACGATCGTTGAATTGAGCTCAGAGATTGGATTTAAACAGCAGACAAAAACGTCGACCTGAGCTCTACGATCGTCGAACTGAGCTCAGCGACTTGGAAAATAGCTGAAGACAGAGCGTCGATCTGAGCTTGAAGATCGTCGACCGGAGTTCGACGACTTGCGGAGTTGAGCTCAGATAACGTCGAACTGAGTTCGACGTTTCGTCGACCTGAGTTCGATGAAATTTATCTTTTTCTCAGCAATGAATCCTGATCTTTGAATGGTCTTGGGGGCAGCTCCAAACCTAAGTTCTAAGCCTTAGAATCATTCTATGTTGACCTTTTCAACTATACAACTAGGTCAAACCAATTTCCTAATAACATAGTGATCCTTGCCCAAATTAGTAATAGGGTGTTCCAACAATCTCCCCCTATTTGGGTTTGGATTACTATTTACAGGACACAATAGGAAATACAAAAGCATACATATAGAAACAAAAGCTAAACCAACAATGCAGAAGAAAAACGTAGCAGCATTGCAGAACTTATATAGAGTATCAGAAATATTCAGAGATATTGATGTACTGTCTGCTTACAGAATTCATTTCTTCTTATTTCCTTTCTTAAATAAAATCTCCCTGTTAGGATTGAGAGCATCTTTCTTTGATCTTCTGTCATCATCTGCACCTAAGGATGTTTGGGATCTTGGCCTTGGGACTACAGCCTCAGGATGCAGCTTCATATAATCTTCTGGATCAAAGAACTTTCTTGAAGCATATCTCTCCAGTTCTGTCTTTCTTTGTTCTGATAGGGTTGTAATGTTTGAAGTGTCTTTACCTTGCTCCTTAGCCTTCCTCATTTGATCTAGAGCAGCAAGCTCTTTCGTTCTGGCAGTCTATGACACTGGGTTGTTTTCAGGATCTTCAAAAGGGACTGGAGGTTCATATCTATTGATAGAATCTGAATCAGTAGGAGTCCTGGTGACAACTGAATCTCTAAGCTTGTAAGGGAAAGGACCTTGAGTAGAATCAATAGGACATTGTCCTTCCCTTTATTGTCTGGAATAAGTTCTGTACTCTCTCTGAATTCCTCTGTACTGACCTCTTCTAGAATGATAGCCTCTTTGATGTTGACCTCTGGGTTGATATCTTTGAGAATATTGAGAAGAACTATGCTTTGAAGCAGATCTAGGTTGAGAAGCAGATCCTCCACCAGTACCAGCATCTGGAGGAGGAGGAGGAGGAGGATGAGACTGAGAAGATCCTTTATCATATTTGTCAAGTTTTCTTTTTTTCTTCATAGCCTTTAACTGATTCTTAGAATATTGCATCCAAGGCTCTGTTATCTGACATTCATGCAAAATGTAGTATGGTATATCATTTACATCTTTGGCCTTAGAAGGGGGAACTCTCATCATTGCTTTGCTTCTTGCTTTTCTTTTCTTAGAGATGGTGCCAGCAGAATCATCAGAGTCAGTGTTGAATTGATCACTTTCTGAGCTATGAGATCTGTCAAATAGATCATCAATGCTTTTGATATACTCTTCTCTTTGTTTAGACTTCTCAGCAGACATAACAAGAACAGAAGGAACTTCTGGAGTAGCAGGAGTAGCAGGAACCTCAGAAACAACAGGTTCTTCTAGAAAAACTGCAAGTTCAATGGCAGCAGCATCAACAAGATCAGCAAACAACATATCAATATCAGTAGATTCAGCACCTTCAGCAGCAGCAGCAGCAACACAATCAGAAACTTCCATAGCCTTAAGAGAATTTATATAAGATATGATCAGGCTGGGATCACAGATAGTAATAGGCACAATGGCCTTAGTGAGGTCTTCAACTCCCAGAGTTGGTAAGCAGCTTCTGTGAAGAAGATCAAATGCAGACAACAGTGACCTGAGGTCCACTGTGAGTACTGGTTCTGGAGCAGCAATGGATATTTGTGGCAGCAGCAGATCACATGGAGCAACAGGCATTACTTCAGCTTCATAGGGCATCTCCCCCTGCCTTGATTCAGTGATGACTGGATCAAGGAACCCCATAGAAGGGATTGCCTGAGGAGAGGAGAGAGAGGATAGCCTGTCAGATAACTCCTTTATTGATTGCAGGAGTGGAGCTATGGAGGTCTCTAGTAGTTTTACTAGCTCGGGGACCAGTATCCCATATAACTTATCTGCCAAGGCTGATAGATCCACTTGCTCAAGTGTGACCTGAGTAGAGGTGGAGGGTGAAATGTTTTGGGCTGATGATGGATGGGATGCAGTAGATGGTATGGTGGATGGTGGGATGGTTGGTTGAGAGATTGGGATGGTGAAGATAGATGATATGGGTGTGGAGATGGATGGTGTTAAGGATGGTTGGGTGAGAATGTCATGAAGGAGATGTTGGTATGAGGAGGTAGAAGGAGGCTCAGTAGGGGAGGAAGTGGAATCATCCATAAAGGAGTCTTCCAAGATGTTGAAAGAGGGTATGTCAAGAGGTGGATAGTAGTGAAGTGGATGGAATTGTTCTGAGGTGGCTGGAGGTGAGATTGGTGAGGAAATGGTAATGGGGGAAGAGATGGATGTGGAGATGGTTGATGTGGGGGTGGAGGTAGAAACAAATGGTGGAGAAGGAGGAGAAGAAGTGGAGGCAGGCAACTCTTCCATAAGGGCAGAGGCCTGAGGGGAAGTGACTGCAAGAGTCCTTGTGCCTGAAGCCATGGTAGTCCTAGATGGTTTGATTATCTGCCTGTCCCACTTACCAAATAGGTCACAGGTCAGTCTTTTTGATGCATTGATGTGCATCCCATTTGAGACTAGCAGTTCTGGGCACCTAGAGTGCAGGAATACCCCTAAAATTCTCCCAAAATTCACAAAGCTTTTGTTTATTTTCTTCTTTATCAAATCAAAGAAAATTGCTCCCCAGTTCAAGTGTTTCTTGTCCACTAGGGCTCCCATCAGACATAACTGATACCTGGATATGGTATCATGAGTTGAGTGCTTTGCCAGAAGCACTTTCCCCACAACATCAGCTAAAAATCTAAATTCAATAGATAAGTTCTTTTTCAATAACTTGTTAGGGTTAGTTGCAGAGTGACCCATTCTATCCAACATTGAATCAAATTCCTCTCCAGATGTAACACCCCTATCCGTCACATAGCATATAGCAGTAGGTCCGGCCGGGGCCCGACGCCATATACTACGGACAGACCGGTTGGTTACGCATTGAAACCACACAACCAATCAGAGCGTCCTACACAACACCTAGCGGAAGCAATTTAATTAAGTTGCAAAAAGATAAGAACCCTGCCACAGAGCATGAATGTCCACTACAACCCAGGAATGAGTACATACACAAAGAGTTCACGGCCTTAGGGCCTTACAAGAGTGTTCGCTTAACAAGATAGCGTCTTTCATACATCGGCGCGCAGGCCGGCCATACATGAATATGAAAAGCTAAAAACTAAGCCTTCGAGGGCTGGCGCTGCAACTTGGGCTTTAGCCCGCTATTTGTCGCTTGGCTCCGCAACAGCACCTGTAGAAACAACCCACCCACGAGGTGGCAATACAAAAGGGCAACGGTCAGCAAAGCTGACCAAATTATAACGACCCCGTCCCATTTCTCGGGACGGCGGTGCTCCTTCCCTGCAAATAAAACTATCATAGCAATTCTATAAAGTATTCTATTCGCCACAAGTGTCGGCACGCACGGCCGCACACTCCGTGCTCTCAGGGCACTAATCGGTGAACCCGGTCCGGACCCAGTCCGACACCGCGATTCCACCACCATCCCTCGGATGGCAACACACGTGAGCATTTAGCCCTTTCAGCCGAAGCCTAGGCTCGTTTCCAGCCCCCCGGGAAGTCCCATGTACTTTAGGTCGCTTCTACCGAGACCACTTGGAATGGGTAGAGTTCCACCCGCCCGTTGCTCACTTCACCACGGCCATTTAGCCATCGGTGCGGGCCAAGTTTCTCCTCATTCCCACAATCGATCAAAACACGCACATAACCCCGTTATGTACCGATTTGCCCTCCAAGGCAACATCGCGGCGGCAATGCGATTCCGCCCAAGCTTTCCGGGTGCGCCCCGAGGTTAACCCCCAAGGATCCCTGTATGCAATCTACCGCGTAGAAATTTCGGAAAACTAAAACCATCGGCGCGGAGTCTTCTCCGGCCATGCAATGCAACATCACCGATCCGAGTTAAACCCGAATAGGCTTCACACACAATGCCTACACCCGTACTCCGATTCCGGGCTCTAACAACGGGGACTTTACATATCTACCCGAAGGGATTCTGCGCCTCAACGCTCACTCGCGAGAGGGGGATTTTCCCCATGCATAGAAAGAAGGGCGACTACACATGCCCTATGAAGAGGATCGTTACCCTCGCATTTTTCCGCGGCGCCATGAAGATGTAGTCGGATGGAAAGCTTCGCCTCGCCCTTGCCTTCGAGGATCCGGACTCGGATCGCGAATCGGTGCTTCACAACTCCTCCGGCGGCCGGATCTTGGGCTCACACCACCAAGGGAGTTCTCCCCTCTCTCTAAATTGAAGAAAGAGAAACTCAATATGAAAATGAGGGTTTCTCCCCCATTTCCCGGCTAATAACCCCCCAGGAGCAGCCCCCACCGTTGGATCCAGATCCAAGGGAACGAACGACCGAGATTAGATCCAAAATCCCAAAAACTGGGCCGAACACGGCTTGACACACGGCCGTGTGCCTGGCCGTGTAGCTCAGTCGCCGATCGACACGGGTCCTGACACGGCCGTGTGCCACGGGCCATGTTTCCTGGAGCTTCAGGACGATCGTTGGGCTTCCAGAACACGGCTTCGAACACAGCCGTGTTCGAGGCCGTGTGCCCCACACACGGCTTGAGACACGGCCGCGTGTCTCAGGCCGTGTACCTCTCTGACTCGAGACAGCACAAAACACAATAAATCCCTGAACACGGGTAGGCACACGGCCGTGTGCCTGGCTGTGTGCCCCTGTTCAGATCTCCAAAAGAGCCGTTTGATCGCCCCGCGATCATCTCCGAGGTTGGGGTCTTACAACTCCCTCCCCCTTAAGAGAATTTCGTCCCGAAATTAAGAACAGAGACTACACAAAAGAATAATCAAATCGAGTACCTGAGGGGAACAACTCGGGGTACTCCTCGCGCATTGTCTGCTCTCGCTCCCAAGAGAGCTCCTCGCGCCCGCAGTTATCCCAATGGACCTTTACCATTTTGATCTCCTTGTTCCGAAGCCGCTTGACTTCGAAATCCTCAATAGATATGGGCTTGACTTTCGTTGTCAACCCTTCCTCAACCGGTACTTGATCAGCCGCGATCACCTGCGAAGGCTCTTGCACCGCCTTCCGCAACACAGAAATGTGGAACACATCATGTAATCCACTCAACTCCACTGATAGCTTCAAACGGTATGCCGCTTCGCCGACTCGCTCCAGGACCTCAAACGGCCCAAGGTATCTCGGACTCAACTTTTTCAAGCGTCGAATCCGTGAGACACCCTTGAACGGCTTGATCTTCAAGTACACCCAATCGCCTACCGCGAACTCCACGTTCCGGTGCTTGGCATTGTAGTACTTCGCCTGCCGGTCCTGAGCGATTAACAAGCGCTCCCGAATGATTCGCACTAACGAGGTAGTACTCTCCACCTCCTGCTTCTTGTACAACCTTGCCTCACCCGCTTCAAGCCACGATAACGGCGTGCGACACTTCCTACTATACAGGGCCTCGAAGGGCGCCATTTGTATGCTCGCTTGGTAGCTGTTGTTGTACGCGAACTCCACCAAATAAAGATGGTCTTCCCAATGCTTACCGAAGTCCAGGACACACATGCGTAGCATGTCCTCCATCGTTCTATTGACCCTCTCGGTCTGCCCATCCTTCTGCGGATGGAAAGCTGTACTGAACTTTAACTTTGTTCCCAGCATCTGCTGCACCAACCTCCAATCATTTGACGTGAACCGCCCATCGCGATCACTCACAATGCTACGAGGCACACCATGCAGCCTAACAATATTGTCAACGTACAACTTCGCCAATTTCTCGACTAGATCATCCTTCCTATGCGGAATGAAATGCGACACCTTAGTTAGCCGATCTACGATCACCCAGATGGCGTCGTTCCCCTTCTGTGACCTTGGCAATCCGTGCACAAAGTCCATGGATATGTCGTCGAATTTCCACTCCGGTATAGGCAAGGACTTCAGAAATCCTCCCGGCTTTTGGCACTCCGCCTTCACCAAGGCGCACGTTTGGCATTTAGCCACGTACAACGCCATATCTTTCTTGAGTCCCGGCCACCAAAACAACTTCTTGAGATCACGATACATCTTCGTGCTCCCTGGGTGGATTGAGTACTTGGTATGATGAGCCTCGTACATCAACTCCGCCCGGAGGTTGCCCCCACTCGGGACGCACAACCGATGATCCTTCCTTAACAAACCATCTTCCACCGAGAACTGGGAATTTGACCCATCCGTAGCAGCCTCCAAAAGCTCCTTCATGGAATTATCCAACTCCAATGCCTGCCGAACCCGGTCAGCCAGGTCATACTGCACCTCTGTCCAGTTTAACATTGCTTTGGCGCTCGTCTGCTTGTCGACGCAACAGATCTCAAGCTCCTCCAACTCCCGCACTAGCCGCTCATCATGCACCGACAACCAGTTGGCTCGGGCGGGAACCCTGCGGCTCAGCGCATCCGCAACTGCGTTGCCCTTCCCGGGTACATAATGTATTTTGAAGGTGTAGTCCCCCAGGAACTCCATCCACCTCCTCTGCCTCATATTAAGGTCTTTCTGATCCAACAGGTATTTTAGGCTCTTGTGATCGGTGTATATATCGACCCTTACTCCGTATAGGTAGTGCCTCCACAACTTGAGTGCAAATATCACGGCCGCCAACTCCAAGTCGTGCACCGGATAATTTCTTTCATGCACCTTTAGCTGACGCGATCCATACGCTATCACGCTACCATGCTGCAACAACACGCAGCCTAAACCGCTACCCAAAGCGTCGCTATACACCTCAAAGCCCTCGGTCCCACTCGGCGAACTAAGCACTGGCGCCGTGGTCAACCGCCTCTTCAGCTCCTCGAAAGCCTGCACGCACTCTTGCGTCCATAAGAATCTCTGATCCTTCCTGGTCAACTTTGTGAGAGGTAACGCTATCCGCGAGAAGTTCTCCACGAAGCGCCTGTAATAGCCGCAAGCCCAAGGAAACTACGGACTTCCGCTACCGAAGACAACACAGGCCACTCCCGTATCGTAACTATCTTCGCCGGATCCACCGCTATACCTTCCCCACTCACTATATGACCCAGGAACGCTACCGAAGGTAGCCAGAACTCGCACTTGGAGAACTTTGCGTAAAGCTCATTCCTCCTCAAAGTCTCCAACACCAAATGCAAATGCTTGAAGTGGTCTTCTTCGCACTGCGAGTACACCAAAATATCGTCAATAAAGACGATCACAAAGCGATCCAGGAAATCTCTGAACGTCCTGTTCATCAGATCCATAAACACCGATGGCGCATTCGTTAGTCCAAACGGCATGACCGTGAACTCGAAATGCCCATACCTCGTACTGAACGCCGTCTTTGGGATATCACATTCCCTGATCCTCAGCTGATAGTACCCCGACTTCAAGTCCAACTTGGAGTATACAGATGATCCGACTAACTGATCGAAGAGATCATCAATCCTCGGGATCGGGTACTTATTCTTTTCCGTCAACTTGTTCAATTCTCTGTAGTCGATGCACAGCCGCATACTACCGTCCTTCTTTTTAACGAAGAGGACCGGTGCACTCCAAGGCAATGAACTTGGACGCACATAACCTTGCTCCATCAGTTCCTCCAACTGAACCTTCAACTCCGCCATCTCCTTTGGCGCCAACCTATAAGGAGCACGTGACACGGGTTTGGCACCCGGCACGAGCTCGATCGTAAAATCAATCTCTCGCTGCGGTGGGGCTCCAGGAAGGCTATCCGGGAACACATCGGGGTATTCGCAAACACGGGGATGCTATCCAACGGGGACTTTGGCTCCACCGCCCCCACTATCGCAAAGAACAGCTCTGCACCAGCACGAACCGCCTTCACCACCTGAAGAGCAGACATTAATGTCTTGCTCGACCCCTTAAGCCCCTCGAAAGTAGTCTCCCGCCCTACACCCAGCTTGACCTCCTTACGGACGCAATCGATCCAAGCCTTATGCTCTGACAGCCAATCCATTCCAAAGATAACATCGAACTCTACTAGCGGTAGCAATGACGCTAGCAAGTCGAACTCTTGGCTCCCAATGTGAACCTTCACGGCGCACACTCTGTCCGCACGCATCGAGCACCCGTTTGGTAGCAACACATCTAGCTTGTCCTCTGCCATCGAAGAAGGGACTCCGATGCGCGATATAAACTGTTCGGACAAGAAAGAATGCGAAGCACCCGTGTCGAATAGTGCTCGTGCCGGACTATCGCTAATAAACACAAAGCCTAAACAAAAGACATTAGCTTAACAAGCAATAGGTAATAGTATTCTCAAGTCAACTTGCATAAATTAACTCATACCTGTCACCACATCCGCTTGCTTGATGGCCTCCTGCTGGCCCAAGTTGTAGACTCTAGGCTGAGTCGGAGCATAGTGGGACGCGGTCGACTCCACCGCTTTGCCCTTTTCCTCGTAGGTGGCTCCTTGCTTCCTTTCGGACTTTGCGCGTCCACTCCAGCAGTCACGGGCAAAGTGCCCCGGCTTTCCACACGTGAAGCAAGTACCCGGGGTTCGATGGGTAGTTGCCCCCGAGGCACCTGCAGAAGAAGCTGGACCCGATGTCTTAGCCTTCTTGAAGAATCTACGGTAGCCCGACTTCGATGTAGTCGGCGCCTTGAACTCTGATTTCTTGCCACCGGATTCCCTTTCTTTCTTTGCTTGTACGTTTCTCATATCCTTCTCCAAGGACCGGGCCGAACTGACGCAGGGTCATGAAACCCTGCGTCTTGGGCCCCGACAGCAGCAACCTCAAATCATCCCTTAGCCCTTCATAAAAGCGGCTCGTCTTGCGCTCCTCGTCTGCGAAGGTAGCGCCGGCATATCTCCCCAACCGAGTAAACTCGTGGAGGTATTCATCAACGGTGCTATCACCCTGCACCAACTTCTGGAATTCGCTCTCTAGCGCAATCCTCTGCGCCGAGGGGAGGTATCGAGCCATAAATAGTCTCGCAAACTCCTCCATCGAGACTTCGGCCAATGGCCTTCCCCTCAACTGATGCAGCTCTAGGCCCTCCCACCACAGTCTTGCGTCCCCATCCAAAAGGAACGTCGCTATAGTGGTCTTCTGCCACTCTTCAGTTTGCGTCGCAGTCATCACCCTGTTGACCCTTGAGAGCCAATCCTCTGCTTGGGTCGGGGTTTCTGCCCCCGTGAACACTGGTGGGTGAAAGCCCATCACGTGCTTCAGTTGTCTTTCAGTTGCTCTCCTAGGCAACTCTGGCTCCAAAACTACTTGCTCAACCCTCCTTTGCTCTGCCGCCTGAAGCGGTACCTGTTCCACAGCAGGAGCAGGCTGCTGCACCTGCCTTGCAGGCTGCGCATTTATCATTGCCATGACCGCTTCTGCCACCAACCTAATGGTCTCAGCAGACAAAGGTGTTGCAGGCGCATCGCTTAGCGCACTGCTCGCCTCAGAACCTGGTCGTTCAGACGGCCCAGCGCCACTTCTGGTCACCTAAAATCGTGCAAAACACCGATAAGCGACCCAAAAATTACTGCAAACAGCAATTATAGGAACACGCAGGTTCCTCAATCATGTGTATTTTCATTCCTAAGTGGACATTCATGGGTTCTTTTCATGTTATAACGATGACGCACACAATGTGCTCACCACCCCTTAAAGTGAATTCGTCCACGAATTCATTTAAGCTTGACCGAAACCAGAAGTCTGATACCAATTTGTAACACCCCTATCCGTCACATAGCATATAGCAGTAGGTCCGGCCGGGGCCCGACGCCATATACTACGGACAGACCGGTTGGTTACGCGTTGAAACCACACAACCAATCAGAGCGTCCTACACAACACCTAGAGGAAGCAATTTAATTAAGTTGCAAAAAGATAAGAACCCTGCCACAGAGCATGAATGTCCACTACAACCCAGGAATGAGTACATACACAAAGAGTTCACGGCCTTAAGGCCTTACAAGAGTGTTCGCTTAACAAGATAGCGTCTTTCATACATCGGCGCGCAGGCCGGCCATACATGAATATGAAAAGCTAAAAACTAAGCCTTCGAGGGCTGGCGCTGCAACTTGGGCTTTAGCCCGCTATTTGCCGCTTGGCTCCGCAACAGCACCTGTAGAAACAACCCACCCACGAGGTGGCAATACAAAAGGGCAACGGTCAGCAAAGCTGACCAAATTATAACGACCCCGTCCCGTTTCTCGGGACGGCGGTGCTCCTTCCCTGCAAATAAAACTATCATAGCAATTCTATAAAGTATTCTATTCGCCACAAGTGTCGGCACGCACGGCCGTACACTCCGTACTCTCAGGGCACTAATCGGTGAACCCGGTCCGGACCCAGTCCGACACCGCGATTCCACCACCATCCCTCGGATGGCAACACACGTGAGCATTTAGCCCTTTCAGCCGAAGCCTAGGCTCGTTTCCAGCCCCCCGGGAAGTCCCATGTACTTTAGGTCGCTTCTACCGAGACCACTTGGAATGGGTAGAGTTCCACCCGCCCGTTGCTCACTTCACCACGGCCATTTAGCCATCGGTGCGGGCCAAGTTTCTCCTCATTCCCACAATCGATCAAAACACGCACATAACCCCGTTATGTACCGATTTGCCCTCCAAGGCAACATCGCGGCGGCAATGCGATTCCGCCCAAGCTTTCCGGGTGCGCCCCGAGGTTAACCCCCAAGGATCCCTGTATGCAATCTACCGCGTAGAAATTTCGGAAAACTAAAACCATCGGCGCGGAGTCTTCTCCGGCCATGCAATGCAACATCACCGATCCGGGTTAAACCCGAATAGGCTTCACACACAATGCCTACACCCGTACTCCGATTCCGGGCTCTAACAACGGGGACTTTACATATCTACTCGAAGGGATTCCGCGCCTCAACGCTCACTCGCGAGAGGGGGATTTTCCCCATGCATAGAAAGAAGGGCGACTACACATGCCCTATGAAGAGGATCGTTACCCTCGCATTTTTCCGCGGCGCCATGAAGATGTAGTCGGATGGAAAGCTTCGCCTCGCCCTTGCCTTCGAGGATCCGGACTCGGATCGCGAATCGGTGCTTCACAACTCCTCCGGCGGCCGGATCTTGGGCTCACACCACCAAGGGAGTTCTCCCCTCTCTCTAAATTGAAGAAAGAGAAACTCAATATGAAAATGAGGGTTTCTCCCCCCATTTCCCGGCTAATAACCCCCCAGGAGCAGCCCCCACCGTTGGATCCAGATCCAAGGGAACGAACGGCCGAGATTAGATCCAAAATCCCAAAAACTGGGCCGAACACGGCTTGACACACGGCCGTGTGCCTGGCCGTGTAGCTCAGTCGCCGATCGACACGGGTCCTGACACGGCCGTGTGCCACGGGCCGTGTTACCTGGAGCTTCAGGACGATCGTCGGGCTTCCAGAACACGGCTTCGAACACAGCCGTGTTCGAGGCCGTGTGCCCCACACACGGCTTGAGACACGGCCGTGTGTCTCAGGCCGTGTACCTCTCTGACTCGAGACAGCACAAAACACAATAAATCCCTGAACACGGGTAGGCACACGGCCGTGTGCCTGGCCGTGTGCCCCTGTTCAGATCTCCAAAAGAGCCGTTTGATCGCCCCGCGATCATCTCCGAGGTTGGGGTCTTACACCAGACATTTCAGTAGAATCATCTCCAGTACTTAAATGAAATACTTCACTTAGGAGAGTAGGTGATAAAGATACCTGAGTCCCGCTTATAGTACCGACTATAGTATTCTCATCCAGATTATTTGCTGTAAATACCCATTAATTTATCTCATAGCCCGCAATCTTCATTCTGGTAGACATAATATGCACCAATTGTTTTTCTCTTAATAGTTCCAGAATGTCTTTGAATATTTGATCGCTCCCGTCAAACGAATCCATATCGATATAAAATCCAGTATCAAACTTCATCTTAGCGAGAGCGGCAACGTTAACAGCCATTGTATACCTACAAAAATTAACAAACACGACCAAGTGTAGTAGAGTTTGGAGGGAAAGAAGGAAATTACAGAGAATATGAAAGCGAAAAAGAAGAACAACGGCGAAATAATGATTTTTATATTAGGATTCGACGCCGGAAAGGAAGGATCGTTGAACTCCGTTCGACGATCTGGGCTTTTAATGGAATCTGAAGAGTCTTCATTATCGTCGATCTCCGTTCGACGATATTGGAGAGTGTCGAGCTCCGCTCGACGATCCATGAACAGAAAGAAGGATAGCTAAATGCTATCAGACGGCGCTGAACTCTAAAACGTCGATCTTTGTTCGACGATTTTGGGGAAAACGTCGAGCGCAGTTCAGAGACAGAAAACAGCCTACAAACACTAGAAAAAAAAAGTTTTTAGCCTAGTCTTGGTCTGTTTTTAGGTTTTCAAAATCTTGGGATTTATTTTAAACTTCCTCCATCTAACATTCCTAACTGATTTAGGAAGAAGGTGTGTTTTTTTCATCCAAAGGTTTGGTGAAAATATCTCCCCTTTGCAAATCAGTTGGGATATATTGAATTTCAATTTTATTTTTCTCTACATTGTCTCTTAGAAAGTGATGCCTAATCTCTATATGTGTTGTCCTACTATGGAGGACTGGATTTTGTACTATATAAATAGCACTAGTGTTATCACAAAAATTTTTTGACCCTTCTAAGTTGTAGCCATAGTCTAGGAGCTGGTTTTGAATCCACAGAATCTGTGAGCAACAACTGCCTGCTTCCATGTATTCAGCTTCAGCAGTTGAAGTGGAGACAGATGTTTGTTTCTTACAGAACTAGGAGACAAGTCTGTCACCAAGGAACTGGCAAGTTCCACTGGTGCTTTTCCTGTCTACTCTACATCCAGCATAATCAGCATCTGAAAATCCAGTTAATTCAAATCCAGAGTCTTTTAGATACCAGAGTCCTAGATTTGGACAAATTTTCACATACCTAAGAATCCTCTTAACTAATGTTAGGTGTGACTCTCTAGGGCTTACATGGAACCTAGCACATATACATGTAGCAAACATTATATCAGGTCTACTAGCTGTAAGGTACAATAGAGTGCCAATCATTGCTCTATATGTTGTCTGATCAACATGTTTTCCATGTTCATCAGCATCTAATACAGCATTAGTAGGCATAGGTGTTTTCATACAAGATGCTTAAGACATACCAAATTTCTTAACCAATTCTTTTGCATACTTGGTTTGAGAAATAAATATGCCTTCAGCATGTTGTTTGACTTGGAATCCTAAAAAGAAGGAAAGCTCACCCATGCTACTCATTTCAAATTTAGAGTGTATCAGGTTGGAAAATTTTTTGCACAAATTTGAATCAGTAGAACCAAAGATAATATCATCTACATATATTTGTACTAGTAGGGTATGGGACTATGGGTTCTAATAAAAAGAGTTTGGTCTACTCTACCCCTTATAAAATCATTTTTAAGAAGAAAGCATGCTAAGGTCTCATACCATGCTTTAGGAGCTTGCTTGAGATCATATAATGCTTTATGCAACTTGAAAACATGGTCAGGATAAGTTGGACAGATAAAACCTGGAGGTTGTCTAACATAGACTTCATCTTTGATGTCTCCATTGAGAAATGCACTCTTCACATCCATTTGGTAGACCTTGAATCCTTTGTGAGCTGCATAAGTAAGGAATATTCTTATGGCCTCTAACCTTGCCACTAGTGCAAAGGTCTTGTCATAGTCTATCCCTTCTTCCTGAGAATAACCTTGAGCAACTAGCCTTGCCTTGTTCCTTACAATAACTCCTTGATCATCCAACTTGTTTCTGAACACCCACTTTGTTCCAACAATTGAGTGATCCTTAGGCCTTGGCACTAGTTCCCAAACTTGATTCCTCTCAAATTGATGTAGTTACTCTTGCATAGCAATGATCCAGTGTGGATCTTGTTCTGCATCTTGAATGGATTCAGGTTCCACTTGAGATAAAAAGAAAGTAAGAATCAGGTTCTTGTTGACCTAATTTCTGGTTTGCACACCAGCTGAGATGTCTCCTATCACTTTGGAGATTGGGTGATCTCTTGTTGTTACTAAATCAACAGGGGGTGTTGATTGTTCACCAACCTGTGTTGTTGTTTCCTCTTGTGGGACAACAACTGGCTCTTCAAGATGGTTTTCTCCAAGATGTTGAACACCAAGATGTTGAGTATCCTCTTCATCTTCACTGATTTCAGCTCTTTGTTGGATAGGTGAATGTACTGAATCCTTTTCTACAATGTGTAACCTGTCCAAATTTCCTGAAAGAGAGTGTACCTGCAATGGTTCTATGGTAGAAGTAGACTTCTCCTTGTAACACATGTTAGTCTCATCAAAAGATACATGAACAGATTCTTCAATTTTAAGAGAAGTTTTATTATAAACCCTATAAGCTTTACTGATCATGGAGTATCCCAAAAACACTCATTCATAAGCTTTATCTTGGAATTTTGTTAAGTACTTCTTGTCATTATTGTGAATATAACAAATGCAGCCAAAAATTTTGAAATAGTCTACTTTAGGTTTCTTCCCTTTGAGCAATTCATAGGGAGTCTTGCCCTTCAGCTTATGTATCAAACTTCTGTTCAACACATGGTTGGAGGTGTTCACTTCCTCTGCCCAAAAAGATAGAGGAAGGTGAGCATTGTCAACAATGTAGTGGCAGATTCAATTAGGGTTCTATTTTTCCTTTCAGCCACCCCATTTTGTTGAGGAGTTCTAGGAGCTGAGAAAGTATGCCTGATCCCTTCACTCTGACAGAACTCTTGCATAAGAGGAGAATCAAACTCTATCCCATGATCACTTCTGAACAGGGCAATGTGAGTATTGAACTCAATCTGTATGCATTTGAGAAAATCTGTCAAACATTTAAAGTTATCAGACTTCTTCCTCAGAAAAAATACCCAAGTGAATCTAGAGAAGTCATCTACAATCACTAAAGTGTAAGATTTCCCTCCTAAGCTTTGTACTGCAATGGGTCCAAAAAGATCCATGTGTAACAGATATAAAATCCTAGGTGAATCACTCTTATTAAGTGACTTAAAACTGTTTTTAGTTTGCTTGCCTAATTGACAAGCCCTGCAGAGTCCTTCCTTCTTGTAGGGGCCAGAAGGTAGTCCTCTAACAAGGTTGTCCTTGGACAGCCTAGCAATGGTTCTAATGTTTAAGTGTCCTAGTCTCATATGCCATAAATCATTTGGTTTGCAGACTGAATTAAATAAGCAGATATCTATGTTGGTTGAAAGGAAATCTACAAGATAAATGTTACCTTTCCTTTTACCTGTTAATACTGTTGTGTTATCCTCTGACTTAATCTTGCATAAGGATTTGTTGAATGTCACTTGATATCCTTCATCACAGAGTTGGCTGATGCTGATTAGGTTGTACTTCAGTCCTTCCACATAAGCCACCTTCTTGAATGTGACTGAGCCAATCTGAACAGCACTATATCCTTTTATTTGACCAAAGTTTGAATCTCCAAAGATCACTTTGGGTCCAAGTTTTGGTTTTTAAGGATGTGAGATTGTCCTTGCCCCCTTTCATGTGCTTTGAGCACCCACTATCCAGATACCATTGTTGATTCATTGCTGGATAGGTCTTCACCTGCACATAAACAATTTATATGTTTTTGACCCAGTTTACCTTGGATCTAGCTTGATAACCTCTAAATTCAAAAATGAAAGACATCCCTGGCTGACTCTTATATCCTTCAGGATGGTATCTCCTAGGAGGTACTATCCATTCAATATAAGGGTTGAAGCTTTGGGATGAGGGACTTCTAGGATTGACTTGAGATTTACCTCTGAAAGAATGTTCAAAGCTCTGAGCTCCGTTCGACGATCGTCGAGCTGAGTTCAACGATCTTGGGTCAGATCATCGAGCTCCATTCGAAGATCGACTATGCCAGAGTTCAGAGTTCAGAAGTCGTCGATCTAAGTTCGACGATTCAACCTTGGATCGCCGAGCTCTGTTCGACGATCGTCGAGCTCTGTTCGACGTTTTCTGTTGAACTTGATTTTCCTTAGGTAAATCTTGATTCTTCCTAGCTACCTCTACAACATCCTTTCCTTTATCAGAAATAAATTTAATTGGGGTTGTTAATACTATAGGTTAGCTGGATGAAGCACCCAAGCCCAGTGTACTGTTGAATCTTGAGTTCACTGTACTTGTGATGTCTATCAGTCTGATGCTTCTCCAATTAAAGGATCTTCAAACTTCTTTGCCTGGGAAAACTCACTTTTCAGTGAAGCTATCTCCTCCCTACAGCATTCTAACTCCTTAGAGAGTTTGAGGTTGTCTGATTTTAAGGTGTTATGTGTAACATCCCTCAGACAACTAGACTCCTAGAGATAGTTTTGTCATGACTAGGTCATGACAAAGCCCTAGAATGTCCATAAAGGCCAAGTGAGCCTAGGAATGAGGATGAGACCACTATGGTCTGTACATAGTAGATTTCTAAACCTTGGTTTAAGGTGATCATGGGGCTTCACCAAGACTCCAAGACCCCACCAATACCTTCATAACCCTAGTAAGGTGTCAATGGGTCACTAAGGACCCATGGAAGGCAGTCAAAGGGGCTAAGTTGACCAAAGTCAACTATAACCCTAATTGGGTCAAACTGACCTGCACAAGGGTAAATTGTAGTCCCTTAGCCAAGTGGACCCAACACATACCCTCATTACCCTAGTGAGAGGCCAAAGGGTCACCAAGGACCCATTAGGACCAATCAAAAAGGCTAGGTTGACCAAAGTCAACTCTTAACCTAAAATGGTCAAAGTGCCCTAGTTAAGGGTCAAGTGAATTTCAAGGGCCAATCCAACCCCACCTTGACCCTAGGGGAGGCCAATGGGTCACCAAGGACCCATTAAGGAAACTTCAAGGACCAAATTGACCTAAGTGGGCCCTAGTCCAAGTTTGGGTCAAGCTAGCCCAAATGGGCTAACTCAAGCTCAAGCCCATTTTAATTGGGCTAACCTTGTTTTGATGAGTGAAATGGACTTGTGGGCTTCCATTGGGTTAGGTAGGAGCCAAAATTCAGCTTGGTGTGTAGGAGAGAGAAAGAGCCACCATGGAGGAGAGAGAAAGAGAAGGAAGAAAAGGGAGGAAGACTTTGGGCTCATCCTCCCCCTCCCCAACCCCCTCCATTCACTGCTTTAGGACAAGGAAGGCAGCCCCAATTCAACCAGCCAATCTTTGACTGGTTGGAGCCATGCATTACCACCTACCAACCATAGCCGCTAAGCTTGACCTTTGCCAATAATGGCATGGAGGATTTCAGCCACCTAACCCCCCCCCCCCCCATCTCTCCATCTTAAAAGCTTCCCTAGACTCCAAGGAGGATTTCCCACCACTTTCCTAAAGGAGCCAAGCAGTTCTACTGTACTATTGTAGAAGGCCAACCACCACCAGCCACCACCATGCCAATCCGGCGATCAGCACGGCTACAGCCGCCCCCACAGGTCCTCCTCCACTCCTTATTCCATGGATAAATCATAGCAATCCTTAGGTCCAAGGTTCGGGCTCAATTAAGACCGATCCAATTCAAAAAAATCCAGGTTTTTCCATGGATTTGAGCTTGTCGAGTTCGCCGGAATAGTGCTCCCCGGCGGCCGTGCCGCCGCCTGGAGGTAGCCACAACCTCCCCGAAGGTGTCGGTGGCGGTGGCCGGCCGGGGAGGTGGCCGGACGGCCGGGGACAGCCGCTGGAAGATGGCCCAGGCGGGATGAATCTTGGCAATCGGCTGGAGGAAGGAGATGACCAGATACCGTCCGTTTGCGCCAAGATTTGTGCAGATAAATAAATATAAACTGTAGCTTTTATGTATTAATATTTCATTTCGGTCACAGATTTGATATTTAATGTTATAAATTTTTAAAAATACCTAGAGTACTTTTCATAGAAAATGGTCAACACCAAAAAAGTTGCCCTGTGAGTCTATTTTCATACAAAATTGATTTGAACCAATTTGGGTGCCTGGTTTGACAAGGGCACACATTTTGGTGGGGTCTATACATATGACTAGGCAGACATTAAACATAGTGCCCACCCTTCATTTGTGGTCCAAATGAGTTGAAATTTTGGCAGGGAGTCACCCTAACCAATATATAGACTCTGCCAAAAAATGGGAATTTTTGGGGAAAATTTTTCTATAGTTTTTGTAAATAATTTAATTTATCTAGGGTAAATTAATTTATGGGTTAAATGACCTCAAAATACATCCAAATTTTGGTGGTGTGTATATGAGGTCAATATTAAGATCTGGTTAAAAGTTCATTAATGTTGTAGGTGATTTGAATGGAAATCTTGCAAACCCTAGCCTTGCCTTAAAAAGGGCTTTTTGGTCCAAAAATGTATTTTTGGTTTACAGTGTCTAATTCACCTCAACAGAGGTTAAAATTTTGGCAACTTACTTGGCATGACTTTTTGCACCTTCCAATGAAAAATTGGGAGTATTGGAATTGATTTGGCCCAAGATCCTAGGTCAAACCCTAAGGAAGGGCTTTTGTACCTTGTGAAGGGCATGTGATCAAGAAACCTTGTATGACCATGATATTTTGTAGGGAGGGTACTAGGGTAATTAAAACCCTCTGGTGAAAATCTTAAGGGATTTTGAAAAGTTTAGGACCAACAAAACCCTAACCTTAGATTAGGGCACAAATATAGTAGGGTTGGAATAGGCTAGTTAAACTCCTTAAACTAAGATGATGTAAGACCCCCCCCCCTCCCGGAACACAAGACACGGCACGAGAGGGATCTTATGCCCAGAACAGCCGCCTTGCGGTAGCACCAGCACTCGAGCTAGCCTGTACCACAAGACGCCTATTCTGCCGGCTACAACCAATATCAACATATAACTGCCAACCCAACCATAATAATATGAAAGTCAAATCCACACCAAGCATATGTCCATAATATCATAAATAAAGAAGCTACAACAAGCTTCTAATGTCAGAGTACGAGAACAGAATTGCCCCGAAGGGCTACAACAAAATCTCTCTCACACTCACATCTGTAACCGACGGTAGCGACGGTACCATCCCTTCAGGCCCTGTCACCCTGGCCCGGCTGTCCGTCTGCATAGCCTGCTGCTCCACTTGCGGGGTTTCCTCCTAAAAAGGAAGACGTAGCAACCGTTAGTCAAAAAGACTAAGTGGTTTCACATCCGCTCCCCCAGCGACTCCTCGGCACCGGGCGGACAAAGGAACAGGTATAATATATAAATAACAGTAGTACAATAGGTGAGGTGAGTATACATATTATAAGCAGCAACATCAGTAGTGTATAATAAACAAGCTCTTATTTTCAAATCTACAAACTACAGCAGCAAGAGAGTATATAACTAGAACCGTAAGTAACTCAACTTATATGGATGCCCATACAAGCATATAAGTTGAGGGTCGTTCAGCAGAAAGTAACTCATCGTATAGGAGTGCCCATACAAACTTATACGATGAGGGTCTTGTATATGTAATGAAGTGCAATGCTATGTATGCAATGCAATGACACACCCATGCTCAAGCACATGCAATCGCTATGTCGACACAGACTTATAGTTCCCACTATTCGAGCAGGTAACTAACCTCTCAGGCATCAACCGTCGTGGCTAGACGGTGACAGTAGAGCAGGCATCTCCACTACTAGGCTGGTCTGCACACTACCTGGCCTAGGCCTCCGTACGCCTCAGCGCTAGGAAAACAACAACGGAGCTCACATCCGTACTACGGCTCAGCGGGTTCTCTCGGGTAAATATGCACCAAGATCCTAGCCCCTGACTGGTCTATGGTATGACACGGAAGGAGCCTCGGAAATGAGCACGAGGACCAAGCCCAACCGTTCACTTGGCACGGAAGGAGCCTCGGGTCGAGAACACCGAGGACCAAGACCAACCGCCCAAGGTCTAACTGTCAACTCCTATCGATGTGATGATTGGCGAGCCCGTAGACCTGCCACACTATCCTTAACCCGGGATTACGACACCGCGTGTCGACTCACACCACATGCAATTCCACAATTTCGTGGCATGGAAGGAGCCTCGGAGAAAGCACGAGGACCAAGCCCAACTATCCATCAAATATGGAAGGAGCCTCGGGATGTGAACACCGAGGACCAAGCCCAACCGTCTAATTTTATCCAACTCAACCTCATTCCCATTAGTGACGGTCAACACCGCACTTGTTAACTTCCACAACGCTACCCGTGGGGAGACGACACTCTAAGCATTGGGCTATCCATTCCCTTCCATCAATCCATTATACATCCTGACCATAGTTTTAATCATTTACAAATCCTTCCAAATGAATTCAACATACTATAGATAATGCGCGTAATGGTGATCTACCAAATATAACAAAGCCTTTCATTCACTTAGGCTTGATTCACATCTCGGCATAGGAATTCAAGTCCTCAAACATCAATCTTCACATTACCTCGGTGATTAACACAAAAGAATTCACCCAACCTCGAGATGAATCGCAACATCTATTCCATCGAATCCAAGTTCATATTATAATCACCTAGAATTGTATGTAATCTGGTCAGCAACTTTGATGGAGGATTCCAGTGGCTACAGGTATCGCCTGAAAACGTGCCACCACTCGTTGGAAAGGTAATTTTAAGGGCTACGACTTTCGTGTTTAGTCAAAAGCCCAGATCTGGTCACATCATACCAGAAATGCAACTCGAAGTCTGCTGCGTACAGGATACAGAATTCCTGGGCATTAACTCCCAACCGCAGCGGATTCAAACGGACTTTTCCGTGGCTACAGGTTTCGCATGGAAACGTGCAACCACTCGTTGGAAAGGTAATTTCAAGGGCTACAACTTTTGTGTTTAGTTAAAAGCCCAGTTCCGCCCCCTTCCTACTTAAAAATAGCCAAGAAGGTCGCTGCATGCAGAATACAGATTCTGCACGCATCTTGAAGCGAAGTGAACGGCATCCGTTCATCTTCCTCCTCAAGCGATTTTCCCCAAATCGCAGCCAGAAGTTCCTCCACCCTTAATCTCCCTCTTGAGGCCATTTCCTCTTCACGAGACCACCCCTATCATCACTTTGAAGCGAGGGGAGGTTGAAGACGACTAAGCTTTAGAGCACAATCTCTAGCATGGCCTTCCTAGAAAGCTTCACCTCACACATCAAGACTCGTTTGAGTCGATGTCTCGCCTAAGAATAACTATAGATCTAGCACCAAGGGAGAGGGGAGGAAACTCACATCATTTCCGGCGTTTCCTCCGTCGCCGGCCATGGATCGCGTTACTCTTCGTTGCGGCATCCTTGGTGCGGTTGTTCTTCACGGCAAAGGAAGGAGAGAGAGAAGTCCGCCTCCAAAGCTCGCACCAGCAAGCTCTCCTCCGGCGATCTGCGATATTCTCCTCTACCCTTCGCTCCCGACGGTTTGCACGGTGATGGCTCGGCAAGAGGGATCGGATGCGATGGTTAGGGTTTGGTTTACTCCCTTTTTATATTACATATTAGGCTAAGTCCCTTCCGCCACGTATCACTCTCTAATTGGACCGCCCAAATTAGGTTTTATTGGGAGTGACCGGTCGAAAGATCATTCATCACGAATCCCGAGGTCCGGTTCGGTCTGCCTGTACAAGCCGGTGAATAGGCCTGCCGCAGAAAACGCACAAGTCAAATTCGGCGGGAATCAGCCAGTGATTCCCGTCGATCGGCGAGTATTGGCGGGTCATTCTCGACGAATTCGTCGAGTATCAACAGTGATACTCGACGATTTTCCCTTAGCCGTTTTATCGGACATCCTGTCACTTTGTGCGTTGAGTATCAGTCAGTGATACTCGACGATCGGTGGGTATCACCGGGTATTCTCGGCGATCGGTGAGAATCGTCAGGCATTCTCGACGATTTTCCCTTTGCCTACTGCAGTTCTGAGTCTGGCGGGTATCGACCACTGATACCCGTCGAATCGGCGAGAATCAACCTCCATTCTCGACGATCGACGTGTATCGACCTCCTTTCTCGACGATCGACGAGCATCAACCTCCATTCTCGTTGATTTTTACTTAGCCGAGTTCCCTCATCTCGGATACTGGTTGGGGTATCCTTGAGCCCAACCCTACACTTATTCAATGCACCTGACACCTTGCGTCAGTGCACCCCGAGCCCGAGTTGAGTCTCTTGACTCAGAACACGTGCGAGGGGCCTAGCGCGAATTAGGACGTTACAAATTCTATAAACAAAATAAAAAGATTTCGTCCCCGAAATCAGGCTGAGGTCGTGGGGAGTAAAGCATACAGAAAGCAAAATATGCTTTTAAATAAAATTACCTGAAGCAAACAACTCCGGGTAGCGTCTTTGCATCAAATCCATTGGCTCCCATGTGAATTCCTCCTTCCCATGATTAGACCATAGCACTTTTACCAAGGGGACAATTTTGCGGCGCAAGGTTCTTATCTCATTATCAACGATCCGCACCGACTCCAGTCGCACAGATCTGTCAGACGCCACAGTACCATCAGTGGTGGGGATGTATTGTTCTCGCTGCAACAGCGCCTTCCGAAGCGACGTTACATGAAACACATCGTGGAGATTCTCTAGCTCGGGCGGTAGCTCCAGCCGGTAGGCCAAAGGGCCAACCCTTTCCAATATGACATAGGGACCAACATACCGTGGACTGAGCTTCTTCACTCCTCGTACTCGTGACACTCCATGCATCGGCCAGGTTTTTAGAAACACCTTATCACCCACTTGAAATTCCACCATACGGTGCCTTGCGTTGTAATACTTCGCCTGCCGACTTTGAGCCTCCAACATGCGATCCCTTATTAGCCTAACCACCGCATCAGTGTCATCTATGTACTCAATTCCCAAAGTCTTCGGGTCTTCATCTTGCACCCAATACAAGGGGGTCCTACACCTCCTTCCATATAGGGCTTCATGGGGCGCCATGCCAATACTAGATTGATGGCTATTGTTATAGGAGAATTCTACCAAGGGCAGGAGTCTTTCCCACGGCTCTCCCCTATCTATCACACACAACCTCAACAGATCTTCCAATGTTCGGATGGTCTGCTCAGACTATCCGTCCGTCTGAGGATGAAATGCGGTACTGAAGGTAAGACGTGAGCCCAAATACGTCTATACCTCCTTCCACTCCTTGGAGGTGAAACGACCATCACGATCCAAAACTATCGTCTTAGGTACGCCGTGATACCGTACAAATTGTTCCACAAACAGGCGTACCAAGACATCCACATGAGCCTCCTTCTTCATAGGAATGAACCGGGCAACCTTCGTCAGGCGATCAACGATCACCCACACTGAATCATTCCCTGAGCGGGAGCGAGGTAGCCCATGTACGAAGTCCATGGATATATCCTCGAAGTTCCATTCGGGGATTGGCAACGACTGCAACAGGCCACCGGGGCTCCTACATTCCGCCTTCACTCTTTGGCAGGCTTCACAATGCGTGACGAAGTACCGGACATCTTTCTTCATCCCTGGCCAACACATCGTCTTCCGTAAGCTGGCGTACATCTTTGAAATCCCGGGGTGCACGGAATATTGAGAGCAATGTGCTTCTCTCATAATATCCTCCCGGATTCTGCCACCTTTGGGAATGTAGAGTAGGCCGCGAAAGTAAACGAGGCCGTCCTTTAGTGTATACTCGTCGGTAGTCCCGTCTTCGATTAACTTTATTACTAGGGCCAAAGCCGCATCCAATCCTTGCTCCACTCGGATCCGGTCCCGGATATCACAAACTATGCTCATGCTGGACAGGTACTCTGTATATTCTGAAGAAGCTTTAAATATTAAGGTGATGTCCATCTCCTCGATCATCCGTGCCAACTCCATGCTCATCAATCGAGATTCTGGGCTCGAGCCGGGTACTTTCCTACTCAACACATCGGCTACCGAGTTTGCTTTTCCGGGGTGGTAGTTCAAGGTGAACTCATAGTCGCATAGAAACTCTAACCACCGCCGTTGTCTTAAGTTCAATTCCTTCTGGGTATGGACGTACTTCAAATTTTTATGATCCGAGAAGATTTCGCAGTGGACGCCGTATAGATAATGCTTCCATACCTTCAAGGCGAACACCACCGCTCCTAGCTCCAAATCATGCACCGGGTAATTGATTTCATGCTTCTTCAATTGTCTTGAAGCATAAGCAATTACGTGCCCGTGCTGCATCAACACCGCTCCCAACCCCTGATAGGACGCGTCCGTATAAACTTGAAATCCTTCCTTCCCAGACGGTAGGACAAGGATGGGGGCGGAGGTAAGTCTGTCCTTCAATTCCTGGAATGCCGCTTCATACTGGGGTGTCCACTCAAATGTCACTCCTTTCTTTGTCAAGGAAGTAAGCGGGAGGGCAATCTTGGAGAATCTTTTTACGAACTTGCGGTAGTACCTGGCAAGTCCAAGAAAACTCCTTACATCGGCCGCCGACTTCAAGGGAGACCACTCCTTTATGACGCGCACCTTGGCCGGATCCACAGCTAGTCCTGCCCCACTGATTACATGGCCCAAGAAAGCAACTTCCTTAAGCCAGAATTCACACTTGCTAAACTTGGCGAACAGGGCGTGCTCTTTTAGCTTCTCTAGAACTAAGGCCAAATGTCCGGCATGTTCTTCCTCCGTCTTCGAGTAGACTAGGATGTCGTCAATGAACACAATGACGAAGACATCTAGATAGGCCTCAAACACTTTATTCATCAAGCTCATGAAAGCCGATGGGGCGTTTGTGAGTCCAAACGGCATCACTGTGAACTCATATAAGCCGTACCTTGAGCTGAAAGCCATTTTCTGTATATCATCCTCCTGTATTCTCAATTGGTAGTACCCCGAGCGCAAATCTAGCTTGGAGAACCAATGCGCTCCCACCAGTTGGTCGAACAACTCATCGATCCGAGGTAACGGGTAGGTGTTCCGTACTGTCAGTCGGTTGAGTTCCCGATAGTCTATACATAACCGCAGGGTTCCATCTTTCTTCTTGACGAATATAACAGGGGCTCCCTAAGGCGACGAGCTAGGGAGAACAAACCATGATTCTACCAACTCCTGCAATTGCACTCTAAACTCCGCAAGTTCTTTTGGGGCCATCCGATAAGGGGTCCTTGAGGCAGGCTTAGCTCCTAGTACAAGCTTAATCTGAAAATCCACTTCTCTATGCGGGGGTAACCCTGGCAGTTTCTCGGGAAATACCTCAGGAAAATCCCGTGCTACCCGCACATCCTTCACATCTAACTTCATCTCTTTTAGTTCGAATCGTATCATGTAGACTTCATCCCCTCTCATATGAGCTTTCAAGGTCTGGATTGAGGATAACAAGATTCGTGGTGCGAAATTTATACCTTGGAAGACTACATCAGTATCCCCATGTCTCAAATAGATACGCTTCTCCGCACAGTCGATTCTCGCATGGTGCCAATCCAGCCACGCCATACCCAGGATGAGGTCGAACTCAGGTATTCTCAAAATTGTGGCAGGGGTATCAAAGGTCTTTCCCCCAATGGTTATCTCTAACTCACACTTCGCGGTTGTCTTCATCTCAGATCCGTCTGGGAGGCGTACTCTTCGAGCAATACCAGTGAAATATTGCACTCCGTGTATATCTTTGATGAAGTCTTCATACACGAATGAATGTGAGGCACCGGTATCAAATAACGTATGAGCCGGTTTCCCGCCGACCATCACGGTGCCTAAGTGTCATTAATAATACTCAAGCTAGATGTCAAGTATATCTCAAGCAACTAGAGGATATTAATGATAGCAAAATGACTAATTCGAAACGTACCTGCAATCATCTCTTGAGGGTTCCGCTCTTGAGTCATGTCCAGGGCATACATCTGATCTCGAGCGGGTCCGGGGTTTCTTCCTCGTGGTCCTCATCCTCGACCACGCACATATCCCCGCCCCCGAGGGGCTGCTGGAGGGAAAGCAAGAGGCGCATCACCAAACAGTTGTGGGCAGTAGCGTCGAATGTGGCCCGGTTGGTTGCATTCAAAGCACACCCGTTCCTGCCTTCCGCCGTGTTGCTGAAACTGTGGAGGTGGAGGTAATGCTGGTGGTTGTGGGACCGGGCGCTCCTCTCTAAAGTTCTGGGGGAAACGCCCGCCACCCCTCCGATATCCTCTTCCTCTTTTATTGTCAAATCTCCTTCTGTTGCTGGGGCCTGCTTCCATCACGCCTTCCGCTGGCCTCTTACCACTTCCCAAGTGGTCTGCTTCCAATCTCTTTGCCATATCAATAATCTCCACCAGACTAGAGTCCGCTATAAACAAAAGGGCCTGCCTTAGGGGATCTCGCAAGCCTTTGTAGAATCGTTTGGCGTACCCTCTATCATCCAGCTCATAGGAGTCAGCGAATCTAGCCAGGTGCTGAAACTCCCGTTGGTACTCCGTCACCGACATGGACCCTTGCTTAAGTTGCAAAAATCTCTCTTCTAGACCATCCCGAGCGGCCGAGGGGATGAAATGCTCTAAGAAGGCTTCAGAGAATTTGCTCCAACTAATGTCCGTGTACACTCTTCCACGAAAAGTGGAGCCCATGAGGGACTTCCACCACCTTTTGGCGTGCAGCTCTAAGAGTGTCACCACAAGGGTCACCGCCATATTGTTTGGACTTCTTATTCCTGCCAACAACTATTGTATAGTGTCGAGCCACTCTTCCGTACGCACTGCCGACTCTGTCCTAATATAAGCGGGAGGGGAGAGAGCTTGGAAAACGCTTAACCAACTAGATCCCGGACCCTGTTGTTGTACATGTGTCTGCTGAGATTGGGACCTAAAGGCGACCAGAATAGCTGTGAGCGTCTGCCCCAGCTCTGATTGTTGGAATTGTGTAGGTACGGACGGGGCAGGGGTGTCCCTTACTGGCTCAACATGTGCTGGGATCTACACATAAGCTACAAACCTAGGGTTAGGTTGGCTAATCTAAGGTTAAAGATGGACAACTTAGTGTGAATTACATATGGGCACACCACTGCTTCCGCTAAGTCAGCTTGTCCCCAAATTGACCAAACAAACGGGGGTGGCACCAATGTTAAGTGACTTTCGCCTTGGAGGATCGTAGCAAGCTGATACCATTTGTAAGACCCCCCTCCCGGAACATAAGACACGGCACTAGAGGGGTCTTATGCCCAGAACAGCCGCCTTGGGGTAGCACCAGCTCTCGAGCTAGCCTGTACCGCAAGACTCCTATTCTGCCGGCTACAACCAATATCAACATATAACTGCCAACCCAACCATAATAATATGAAAGTCAAATTCACACCAAGCATATGTCCATAATATCATAAATAAAGAAGCTACAGCAAGCTTCTAATGTCAGAGTACGAGAACAAAATTGCCCCGAAGGGCTACAAAAAAATCTCTCTCTCACTCACGTCTGTAACCGACAGTAGCGACGGTACCGTCCCTTTAGGCCCTGTCACCCTGGCCTGGCTGTCCGTCTGCATAGCCTGCTGCTCCACCTGCGGGGTTTCCTCCTAAAAAGGAAGACGTAGCAACCATTAGTCAAAAAGACTAAGTGGTTTCACATCCGCTCCCCCGGCGACTCCTCGGCACCGGGCGGAGAAAGGAACAGGTACAATATATAAATAACAGTAGTACAACAGGTGAGGTGAGTACACATATTATAAGCAGCAACATCAGTAGTGTATAATAAACAAGCTCTTATTTTCAAATCTACAAACTACAGCAGCAAGAGAGTATATAACTAGAACCGTAAGTAACTCAACTTATATGGATGCCTATACAAGCATATAAGTTGAGGGTCGTTCAGCAGAAAGTAACTCATCGTATAGGAGTGCCCATACAAACTTATACGATAAGGGTCTTGTGTATGTAATGAAGTGCAATGCTATGTATGCAATGCAATGACACACCTATGCTCAAGCACATGCAATCGCTATGTCGACACAGACTTATAGTTCCCACTATTCGAGCAGGTAGCTAACCTCTCAGGCATCAACCGTCGTGGCCAAACGGTGACAGTAGAGCGGGCATCTCCACTACTAGGCTTGTCTCCACACTACCTGGCCTAGGCCTCCGTACGCCTCAACGCTAGGAACACAACAGCGGAGCTCACATGCGTACTATGGCTCAGCGGGTTCTCTCGGGTAAATATGCACCAAGATCCTAGCCCCTGACTAGCCTATGGTATGACACGGAAGGAGCCTCGGAAATGAGCACGAGGACCAAGCCCAACCGTTCACTTAGCACGGAAGGAGCCTCGGGACGAGAACACTGAGGACCAAGCCCAACCGCCTAAGGTCTAACTGTCAACTCCCATCGATGTGACGATTGGCGAGCCCGTAGACCGGCCACACTATCTGTTGGAACATCCTATTACCAATTTGGGCAAGGATCACTATGTCTCTTAGGAAGCCAGGTTGACCTAGTTGTATAGTGTAAAGGTCAACATTAGAATGAGTCTAGGGCTTAGAACTTAGGTTTGAAGCTGCCCCCAAGGACCATTCAAGCTCAGGATTTCAAGCTAAGTAAAGAGATATAAATAGTCGAACGACGGTCGACTATCGTTGAGCTCAGGTCGACGATCGTCGAGCTCTGGTCGACTACTTATGTCCTCAGCCTTCTGCTTGTTGCTGGCTTCGGTCGACTATCGTCGAGCTTCAGTCCGACGATCGTCGAGCTTTGGTCGACGATCTCTGGCTGTGCTTGGGTCGACTATTTTCTGGGAAAGTTTAGGTCGACGATCTCTGTTTGCTTCTGGTCGACGTTTTCTGTTGAAGTCTAGGTCGACGATCTCTGTCTTAATCAGATCGACTATTTCTGCCAGACCAAGAACTTAGATAGTCGATCTCAGATTGAAGTTTTCTGTCTACTGCTTATCTTCAATATCTCTGAGCTCAGGTCGACGATCTTCGAGCTCAGATCGACGTTTTCTGTCAGAATGATATATTCCTTCTCTGAGCTCTGGTCGACGATCGTGGAGCTCAGATCGACGTTTATTTTGAGAGATCGACGATCTTAAGGATTCAAATGCTGCCAGTCTTTGGAATGTTTTTGAATTCTCTCAACATTTAATTTCTTGAAGATTTGCCAGCCGTTTTCATTTATTATGGAACAAGTTTCAAGGAATTATTCAGGAATGTTTCATTGGACTTTCCTCTAGAAGACAAATCATTTATGGAAGGCATTTAATGTCTGATAACGGCTATCTTGGAAGAATTATATTCAGAGAATAAGGTCGTTTTCTCCAACACTACTCTCAGTGAGAATTAATCCAGAGTCAATATACAATAGAATCAAGAGACACACACTGTTACAGAAGAACAAGAAGAATTAAGCTGAAAAAGATAACCATCCTCTTGCTTACAGAAAAGTGATCAAAGCTTCATCTCAAAGAACTCCAGACACATCATCTTTCAGCCTCTTTGCTGAAACAATTCTTTGCTAGAGATCTAAAGATCTGAAGACCTATCACCCTAGAGCAAAGCTTCCATTCCTGATTCATTCAACATCTCAGGGGGAGCTTTGACAACAAAAGATCCACTAGTCTTCTCTCATTTGATTTGAGAACAGAGAAGACAATCTCACCTCTTTACCTTTTTCTTTTTCCTGCTGTAAAGGGTTCTTGAACTCCCTTCAAAAGTTTTGTCTGGTTCTGAGAGCCTTGTCCAAAACTCAGTGGTGGCAAGACACCTTATCAAAAAATCCAGTTTTGGTTTTTGAGCACCTTATCAAAAGCTCATTGGTGTCAGGACACCTGATCAACTCATCCTGAGTGGATTCCTACCAAGGGTGGTAGAAGAGTGGATGTACCCAGGTTTTTGGGGAACCACTATATTTCCTTGTGTCTTCTGGTTTGTTTGTGTGATTTGTCTGCTGTGTGCTGTGCTCTTTACTTCTTGGTTTTTAACTTCTTACTAGCACTCTACACTATATTATAAATTGAATTTTATATGTGCTGTTTATTTCAACTGTGAAAAATTATTTTAAAATACTCTATTCACCCCCCCCCCTCTAGAGTTGAGATAGATCTTACCCTCACTTTCAATTGGTATCAGAGCCAGGTTGGTTGCTCATACAGGCTAACACCTGAACCAAAAGATCCTTGATAAGATCAATCTACTAAGAGGATTACTTTCTATACATCTATCTATTTATTTAAAGACATGGCATAGAACAAAGATTATGCAAGCACCAGACCACCAGTGTGCAACCTTTCCAAGTTTGCACTCTGGAAGGAAAGGATTAGATTATACATGAATTCTATTGATGAAGATATTTTCAATTCTGTCTTGACAGTTTGTCCAAGTCCACTAGAAAGCTCAAGCACAAATGCTGTTCCACCTCCCTCAGGAACAGATGCAGACATAAAGAAATGGAAAACTGCAGATGCAAAGGCCATGAACATCTTAGCTCAGACAATGTCTGATGAGATATTTCAGAAAGTAGCTGACTGTAACTCAGCCAAAGGAATTTGGGACAAGCTCTCTGAAATTGTCTCAGGGTCTGCTGATGAAAGGAAAGATAGAAGATCTCATCTGATAAGCCAATATGAGAACTTAAAAAAGGGAGAAGTTGAGTCAGTGGCTGACATGTACAATTGACTAAGTCTAATTGTCAATGAGTTAAAAACCCTAGACAAAGAAATCTCACTGACTGAGCTGAATGACAAAATCCTTATGTGCTTCCCCAGCACTTGGGATTCAAGAATCTGGCCAATCAAGGATGCCAGAACTTTAAATGAGATTACCACTGAAGCTCTCCTGGGCAAGCTCAAATCCTATGAGCTGCTCATTAAAAATAGAGAAGAAGAACAAAAGGCTACTTCTCCAGCCACAAGGAAAGAAAAGACCATAGCCTTCAAAGCTGCAGAAGAGGAGCCTGAAGATAAAGCTACAAGAAATGATGAGCTCATAAGTCTACTGGCCAAAAGATTCTACAAGATGGCCAGAAAAGACTTCAGAAAGAGACCATACAAGGGTCATGATAAACCAAGGTATGATAAATCAAATAACAATAAAGAAATTATATGCTTTGGTTGCAGGAAACCAGGCCACATTGTGCCTGACTGTCCAGAAAACAAGAATAAGGACAAGAAGGAAAGAAGAGACAGAAGAAAAGAAAAGGATTACAAGAAGAACAGCTCAGACAAAGCCTCTCCAGCAAGAACAAACATACAAGGAAGGGCTTTGTTGCTGAGACATGGAGTGAGACTGAAGAGGAATCTGAAGCCTCATCCAGTTCCAGTGATGATGAGGATGATGAAGATGAAAAAGAATTCTGCATGATGGCTATCAATGCCTCACAGAAAAACTCTGATGGAGAATCAGATTCAGATTCAGAAAATCAACCAGAGGAAGATCAGGTAATTAGCTCTTTTGATTTTAATTCTGAGGACTTCAAAAACGAATTTAAGACATTGTGCTTGGATTTATTAAGATCTGAAAAAGAGATAATCTCTCTCAGAAATAAATTATCTGAACACAGTGTCCTAAGCTCAAACAACCTCAAACTCTCTGAGGAGTTAGAATGCTGTAGGGAGGAGATAGCTTCACTGAAAAGTGAACTGTCAAGAGCTAAAGAGTTTGAAGAATCCCTAAATGGGAGAAGTATCAGACTGATGGACATTACAAGCACAGTGAACTCTAGATTCAACAGTATACTGGGCTTGGGTGCCTCATCCAGCCAACCTATAATATTAACAACTCCAATCAAATTTGTCTCTGACAAAGGAAAGAGAGAAATAGAGGTAGCTAGGAAGAATGCAGATCTGTCAGAGAAAAATCCAGTTCAACAGATTGCGTCGAGCAGAGCTCGACGATCATCGACCAGAGCTCGACGATCTAAGCACAGATCGTCGACCTCAGATCGACGATATCCAAACTCTGAACTTCGCCATAATCGATCTTCGAACTGAGATCGACGATCTAACCCAAGATCGTCGACCTCAGCTCGATGATGGTCGAACAGAGATCAGGTCTGTGAACATTCCTTCAATGGCACATCTAGATTCAATCCTAGAAGTCCCACATCCCAAGGCTTTAATCCCTATACTGAATGGATAATACCTCCTAGGAGATACCATCCTGAAGGTTATAAGGATCAACCTGGGATGTCTTTTGTTTCAGAATTTAAACGATATCAACCTAGGCCCAAGGTTAACTGGGTCAAAAACAAATAAGCTGTTTATGTGCAGGTGAAGACCTATCCAGTATCTAACCAACAATGGTATCTGGATAGTGGGTGCTCAAAGCACATGACAGGGAACAAGGAGAACCTATCATCCTTCATAACCAAACTTGGACCCAAGGTGATTTTTGGTGATTCAAATTTTGGTCAAACTATAGGATATGGTGCTGCTCAGATAGGCTCAGTCACTTTTAAGAAGGTGGCATATGTGGAAGGGCTGAAGCACAATCTGATAAGTATCAGTCAACTATGTGATGAAGGATACAAGGTGACCTTCAACAAATCCCTGTGTAAGATCAAGTCAGAAAATAACACAACTGTGTTAACAGGTAAAAGGATAGGTAACATTTACTTAGTAGATTTTCTTTCTTCTAAAGTAGATATCTGTTTATTCAATTCCATTTCAAAACCTAATATCTTATGGCATAAAAGACTAGGGCATATTAACCTTAGAACCATTGCTAGGCTATCCAAAGACAACCTTGTTAGAGGACTACCTTCTGATCCCTACAAGAAGGAAGGACTTTGCAAGGCTTGTCAATTAGGCAAGCAAACTAAAAGTAGTTTTAAATCAATTAATAAGAGTGATTCACCTAGGATTATGTACCTGTTGCACATGGATCTTTTTGGACCCATATCAGTGCAAAGCCTAGGAGGGAAATCCTATACTTTAGTGGTTGTAGATGACTTCTAAAGATTCACTTGGGTATTCTTTCTGAGGAAGAAGTCTGATAACTTCAAGTGTTTGATAGATTTTCTCAAATGCATTCAGATTGAATTCAACACTCACATTGCCCTGATCAGAAGTGATCATGGGACAGAGTTTGATTCTCTTCTCATGCAAGAGTTCTGTCCAAGTGAAGGGATCAGACACACTTTCTCAGCTCCTAGAACTCCTCAACAAAATGGGGTAGCTGAAAGGAAAAATAGAACACTCATTAAATCTGCAACTACATTATTGACAGATGCTCACCTACCTCTATCCTTTTGGGCTGAGGCAGTGAACACCTCCAACTATGTGTTGAACAGAAGCCTGATACACAAACTGAAGGGCAAGACTCCCTATGAATTGCTCAAAGGGAAGAAACCTAAAATAGGCTATTTTAAAGTTTTTGGTTGCACTTGTTTTATTCATAATAATGACAAGAAATATCTAGCAAAATTTCAAGCTAAAGCTGATGAAGGAGTGTTTCTGGGATACTCCATGATCAGCAAGGCCTATAGGGTTTATAATAAATCTTCCTGTAAAATTGAAGAATCTGTTCATATTATTTTTGATGAAGCTAACATGTCTTTCAAGGAGAAGAATGCTTCTACCATAGAACCTTTGCAGGTACATTCTCTAGCTGAAGACTTGAACAAATTGCAAGTTGCTGAAAAGAATGAGAGCAGTGATGATGAAGAAGAAGTTCAACATCTTGAAGAAAATCATCCTGAAGAGCCAGTTGCTGTCCCACTAGAGGAGACAACAACACAGGCTGGTGAACAATCAACACTCCCTGTTGATTTAGTAACAACAAGAGATCATCCAATCACCCAAGTAATTGGAGAAATCTCAGCTGGTGTGCAAACTAGAAATCAGGTCAACCAGAACCTGATGCACACTTGCTTCCTATCTCAAATTGAGCCTCAATCCATTCAAGATGCAGAGCAAGATCCACACTGGATCATTGCAATGCAAGAGGAGTTGCATCAATTTGAAAGGAACAAGGTTTGGGAACTAGTGCCTAAGCCAAAGGATCATCCCATTGTTGGAACAAAGTGGGTATTCAGGAACAAGCTGGATGATCAAGGAGTTATAGTCAGAAACAAGGCAAGGCTAGTTGCTCAAGGGTACTCTCAACAAGAAGGAATAGATTATGATCAGACCTTTGCACCAGTTGCAAGGTTAGAAGCCATCAGAATATTCCTAGCCTATGCTGCTCACAAAGGTTTCAAAGAGTACCAAATGGATGTAAAGAGTGCATTTCTCAATGGGGACATCAAAGAGGAAGTCTATGTTAGACAACCTCCAGGTTTTATCTCTCCAACTCACCCTGATTATGTTTACAAATTGCATAAAGCATTATATTGTCTCAAGCAAGCTCCTAGAGCATGGTATGAGACCCTAGCATGCTTTCTTCTGGAAAATGATTTTGTTAGGAGGAGAGTAGACCAAACTCTATTTATTAGAACCCATAAGTCCCATACCCTACTAGTGCAAATTTATGTAGATGACATTATTTTTGGTTCTACTGATTCAAAATTGTGCAAAAAGTTTTCCAAGCTTATGCATTCTAAATTTGAAATGAGTAGCATGGGTGAGCTGTCCTTCTTCTTAGGACTGCAAGTCAAGCAACATGCTGAAGGCATATTTATTTCTCAAACCAAGTATGCAAAAGAATTGGTTAAGAAATTTGGTATGTCTGATGCATCATGTATGAAAACTCCCATGCCCTCAAATGCTGTAATAGATGCTGATGAACATGGGAAACCTGTTGATCAGACAACATATAGAGCAATAATTGGCTCTTTATTGTACCTTACAGCTAGTAGGCCTGATATAATGTTTGCTACATGTATTTGTGCTAGATTCCAAGTTAGCCCTAGAGAGTCACACTTAATCTTAGTTAAGAGGATTCTTAGGTATGTGAAAAGTTGTCCAAATCTAGGCCTCTGGTATCCAAAAGATTCAGCATTTGACTTAACTGGATTTTCAGATGCTGATTATGCTGGATGCAGAATAGACAGGAAAAGCACCAGTGGAACATGTCAGTTCCTTGGTGACAGACTTGTCTCCTGGTTTTGTAAGAAACAAACATCTGTGTCAACCTCAACTGCTGAAGCTGAGTATATGGCTGCAGGCAGTTGCTGTTCACAAATATTATGGATACAGAATCAGCTCTTAGAGTATGGTTACAACTTAGAGAAGTCTAAAATTTTCTGTGATAATACTAGTGCTATCTCTATAGCACAAAATCCAGTCCTCCATAGTAGGACAAAACACATAGAAATTAGGCATCACTTTCTAAGAGATAATGTAGAGAAAAATAAAATTGAACTTCAATATATTCCTACTGATTTGCAAAGGGGAGATATTTTCACCAAACCCTTGGATGAAAAGAAACACAGTTTCTTCCTAAATCAGTTAGGCATGTTAGATGGAGGAAGCCTAAATTAAATTACAAAATTTTGAAAAGATAAAACATACCAAGACTAGGCTTAAAAATCAATTCTTTTTGTGTCTGTAGAATAAGTTCTGTCTCTGAACTGAGCTCGACGTTTTCCCAGAAAACGTCGAACGAAGATCGACGTTTCCCCATAAATCGTCGACCGGAGATCGACGGTTCTTGAGGTGTCAATCTGAGTTCAGCGCCGCCGTTAAATCTAGGCTTTCCTTCTGTCTGCTCCTTGGTCGTCGAGCGGAGCTCGACGCTCTCAATAACGTCGAACGGAGTTCGACGCTATTGGCGTCTCTTCAAATTCCCTCTGTAGCCCAAATCGTCGAGCTGAGATCGACGTACTGTCAAACTGAGCACTACTATTTTCCTTTTTCGCGTCGAACCCTAATATAAAATCATTTTTCGGCCGCCGCTCGTCGTTTACGCCTTCATACTCTCTGCAAATTCTCTTTCCCTCCAAAACCTTCTACACTTGGTCGCGTTTGTTTAGTCTTTGCAGGTACAGATGGCTTCAACTGTTGCCGCCCTTTCGAAGATGAAATTTGATACCGGTTTTGATATCGATATAAGCTCGTTTGATGGAAGCGATCAACGCTTCAAGGACATTCTCAGTTTGTTCAGAGATCAGCAGCTGTTGGAATTAATGACTACCAGAATGAAAATTGCTTCAGATGAAATAAAAGAATGGTGCTATTCTGCGATAGATGAGAATGAGAATTCTGTCATTGGCTTCATAAAAGGGACCCAGGTACAACTGTCCCCGACTCTCTTAACTGAAGAGTTTCATCTCAGTACTGGAGAAGACTCTATTGAATTATCTGGAGAAGAATATGATTCCTTGCTTGATCGGATGGGTCACAATGCTGTGAATCCTAATAAACTGCTGAAGAAGAATCTGTCATTGGAATTTCAGTTTTTGGCTGATGTAGTTGGGAAAGTGCTGCTGGCCAAGAACTCTGCCAATGATACAATTTCAAGATATCAGTTTTGTCTGATGGGAGCTCTGCTGGATAAGAAACATCTGAACTGGGGATCAATTCTCTTCAATCGGATTAAGAAAAAGCTGAATAAGACTGCTGTCAGCTTTGGAAGAATTCTAGGGGTCTATCTGCATTTCAGATGCCCTGAGTTGCTGACCTCCTCTGGGATGTTCATTAATGCATCCAAGAGGCTCTCCTGTGCCCTTTTTGGCAAATGGGACAGGCAGATCATCAATCCCTCCAGAGCTGCTGCATCGACTCCTGCTTCAGGCACAAGGACTGTCTTAGTCACTCCACCCCTGGTCTCTGCACCAGCAGAAGGGTTGCCTGCTCCTCCTTCTCCTTCAGCTATCTCTACCCCAGCTATTTCATCCTCACCTCAAATCTCTACCATAGCCATATCTTCCCCAATTACCATTTCTTCACCAGTTTCATCCCCTCTAGCATCTACCTCTGAGGTATTCCTTCCTCTCTTCTCTTACCCATCCTTTTCCACTCCATCATATTCTCTTTTAGATGAATCCTTTATGGATGATTCTCATCCTTCCTCTCCTCCTGAGCCTCCCTCTACCTCCTCATTCCAACAAATGATGGAAGACATTTTCTCTCAACCTATCTTCACTCCTTCTCTTACCCCTTCTATCTCCCCCTCACCTCACTCAATCTCCTCCTTTCCTATATCAGAACCATCCATTCCCTTACCTCCTATCTCCTCTTTCCCCATGCCACCAGCTCCAGCCAATATCCCTTCAACAACCTTCTCTCCTACCTCTGCTCAAGCCCCTCTTGAGCATGTTGATCTCTCAGCCCTGGCTGACAGGTTATATGAGCTATTAGCTCCAAAGCTAACCTCATTACTGGAGACCTCTCTGGCTCCACTCCTGACCCATGTCAAGGAGCTGTCTTCCAAGCTATCATCTTTCATTTCCTCTCAGGCAACTTCATCTTCTGGGTGCCTTGATTCACTTATCTCTGAACCAAGGCAGGGGGAGATGCCATATGAAGTAATGCCATATGAAGTAGTTTTTGCAATGAACCTCCAGAGCCTGCTCTCCAAGTTTAATGCTGGATACTTCAGATTCCTGCCAGTTCCTCATACTGAAGATCTGTCTAAGGCCATTGTGCCTATTTCTGTTTGTAATCCCATCCAAATTGAAGCATATATAAATTCTTGGAAGGCTGTGGATGCTGTTATGTCCATCTCTGATGATGCTACTAAGGCCATTGTGCCTCTTGTTGATGATGCTGCCACTGCTGTTGTAGATATTTCTGCTGATATTGCTGTTGACTCTGATATGCTTGTTGATACTACTGATGCTGATTCTGTTTGCTCTGCTGCTGCTCCCTCTCCTCCTGCTCCTGCTGTTTCTGCAAAGCTTAAAGCTCAAGAAGAGTATATCAGAAGAATTGATGATCTGTATGATCAACCTCAGAGTTCTGAGAGTGATCAGTACAGGACAGATTCTGATGATTCTGCTAGCACTATTGCCAAGAAAAGGAAAGCTAGAAGCAAAGCAATGATGTCTGTTTCCCCAGCTCAAGCAAAGGACTCCAATGATATTCCCTACTACATTCTGCATGGTTGCCCCATTTCTGAGCCATGGATGCAATACTCCAAGAATCAACAGAAAGCTATGAAGAAGAAGAGGAAGCTAGACAAATATGAAAAAGGATCTTCTCAGTTTCAGCCTCCTCCTCCTCCTCCTCCAGATTCTGGCTCAGGCTCAGCCCCTCAAGCTCCAGTTTCCAGACACAGTTCTTCCCAGTCCTATCAGAAATCCTATCAAAGGGGACAGCATCAAAGGGGATATCAATCCAGGAGAGATCAATATAGAGGAAATCAAAGAGGACAAAAATCTTATCAAAGGGAAGGACAAGGCCACTCTGACTCTTCTTCAGGTCCTTTCCCTTACAGGCTTAAAGACTCAATTGTTTCCAGGACTCCTCCTGCTTCTGAATCTCACAACAGGTATGAACCTCCTGTTCCTTTTGAGGATCCTGAGAACAATCCTTTATCTTGGACAGCAAGAATGAAAGAACTAGCTGCTCTTGATCAATTAAAGAAGGCCAGAGAGCAAGGCATGGACATCTCAAATATAACAACTTTGTCAGATCAATGGAAGAAAGAATTGGAAAGATATGCTTCTAGAAAGTTTTTTAATCCAGAAGACTATATGAAGCTGCACCCAGAGGTTGTTGTTCCTAGACCCAAATCTCAAACTTCTCTAGGTGCAGAGGATGACAGAAGGTCAAAGAAAGAAAGTCAGAATCATAACAGAGAAATTTTGTTTAAAAAGGGAACTGAAAAGAAGTGATCTGTGTAAGCTGAACATCATTCTCCCTTGGATACTTGCTATCTTTTTATCTATGATCTGCATTGCTGCTATATATCTCCTCTGCAGTATTAATTTAGCTTTTGTGTTGATGTATGCTTATTTATTTCCTATTTTTGTCTGTAAATAGTAATCCTAACCCAAATAGGGGGAGATTGTTGGAACATCCTATTACCAATTTGGGCAAGGATCACTATGTCTCTTAGGAAGCCAGGTTGACCTAGTTGTATAGTGTAAAGGTCAACATTAGAATGAGTCTAGGGCTTAGAACTTAGGTTTGAAGCTGCCCCCAAGGACCATTGAAGCTCAGGATTTCAAGCTAAGTAAAGAGATAAAAATAGTCGAACGACGGTCGACTATCGTCGAGCTCAGGTCGACGATCGTCGAGCTCTGGTCGACTACTTATGTCCTCAGCCTTCTGCTTGTTGTTGGCTTCGGTCGACTATCGTCGAGCTTCAGTCCGACGATCGTCGAGCTTTGGTCGACGATCTCTGGCTGTGCTTGGGTCGACTATTTCTGGGAAAGTTTAGGTCGACGATCTCTGTTTGCTTCTGGTCGACGTTTTCTGTTGAAGTCTAGGTCGACGATCTCTGTCTTAATCAGATCGACTATTTCTGCCAGACCAAGAACTTAGATAGTCAATCTCAGATCGAAGTTTTCTGTCTACTGCTTATCTTCAATATCTCTGAGCTCAGGTCGACGATCTTCGAGCTCAGATCGACGTTTTCTGTCAGAATGATATATTCCTTCTCTGAGCTCTGGTCGACGATCGTGGAGCTCAGATTGACGTTTATTTTGAGAGATCGACGATCTTAAGGATTCAAATGATGCCAGTCTTTGGAATGTTTTTGAATTCTCTCAGCATTTAATTTCAAGAAGATTTGCCAGCCGTTTTCATTTATTCTGGAACAAGTTTCAAGGAATTATTCAGGAATGTTTCATTGGACTTTCCTCTAGAAGACAAATCATTTATGGAAGGCATTTAATGTCTGATAACGGCTATCTTGGAAGAATTATATTCAGAGAATAAGGTCATTTTCTCCAACACTACTCTCAGTGAGAATTAATCCAGAGTCAATATACAATAGAATCAAGAGACACACACTGTTACAGAAGAACAAGAAGAATTAAGCTGAAAAAGATAACCATCCTCTTGCTTACAAAAAAGTGATCAAAGCTTCATCTCAAAGAACTCCAGACACATCATCTTTCAGCCTCTTTGCTGAAACAATTCTTTGCTGGAGATCTAAAGATCTGAAGACCTATCACCCTAGAGCAAAGCTTCCATTCCTGATTCATTCAACATCTCAGGGGGAGCTTTGACAACAAAAGATCCACTAGTCTTCTCTCATTTGATTTGAGAACAGAGAAGACAATCTCACCTCTTTACCTTTTTCTTTTTCCTGCTGTAAAGGGTTCTTGAACTCCCTTCAAAAGTTTTGTCTGGTTCTGAGAGCCTTGTCAAAACTCAGTGGTGGCAAGACACCTTATCAAAAAATCCAGTTTTGGTTTTTGAGCACCTTATCAAAAGCTCATTGGTGTCAGGACACCTGATCAACTCATCCTGAGTGGATTCCTACCAAGGGTGGTAGAAGAGTGGATGTACCCAGGTTTTTGGGGAACCACTATATTTCCTTGTGTCTTCTGGTTTGTTTGTGTGATTTGTCTGCTGTGTGCTGTGCTCTTTACTTCTTGGTTTTTAACTTCTTACTAGCACTCTACACTATATTATAAATTGAATTTTATATGTGCTGTTTATTTCAACTGTGAAAAATTATTTTAAAATACTCTATTCACCCCCCCTCTAGAGTTGAGATGGATCTTACCCTCACTTTCATTATCCTTAACCCGGGATTACGACACCGCGTGTCGACTCACACCACAAGCAATTCCACAATTTCGTGGCATGGAAGGAGCCTCGGAGAAAGCACGAGGACCAAGCCAAACCATCCGTCAAATATGGAAGGAGCCTCGGGACGTGAACATTGAGGACCAAGCCCAACCGTCTAATTTTATCCAACTCAACCTCATTCCCATTAGTGACGGTCAACACCGCACTTGTTAACTTCCACAACGCTACCCGTAGGGAGACGACACTCTAAGCATTGGGCTATCCATTCCCTTCCATCAATCCATTATACATCCTGACCATAGTTTTAATCATTTACAAATCCTTCCAAATGAATTCAACATACTATAGATAATGCGCGTAATGGTGATCTACCAAATATAACAAAGCCTTTCATTCACTTAGGCTTGATTCATATCTCGGCATAGGAATTCAAGTCCTCAAACATCAATCTTCACATTACCTCGGTGATTAACACAAAAGAATTCACCCAACCTCGAGATGAATCGCAACATCTATTCCATCGAATCCAAGTTCATATTATAATCACCTAGAATTGTATGTAATCTGGTCAGCAACTTTGACGGAGGATTCCCGTGGCTCCAGGTATCTCCTGAAAACGTGCCACCACTCGTTGGAAAGATAATTTTAAGGGATACGACTTTTGTGTTTAGTCGAAAGCCCAGATCTGGTCACATCATACCAGAAATGCAACTCGAAGTCTGCTGCGTACAGGATACAGAATTCCTGGGCATTAACTCCCAACCGCAGCGGATTCAAACAGACTTTCCCGTGGCTACATGAATTGCATGGAAACATGCAACCACTCGTTGGAAAGGTAATTCCAAGGGTTACCACTTTCGTGTTTAGTTGAAAGCCCAGATCCGCCCCCTTCTTGCTTAAAAATAGCCAAGAAGGTCACTACATGCAGAATACAGATTCTGCATGCATCTTGAAGCGAAGTGAACGGCATCCGTTCATCTTCCTCCTCAAGCGATTTTCCCCAAATCGCAGCCAAAAGTTCCTCCACCCTTAATCTCCCTCTTGAGGCCATTTCCTCTTCACGAGACCACCCCTATCATCACTTTGAAGCGAGGGGAGGTTGAAGACGACTAAGCTTTAGAGCACAATCTCTAGCATGGCCTTCCTAGAAAGCTTCACCTCACACATCAAGACTCATTTTAATCGATGTCTCGCCTAAGAATAACTATAGATCTAGCACCAAGGGAGAGGGGAGGAAACTCACATCATTTCCGGCGTTTCCTCCGTCGCCGGCCATGGATCGCGTTACTCTTCGTTGCGGCATCCTTGGTGCGGTTGTTCTTCACGGCAAAGGAAGGAGAGAGAGAAGTCCTCCTCCAAAGCTCGCACCAGCAAGCTCTCCTCCGGCGATCTGCGATATTCTCCTCTACCCTTCGCTCCTGACGGTTTGCACAGTGACGGCTCGGCAAGAGGGATCGGATGCGATGGTTAGGGTTTGGTTTACTCCCTTTTTATATTACATATTAGGCTAAGTCCCTTCTGCCACGTGTCACTCTCTAATTGGACCGCCCAAATTAGGTTTTATTTGGAGTGACCGGTCCAAAGATCATTCAGCACGAATCCCGAGGTCCGGTTCGGTCCGCCTGTACAAGCCGGTGAATCGGCCTGGCGCAGAAAACGCACAAGTCAAATTCGGCGGGAATCAGCCAGTGATTCTCGTCGATCGGCGAGTATTGGCGGGTCATTCTCGACGAATTCGTCGAGTATCAACAGTGATACTCGACGATTTTCCCTTAGCCGTTTTATCGGACATCCTGTCGCTGTGTGCGTTGAGTATCAGTCAGTGATACTCGACGATCGGTGGGTATCACCGGGTATTCTCGGCGATCGGTGAGAATCGTCAGGCATTCTCGACGATTTTCCCTTAGCCTACTGCAGTTCTGAGTCCGGCGGGTATCGACCACCGATACCCGTCAAATCGACGAGAATCAACCTCCATTCTCGACGATCGACGAGCATCGACCTCCATTCTCGACGATCGACGAGCATCAACCTCCATTCTCGTTGATTTTTACTTAGCCGAGTTCCCTCATCTCGGCTACTAGTTGGGGTATCCTTGAGCCCAACCCTACACTTATTCAATGCACCTGACACCTCGCGTCAGTGCACCCCGAGCCCGAATTGAGTCTCTTGACTCAGAACACGTGCGAGGGGCCTAGCGCGAATTGGGACGTTATAGATAAAATGTTGGTAGAATGGTCATAAGGATATTATGAATCTCTGGTAATTTAATTAGAATTTTTGGGACAATAATTGTAGTACTCGTTTTGTAACACAAGGGGATGCCCTAATTAATAAATTGATAATATTGGTCTCTCTACCCCTTAGAAGGTCATGAAAGTTTGGCAGAGAAAGTTTTAAGTATTTATAGACATATATAAATTTTATGAGAATTCTTGAATATATATTTGAGGTACTTACTTCACAAGCTTGGTAAATGAGGAAATTGTTCAATAATTTATTTAAGGCTCTTTACTAATAAATAAATTATGAAAATTGACTCAAATCATTTATAAGCCTTTAAAATCATACTTGAATTTTCTCTGAATTTTTGGAAGTAATATAGCTTTACATATCTCTTTAAATGAATTATTAAGGAATAAATTGAAATAAGAAATGGGGGACAAAACCTTACTGAAAAATTTGGATATTTTGTATGGTCAGTTGAATACTTATTTTGAATATCATATAAAATCAGTGGAATGATATCTTGTCTGAAATTGGTACATCATGTTCATTATTGGAATTTTTAGTCACTACAATAATTAAGTAAATTATTAAATAAATATGAAAATTGTGGATCTCTGGATTTAGGACTTAAAGTTCATAATGGACCCCCAATAATTATTATAGGAATACTAGATGATTATTTGATGTACTTCCCATTTTACATGGCATTTAACCTTAGTGGTCTGCATATAGTAAATCTGCAGAAAATATATGGAGTATAAAGTTGGGCACATGTGTCAGGATTAGTGGATGTAGGTTTTGATAATTTAGAATGAATTCATCACTCGAGTTAGGATAAGCAAGGGTTGGGTTTTTGCTAAATGTTAGATGGTGCTCGGGATCGACGAAAGATCGTCTGACCCGTAGGAGGATTTGTCAAAATACTAGGGTTAGCCCGGGGAGCTTTGGCTCGGGTTTTGATTATGATGGACGGGATAGTCCGGGGAGTTTTGGCTCGATTATTGACATACGGGATAGTCCGGGGAGCTTTGGCACCGTTGTTGATTATGACGTACGGGATAGTCCAGGGAGCTTTGGCTCGATTGTTGACGGACGGGATAGTTCGGGGAGCTTTGGCTCGGTTGTTGGTTGGACTCATAACTATTGCATGTGCATAAAAGGTATAAGGTTGTGGGTCTTCGGTATTGGAGGGTCGATGCACCGACGCCAATACGTCGACTCGGCAAGTGTGGTTAGCACTTCGCCAACAGAAGTCTGGTACGCCAGCCGGTAAGAGTACGTAGGAGTCTGCTTTGTTCACCAAGCGTTGAGGCGTACGATAGGTCTTACCGGTAGTGCTTTATTGGTTTAGAGGTGGGAGAGGCCCAACCCACCGCTTCTGTATGCCACTACGGAGGTATCCTGGGAGGTAACAGCTCCGAAAGGGGGAACTAAAGGTCTGTGTACACAGAGTCGAGTGGGTGAGTTGCACTTGCATGTCCACGTCATGGCATAATTGTATTTCATAGCATAACCATTGCATATAACCTGACACCTAATGTATAAGTGGTATGGGATGCTCTATACATTAGGCCCTGCAAAACGACCCCTTGGCTTATAAGTTCGCGCGAGCGTGCTTATTAGTCAAGGTTCTCATTCAGTACTATATATTTAAGCCTGCTAGTAAAACCGACACCCTATCGTATAAATCGGTATGAGACTTTTTATACGATAGGAGCCCTGCAAGAGATCCCTTAGCTTATTTGAAATCACATAAGTTAAGGTTACTTTCTTATTCAAATTTTTAATCATTATTACATCTTTTATACCTTAGAACTGCTAGTTTAGTTCCGCTGTCATCTGCTATTTGATATTCTCCACTTTCATGTCCTTCCCTTTCCTTCTCCCCACTCGGTGCTTAGGAGCCATAGGGGAAGGGGCAGGGGATGATAGGACTTAGTCTTTTAGACTAACGGTTTTTGAACCACATCATTTTAGGGGACCACGGAGCCCAGCATGGAGGAGCAGCCCCGGAGGTCAGCATGCTTGGAGATCGGACAGTCTAGTACCGGAGTCCAGACAGCAGGGACTTTGAGTCCTGACCACTAGTAATTATATTAGTTGGCTGCCGCGATGAGCAACTTGTAGTGAGGACATGATGTACCGGGCTTAAGCCCTTGATTTCTGTTATATGTTCTATCTGTGGACACTCCCTTCGTGGAGATTATTTTTCTATTCATGTGTGGCTTATGTGGACTTGCTTATTTATTTGCTTCAGTTGTGATCGATTTGGCCGGCAGGATCGGCGTTTTGTAGTGACGACCTTCCCGGGTGCGAAGGTGTCACCGCAAGGCGGCGGTTCTGGGCCTAAGACCCCGGTGTTTTAAAGAAAAAAATGGGGGCCTTACAAGTGGTATCAGAGGAAAATATATAGATCGAAAGGTAGCAGTCAACAAACCCCGGGCCACCCCTGCACGAGTTTAGTTTGGGGACAAACTAAGCAGCGGAAGCAGTGGTGGGCCCATATGGGGGATCACATGAAATTGTCCACTTTTAGATATGTGCGATTACTTTTAATTGACTTCTGTTACGCAGCCCCCAGCGCATCCAACACCAAAAGGCAGAGTCCAGCAGACTCTGAATGTTGCACCACCTCCCCCGGTCCCCACTCCATTCCTACACTCAGAGATGGGGCAAACCTTGACAGCTATTCTGGAAGCTTTCAGGGCCCAATAGGTTCCGGCCCCGCAGCCAAACCCGTGGGCCAATTGGCTGAGCATCTTCCAAGGACTCTCTCCTCCATCTTACTTAGGGACAGAATCGGCTGTTCGGACAGAAGAATGGCTAGATATTATGTATGAAATGTTGACCGGGATACGGTGCCCCTGGGAGGAGAGGGTTCCTTTCGTAGTCTCTTGTTTAGAGTCTCATGCCAAAAGATGGTGGAAGACATCGCTGGATATGACTTTTGCCGATATGGAGATTTCAGATATTACTTGGGAGGAGTTCAGGTCCGCTTTACTAGAGCATTTTGTGCCACAATCAGCCAGGGATGAGCTGGAGGACAGGTTCCTGCAATTGAAGCAGGGAAACAAGACAGTGGTAGAATAATACCGGGAGTTCAACCATTTAGCACTATTCGCAGACTCCTATCAGCTAGATGAGGCGGGATACACCAAGAGATTTTATAAGGGCCTATGGGAGGAGTTGAGGGAGGCCCTTCTATTCGTTTCTAACGGGCCTATACCTCGGATGTTAGAGATGGACAAGAGGATTGAGGCTGATTGGCACACGACTCGGGGTCGAAAGAGGCCGACGGAGGACCAGGGCCGAGGAGCCCGGAATGATCAGCGGCAGGGCCGCATCACAAATGGGAGAGAGGGAAGAAGGACAGAGGGCCAACTTCACCAGGAGGTGAGACGAGAGCCGAGGGAGCCGGTGGTAATGGCTCCTCAGCCTCTTCAGATGAGGGAGGCACCAAGACCCGGGGGTATGACATTTCCCCCACCGGAGTGCTACAACTGCCATCAGATAGGACACATTCAAAGAAACTGCCCCGTGAGGGGAGCACCTCTACCAGCACCACATGCTGCCCCGCATGCCCAACAGTTTGGAGGACGAGGACGTGGTCGAGGACGTGGTTTCTAGGGTGCAGATCGCAGGCAGGAGAGGGAGCAAATTTATGTACTGGATCTGGCTCAACCCCGGAACCCGGAGCAAGTAATCACTGGTACATATGAAAATTTTAAGTTATTTTCTCATGAAATTTAAATTTATATAGAAGTGATAATCTAGGAAAGAAAACCATAGCTAGATTCTAAGACATTTAACTTTCCCCGCCCCCCAGGAATAGTTTTCATCAGCGGCAAACCCGCTTATACGCTGTTTGATACGGGTGCATCACACTCATTTGTATCGGAAGCCTTCATAGAAGGGTTGGAAGGCGTGGAACGATTCACGGGTTTGATGATGAGGATACGATTACCCGACGGATCGGAGCTGCTCACCTCGGCCCACTACAACATGGAGGCGGAAATCGGTGGAAAGATATTTGAAGCTCCAGCGACAATCATGAAGATGTCAGTCTTTGATTTGATCTTAGGAATGACATGGTTGAACTGGAATCATGCTCAGATTGACTGCATGTCCAAGAAAGTTACCGTGAGACATGGGGATTCCTACCTCGTCATCAAAGGTACTAGATCTATTCCCCCTCTCATGTTGTCATCTGTACAGGCCGTCAAGGCCCACTTACAGGGGGAAGAAGTATATGAGGTAGTATTTGAAATGATTGAGGCCAGTGGCTCCACCTTAGATATTCCGGTGGTACGAGATTTTGCTGACGTATTCCCAGAGAAACTGCCTGGGCTACCCCCACACCGTGAGTAGGATTTCCGGATACAGCTAGTGCCGGGGGCTAAGCCGGCAGCTAGAGCCCCTTACCGGATGGGCCCAAAAGAATTGATAGAATTTCGAAGCCAACTCCAGGAACTGGTGGAGGCCAGATTTGTCCGACCGAGCTCTTCGCTATGGGGAGCCCCCGTCTTGTTCGTTAAAAAGAAGGACGGGACTCTGAGATTGTGCATCGACTACCGAGCACTAAACCGATTGACAGTCCGAAATACATATCCACTGCCATGGATAGATGAGCTGTTTGACTAGCTAGAAGGCGCACATTTCTTTTCCAAATTGGATTTAAGGTCGGGTTACTACCAGCTACGGATCCAGGAGGAGGACATTCCAAAGACTTCCTTCAGTAGCAGATATGGGCTATATGAGTTTACCGTGATGCCCTTCAGGCTCACAAATGCTCCGTCGGCATTCATGAGCCTCATGAATCAGTTGTTCGATCCATATTTGGACGTGTTCATCATCATGTTTATCGATGACATCCTCATTTACTCAAGGATAATGGAGGAGCACACACGGCATCTGACTCTTACCCTGGAGAGACTACGGGAGCACAAGCTTTATGCAAAGATCAGCAAATTCCAGTTTTTGTTGAAGTAGGTGGCTTTCCTCGGCCATATCATCAGTGGTGCTGGGTTGGTAGTAGACCCGGCCAAGATCCAATAAGTTCGGGGTTGGCCACCGTTTAAGACGGCCACAGATGTGCTGAGTTTCCTAGGACTCGTCGGTTACTACCGGAAGTTCGTAGAGGGATTCTCTCGTATCGCCCTTCCACTCACATCTCTGACAAGGAAGGAGGTACCCTTTATCTGGACCCTACAGTGTGAGGTGGCTTTCCAAGAGCTAAAGGGACTACTCACTTCGGCTCCTATACTTGCCCTCCCTTCAGGGAAAGAAGGATTCCAGGTCTACACCGACGCTTCCTTCCAGGGCATGGGTGCAGTGCTTATGCAGAATGGCCATGTGATAGCTTACGCTTCTCGGCAGCTGAATAAACATGAGCAGAACTACCCAGTCCATGACCTAGAAATGGGAGCAGTCATTTTTGCACTGAAAGTCTGGCGGAACTATCTGTACGGTGTCCATTGCGACATATACTTTGACCATAAAAATTTGAGGTATGTGGACACGCAGAAAGAGTTGAACATCAGACAGATATGATGGGTGGAGTTTTTAGCAGACTACCAGTACGAGATGCACTACCACCCGGGAAAGGCGAATGTGGTAGCCGATGCACTGAGCCGAAAGACTGCAAACCCCGGAGTAGGAACACAGTTGATGGCCTTGGAGTTGGTTCATATGTTAAACAAGATGCAAATATCCCTTGTGTCTGAGGATCACCTTGAGTTGTACCGGGAGTGTATATCGTCATTAATTGCTACGGATGACATTCGAGAACGGGTCAAGGATGGACAGAGGCAGGATACCCAGCTAGAGCCGATATTCCGGGCCTTAGAAGCGGGCACTGCGGGAGATTACTCGTTGAGGGATGACTTAGTGTGCTTCAGAGGACGGGTTTACATACCAGAGGGAGGCTAGGTCCGGGAGGACATCATGATGGAGGCTTATTGCAGTCGATATTCGGTACACCCGGGGATTGCGAAGATGACTGCAGATTTGAAGAAGACTATGTACTGGCCGGGCATGAAGAAGGATATCACCTACTTCGTGACCCATTGCGAGGCATGCCAGTTAGTGAAAGCAGAGTGCAGAAACCCCACAGGATTATTGCAGCCACTCGCAGTACCAGAGTGGAAGTTCGATGATATCGCCATGAACTTTATACATAGACTTCCCCGATCGCGGACAGGGAATGATTCGATCTGGGTGATCGTCGACCAGCTGATGAAGGTAGCAAGGTTTATTTCAATCAGGAAGGATGACTCGGTGGGTGTGTTAGTCCGAAATTTTGTGGAGCAGTTCGTCCGTTATCATGGCGTGCCCAAGTCGATTGTGTCGGACTGGGATGGACGATTTACGTCCAAGGAGTGGAGGTCAGTGCAGACTTACTTGGGCACGCGACTAACATTCAGTACGGCTTTACATCCCCAGACGGATGGACAGACGGAATGCACTAACAGGACTCTGGAGGATTTGCTACGACTTTGCATATTGGATCGCGGTGAACCTTCGGAAAAGTTGTTGCCACTAATCGAGTTCTCGTATAATAACAGCTATAAGTCCAGTATAAGGATGGCTCCTTATGAGCTGTTGTACGGACGGAGGTGCAGGACTCCGTTGTCATGGATACAGGACGAGGACCCTAAGGCGTTGGATTCGGAGTTTGTCGAGGACACCGAGGCTCAGGTGAGATTGATACGGGACAGGATGCTAGAAGCACAGAGCCGACAGGCTAAGTATTACGATGCTCGGCACCATCAGGTAGAATTCCGGGTGGGAGACCAGGTGTTCTTTAAGATCCGACCAATGCATGGAGTTACTCGGGTACGCGGACAGAGGAAGAAGCTCAGCCCAAGATATATGGGGCCTTATAGGATCCAGGAGCGGATCGGTCCCTTGGCATACAGGCTGGAGCTGCCACCGGAGCTGGCAAGTCTGCACGACGTGTTCCATATATCCTCTCTTAGGAGGGCTCTACTACGCCCGGAGCAGCAGATTTCAACTACGGACGGGCCGGTAGCTTCAGACCGGTCTGTTCACTTGGAGCCGGTTCAGATTGATGACAAAGGAGTACAGATCTTGCGCCGCAAGAAGATCCCCTTAGTCAAGGTTCTGTGGAGCAACCACGGTCAGGAGGAGCACACCTGGGAACCTCAGGACCTGATGAGGCAAAAATACCCGGAGTTGTTCAGTCAGGTATACCTCACCACATACTATAAATTACCTTCTTGTATTAAACCGGTATGACTAGATTAGGAAAATGGGAACATAGGCATGCGCACTCAGTCAAGAAAAGTAGGGGCTAATCTTTTGTTTATTGGGGGATTGCCCTCGTTTATTGAACAAGTAGTCGTTTCGACTCAATAGGAAAACCATATGGGATGTTACAAGTTTATTTCATTCCAGTAGAAATCCCCGTAGGCTTAACCTCAATTTCGGGGACGAAATTTTTGTTTTGTTTATTGGGATTTGTAACATCCCTCAGACAACTAGACCCCTAGAGATAGTTTTGTCATGACTAGGTCATGACAAAGCCCTAGAAAGTCCATAAAGGCCAAGTGAGCCTAGGAATGAGGATGAGACCACTACGGTCTGCACATAGTAGATTTCTGAACCTTGGTTTAAGGTGATCATGGTGCTTCACCAAGACTCCAAGATCCAACCCATACCTTCATAACCCTAGTAAGGGGTCAATGGGTCACTAAGGACCCATGGAAGGAAGTCAAAGGAGCTAAGTTGACCAAAGTCAACTATAACCCTAATTGGGTCAAACTGACCTGCATAAGGGTCAATTGCAGTCCCTTAGCCAAGTGGACCCCACACATACCCTCATAACCCTAGTGAGAGGCCAAAGGGTCACCAAGGACCCATTAGGACCAATCAAAAAGGCTAGGTTGACCAAAGTCAACTCTTAACCTAAAATGGTCAAAGTGCCTTAGTTAAGGGTCAAGTGACCTTCAAGGGCCAATCCAACCCCACCTTGACCCTAGGGGAGGCCAATGGGTCACCAAGGACCCATTAAGGAAACTTCAAGGACCAAATTGACCTAAGTGGGCCCCAGTCCAAATTTGGGTCAAGCTAGCCCAAATGGGCTAACTCAAGCTCAAGCCCATTTTAATTGGGCTAACCTTATTTTAATGAGTGAAATGGACTTGTGGGCTGCCATTGGGTTAGGTAGGAGCAAAAAATCAGCTTGGTGTGTAGGAGAGAGAAAGAGCCACCATGGAGGAGAGAGAAAGAGAAGGAAGAAAAGGGAGGAAGACTTTGGGCTCATCCTCCCCATCCCCAACCCTCTCCCCTCCATTCACTGCTTTAGGACAAGGAAGGCAGCCCCAATTCAACCAGCCAATTCTTGACTGGTTGGAGCGATGCATTCCCCCCTACCAACCATAGCCGCCAAGCTTGACCTTGGCCAATAATGGCATGGAGGATTTCAGCCACCTAACCCCCCCATCTCTCCATCTTAAAAGCATCCCTAGACTCCAAGGAGGATTTCCCACCACTTTCCGTAAGGAGCCAAGCAGTTCTACTATACTATTGTAGAAGGCCGACCACCACCAGCCACCACCATGCCAATCCGGCGATCAGCACGGCTACAGTCGCCCCCACGGGTCCTCCTCCACTCCTTATTCCATGGATAAATCATAGCAATCCTTAGGTCCAAGGTTCGGGCTCAATTGAGCCCGATCCAATTCAAAAAAATCCTGGTTTTTCCATGGATTTGAGCTTGTCGGGTTTGCCGGAATAGTGCTCCCCGGCGGCCGTGCCGCCGCCTGGAGGTAGCCACAACCTCCCCGAAGGTGTCGGTGGCGGTGGTCGGCCGGGGAGGTGGCCAGACGGCCGGGGGCAGTCGCTGGAAGATGGCCCAGGTGGGATGAATCTGGGCCATTGGCTGGAGGAAGGAGATGACCAGATCCCTTCCGTTTGCGCCAAGATTTGTGCAGATAAATAAATATAAACTATAGCTTTTATGTATTAATATTTCATTTCTGTCAAAGATTTGATATTTAATGTTATTAATTTTTAAAAATACCTAGAGTACTTTTCATAGAAAATGTTCAACACCGCAAAAGTAGCCCTGTGAGTCTATTGTCATAAAAAATTGATTTGAACCAATTTGGGTGCCTGGTTTGACCAGGGCACTCATTTTGGTGGGGTCTATACATATGACTAGGCAGACATTAAACAGAGTGTCCACCCTTCATTTTTGGTCCAAATGAATTGAAATTTTGGCAGGGAGTCACCCTAACCAATATATAGACCCTTCCAAAAAATGGGAATTTTTGGTGATAATTTTTCTATAGTTTTTGTAAATATTTTAATTTATCTAGGGTAAATTAATTTATGGGATAAATGAATTCCAAATCCATCCAAATTTTGGTGGGTGGTATATGAAGTTAATATTAAGCTCTGGTTAAAATTTCATTAATTTTGGAGGTTATTTGAAAGGAAATCTTGCAAACCCTAGCCTTGCCTTAAAAAGGGCTTTTTGGTCCAAAAATGTATTTTTGGCTTAGAGTGTCAAATTCACCTCAACAGATGTTAAAATTTCGGCCACTGACTTGGCATGACTTTTTGCACCTTCCAATTAAAAATTGGGAGTATTGGAATTGATTTGGCCACGGATCCTAGGTCAAACCCTAAGGAAGGGCTTTTGTACCTTGTGAAGGGCATGTGGCCAAGACACCTTGTATGACCATGAAATTTTGTAGGGAGGGTACTAGGGTAATTAAAACCCTCTGGTGAAAATCTTAAGGGATTTTGAAAAGTTTAGGACCCACAAAACCCTAACCTTAGATTAGGGCACAAATATAGTAGGGTTGGAATAGGCTTGTTAAACTCCTTAAAGAAAGATGAAATGTTGGTAGAATGGTCATAAGGATATTATGAACCTATGGTAATTTAATTAGAATTTTTGGGACAATAATTGTAGTACTCCTTTTGTAACAAAAGGGGATGCCCTAATTAATAAATTGATTATATTGGTCTCTCTACCCCTTGGAAGGTCATGAAAGTTTAGCAGAGAAAGTTTTAAGTATTTATAGACATATATAAATTTTATGAGAATTCTTGAATACATATTTGAGGTACTTACTTCACAAGCTTGGTAAATGAGGAATTGTTCAATAATTTATTTAAGGCTCTTTACTGATAAATAAATTATGAAAATTGACTCAAATCATTTATATGCCATTAAAATCATACTTGAATTTTCTCTGGATTTTTGGAAGTAATATAGCATTACATATCTCTTTAAATGAATTATTAAGGAAAAAATTGAAATAAGAAATGGGGGACAAAACCTTACTGAAAAATTTGGATATTTTGGATGGTAAGTTGAATACTTATTTTGAATATCATATAAAATCAGTGGAATGATATCTTGTCTGAAATTGGTACATCATGTTCATTATTAGAATTTTTAGTCACTACAATAATTAAGTAAATTATTAAATAAATTGGAAAATTGTGGATCTCTGTATTTAGGACTTAAAGTTCATAATGGACCCCCAATAATTATTATAGGAGTACTGGATGATTATTTGATGTACTTCCCATTTTACATGGCATTTAACCTTAGTGGTCTGCATATAGTAAATCTGCAGAAAATATGTGGAGTATAAAGTTGGGCACATGTGTCGGGATTAGTGGATCTAGGTTTGGATAATTTAGAATGAGTTCATCACTCGAGTTAGGATAAGCAAGGGTTGGGTTTTGGCTAAATGTTAGATGGTGCTCGGGATCGATGAAAGATCGTTTGACCCGTAGGAGGATTTGTCAAAATACTAGGGTTACTCCGGGGAGCTTTGGCTGGGTTGTTGATTATGACGGACGGGATAGTTCGGGGAGTTTTGGCTCGATTATTGACGAACGAGATAGTCCGGGGAGCTTTGGCTCGGTTGTTGATTATGACGGACGGGATAGTCCGGGGAGCTTTGGCTCGGTTGTTGACGGACGGGATAGTCCGGGGAGCTTTTGCTCAGTTGTTGGTTGGACTCATAACTATTGCATGTGCATAAAAGGTATAAGGTGGTGGGTCTTCGGTATGGGAGGGTCGATGCACCGACGCTAATACGTCGACTCGGCAAGTGTGGTTAGCACTTCGCCAACAAAAGTCCGATGCGCCAGCCGGCAAGAGTACGCAGGAGTCCGCTTTGTGCACCAAGCGTTGAGGCATATGATAGGTCTAACTGGTAGTGCTTTACTGGTTTAGAGGTGGGCGAGGCCCAACCCACCGCTTCCATCTGCCACTACGGAGGTATCCTGGGAGGTAACGGCTCCGAAAGGGGGAACTAATGGTCTGTGTACATAGAGTCGAGTGGGTGAGTTGCACTTGCATGTCCACGTCATGGCATAATTGTATTTCATAGCATAACCATTGCATATAACCTGACACCTAATGTATAAGTGGTATGGGACGCTCTATATATTAGGCCCTGCAAAACGACCCCTTGTCTTATAAGTTCGCGTGAGCGTGCTTATAAGTCAAGGTTCTCATTCAGTACTATATATTTAAGCCTGCTAGTAAAACCGACACCATATCATATAAATCAGTATGGGACTTTTTATACGATAGGAGACCTGCAAGAGATCCCTTAGCTTATGTGAAATCACATAAGTTAAGGTTACTTTCTTATTCAAATTTTTAATCATTATTACCATCTTTTATACCTTAGAACTGCTAGTTTAGTTCTGCTGCCATCTGCTATTTGATATTCTCCACTTTCATGTCCTTCCCTTTCCTTCTCCCCGCTCGGTGCATAGGAGCCATGGGGGAAGGGGTGAGGCATGATAGGACTTAGTCTTTTAGATTAACGGTTTTCGAACCACATCATTTTAGGGGACCACGGAGCCCAGCATGGAGGAGCAGCCCCGGAGGTCGGCACGCTTGGAGATCGAACAGTCTAGTACCGGAGTCCATACAGCAGGGACTGTGAGTCCCGACCACTAGTAATTATATTAGTTAGCTTCCGCGATGAGCGACTTATAGTGAGGACATGATGTACCGGGCATAAGCCCGTGATTTCTGTTATATGTTCTATCTGTGGACACTCCCTTCGTGGAGATTATTTTTCTATTCATGTGTGGCTTATGTGGACTTGCTTATTTATTTGCTACAGTTGTGATCGATTTGGCCGGCAGGAACGGCATTTTGTAGTGACGACCTTCCCGGGTGGTAAGGTGTCACTGCAAGGCGGCGGTTCTTGGCCTAAGACCCCGGTGTTTTAAAAGAAAAAAAATGGGGGTCTTACACTATGTTCAGACAATTGATTTCTGAGAGAGATAATCTCTTTCTCAGATTTTAACAGGTCTAAACAAAGTGCCTTTAATTCAGACCTAAAGTCCTCTGAGTCAAAGTCAAAGGAGTCAATTACCTGGTCTTCTTCATTTTGAGTTTCAGATTCTGAGTCTGATCCTTGTTCTGCATCAGAATTTTGCTGAGAGGCATTGATAACCATCATGCAGAATTCCTTTTCTTCAGCATAATCCTCATTATCACTTGAGCTTGATGAGGCTTCTGATTCCTCTTCAGTATCACTCTAGCTTTCAGTTACAAACCCCTTCCTTGTATGTTTATTTTTGTTGGAGGAGGATTTGTTGCTGTTGTTTCCCCTGGAGTCCTTGCCTTTTCTCCTATCATTCCTGTCCTTCTTGTCCTTATTCTGATTTTCTAGACAGTCAGGCACAATATGGCCTGGTTTCCTGCATCCAAAACAGATTATTTCTTTATTATTTGACTTGTCATACCTTCGCTTCTCATGCCCTCTGGATGACCTCTTTCTGAAATCTTTCCTGGACATCTTATAAAATCTTTTGGCCAGCAAACTCATCAATTCTTCATTGTCTGTGACCTTGTCTTCAGGAAGATCTTCTGTAGCTTTGAATGCTATGGTCTTCTCCTTTCTGATGGCTGGAGAAGCAGTCTTTTGTTCTTCCTCTCTGTTCTTGATGAGCAGCTCATAAGACTTGAGCTTGCCCGATAAAACTTCGGTAGTAATCTCAGTAAGGCTTCTGGCATCCTTGATTGGCCAGATCCTTAGGTCCCAAGTGCTAGGGAAGCACATTAGGATCTTGTCATTTAGTTCAGTTAGAGAGATCTCCTTGTCTAGTGTTTTTAGTTCACTGACTATTAGGTTGAGCCTGTTGTACATGTCAGCCACTGATTCAGTTTCTCCTTTCTTGAAGTTCTCATATTGGCTTATGAGATGGGATCTCTTGTCCTTCCTTTCATCAGCAGATCCTGAGACAATTTCAGATAACTTGTCCAATATCTCTTTTGCTGAACTGCATTAAGACACCTTTTGGAATATCTCATCAGACATGGTCTGAGCAAGAATATTCATAGCCTTTGCATCTGCAACTTTTCATTTATTTATTTATGTATCTGTTCCTGAAGGAGGTGGAATAGCACTTGTACTTGTGATCACTGGGGTCTTGGACAAACTATCAAAACAGAATTAAAAATGTCCTCATCAATAGAATTCATGTACAGTCTAATCCTTGCCTTCCAAAGTGCAAACTTGGAGAGATTGCACACTGGAGGTCTGGTGCTAGCATAATCTTTATTCTGTGCCATGGTTTTATTTGAAAATAAATATAATACAAAAAGTAATAACTATCCTCTATAGAAGGTTTATCTTATCAAGGATCTTTTGGTTCAGGTGTTACCCTGTTCAACCAATCTTTTGAAAATTCAGATGTTGAATAACCAACCTGCCTCTGATACCAATTGAAAGTGAGGGAAAGATATACCTTAACTCTAGAGGGGGGGGGAATAGAGTATTTTAAAATAATTTACAATTAAAACTGTAAAGCAGTGGAAGACTAAATTTATGTATATGTGTAATGTGCTTGCAGTGAAATAAAAACTAAAGGAAGAAATAAGAAATCACACAGCACACAGCAAAGTAAAACACACAGTAACCAGATGACACAAGGAACTATAGTGGTTCCCCAACAACCTGGGTACATCCACTCTTCTACCACCCTAGGTAGGAATCCACTGCAGGAATAGTTGATCAGGTTTCCTGGGCACCAATGAGCTTTTGATAAGGTGCTCAAAAACCAAAACTAGATTTTTTGATAAGGTGTCTTGCCACCACTGAGTTTTGACAAGGTCTCAGAAACCAGTTTCAGAATTTTTGAAGGGAGTTTTGAAAAACCCTTTTACAGGAGGGAAAGGAAAAAGAAAGAAAGAGTTGAGTTGTTCTTCTCTATCAACAGTCTGAGAGAAGACAAGTGGATGATGATGTCAAAGCTTCCCCTGAGATCTGTAAGAGGTTCAGGAAGGTGAGCTTTGCTAGGGTGATAGGTCTTCAGTTGCTTCAGATCTCCAGCAATTGATGATTTCAGCAGATGCTGAAATGTTTGATGTCTGGAGTTCTTGATGTTGAAGCTTTTGAACACTTGATGATTTGGAGGAGTTGAGTAGCAGATGATTTCCTCCACAGAAAACTTTCTTGTGTTCTTGAAGATTTGGTATTCAGTAAATTTGTAAATATTAGAAGATGAACTCTTGATCAGAGAGTTTCTATTGTTCACTCTTCTGTGTCTCTTTCAATCTTATTCTGATGTATATCTCTTGTCTCTATAATTATATATGATCTGTGCTATTCAAAAACATATTCTGTAGGAGTATATCAGATTCTGACTTAGATGGTCGTTACTCAGTCATAAATGACTTCCATAAATGACAACTTTCTATGGGGAAAGTCCTAAGTAACATTCCTTTTAGTCTTCCTTGAAACTTGCATTAGATTGCTTGAAACGGCTAGAAAATCCTTTGCAATAAATGCAGGAAATAACTCTGAATGAATCTGAATGAATTCTATAAATGTTCTTGAATTTGAAATCTGAAAGCGTCGATCTCTCACAGAAATCATCGATCTGAGCTCTACGATCGTTGAACTGAGCTCAGAGATTGGATTTAAACAGCAGACAAAAAACGTCGACCTGAGCTCTAGGATCGTCGAACTGAGCTCACCGACTTGGAAAAAAGCTGAAGACAGAGCGTCGATCTGAGCTCAAAGATCGTCGACCGGAGTTCGACGACTTGCAGAGTTGAGCTCAGAGAATGTCGAACTAAGTTCGACGTTTCGTCAACCTGAGCTCGACGAAAATTGTCTTTGTCTCAACAATGAATCCAGATCTTTGAATGGTCTTGAGGGCAGCTCCTAACCTAAGTTCTAAGCCTTAGACTCATTATAAGTTGACCTTTTCAACTATACAACTAGGTCAAACCAATTTCCTAATAACATAGTGATCCTTGCCCAAATTAGTAATAGGGTGTTCCAACAAACTCTATATCCGGTGAATCTCGCCAAATTTAACTTGCAAGGAAAATTCTTTCTTACTATATTGGATCATTAGAACTTACTACAAATAAGGTACGCGCCTTCTAGGTCAATTTGAAATTTATATACATATATATATATATAAATAGGAAAAGGTGGGGGCATCCACACAGTCCATTCAACGAAACCTTCCACTTATTTGCCAAATACAACAACCCGACGATTCGGCTCCCGTGCTAGATTCATCGTTCCCCTTGTAACTTTTCTGCATTGCGTGCTCCTTCTCCCTTGACTAGGGTTGTCAACTCCTTCCAAGCCCTAGGTGACAGTGATACTAGGTTTTCCAGCCGGTATCGTATAGTGGTGGATTCCCGTAACCCTACAATCGCGATTCATTCTTCAGAGCAATAAAGATTTTTTTTCTTCAAAAATTCAGATTTCAGTTTTTTATGGCTCCTAGAACAACCAGTGGCTTGCTAGGGGGAAGTGAATTGGTCTGGCTAGGGTTTGCTTCTGCTTCAGACGAGATCAGGAACGTAATTCTTATGTTGGAGACGGCTTGACTCTCCTTCGTCCTTGAACCCCTGCAAGGTGCTGGACAAGGAAGTTAAAAAGTTTTTCCATAATGCAAAACTACGCCATGAGGACACGGTTATCAAGAGAAAGATACAAAAGTACAAGGTAAAGGTGAAATCCCCTCCTATGTCTAGGTATTTGCTACTTCCAATCTGTGAAGAGGCTGATTACCTAGACGAAGTTGATTTCTCTCGAGCCCTGTTGTTGTAAGACCCCTTTTTTTCTTTTTAAACCATGGGGTCTTAGGCCCATAACCGTTGCTTTGTGGTGACACCATCACGCCCGGGAAGGTCGTCACTACAAAACGCTGATTCTGCCGGCCATATCAATCGTAGAAGTGTAGAATAAAGTATAAGAGTAAGAATGAACTCAAAACTAGTCCACCAGAATCACATGTATATAAAATAAATCTCCACAAAGGGAGAGTCCACACCAATAATAATAAAGGTACTGTAAATAGGGCTCATGGTCGATACATCAAATCCTCACTACATGTCACCCATCGCGGAGGAAAAAATAAAATATCTACTAATGATCGGGACTCACTATCCCAGCTGTCTGAACTCCGGTACTAGACTATCCCATATCCAAGTGTGCCGCCCTCCGGGGTTGCTTCTCCAGTTAAGCTTCACGATCCCCTATAATGATTTGGTCTGAAAACCGTTAGTCTAAAAGACTAAGTCCTATCATCCCCAACCCCTCCCCCATGGCTCCTAGGCACCGAGCGGGGAGAAAGAGAGGAAAGGTAATGAAGGTGGAGAATAATAAAGGTAACAGGTGGCGGCGGAACAAATCTAGCAGTTCTTTGTAAACATGTAGTAGTAACAAAAGCATGTAGAGTAAGCATAAGTATACGAAGGAAAAATATGAAACATGTAACCTTAACTTATAAGAATTCCCTTACAGACTTATAAGCTAAGAGATCTTCTGCAAGACTCCCATCGTATAAAAAGTACCATACCAATTTATATGATGTGGTGTCGGTTTACAAGCAAGCAATATTTATCATAGAAAAATAACCATAACTTATAAGCATGCTCATGCAAGCCTATAAACTAAGAGGTCATTTTGCAGGGCCTATTGTATAAAAAAGACCCATAATAATTTTTATAATAGGTGTCCAGGGTTATCTACAATGATTATGCTATGTCATTCAAGTATGCTATGATGTGAGTCACGCAAGTGCAACACACCTGTCAAAACCCGTATTTTCTCAACGATTAAATCATATCAGAGCAAGAGAAAATATGTGTCTTGATGCCACGTCGTGCAGGGGATAACTGCACACGCTCAGGCAAAACTCTAGACTTTTGATTTTAAGGAAAATTCATAGTTTAATATGAAAGAAAACCAGTTATATTTTAATGGCCGTATCCCTCGGCACAATGGATCAGCTAGTCCAAAATATATATTTATACGTAGCGGAAAATACTTTGGTTAAGTTGCTTAGACATCCTAAATGAGCATAAGTGTCTCCGATGGACGACTCATGGTATGCACGACTCTAGAGGTTTGTACAGTATATATTAAAATATAGTCTTTACGTTAATAGGAAAAGTAGTGCCTTAGTTTTATAAATATGATGCGCATGAGATACATATAGTAATGCTTTAGGGTTTAAAATACCTAACATGCAACCTAGCATAAATCCTTCCCAGAAGACAAGTAAACGACCCTAAAAAGGTAAAGATAGAAGTTTTAGTTCATACCCAGCATCGCAAGTAAGCCACCAGTGGGCATCAACAACATGACATGAACCCACTGGTGAGTATGCATGTACATACAGAAAGGAAAACGACTACCTCACAAGGATGAAGATTGACAACCTCATCTACCCAGGAGGCTATCAGCAAACCCAGCAGAAGAACTAGCCGCTCAACCGGCCACAACTTGTACATAAGGCATTCAAGAAAGAACACCTCAGAAAATAATCAAAATAAATATAGCAATAGGCTTATGAATAAGTAAAGAAGGGTTTACCATCCCGGTAACAAGAAATGCTATCAGTAGAAGAAAAGCATGACAGTAAGAGTAAAACACTGTCGAAAGAGCAGTAAAAGCACACCAAGTGTGAACATAAATAGCAACAAGCTCTACAAAAAACCTGCAGCAGCACCAAGGCAAACATTTGCCAAAAGAAGTAGCCATGAGAAAGGAAAGGAACTAACAGTCCTAATCTTGATGAATTATTGGCCGTGGTGAAAACCTTGGGTCGGAGTGGGCGGCACAGCCCTCAAGAACAACCAGATCCAAAAAAACACTCCAGGGTGAAAACAAACGATGGCAGCTACAGAGTCCACACACCAAACCATACCAGCCCAACACGGCCTAGGTGGTGGTGGCCACAACTCAGCACACACAATTCACCCCTTACAGAGCCCACAAAACCACACCACCTGCCATAATCCACGAGTCGGCATGCAAAAATTAGTCGATCACCCAACTCCCCCTAAGAAAAAAGCCATACTAACAATCGTAAGGAAACACACAAAACCCAAGGTAAAAAGCGTCGAGTTCACTCGACGCGGTGCTGAGTGGGTTACTCAACACCAAGCACTAACCACGACATTGAGTGAGGTCACCCACTCAATGCAAGGAACATAGCCACAAAAAGCCTAGCCATGGCATTGAGTGGGTTCACCACACTCAATGCCAAACAGCTTCAGCGTTGAGTGAGGTCCACCCACACAATGCCAAGTAACCTAACCGCAACAACAAGCTTTGGCGTTGAGTGAGCCTACCACACTCAACGCCAAAATAGCCATGGCGATAAGTGATGTCGACTCACTCAACGCCAAAAGTCTTAACCGTAAAAACAGGCTTTGGCGTTGAGTGAGTCCACCACACTCAATGCCAAAACAGCCACGCCGTTGAGTGAGGTCGACTCACTCAATGCCAAATGACTTTGCCACAAAAAGAGGCGCCGACATTGAGTGAGTCCACCACACTCAACGCCAAAACAGCCACGACATTGAGTGAGGTCGACTCACTCAACGCCAAATGACTTAGCCGCTGGGAAAAGCTGCGGCATTGAGTGAGTCCACCTTACTCAACGCCAAACAGCCACGGCGTTGAGTGAGGTCCACTCACTCAATGCCAAAACACTTAGCCGTAAAAACAACCATGGCGTTGAGTGAGGGCACCACACTCAATGCCAGAAGCCTAACAGTCTAGGCATTGAGTGAGGTACACTCACTCAATGCTTTTGACTTAGCCTAACAATCAGAAACCATGGAGCTAACCCGACCTCAGCCCACTCAAAGCCTACTAACCAGAGAGCTCTATTTGGCCTAAAAAAAGAAATACCTGCTAACCCTGATACCTGTAAAGCAGCTATTTGGCTTAAACTACAAACCCTGACCTCCAGCTACTCACCTGGACTTAACCCGACCTCCAACTACTGACCTAGACTTAACCCGACCTCCAGCTATTGATTTGGACAACCAACAACAACAAGTAGATAATAACTTAACTATGGACAAGTTTAAAAATCAAATCCTGAAGCAGTCCTGGCTCTAGGAGAAGAAGAGCTAAGCTACAACTATACTCAGGGAAAAATAAATCAACACACAAAAAAAGAGGAACAAGCTTGGCAAGGGCAAAGGGATCCACTTGCCTCTACCTCAAGGAAACCATAGTCAACTCCCAAGCTTGGCACCGACGGCAAGAGAATCGGCCACCTGCACCTCCAGCTACCTATAGAGGAAAACCTAGAGCTTTTAGAGAAGAAGAAGAAGAAACCACCGGAACCCTAGCTCAATTAGACTGCCCGAAAAGCTAAATTACATACCTAGGAAGCAAGATCTCGGCGAGAGTAGCTCAAATCTGTTGTTACCCGAGCGAAACAAGCCCTAAATCTACATCTATCTAGTGGTAAAGGAAGCAGCTCCTCCGCCTCCCGCTCTCTTCCTTCCGCTGGAAGCTATCAGGATGAAGCTAGCATGGGAAAATGGGGAAGAGGAGAACAGCTGGAGCCTTATTTTAAGATATCTCCAGCCACCCAGCTATTATAATAATACTAAAGCTTGGAAAAACTCACCACTCAGCTAGATCTAGAAAATAAACTAATCCTGATTGGTCGGCCACTAACCAATTGCTTTAATAAGTATAATCATATAGTTTAATTAGCGTATATAATTATACGGTTATATAGCTTTATGCTTTAAACCAACCCAAAAATCAGCCACACAAGTCTGCACACCCAAATATGGTTATAGACTTATATATAAACGTATTTACTGATATATATATATATATATATGAATATATATTAATAAATATATATATATATACTTATAAATAATACATAAATAAGGCACGAGCCTCACCAAGCTCGGCCATACAAGGCCATGCATAGCAATAGCAACCGCTACCAGCTCGCATAAAAAAATAAAAACAACGTCGAAACGACGCAAAAACAGAAGATCTCGGAATTCGACGAAACTCGCACCGTAGCTAAACACCCATGCTACGAAAACAACGGTGAAGTCGAAAACAACATCCGACGATCAAAACTCGGGCTAACACCTCCCGAAGCCAAAGCACAAGCATTCCCTGAGAGGCTCAGTCGAGTCACCAAAACAGACTCCGACTAGCTAGGGAATCTTGCAAACAGGCTACTAATAGGTCACTCAAGGAACCTAAAGAGCTAAGACCATGCTCTAACAATGGCAAAGGATGACAACAAATCATCATAACACCAAACAAGGATTAAAAAAATCGTAGAAAAACCGGGGTCGTTACAACACCCACCCGAATCTGTGCACACAGACCTTTAGTTCACCCTTTCTGGAGCCTAACCTCCCAGGATACCTCCGTAATGGAAAATGGAAGCGGTGGGTCAGCCCTCGCGCACCTCTAAATCGGTATCAGCACTACCAGTCAGACCTATCGTATGCCTCAATGCTGGTGCACTAAGCGGAGGTCCTGTGTACTCTTACCGGCTGGCGCACCAGACTTAATTTGGCTAAGTGTAAAACCACACGCGCCGAGTCAACGTACTGGTGTCGGTGAGACGACTCTCCAATACCGAAGACCCACCACCTTATATCTTATGTACATGCAATATTAATGTATTATCCACCGAGCCAAAGCTCCCCGGACTATCCCTTCCGTCACAACCAACAACCGAGCCAAAACTCTCCGGACTATCCTGTCCGTCATAATTATCAACCGAGCCTTTGGCTCACCGAGCTATCCTGCCCATTTCCATAACCACCGAGCCTACTGCTCGGGAGACCCAACCTAACTCCCACAACACCGGGGAGTGTGAGTGTGAGTTTAATCCTAATTATACTTGTTACTCTTTAACATTTATTATTCTTACGGTTTAGGTTAGCCCAGGACTGCCCCCGACATACCCTATGAAGGGTTCTCAAAGGGCACTAAGAACTATGATGGTAGCTGAAGCCCATCGTTCCCTTTCGCAAGGCACTTACTTTTATTGATTAATACCCATTACCCAATCCCTTTAATATTACTCTGGATCTAACCCTAGCATATTAAGACTCTTCCTCTCTCTACAGGGAAGACGATGTTTCGTCGACCCCGAGCACCACCTACACTAGTCAACCTCTCTTTGTTCCTCATTATAACTCCCGATGATGAACTCATTATAATTTATCATAACCAGCAACCTGAAACCCTCAAATCCTAGTTCATTCTTCACCCTATCTTAGTTTGTGCAGTTTTACTATATGCAGACCAACCTAAGCTATATAATATACATCATGGGAGGTACTCCAAAACTTCATCAAAAAGCCCTAAAATATTTATTGAGGGTCGACCATGATATATTCAGTATAAATCCAAATATTTATAATTTTTTAATAAAACTTGATATTTACTTAATATTTCTTGAAATTAATCCATGGGTGATTTGAACATGAAGTACTAGATTTACTTATGGTATGACCACACAAAAATTATGAACACTGTAGGATAACAAGATATCAGTGAATAATAAATATCATAAACTTTCATAAATCAATTAACCTCTAAATATTTAAACCAAAATAATTCATCTAAATAGGGGTATTGAAGGAAGTACCAAAAATACTAGTCCAACAATTCCTCAAAAATTAACAGAGCTACCATTATGATCATAAAACTTCACTGCCTAAGTTTCATGAAACTCCCAAGTCAGTAAACCAGGTAAAAGATTATCCTAAGGAAAACCATCACAAGGCATTTTATGAAGACACACCCTTGTAATCTCAATTAAACAACATTTAATAATTTTTCCATGCTTCTATATGCCCTAACATGTTCCTTTACTAAGTATCACAATTTTCTAGCAAGCTATAATATTTATTATCTATTTATCAAGGTAAGGTGCATTAATTTACTTTATAAAGGAAGTACTACAGATAAAGCTTCAACCACTCCAAATACACTACTAGTGCAACTAAATGACATTTGATTAGCTATTCTAGAATTTCATGCCATTCTAACACATGTACATCATATTTTCAAAATTAACATCAACAAGGGCAATGTGGAAGCTACTACTACAAGGACAATCTACTGATCTCTAAACACCCTAAGATAAATACCAGAGGTTAATCGTACTATGAAATTAACCATACCAAAATATCATTAAGATTCAAGGTCATTTGACCCATAAGATAATTTCTAGGGTTTAAAGTCCTAAATACTTATTAAGTGGTTTATGTGGGGTGCATATGTCTAAATACCACCATAACCTCTCCTAGGGCATTTCAGCACCATAGGATCACGTGGACTACACCCCATATCCATCCAAGAACATAACCCCCTATATCCTTCACAAGCCCACAAAGTTCAACCTTAGGGTTAGAACTACGATCCTAGGGAAAATCCACCCTAATCCACCCCATAATCCATATGAGGGGGTCTAATGTCATAAGAAATCAGTGGCCCAAGTTTCAGCCTCTGTTGAGGTTATTTGATCACTTAAACCCACAAGGGGGATTTTGACCTAAATACCCATCTTAGGGCAACTTTAGGGTTTCCTAAATGACCAGCCTAAACATCACCAAATGGGATGAAAAGTTATACAGAGGACTACACTGAACCCAAGAACCTCTCACCATAATTTGGGAGCATTTGGTGTTCATTAGGTCCTTTAATTAATTTAATCATGGTTTATTAAATAATTACAAAAACTATAGGAAACAAATATTAAAAAATTCTCATTTTTGGATATGGTGTTGGTATAGGTGAGAGTGACAAACAGTCCAATTTTCAGTTAATTTGGATGGCTTGATTGGTTGAAGCACTCAAACCAAGCTCTGATCAAGCCTATATATAGACCTCACCAAAATGGGTACTATGGTCAAACCACTTACCCAAATGGGTTCAACCAAATTTTAAATTAAACTAAACTTCAAGGCTACAATTTTCATGTTGGACACTTTTTATGTAGATGGGCCTAGGTTTTTTAATATTTAATTTAAGATAGCCTAGTAAACAGGACCAAAAATTTAGAAATTAAAACTAAATAAAAGAAATGATCCAGCACAGATCTTAAAGCAAATCCAATGCATCCTGATCATCTTCTTCCTCAAGCCAAGGGCTGTGATCAGCCCGACCTAGAGCTTCATCCAAGCAATTTTCCCGACCACCCGGCCACCTCCCTGACCGGCCACCACCGCCACCACCTTCGTTGAGGTGGGGGCTATCGTCGGGCGGCGGCACGGCCGCCGGAGGTGTGGTTTCTAGCGAACCCGACCACTCATTTTTTTCTGAAAAACCATGGAAAAATCGTCACCTGATCTGGCTCATTTGAGCCCGATTCTCATCCTAAAAGATTCCTAAGATCTATCCATAAAAGGAGTAGAGGAGGACCTTCAACCGTGCTTGCCGACGGGTTTGGTGGTGGTGTGCCATGGACAGATTTTGGAGCTTCGTGTATGTTACAACCGTACAGTGGGAGGGCTCGATTTTTCCAGCAAAAAGGTGGAAACTTCTGCTATTTGCCTAGGGAAGCTTTTAAGGTCATCAAATGGGGGAGGGGAAGGGCCTAGGCTTCAAAGCCATTTATGGTCATGAAAGGGAATTTCGGCCATGGAGAAAATCCCTTGAAATTCATCTCCCCTTAGTCCCAATTTGTTTGGAAACATCTCAAAACTAATAGGGGAGATGAATACTAATTTATTGGTGAAGAATGGAGGGGTGATTCACCTTCCCCACCATGAATGGCCTTCTCTTTCTCACTTTCTCCTCCATTAATGAGCAAATGGATCTTTCTCTCTCCTAGTCATCATGAATGAATTTTATCATCTCCCTAGCCTATTCGAAGCTTATCTAACCCATATGAACAATAAAAATGAGGTAAGCCCAAGTGGGTTTGGGTTTGAGCTTTAGTTAGCCCATTTGAACCAACTTGAACTAACACTTGGGTAAAGTTAACCTAGGTCAATTTGACCTTTTGGGTTGACCCCAATGGGTCCTTAGTGACCCATTGGGCTCTCCTAAAGTCTAGGTAGGGTTGGTTAGGGTTGACTTGTCCCCTTTGTGGTCAATTTCCCCTTAGTTAGGGCACTTTGACAACTTTAGGGCTAGGGTTGACTTTGGTCAAAATGACCTTTTGGGTGGACTCCAATGGGTACTTGGTGACCCATTGGTCTCCCCTAAGGTTTAGGAAGACTTGGGTAGGGTTGGCTTGGCACCTTGGAAGTCACTTGGCCCTTAGTTAGGGCACTTTGACCATTTAAGGGCTAAGGTTGACTTGGGCTAACTTAGCCTCTTTGGTTGACCCCAATGGGTCCTTAGCGACCCATTAGACTCCCTTAGGGCTTGGGAAGGTCTATGTATAGTCAATTGGGCATGTTAGAGGACAATTGCCCTTTGTTAGGTCGCCTTGCCAAATTTAGGGCTATGGTGGACTTAGGTCAATTTGACCACTTTGGGTTGACCCCAATGGATTCCTATAGCTCTAATGGACTCTCTAATGGGTTAGGGATATTGTGGTGGGGTCATGGAGTCATGGTGAAGCCCCAAGATCATCCCAACCTAATGTTTAGAATTTTACTATTTGTAGACCATGGTGGCCTTCACCTTCCTACCTAAGTTCACCTTGTCTTTTTGGACTTTCTAGGGTCTTGTCATGACTTAGTCATGACAAAACCACTCTTAGGGGTCTAGCTGGAAGTGGGATGTTGCAAATCCCAATAAACAAAAATAAAAATTTCGTCCTCGAAATTCAAGTTACGCCTATGGGGTTTCTACTGAGGGTAACTGCTTGTAACATCCCATAGGAAATTGAATGTATACTTTACCCAGAGGGATCCTGGTACCTCTTTTTCAATAAATCTAGGGGCTCCTAGGTATGCTCCTCCAGCCCGTGATTCGTCTACAGGACCTTGACCAGTGGGACCTTCTTGCGCCGCAAGACCCGCACCGCTGTGTCATTTATCCTGACCGGCTCATCTTGTTACCGATTGATAAAAATCTGACGAGCCATCTATACCAAGAACCTACTATTCCAGCCATAGTAAAGTTTTCCTAAGAGAGGAGACATGGAAGACGTCGTGCAAACCCACTAACTCCGGCGGTAGCTTTAGCCTGTAAGCCAAAGGGCTGATCCGCTCCCGGATCCTGTAACACCCCATTTTACATAGACTGAGCTTCTTCCGCCCGCGTACCCGCGAGACTCCATACATAAGACGTATCTTTAGGAATCATGGTCTCCATCTTGAGACTTTACTTGGCAATGTCGCACATCATAATATTTGGCCGGTCTGCTCTTGGCCTCCAACATCCTATCTTGAATTAGTCAAAGCCAGGTATTTGGGTTCTTCATAAATTCCGAGTCGAGTGCCTTTAGATCCTCATACTAGATCCATGAAAGTGGAATCCTGTACCTCCGTACGAGGGTGGAGAGCTGTGTTGAATATCGGCCGAGAGTCCAGATAAGCCTGGACTGACCTTATCTCCTTGGACGTACACTATCCACCCTGATTCGACACGATCATTGTAACATCCCATTTCCGCCTAGACCCCTGGGAATGGTTTTGTCTTAACAGAACCCTGGGAAGCCCAGGAATTGATGTTTGTCGACCCTGATTTTGAGTCAAGGGGCGGTCACGCCCGTGACCGACCCGTCAAGCCCGTGACCTAGGGCGTGACTCCTTCGACGATCGTCTATCTTAGGGAGATGATCGTCGGGCGCAGAATTTTCAACCCGGCCCTACCACGCCCGTGACCCAGGTGTCACGCCCGTGACCAGGGGCGTGACCCTTCAGCGATCTTCGATCTCAGCGCGACGATCGCCGAGCGCGGAATTTGCCTCATGACCCTGTCACGCCCGTGACCTATGTGTCACGCCCGTGACCTAGGGCGTGACCACCCTTCGGCGATCGTCGATCTCAGTTCGACGATCGCCGAACCCAGAATTTGGTCACTCGGCCCTGTCATGCCCGTAACCTATGTGTCACGCCCGTGACCTAGGGCGTGACCACCCTTCGACGATCGTCGATCTCAGTTCGACGATCACCGAACCCAGAATTTGGTCACTCGGGCCTGTCACGCCCGTGACCCATGTGTCACGCCCGTGACCTAGGGCGTGACCACCCTTCGACGATCGTCAACCTCAGTTCGACGGTTGTCGAACCAAGAATTGGCCACCAGGGCCTGTCACGCCCGTGACCTATGTGTCACGCCTGTGATATTTACCGAAACGACGGTTCAGGCCCGAAATTATTCTAACACGCGTGGTAATAAACGCTGGTGTGGGAAGTTACACCAGGAGTAATTATGGGTCGTTTTCCTTCTGTATTTATATAATAAAAGAAGGAAATGTTGGTCAAATAGGAAATCGCCACCTGGCAAACATCTCTTGGTTTCCAGCGTTTCAACTTCCCCTACCATAACCGAAACACCATTAAGGGGAGAACATTCATGGCCATTAAGGCTTTACCCTTTACCCTCCCCACTTGATGATCTATAAAATCCCCATTAGAGCAGGATGAGAGGTTTACTGTCTTGACCAACGGATTGAAGCCTTGTACCTTGCTGTAGGAGAAGTTCAGCAACGCCACCACCGCGCCATGGCACCCCGTCGTTCATCTCGCCTCCAAACCGCGAACAAGGTCCTCCTCTACTTCTTCTCTTATGGGTAGATCTTAGGTTCTTAGAAATGAAGTACGTGCTCAAAGGAGCCGGACCAACCTCGTGTTTTCATGGAAAACCATGGAAAAATATTGTATTGAGTTCGCCGGAAACCGCCACCTCCGGCGGCCAAACCACCGCCGACCGATAGCCATCGCCTCAACGGAGGTGGTGGTGGTGGAGGTTGGCCAGGGAAGTGACCGGATAGCCAGGGACGGATCACGAAAGAGCTACAGGAAATATATGATTTTCTATGTTCTGTTTTCGGGTTCATGTAGAAGATGAACAGTAAAACTAGTTTATAATATATAAATAATGTATATAATAAATAGTGAAAATATATATTATTTGAGTATATATAGAGGCTGCAAAATGAGGCACTTAGTGGCCGGTTAAGGAAAAATGACCTGTCACGAAAGTCGTAGCCCTTTGGGTCTAGATTAATTTAAAATTAGTTTCAACTCGTTTGGGTAAGCGGTTTGACCACAGCACCTGTTTTAGTGGGGGTTGTACCTAGAGTTGGGCAGAAATTAAAATGGATGCCCACTCTTTGTCCCTTGTCCAAATGACCTGAAATTTGGGCAGGGAGTTAAACTTAGCTATATCTAAAGGTAGTCCAAAAAAGGGAATTTTTTGAGACACTTCGCCTAAAGCTTTGTTTTAATTTAATAAAGATAGAGGAATTTATTTATGTAGTCAAATAACCTACAAACTCTCCCAAATTTTGGTGAATGGTCCCTGGCTATAAAACTTAACTCTGTACAAATTTTCAACTCATTTGGATGAGTTTTGGATAGGGAGTCACATATTCTTAACTAGGCAAGAGTGAGGCATTTTTGAGTAAAAAGTGCACTAGAAGTTAAAACGGTCATATCACCTCAACTGAGGCTGATATCTTGACCACTGACTTGGAAGGGTTACTATAACCCACTTGGAGAAAATGATGTGGTTTAGGGTTGGTTTATCCTAGGATCCAAACTCAAGCCCTAGATGGAGGGTTTAGAGGGTTGTGAAGGATATGGGGGCAATTGCCCTCGTATTGCCTCGAAACTCTGTAGAGTTGATATTAGCATGATAATAATCGTCTGGAGAGAATCTTGGAAAATTTGGAGACAAATAGATGCCTCAAAACCTTAATCTTAGCTTTAGGTTAAAATACTAATTAAGCACAATCCATCACTAATAATTATCTAAAGGCTGTGAAACTCGGGTAGACTTAGTTTTGAAGTGGGTAGAATTTATAGAAATTTCACTGAAATTTTATGATGTTTATTTCTAGCACTTCGTTTGTAAAGTTGATTATAACCCCAATTAATGTTTTAATTATTTGTACCTTTCTGTTCATGGAAGTCTCATGAAATCTTGGAAATAAATGTTTTAGGATAGAATGATTACCCTTGAATTTTTGTATAATTTTTAGTTAAGTAAATCCAGTACTTTCTTCACAAAAGTTAAAAAGGGGTTCTATGCTTTGAAAATTATTTAGGGATGATTTTATTGCTGAAAAATTATGAAACTGGGCCAGTACTATTTTTAAGCCTTTATCTGCATATTATAATTTATTTACAATTTTTGGAAGAATATTCTCTGTACTTGGTTCATAAATAATGGAAGATAGTAAATATTGCTTAAAAAGTTTTGTTGCCCTTTAATGATAGAAAAATTATGATACTTTGGATTTACCCTATTGAGATAACCTACTATTTATCATAAATTTGCTGGACATCTTGCATGAGAACTTAGGGTAGTTCATGTTCAAACCGGTAGCCCTTGGGATTTTCGAAGAAATTAATTAAATGCCAAATAAATTAGGAAAATTCCCACACTCTGGATTTAGGCCATTTATATCATGATAAGTCCCCAGTAAATATTTTAGGGCATTTGGACGAGTTTTGGGATCATTGCATAACTGGTTCGACATATAGTCTAGGTTGGTCTGCATATAGCAAATTTGTGAATTGCAATAGGACATGATCTGAGAAAGTCATTGGAGTTAGTCATTTTGTCTGGGTGGACAATTGTGGATGAAATCACAATAGGATGATATGAAGAGTAGAGAGAAGTAGTGATAGCTAGAGATAAGAGGTGCTCGGGTTCGACGAAAGATCGTCTTTCCCGAAGTGAGGAAGGTTAAAAATCACCATAGGATAGTCTATCGTAATATGAGAAGGGAATGGGTAAAGGGGATCAACCAATAACAATAAGTGCCTTGCAAAAGTGAACAATGGGCTTCAGCTACCATCATAGTTCCTAGTGCCCTTTGAGAGCCCTTCACGCGGAATACCGGGGGCAGTCCTGGGTTAACGTAAACTGTAATAACAAACTGTCAAGAGTAAATTTGTAACTAGGGCTGCACCTTTCAAGAACACTGTGTGGAACAGGAAGATTTATAAGAGCTTCGGCTCGGTTGGTTAAGAGACGGACGGGTTGGTCCGGGGAGCTTCGGCTCGGTTGGTTAAGAGACGGACGTTTTGGTCCGGGGAGCTTCGGCTCGGTTTTTGTGTATTTACGATGAAATCTGCATGTACATAAAAGGAATGAAAATTAAGGTGGTGGGTCTTCAGTATTGGAGGGTCGATGCACCGACGCCAATACGCTGACTCGGCAAGTGTTGTTAGCACTTTGCCAACAGAAGTCCGGTGCGCCAGCCGGCAATAGTACACAGGCGTCCGCTTAGTGCACCAAGCGTTGAGGCGTACGATAGGTCTGACCGGTAGTGCTTTACTGCTTTATAGGTGGGCGAGGCCCAACCCACCGCATCCGTCTGCCACTACGGAGGTATCCTGGGAGGTAACGGCTCCGAAAGGGGGAACTAAAGGTCTGTGTGCACAGAATCGGGTGTGTGAGTTGCACTTGCATGTTTCATCATACCCACTTGCATGTCATAGCATAATCGATTCATTTAACCCTAACACTAAAAGTATAAGTGGTATGGGACGCTTATATATTAGGACCTGCAAAACGACCCCTTGGTCTATAAGCTTGTGTGGGCAAGTTTATAAATTAAGGTTAAATTCTATATATATATATATATTGCTGTTTGATAACCGACACCCCAACGTATAAGTGGTATGGGACATTCTATACGATGGGAGCCTTGCAGAAGATCCTTTGGCTTTTGCGCTTTCACACATAAGTTAAGGTTACCTTTCGTACTTTCTGTTTCTGTCATATTTATTATAGAATTGTTAGATTAGTTCCGCTGCCATCTGTTTCTTGATTAAATCTCCACCTTCATGTCCTTCCCTTTCTTCCTCTCTGCTCGGTATTTAGGAGCCATGGGGGAAGGGGTAGGGGATCATAGGGCTTAGTCTTTATGACTAATGGTTTTCAAACTGCATCATTTAGGGGATCGTGGAGCCCAGCATGGAGGAGCAGCCCCAGAGACCGGTGCACCTGGAGTCTCGACCCTGAGTTGTTTATTTTTTTGCTTCCGCATGAGAGATTTGTAGTGAGGATATGATGTACCGGGCATAAGCCCGCATTTATAGTACTCTGATTACTGTTATTTTGTGGACACTCCCTTCGAGGAGATTTTATTCTATATACGTGATTTACTTTCAGTGGACTTGCTCTTACTTCAATTATTGTGCTACCTTTCTGTGATCGAATTGGCCGGCAGAATCGGCGCCTTGTGGTGATGACCCTTCAGGACGTGAAGGTGTCACCGCAAAGCGGCGATTCTGGGCCTAAGACCTCGGGTTTTAGAGAGAAAAAAGGGGTCTTACAAGTGGTATCAGAGGGAAACATCGATCTGAAAAATGTAGCAGTCCACTATCTCTGGGTCAACCCCGCTCGAGTTTAGTTTGTGGACAAACTAAGCAGCGAAAGTAGTGGTGTGCCCATATGGGGATCACATATAAATTGTCCACTTTTATTTAAAATTGAACGTTTTCTCAGTATGGGTTTTTGTTACGCAGCATCCAGCATAGCCTACGCCACAAGGCGGAGTTCAGCAGGCTCAGGGTGTTGCTCCACCTACACCGGTCCCCACTCCTTTCCTTCAGTCAGACATGAGACAGACTCTGACTGCCATCCTGGAGGACTTCAGGGCCCAGCAGGTTCCGGTCCCGCAGCAAAATCCGGGGGTCAACTGGCTAAGCATCTTCCGAGGACTGTCTCCCCCGTCCTACTTGGGGACAGAGTCGGCGGTTCTGACGGAACAGTGGCTGGATATCATGTACGAGATGCTGACCGTGATACGGTGTCCCTGGGAGGAGAGGATGGCTCTGGTTGTCTCTTGCCTAGAGTCCCTTTCCAAGAGGTGGTGGAAGACGCTGTTGGACACGACATTTGCCGATAGGGAGGTTGTGGAGGTTACCTGGGAAGAGTTCAGGGCCGCGCTGCTGGAGCATTTCGTTCCACAGTCGGCCAGGGATGAGATGGAGGAGCGGTTTTTACAGCTGAAGCAGGGTACCTGGACGGTGGTGGAGTACCATCGGGAGTTCGACCATCTGGCTCGATACGCAGATTCCTACCAGCTGGACGAAGCAGGGTACATCAGGAGGTTCTATAAGGGCCTGCGGGAGGATTTGAGGGAGGCCTTGTTGTTTGTATCCGACGGGCCTATCTCCCGGATTTTGGAGATGGAAAAAAGGATTGAGGCTGATTGGCACACCACCCGGGGCCGGAAGCGGCCAGTAGAGGATCAGGGACGGAGACATAGAAATGATCAGCGGCGAGGTGCTGTACCAGAGGGGAGAAGGATAGAGGACCAGCCTCGTCAGGATGTGAGGCAGGAGCCGAGGGAACAAGTGATATTGGCCCCTCAACCTCTTCGGATGCAGGAGATGCCGAGACCTGGGGGAATGGCGTATCCCCCACCAGAGTGCTTCCTTTATCATCAGATTGTGCACATTCGGAGGAATTGCCCCATGAGGGGGGCACCACCTCCAGCACCACAGGGTAGCACACCAGCTCAGCATTACGGAGGCCGAGGACGCGGCCGCGGTCGTGGATACCAGGGGGGAGATCGTAGACAGGAAAGGGAGCAGGTATATGCCTTGGACCTTGCGCAGCCTCGGAATCCGGAGCAGGTCATAGCAGGTACGCTGCAATGCCTCTTTATTTTCATAGAATTTCCCTTTCAATGGTTAAAACTTAGAACCGTACTAAATAGATTAGCAAGGAAAGTAAAACTCATTATAGAACCCTAAGACATCTAATCACCCCAGGTATAGTCTTCATCAGTGGCAAGCCGGCCCGCACGCTGTTCGATACTGGAGCTACTCACTCCTTTGTGTTGGAGACATTTGTAGAAGGACTGGAAGGCGTGGAGCGATTCACAGGCTCGAGGATGAGGGTGCGACTACCGGATGGATCTGATCTCCTTACCACGGATCACTGCAATATGGAGGCAGAAATTGGTGGAAAGGCATTCGAGGCTCCAACGACAATTTTGAGGCTGACAGACTACGACTTGATCCTGGGTATGGTATGGCTGCACTGGAACCATGCCCAGATTGATTGCCAGGCAAAGAGGATCACCGTGAGACACGGGGACTCTTTCATTGTCATCGAAGGTATAAGACCTGCCTCTCGTATACTCTTATCTTCGGTACAGGCCGTTGAGGCCCATCTGCAGGGAGAGGAGGTCTATCAGATTCTTTTTGAGATGGAGGAAGTTAAGGAGTCAGTGACAGACATTCCGGTGGTGCGAGATTTCGCTGACATTTTTCCAGAGAAACTGCCAGGACTACCTCCACACCGAGAGCAGGACTTTCAGATACAGCTTGTGCCGGGGGCCAAGCCGGCATCTAGGGCCCCTTATCGGATGGCCCCGAAGGAGTTGGCATAGTTTCGGACTCAGTTGCAGGAATTGGTTGAGGCAGGATTTGTTAGAACAGTTCCTCGCAATGGGGAGCCCCGGTCCTATTCGTGAAGAAGAAGGATGGGACACTTCGCCTGTGTATCGATTATCGAGCACTAAACAGGCTGACCGTCCGGAATACCTACCCACTCCCACGGATAGACGAATTGTTCGACCAGCTGGAGGGAGCCCATTATTTCTTGAAGCTGGACTTGAGGTCAGGATACTACCAGCTACGGATCCAGGAGGAGGATATCCCGAAGACGGCCTTCAGTAGCAGATATGTCCTGTATGAGTTCACCGTGATGCCCTTTGGGCTCACGAATGCTCCGTCGACGTTCATGAGTCTCATGAACCGGGTTTTCGAGGCCTACTTGGATGTGTTCGTCATAGTATTCATAGACGACATCCTGATCTACTCTAGGACGGAGGAGGAGCACACTCAGCATCTGGCACTGACTTTGGAAAGGTTGCGGGAGCATCGCCTTTATGCGAAATTCAGCAAGTGTCAGTTTTGGTTGAAGGAGGTGACTTTCCTAGGCCACATTATCAGCGGAGCCGGGTTGGCGGTGGATCCGGCAAAGATTCAGGCTGTCCGTGATTGGCCGCAGTTAAAGACAGCCACCGATGTACGAAGTTTCTTGGGACTTGCCGGTTATTACCGGAAGTTCGTAGAGGGGTTCTCTCAAATTGCCCTCCCACTCACGTCTTTGACGAAGAAGGAGGCACCTTTTGTTTGGACCGCGCAGTGCCAGGCGGCTTTCTAGGAGCTGAAGGACCGGCTCATCTCAGCCCCTATTCTGGCCCTTCCATCTGGAAAGGAAGGATTCCAGGTGTATACCGACGCATCATACCAGGGGATGGGAGCAGTGCTGATGCAGAACGGACACGTCATAGCATATGCCTCCCGCCAGCTGAAGACCCATGAGAAGAACTACCCGGTGCATGACCTTGAGATGGGAGCGGTCGTTTTTTCTCTAAAGGTCTGGCGCTATTATCTTTATGGAGTCCACTGCGACATCTACTCCGACCACAAGAACTTGAAATACATGGACACGCAGAAGGAGCTGAATATCAGGCAGTGGCGCTGGGTGGAGTTCTTAGCAGACTATCAGTATGAGATGCACTACCATCCAGGGAAGGCAAATGTGGTTGCCGACGCGTTGAGCTGGAGAGCTGCCACTTCCGAAGCTGGGCCCCAGGTTATGTCCATGGAGCTAGTCTGGTCATTCAGAGATATGCAGATATCCCTAGTGTCCGAGGATGATCCAGAGCTGTATAGGGAGTATCTGACATCGATGGTGGCCATAGACGATATTCGGGATCGCATTCGGGACGGACAGAGGACAGATGCGTGGGCAGAGCCGATGTTCCGAGCCTTGGAGGAGGGTTCGACAGGAGATTATTCCTTGAGAGATGGATTGCTACATTTCAGAGGCAGAGTATATATACCCGCAGGAGGCCAAATCCGAGAGGATATTATGATGGAGGCGCATTGCAGCCGATACTCTGTGCACCCGGGGATCACAAAGATGACCGCTGATCTGAAGAAGATGATGTTTTGGCCGGGCATGAAGAAGGACATTACGTACTTCGTGACCCATTGCGAGGCGTGTTAGTTGGTGAAGGCAGAGTGCAGGAACCCCGCATGATTGTTGCAGCCACTCCCGGTGCCAGAGTGGAAGTTTGATGATATAGCTATGGATTTATACATTGTCTTCCCCGGTCTCGGACGGGGAATGTCTCGATCTGGGTGATTGTTGATCGGTTGACGAAGGTGGCCCGCTTTATACCAATCATGAAAGATGACTCAGTGGGAGTGCTGGTACGGAAGTTCGTGGAGAAGTATGTCCGATATCATGGCGTGCCCCGGACGATAGTGTCAGACCGCGATGGACAGTTTACATCCAGGGAGTGGCGGTCAGTGCAGGCATACCTGGGCACCCGACTGACTTTTAGCACGTCCTTCCACCCTCAGACGGACGGGCAGACAGAGCGCACCAACAGGACGTTGGAGGATCTACTACGACTGTGTATACTGGACCGAGGGGAGCCGTGGGAGAAGATGTTGTCGTTGGTCGAGTTCTCCTATAACAATAGCTACCAGTCCAGCATCATGATGACGCCTTATGAAGCCTTGTATGGAAGAAAATGTAGGACCCCGCTTTCTTGGGTTCAAGACGAGGATCCGAAGGTGCTGGGATCGGATTTTATTGAAGACACCGAGGCTCAAGTGAGACTGATCAGAGATAGGATGTTGGAGGCGCAGAGCAGACAGGCTAAGTACTATGACGCCCGACATCGTCAGGTGGAGTTTCAGGTAGGGGACCGAGTGTTCTTGAAGATCCGGCCCATGCACGGAGTCTCACGAGTGTGCGGTCGGAGGAAGAAGCTCAGCCCTAGGTATATGGGCCCTTACCGGATCCTGGAGCGGATCGGACCCCTAACCTACAGGATAGAGTTGCCACCAGAGCTGGAAGCTCTACACGACGTCTTCCACATTTCTTCGCTGAAAAGGGCTCTACTACGCCCGGAGCAGCAGATTTTGACCACCGAAGGGCCGTTAGCTTCAGACCGATCTGTTCACTTGGAGCCGGTTCGAATCGACGACAAAGGAGTACGGATCTTGCGTCACAAGAAGATCCCCTTAGTCAAGGTTCTGTGGAGAAACCACGGTCAGGAGGAGCACACCTGGGAACCGCAGGACCTGATGAGGCAAAAATACCCGGAGTTGTTCAGTCAGGTATACCTCACCACCTCTTGGTATACTATAAATTACCTTGTTGTACTAAACTGGTAGGACTAGATAAGGAAAAATTTAGAATCTAGGCATGCGCAAGAAAGTAGGGGCTAATCTTTTGTTTATTGGGGAGATTGACTTCGTTTATCAAACAAGTGGTCGCTTGAACCCAATAGAAAAATCGTATGGGATGTTACAAGTTTAGTTTATTTCGGTAGAAGTCCCCGTAGGCTTAACCTTGATTTCGGGGACGAAATCTTTGTTTTGTTTATTGGGAATTGTAACATTCCATTTCCGGCTAGACCCCTGGGAATGGTTTTGTCTTAACAGAACCCTGGGAAGCCCAAGAATTGAAGTTTGTCGACCCTGATTTTGAGTCAAGGGGCGGTCACGCCCGTGACCGACCCGTCACGCCCGTGACCTAGGGCGTGACTCCTTCGACGATCGTCGATCTCAGGGAGATGATCGTCGGGCGCAGAATTTTCAACCCGGCCCTGCCACACCCGTGACCCAGGTGTCACGCCCGTGACCAGGGGCATGACCCCTTCGGCAATCGTCGATCTCAGCACGACGATCGCCGAGCGCGGAATTTGCCTCATGACCCTGTCACGCCCGTGACCTATGTGTCACACCCGTGACCTAGGGTGTGACCACCCTTCGACGATCGTCGATCTCAGTTCGATGATCGCCGAACCCAGAATTTGGTCACCCGGCCCTGTCACGCCCGTGACCTATGTGTCACGCCCGTGACCTAGGGCGTGACCACCCTTCGACGATCGTCGATCTCAGTTCGACGATCTCCGAACCCAGAATTTGGTCACCCGGGCCCGTCACGCCCGTGACCCATGTGTCACGCCCATGACCTAGTGCGTGACCACCCTTCGACGATCGTCGACCTCAGTTCGACGGTCGTTGAACCCAGAATTGGCCACCCGGGCCTGTCACGCCCATGACCTATGTGTCACGCCCGTAACATTGACCGAAACGACGGTTCAGGCCCGAAATTATTCTAACACCCGTGGTAATAAACGCTGGTGTGGGAAGTTACACCAGGAGTAATTATGGGTCATTTTCCTTCTGTAATTATATAATAAAAGAAGGAAATGTTGGTCAAATAGGAAATTGCCACCTGGCAAACATCTCTTCATTTCCAGCATTACAACTGCCCCTACCATAACCGAAACACCATTAAGGGGAGAACATTCATGGCCATTAAGGCTTTACCCTTTACCCTCCCCACTTGATGATCTATAAAAGCCCCATTAGAGCAGGATGAGAGGTTTACTCTCTTGACCAACGGATTGAAGCCTTGTACCTTGCTGTAGGAGAAGTTCAGCAACGCCACCACCGCGCCATGGCACCCCGTCGTTCATCTCGCCTCCAAACCGCGAACAAGGTCCTCCTCTACTTCTTCTCTTATGGGTAGATCTTAGGTTCTTAGAAATGAAGTACGTGCTCAAAGGAGCCGGACCAACCTCGTGTTTTCATGGAAAACCATGGAAAAATATTGTTTTGAGTTTGCCGGAAACTGCCACCTCCGGCAGCCAAACCACCGCCGACCGATAGCCATCGCCTCAACGGAGGTGGTGGTGGTGGAGGTTGGCCAGGGAAGTGACCGGATAGCCGGCGACGGATCATAAAAGAGATACAGGAAATATATGATTTTCTATGTTCTGTTTTCGGGTTCATGTAGAAGATGAACAGTAAAACCAGTTTATAATATATAAATAATGTATATAATAAATAGTGAAAATATATATTATTTGGGTATATATAGAGGCTACAAAATGAGGCACTTAGAGGCCGATTTAGGAAAAATGACCCTTCACAAAAGCCGTAGCCCTTCGAGTCTAGATTAAATTAAAATTAGTTTCAACTCGTTTGGGTAAGCGGTTTGACCGCAGCACCTGTTTTAGTGGGGGCTGTACCTAGAGGTTGGCAGAAATTAAAATGGATGCCCACTCTTTGTCCCTTGTCCAAATGACCTGAAATTTGGGCAGGGGGTTAAACTTAGCTATATCTAAAGGTAGTCCAAAAATGGGAATTTTTGGAGACATTTCGCCTAAAGTTTTTGTTTTAATTTAATAAAGATAGAGGAATTTATTTATGTAGTCAAATAACCTCCAAACCCTTCCAAATTTTGGTGAGTGGTCCCTGGCTATAAAACTTAACTCTGTACAAATTTTCAACTCATTTGGATGAGTTTTGGATAGGTAGTCACCTATTCTTAACTTGGCAAGAGTGAGGCATTTTTGAGTAAAAAGTGCACTAGAAGTTAAAACGGTCATATCACCTCAACTGAGGCTGATATCTTGACCACTGACTTGGAAGGGTTACTATAACCCACTTGGAGAAAATGATGTGGTTTAGGGTTGGTTTATCCTAGGATCCAAACTCAAGCCCTAGATGGAGGGTTTTGAGGGTTGTGAAAGATATGGGGGCAATTGCCCTCGTATTGCCTTGAAACTCTGTAGAGTTGATATTAGCATGATAATAATCGTCTGGAGGGAATCTTGGAAAATTTGGAGACAAATAGATGACTCAAAACCTTAATCTTAGCTTTAGGTTAAAATACTAATTAAGCTCAATCCATCACTAATAATTATCTAAAGGCTGTGAAACTTGGGTAGAGTTAGTTTTGAAGTGGGTAGAATTTATAGAAATTTCATTGGAATTTTATGATGTTTATTTCTAGCACTTCGTTTGTAAAGTTGATTATAACCCCAATTAATGTTTTAATTACTTGTACCTTTCTGTTCATGGAAGTCTCATGAAATCTTGGAAATAAATGTTTTAGTACAGAATGTTTACCCTTCAATTTTTGTATAATTTTTAGTTAAGTAAATCCAGTACTTTCTTCACAAAAGTTAAAAAGGGGTTCTATGGTTTGAAAATTATTTAGGGATGATTTTATTGCTGAAAAATTATGAAACTGGGCCAGTGCTATTTTTAAGCCTTTATCTGCATATTATAATTTATTTACAATTTTTGGAAGAATATTCTCTGTACTTGGTTCATAAATAATGGAAGATAGTAAATATTGCAAAAATAGTTTTGTTGCCCTTTGATGATAGAAAAAATTATGATACTTTGGATTTACACTATTGAGATAACCTACTATTTATCATAAATTTGCTGGACATCTTGCATGATAACTTAGGGTAGTTCATGTTCAAACTGGTATCCCTTAGGATTTTCGAGGAAATTAATTAAATGCCAAATAAATTAGGAAAATTCCCACACTCTGGATTTAGGCCATTTATATCATGATAAGTCCCCAGTAAATATTTTAGGGCATTTGGACGAGTTTTGGGATCATTGCATAACCGGTTCGACATATAGTCTAGGTTGGTCTGCATATAGCAAATTTGTGAATTACAATAGGACATGATCTGAGAAAGTCATTGGAGTTAGTCATTTTGTCTGGGTGGACAATTGTGGATGAAATCACAATAGGATGATATGAAGAGTAGAGAGAAGTAGTGATAGCTAGAGATAAGAGGTGCTCGGGTTCGACGAAAGATCGTCTTTCCCGAAGTGAGGAAGGTTAAAAATCACCCTAGGATAGTCTATCGTAATATGAGAAGGGAATGGGTAAAGGGGATCAACCAATACAATAAGTGCCTTGCGAAAGGGAACGATGGGCTTCAGCTACCATCATAGTTCCTAGTGCCCTTTGAGAGCCCTTCACGGGGAATACCGGGGGCAGTCCTGGGTTAACGTAAACTATAATAACAAACGGTCAAGAGTAACTAGGGCTGCACCTTTCACGAACACTGTATAGCACAGGAAGATTGATGAGAGCTTCGGCTCGGTTGGTTAAGAGACGGACGGGTTGGTCCGGGGAGCTTCGACTCGGTTGGTTAAGAGACGGACGTTTTGGTCCGGGGAGCTTCGGCTCGGTTTTTGTGTGTTTACGATTAAATCTGCATGTGCATAAAAGGAATGAAAATTAAGGTGGTGGGTATTCGGTATTGGAGGGTCGATGCACCGACGCCAATACGCTGACTCGGCAAGTGTGGTTAGCACTTCGCCAACAGAAGTCCGGTGCGCCAGCCGACAAGAGTACGTAGACGTCCGCTTAGTGCACCAAGCGTTGAGGCGTACGATTGGCCTGACCGGTAGTGCTTTACTGGTTTAGAGGCGGGCGAGGCCCAACCCACCGCTTCCGTCTGCCACTACGGAGGTATCCTGGGAGGTAACGGCTCCGAAAGTGGGAACTAAAGGTCTGTGTACACAGAGTCGGGTGTGTGAGTTGCACTTGCATATTTCATCATACCCACTTGCATGTCATAGCATAATCGATTCATTTAACCCTGACACCTAAAGTATAAGTGGTATGGGACGCTTATACATTAGGACCTGCAAAATGACCCCCTTAGTCTATATATATATATATATATATATATATATATATATATATATATATATATATATATATATATATATATGCTGCTGTTTGATAACCGACACCCCAACGTATAAGTGGTATGAGACACTCTATACGATGGGAGCCTTGCAGAAGATCCTTTGGCTTATGCGCTTTCGCACATAAGTTAAGGTTACCTTTCGTACTTTCTGTTTCTGTCATATTTATTATAGAATTGCTAGATTAGTTCCGCTGCCATCTGTTTCTTGATTAAATCTCCACCTTCATGCCCTTCCCTTTCTTCCTCTCCGCTCGGTATTTAGGAGCCATGGGGGAAGGGGTAGGGGATGATAGGGCTTAGTCTTTATGACTAACGGTTTTCGAACCGCATCATTTAGGGGATCATGGAGCCCAACATGGAGGAGCAGCCCCAGAGACCGGTGTGCCTGGAGATGGGGCAGTCTAGCTCTGGAGTTCATACAGCCGGGACCGTGAGTCTCGACCCTGAGTAGTTTCTATTTTTGCTTCCGCATGAGAGATTTGTAGTGTGGATATGATGTACCGTGCATAAGCCCACATTTATAGTACTCTGATTACTGTTATTTTGTGGACACTCCCTTCGAGGAGATTTTATTCTATATATGTGATTTACTTTCAGTGGACTTGCTCTTACTTCAATTATTGTGCTACCTTTCTGTGATCGAATTGGCCGGCAGAATCGGCGCCTTGTGGTGATGACCCTTCAGGACGTGAAGGTGTCACCGCAAAGCGGCGATTCTGGGCCTAAGACCCCGGGTTTTAGAGAGAAAAAATGGGTCTTACAATCATCTTGAGCGCACCATGATAACGTAATTCTACTCCCAAACTTCATAAAACACCCACGGGAGTTTTCTTTCGGGTCGGGGTGACCCCAGCTACCTCAGCCAGTCTATCCTCGATATTCCCTTTATAATTGTGCCCGGAATGGGGATGAGGAATCCTGTGTATGAAAATACTTAATTATACCCTCAAACTTCCACTCTAACTCAGGCAGTGTATGGTAATTGTGCCTCTTTCTTCACTCTGGGGAGATACATGTTCTGAGATACAACATACTTCCGGTGATACATCATAGCGATTAAATTTTTATCTTCTCAGATATCCTGAATCTTGTTACCCATCATCTAATTTTTCATGATCATAGTTAATCCTCATAATTATTACGTCTTATCACCAAGTCATTGTCTTGGTAATGCTACAGGTCATCATTCCAAACATGTTTTTACAAAATCTTATCTTTGCACGAATAACGTCGAATTATATCGACTTCAATCTCACTATGTTCGTTATGCCTCATTCTCTAAATTAGCTCTAAGGAAACCGAAGTCAATACAAATTTACACAATAATCAAAGTACAAGTCCCCAATAAACAAAAGGTAAGCCCCCAATAAACAAAAGATAAGCCCCTACCTACCTTGGGCTAAGTATCTTTGATATTACCCTATTATATCCGTCCTAGCTGGGTGCACAATCCCTAGGGCATCAACCTTCGCCTTAGGGTTCCACCCTGAAACTCGTCGATATTGATAGTTTTACTTTCAAGACAACCTAAACACCTAGAGGGGGGGGGGTGAATAGGTTCTAATTGCTTGTTCAATTTTTTAGGCAGAATTCAATTACAAAAATTAAAACATCCAGCACAGCATTCACAGGCATTTAATCATCACATATTGCACAATGTTTAAGAGTGGTTCCCCAAGGTCTGGGTACATCCACTTTCCCCCTTCACCTATCTAGCAGTATGCTAGATTCGGCCAAACTTCCACTATTCTCAGATCCTCAGATCCTACAGCTCAGAACCTGGATAGGTTCATACAACTCAGGCACTACATCCCTACCTCAGCCTTGCCACAAGGCCTACAACTCAGAGAAGAACCTTCTCCTACACTCAGGCAAACAACCCTACCACTCAGAGATCAACTCTCCTACACTCAGCCTTTATATCACAGGCTTACAACTCAGATCTGTGTAAAACAGATCCTACAGAAATTTAGAAAAGAAGTTTTAATATCTTGCCTTTGTTGAGAGAGAAGAGGAAAAGACAATTCTTGATCAGCTGATGAAATCAACTGAATCTGAGCTTTCTTCAAAGCTTCTTGAATCTGAACTTAGCTGAGTTGATTTCCAAACAGCTTCTTGAGAAACCACTGATGGCTTCCTTCTTCTTCTTCAAAATGGGTGGATCTCTCTCTATCCAACACCTTTGATGATACTTCTGAATTCTTGTTAGAACTCTTCTTAGATCGATCCTGAGATCGTCTTCTTAGATCTTCTGATGAAGATCTTCTTTATTGTATTACACCTTATTGATTTGATTTCTCAATTTGATTGCCAAAGTTCAATCTTCTCATTCATGTCTTTACTTCTCTCTGAATCTGTCTATATATAGATCTTCTTAATGGTAACCGGCTGATCCGGTTTATAACTGTCTTCTGAGAAGTCTGACACCATCAGTTAACTGGCTGCAACCCACAGCTGTCAAGTCTTCAAACAGATCCTGTGCCTTAGTCTTGGTCAGCAATGTGTTGAGACAGACTGTCAGGAAGTGTCAAGACCAACTGTCTGTATGTGTCGACACAAGTAACTTTGGTGTCGACACAGCCTTTGATGATGTCGACAAGTTTTCCTTTAAGTCGACACAGCTTCTTCAGAGAATAACTTGGTCTTGACTTTGCAGTGTGTCGACACAAGTCCTGTGTGTCGACACAGTTATTGTAGATTCAGAACTCAGTATTTGTTGACTTAGTCTTCTGGTGTCGACACAAGTATTGTCGACTTCTGCCAATGTGTGTCGACTCTGTCTCATTGTGTCGACACAGCCTCCTAGTGTCGACACAAATGTGGTCGACTATCTTTCTCTGTGTGTTGACACTACTTCCCAGTGTCGACACAAATGTGGTCGACTATCTTCCTATGAGTCGACACTGCTTCCCAGTGTCGACACAAATGTGGTCGACTATCTTTCTCTGTGTCGACACAGCTTCCTTCAAGTGTCGACACAAATATTCTGAAGTGTCGACACTGTTTCTTCAGGTGTCAACACATGGACTTAGAATATCTTTCTGCATTTTTTAACACCTCTTCACCTGCACATGTCAACTTAAAACAACATCAAATACACCTTGATGTATATCATTGAGCTAAGTGTGGCTTCTTCAAATCAGGTACACATTTTCCAATGTACCCAACAATCTCCCCCTATTTGGAGAAGTCATAACCCTTATAGCCAATGATATACACCATTTATAAAAAGTATAATATGATGATATATGACATAACAGGAATACTTAATATAAACAAAATATGAACAATCCATCACAGAGTGAACATTATATGATTCCAAACAAAATATTGTTTATAACTTGATAATGTTTGATTATAGAGTTTTATGTTGAATGATTTAATCAAAACATTATAAAACACATTTGAAAGAACTTAAAACTAAGACTGATCAGGCTCTCTTATGACAATCCCTTTGCCAGATTGGATTTGAGCCTTCACAGGAGCTTCAACATCTTCAGCTGGCTTCTTGCCTTTTTGATCAGCCTTCTTCTTTGCTTCTTCCTTGAGCCTTTGCTTCAAAGTAATGATAGGTCTTTGGAAAGTACTTGCTCGGCTCGTGAGCATCTGGTGGTAGCCTACCCAGCTTGGCATTTCTTCTGACCTGTACTATTGCCTCCTGCCTAGCTTCATGCTTTTGTCATTCTATTTCATTATACCACTTTCCTCTTTCATGAACTTGGTCTTTCACAGCCTTCCATGCAGTGAGTATAATATTTCTTGAAGTAGGGCTCCACTGCTCAAAATCTGGCTTTAGTTCAGCCTGCTCTCTAAATCTCTTCTTAGATAGTAGAGCATCTTGCTGTTCTTTCAAAGTGGTCTCAGGCTTATCCACTTTCTCAATAACAACCCTGTTAACCTCCTTTGGAGTACTATACATTTGTTGAACTTGATGATCAATCATATCAAAATCTGGAGGAGGGTAAATGACTTGGGCAACCTCAGGTTGATTGCCTTCAAGTAGACCTGTTTGTATTCCTGACTCAGCCACCATAGCATCATCACACAAAGGTGGATATCCCAATGTGGCTCGAATACTATTGGTCACCCATTTGGTGTGCTCTGAGCCTGCATGAACTAACAACCTCTCCCCCTTTATGGCTTCTCTGGTAATATGATCCCTTAGATCTTCCTTCTGAAATCTGATCTGTCCATCCAGATAATTCACACCCTCTCTAAAAAATGGTTTTAACTTGTGAAGCTTGTCAGATATGTCCTTTTGAGAGGTAGTGATAGCAGTTTGAACAGATTCAATAGCAGCTTGAAATTTCTTATCAAATTCTTCCATTTCCTTTGCTCTATCTACAGGCAACCCTTCAGTAGTCTTTTTCAACTCATTAAGAATTTCATTGTGAGAGTCTTCAAGATTGGCATTCATGTTTATCTGATTTGTAAGAACATAGCCTTGCTTCAGTGCTATATCATCTGCTTTGGTAATAACTGATTGCTGTTGTTTTGCCAAGAATACTACAGCATTACCTCCTTTATGGAAGCAATCTGTCATCTCCTTCTTATGCATATTGACTTCAAATCTAATTGACTTTATATCCTGAGCCAAGTCAAATTGAAGGGCCTTATTTCTCTCATCAACATATTTTTTAACTGCCACTCTATGGTCATCTAACTTAACTTGCAAATCAACCATAAACTTGTTATAATTAAATTCAGAATGGGATGGTTGAGTTGTAGTCTGTAGAGCCTGCTTATAACCTTTGCTCCTTCTCTTGAAGACTACAAGTTTTCTCTTCTTAGCCATTCTGGCTTCTTCAGTCTCAGATTCAGATGAACTATCAACTTGAACTCTTTCTTGAGGAGGAGGAGGAATATTTGTCTCAGTGCCATGTTGTTCAGCCTCAACATGCACAGACTCCCCCTCAACCATTTGCTCCTTCTCAATTTCTATCTCCATGTCAAGGGCCTTTTCAATCTCTTGCCCCTCTTCTACTCTATCAGTAGTCATATCAACATTAGGGAATAACTCATCTAGAGTATATTCCTTCTGAGCTTGAACATAAGATGTATCAATTAGATCTTCTATATTCAGATCTTTGGAGATATCAGTTTGGACTGCCTCTTGCACTGGGGCAGACATCTTCTCCCCCTATACTTGGTCAGTATTGGTAATGACCTGGGCAGGTGAGTATACTTGCTCCCCCTGCACCTGTGCAGTAATAGAAATATTAGAAATGTCTTTAGTAAGGAAATACACCAGCTCCCCCTACAACTGTACCTAGTCAGGAGTAGATACAATCTGGGCAGGTGAATGAGCTTGCTCCCCCTGCATCTGTGCAGGTATAGTGTCTTGCTGGGCTGGAGTAGACACAGGGTGATCTTCATCCTGCTTCCTCTCTTGTTCTTCTTGAAGCTACTCAGTATCTTGAGCATGAGAAGGGTATTTCACTACGGTGTCCTACCTGCTCTCATCAGGCACATCCTTAGACAGCACCCTATCCCACCTAGAAAACAATCTCATGTCCATCTTTCTCATGTGATTGATCTTTGTTCCTGGCAGGTATTGCAGTATCTCAGGGATCACTCCATTCAGATATAAACTCATAATCCTAGCCAGATTTGGCTTCTTTATTCCTTCCTTGATCTTTTCAAAGATTACAGCTGACCAATTAGTTGGAATTGTAAACACAATTCTGGTCATGAGCCTGAACATAGAGGCTGAAATCCTATCATGTCCCCCTGGTTTGCACAGAATCACCTTACCAACTACTCCAGACAGAAATTTCCCTTGCTGATTCATCCCTTTCCTGTTGAAAGCAGCTCCAATCTTCAGAGTGGGATCCAATCTGCACCATTGGATAGCCTCCCTTAACCTAGAAGCAGGGACTTCTTCTTCATTCTCAATTATTGGTAAATGTAGAATCTTCCTTAGACTTCTTGGGGTAAACTTCACCGTCGACCCATGCACAGTGGACTTTATCTTGAGAACATCTGAACCTATTGATGTAGAGATAAAGAATTCATGCACCTCCTTCTTCCATATCTTGGAAGGTTCAGAAACGAGGAACTCTAATCCGGATTCAGAAATGAGAGAGATAACTCGTTGAACATCTGCTGGGGCTTCGGCAAAGGCATTCCTTACTAACTCATAACCTTCATTGATGTTGTCTTCAATCTTCGGCGCCATTGTTCAGGTGAGAAAGCTTGAGAGAAGAGCGAGAGAGAGAGAAAGTTGACACAGGGTTTCAGTCTCGAAAACCTTGTAAGCGTGTCGACTGATTAAGTTCTTGACCTATTTATACCTTCTATTGAAAGAAGATCAATAGGCGGGCAAAAACAGTCTATATGTGTCGACACAGATGGAATGTGTCGACACAAACTTCTATTGTCTCGACAACAAATCTGTCTACTATGTGTCGACACCAAATGTGGATATGTCGACACCTGAGAGATATAGTAGAGTATCAGAAAATCTGTGTCGACTCTTAGGATAAGTGTCGACACAAAATTTGTAAGTGTCGACATCACTAGTCTGGTGAAGTCGACACTACCTTCCTGGATAAGTCGACAATTTAATTCTTAAGTGTCGACACATTTTTTTTTTGTCGACACAAAATTTCTGACTTGTCGACATTACTTCACTGAGTCGACACATTATCACTGAATGTGTCGACACTATTTTACTTAGCCAATTTCTGTTTCTGTCTACACCACTTAAGACCATTTGATAATCTAATATGTTATTTGTAAGTTTGTTGATAATCTAATCAATGGTCAGCATGCCTAATTCAATTTTAAATTTATTGAATTTTGTTTCATCCAGAGGCTTAGTGAATACATCTGCTATTTGATAATCTGTTTTAACAAATTCCAATGTGATGTCTTCTCTTTCTACATGATCTCTAAGAAAATGGTATTTAATTTCTATATGCTTAGTTCTACTATGAGAGACAGGATTATTAGCAATAGAAATTGCACTCTTAGAATCACACAAAAGAGGTGTTTTACTTACTTGAATACCATAATCTTTAAGCTGATGTTGTATCCACAATAGTTGTGCACAGCAGCTGCCAGCAGCAACATATTCTGACTCAGCTGTAGATATAGCCATACTGGTCTGCTTCTTACTACTCCAAGATATCAGTCTTCCTCCCAAGAATTGACAAGTACCTGTTATACTCTTCCTATCCTCTCTACAGCCTGCAAAATCTGCATCTGAATAACCTGTTAGTAGAAAATCTCTATTCCTAGGGTACCAAAGACCTAGATTAGGTGTGCCCTTAAGATATCTCAGAATCCTTTTGACTGCAGTATAATGAGACTCTTTAGGGCAGGCTTGGTACCTAGCACAGACATATGTAGCATACATAATATCTGGTCTACTAGCTGTGAGATATAGTAGAGAACCAACTATTCCTCTATACAAAGTCTCATCAATAGGTTTACCTGTATCATCTTTGCATATAGGCATACTTGTCCCCATAGGAGTTCTCATGATGGAGGATGACTCTATACCATACTTCTTGATTAATTCTTTAGTAAACTTTGACTGGGATATGGACAAGCCATCATCAGTCTGTCTTACTTGGAGTCCCAAGAAGAACTTCAGTTCCCCCATACTGCTCATCTCAAACTTCCCTTGCATAAGTTTGGCAAACTTTTTACAAAGGTTGTTTTCAGTAGATCCAAAGATTATGTCATCAACATAGATCTGAACTAAGATGATCTTGCCTTTGGATTCCCTAAGGAATAGAGTTTTGTCAATTTTTCCTCTTGAGAATTTATTCTCAATAAGGAAAGTAGACAGGGTTTCATACCAAGCCCTTGGGGCTTGCTTTAGCCCATACAAAGCTTTTCTAAGCTTATAAACATAATCATGTTTAAGAGGATCTACAAAACCTGATGGCTGCTCTACATATACTTCTTCTTTAAGATCACCATTCAGAAATGCTGACTTCACATCCATCTGGTATACCTTGAAGTCTTGATAGGCTGCATAGGCAAGGAACATTCTGATTGCCTCCAGCCTTGCTACTGGGGCAAAGGTTTGATCAAAGTCAATCCCTTCTTCCTGTCTGTATCCTTTAGCAACCAATCTTGCTTTATTTTTCACTATTACTCCATTCTCATCCAACTTGTTCCTGTAGATCCATTTTGTCCCAATTATATTGTGGCCTCTTAGTTTAGGAACAAGCTCCCAGACATTGCACCTTCTGAATTGATTCAGCTCCTCTTGCATAGCATCAGTCCAGTGCAGGTCTTGGATGGCTTCTTCAAACTTCTTAGGCTCCATTTGTGACAGGAAACTTGAATGCAGAACTGTGCTTTGACTTCTGCTTCTAGTCTGCACTCCCTGTTTTGGATCACCTATTATCTGATCAGTTGGATGGTCTCTTAAATGTCTTGTAGCTGGAGGAAGATTTCCTTCTGGTTGAACATCTCCAGCTCCTTCATTATGCTGAACCTCTTGGTTTTCTTCATCTTCTATTATGTCTTGTACTCCCCCTGGACAATATCCTTCATTTTCCAATACTCCATCTTCCCTTGAAGCTTCAGCAATGGAAAGCTTGTCCATTCCTTTGCTTATACCTGTTGAGTCATTTGATCTACAAGACAACTCACAGTTGATTAATCTTGTTTCATCAAACACAACATGCACAAATTCTTCAACAACTTGAGTAGTCAAGTTGAAGATTCTATAGGCTTTACTATTTGTGCTGTACCCAACAAATATCCCATCCTGGGATTTGGCAGCAAACTTAGTCAAATATGACTTACCATTGTTAAGTATATAGCATTTGCAACCAAAGATTTTGAAGTAGGATAGATTTGGTTTTCTACCTTTCATAATCTCATAGGGAGTCTTTTTGTGGCTCTTGGTGATAGAAGCCCTATTGATTACATGACAAGCAGTGTTTACTGCCTCAGCCCAGAAATACTCTGGTAGAGAGGTGTCACTCAATAGAGTTCTACCAGCTTCAATTAATGTTCAATTCTTTCTTTCAGCAATTCCATTTTGCTGAGGTGTTCTTGGTGAGGAGAACTCTTGGAAAATCCCAAAGTCTTCACATAACTTTGTCATGCTTTCAGATTGAAACTCAGTACCATGGTCACTTCTGATTTTGACCACTGTACTATTCAGTTCATTCTGAATTTGCTTTACAAAATTAAGTAAGACACATGGGGTTTCAGATTTCTGTCTCAGAAAGAACACCCATGTAAATCTAGAATAGTCATCTACAACCACAAAAGTGTATACCTTCCTACCTAAACTATGAACTGGCATAGGACCAAAAAGATCCATATGCAAGAGGTATAAGCACCTCACAGAATCCTTGTTTTCAAGGCTTTGAAAGGAGGATTTTGTCTGCTTGCCCTTTTGACAAGCTGAGCATATCCCTTCCTTCATACACTTAACTTGAGGACCATTCCTCAAAAACTCTTTGATAAAGAGTTGGTCAATTGTCTTGTAGTTAAGATGAGCCAATCTCTTGTGCCACTTAACACAATGAGAAGCATTGTCATCAGCTACAAGACAGATGGGAGAGGCTTTATTCTCACATACAAAATTAAGACAATATACATTTCTCTTCCTATACCCAGTCAAAATGATCTCTTGATCACTTGACCTTTTGATATGACATCCATCCTTAACAAATGAAATGTCATATCCTAAATCACTCAGCTGGCTTATGCTTATTAGATTATGTTTCAAACCTTTTACATAAGCCACTTGGGTGATAGTAATTAGGTTAGAAGAAATGTTACCAAACCCTTTGATGACTCCTTTTTCAGATCCACCAAAGATCACTTTAGGTCCATCTTTGACAGATGAATACTCCTTCAGCAGCCCCTTTGTTCCAGTCATGTGCCTGGAACAACCACTATCTAAGTAGCATATAGGTGCATGGTTACTTGGATTCACCTGCAACACAGATTTACTTACCCTTAGAACCCAAGTAAGTCTTGGGTCCTTGGTTCAAGTTAGCATAAACAAAGCTACCATTATTTCTTCTAACAGGTAGACTATTGTTCTTTCTAACACTTATGTTATACCAGCAGTCTAGTGCAAAATGGCCTCTCTTGCCACAGCACCAACATTCAAACCTATTGTATCTAGTTCTAGATACATCCTTGACAAAAGAATTTCTGTCCATTGCTGGTGCTGCAGCAGCTTCACCCACTGATTTTTTATAACCATTGGGTTTATGAACATAGGTAGGCCTGTTGGCATTTACACCCTTGTTTTTCAGAACATTAGACTTAATATGACCATGAATATTTTCATGATCATATAGGTTAGAAGGCACTTCCACCTTTCTAAACTTAATAGGGACTGAAAAGTTCAGTGGCTTGACAGGAGCTTTGCCTTTCCTCTTGAATTGGCCAGCCCTGGAGTTACCTTTGAATCCTAATCCTGTCTTACCCTTTTGATTCACAAATTCATCAATCAAGGGTAAGACAGACTTTGGCTTAGAGTAACTAGCCACTAAATTTTTTTCAATTCTTAGTCTGGCCTCCAGACTCTTCACTTGATCATTGGTATAATTAATTGTGCCCATCTGAATAATAGTTATATGTTGGGTACATTGGAAAATGTGTACCTGATTTGAAGAAGCCCAACTTAGCTCAATGATATACATCAAGGTGTATTTGATGTTGTTTTAAGTTGACATGTGCAGGTGGAGAATTGATAAAGTATGCAGAAAAATTCTAAGTCCAAGTGTCGACACAAAGGAAGCAGTGTCGACACACAGAAGAAAATAGTCGACACAACACTGGGAAGCAGTGTCGACACATAGCAGTTAGTCTACAACTACACTGGGAAAAAGTGTCGACACAGAAGAAGTAAGTCGACACAACACTGGGAAATTGTGTCGACACAGAAGAAAAGAGTCGACACAATACTGGGAAATTGTGTCGACACAGAAGAAAAGCGTCGACCTCAACATTGGGAGAATGTGTCGACACAGAAGAGTATAGTCGATCTCAAGATTGTCGACATCATCTGAATGTGTCGACACAGAAGAAAATAGTCGACCTCAAGTTAGTCGACACCAGCAGAATGTGTCGACACATTGTGATTAAGTCGACACATTATAGCAGAGTTAAAAAATGAATGTGTCGACACCTGAAGGCTAAGTCGACACTTACTAAAGTTATGATTCTACAACAACTGTGTCGACACACAGGACTTGTGTCGACACACTGAAGAGTCAAGATCAAGTTATTTGCAGAAGAAGCTGTGTCGACTCAAAGGCAACTTAGTCGACATCACTGAAGACTGTGTCGACACCAAAGTTAATTATGTCGACACAAATAGACAGATGGTCTCGACACTTTCTGACAGACTGTTTCAACAACTTGTGATTCAAGACTAAGGCACAGGACTTGATTAAAGACTTGACAGCTGTGGGTTACCACCGGTTAACTGAAGCTGTCAGACTTGTCAGAAAACGGTTAGAAACCGGATCAGCCGGTTACCATGAAGAATGTCTATAAATAGACAGATTCAGAAGGAGAAAATAATCAACAACATATAGAACTGACCTTTTGAAATACATTGGATCAGAAAGTGGAGAAGGATTACAATTCTACTCATTTCAAGAAAGTGCTAGGCACTTAAGAAGATCTTCTCCGGGAGATCTAAGAAGACTATCTAAGGATAGATCTAAGAAGAGTTCTAATCAGAATTCAGAAGAATCATTCAAAGTTCTGGATAGAGAGAGATCAAGTCAGAATTTGAAGAAGAAGAAAGAATCCACCAGTGGATTCTCAAGAAGCTGTTTGGAATCAACTCAGCTAAGTACATTTTCAAGAAGCTTTGAAGAAGGCTAAGAAACAGTTGATTGCATCAGCTGATCAAGAATTGTCATTGCCTTTTCTCTCTCAACTTTGGCAAGACAATTAAAACAATCTTTTCTATATTTCTGTAGGATCTGTTTATACAGATCTGAGTTGTAAGCCTATGTTATAAAGGCTGAGTGTAGGAGTGTTGAACTCTGAGTGGTAGGGCTGATTGCCTGAGTGTAGGAGAAGGATATTCTCTGAGTTGTAGGCCTTGGGGCAAGGCTGAGGTAGGGCAGTTGTGCCTGAGTTGTAGGAACCAGTTGGGTTCTGAGTTGTAAGATCTATTGATCTGAGATAAGTGGAAGTTTGGCCGAATCTAGCATACTGCTAGATAGGTGAAGGGGGAAAGTGGATGTACCCAGACCTTAGGGAACCACTATAAAACATAGTGCAATCTGTGATGTTTTGTTTTCTGTGATTGCTGTGTTTATTATATTAGTTATTAAATTGAATTCTGCCTAGAAGTTTTAGAAAGAGAAGCAGAACCTATTCACCCCCCCCCCCCCCTCTAGGTGTTTAGGCTGCCTTGAAAGTTAAACTATCAAGTTGTATCAGAGGGAGGTTCCTCAAAAAGGACTTAACAGTCTGAGGTAGATCTGATAGGCAGATTCAAGAATCAAGAAGATGGGTTCTGGAGAGAATCATAAGGAGCTAGGGTCAATGAAATTACCCATATGCAAGAAGGAAATCTTTGGGATCTAGAAAGAAAGAGTCAGATTGTTTATGGAAGCATCTGACCCAAGGATTTACATCACAGTACAGGAAGGCCCCTTCATACCAATGAAGATATCTGTTCTTGATGCAAATATCCAAACACCAAAGACTTATTCTGAAATGACCAAGGATGAAATCATCTTGGCAACCATGGACAAAAGGGCACAGAACATCATTGTCAGTGCCATAGATGATTCAACATTTCAGAATCTGATTCACTGCAAGACCTCCAAGGAGATGTGGGACACATTGATTGTCTACATGGAGGGATCTGAAGAAGTAAGGCTGGACAGAAAATCTATGCTAAATCAGGAGTGTGAAAGTTTTAGACAAGGAAAATCTGATAGCATAACTGAGTGCTATAAGAAATTCTATAGAATTGTGAATGAGCTAATATCCTATGGAAGAGTCTTCAGTACCTATGAACTGAATGACAAATTCTTAAGATCCTTATCAAAGGATTGGGATACAAAGATCTGTGCCATAAGAGAAGTGGCAAAATTGGCAGAGATATCTCCTCCAACTCTGTTTGGAAAGTTGCTATCCTATGAAATGCAACTTATGGTAAGGAAGGAGGAGGAAAGAAACTCAAGAGGAGAGCATAGAGAAAAGACTGTGGCATTTAATGCTGAAGCCACTAGAAAGAATAGGAGGAAATCACCATCTCCTCCTAAGGAAGTTGAAGAAGGTAGTTCTGAAAATTCAGATAAGGGTTCAGTCAGCTGTGATTCAGATGCAGACTTTGCTGCATTCACTAGGCAATTTCAAAGGTTCTTGAAAAAGAAGCAATGGAAGTCTAGGCCTTCCTCATCACAGCAAGTAGATGACTATTATCAGAAGAGAAGGTCATCAAGGAAAGAGAAAAGCAGGTCAAAGCCCAGCAAAGCCACTACTTCAAAGATTGTCTGCTATTGTTGCAATAGGCCTGGACATGTAGTGGCTGATTGTCCTGACAAAAGGAAGGAATCTTCAGAAAAGAAGAAGACTTATCAGAAAGGCAAGAAGGAGAAATCCTTTGTAGCAAAGAAAGATAAAAGTCTGTCAGACCAGTCAACTTCAGAATCAGGATCTGAAGCTGAAGCATATATTGGATTATATGCTGCATCTGAGGAAGAGGAGTTTATGCAGTTGCTAGACTCCATCAATGAACATCAATGCATGGGTTTGATGACAAGATCAGAAGAGGACCTATGCCTGAATCAGTCTGGTTCTAATGAGGTAAACTGTCCTTCTTGTACATCTGTTTGTAATACAAGTGAAGAATCAGCTACATCTGCATCAAGTGATGAAGATGCATCTGGATCTGAAGGAGATGTCTATCAATTGATAGACAAGTATGGGGACCTTTTGCAGGCCCTTAAGAAAAGCAAGAACCTTGTTAAATCACAGGCTCAGGAAATTGCTGATCTAAGGGTTGCAACAACTGAGTTAGAAAAAGTCCTTGATCAAAAGTTAGCTGAAATTGCCAAGCTGAAGAATATAACTATTATTCAGATGGGCACAATTAATTATACTAATGATCAAGTAAAGAGTCTGGAGGACAGACTTAGAATTGAAAGGGATTTAGTGGCTAGTTACTCTAAGCCAAAATCTGTCTTACCCTTGATAGATGAATTTGTCACTCAGAAGGGTAAGGCTGGATTAGGATTTAAGGGTAACTCCAGGGCTGGCAGATTCAAGAGGAAAGGCAAAGCCCCTATTCAGCCACTAAACCTTTCAATAAGGTTTGGTAAGGAGAAAGTGCCTTCTAACATATATGATCATGAAGACATTCAGGATCATATTAAGACAAATGTTCTGAAGAACAAGGGTGTTAAGGCAAGCAGGCCTACCTATGGTCATAAACCCTATGGTTTTAAGAAATCAGTAGGTGAAGTTGCAACAGCACCAGCAATGAACAGAAATGCTTCTGACAAGGATGTATCTAGATCTAGATACAATAAGTTTGAATGTTGGTGCTGTGGCAAGAGGGGTCATTTTGCATTGGACTGCTGGTATAACACAAGTGTTATAAAGAATAAGAGTCTACCTGTTAGAAGAGGTTATGATAACTTTATTAAGGCTAACCTGAACCAAGGACCCAAGACTTACTTGGGTTCTAAGGGTAAGTAATTCTGTATTGCAGGTGAATCCAAGTTACCATGCCCCTATATGGTACTTGGATAGTGGTTGTTCCAGGCACATGACTGGAACAAAGGGGCTGCTGAAGGAGTATTCATCTGTCAAAGATGGACATAAAGTGATCTTTGGTGGATCTGAAAAAGGAGTCATCAAAGGATTTGGTAACATCTCTTCAAACCTAATTACTATCACCCAAGTGGCCTATATAAAAGGTTTAAAACATAATCTAATAAGCATAAGCCAGCTGAGTGATCTTGGATATGACATTTCATTTAGTAAGGATGGATGTCATATCAAAAGGTCAAGTGATCAAGAGATCATATTGACTGGGTATAGGAAGAGAAATGTGTAATGCCTTAATTTTGAATGTGAGAATAAGGCATCCCCCATTTGTCTTGTAGCTGATGACAATGCTTCTCATTGTGTTAAGTGGCACAAGAGATTGGCTCATCTAAACTACAAGACAATTGGCTAACTCTTTAGTAAAGAACTAGTGAGGAATGATCCTCAAGTTAAGTGTATAAAGGAAGGGGTATGCTCAGCTTGTCAAAAGGGCAAGCAGACAAAAACCTCATTTCAAAGCCTTGAAAACAAGGATTCTGTGAGGTGCTTATACCTCTTGCATATGGATCTTTTTGGTCCTATGCCAGTTCACAGTCTAGGTAGGAAGGTCTACACTCTAGTGGTTGTAGATGACTATTCTAGATTTACATGGGTGTTCTTTCTGAGACAAAAATCTGAAACCCCAAGTGTATTATTTAATTTTGTAAAGCAAATTCAGAATGAACTGAATAGTACAGTGGTCAAAATTAGAAGTGACCATGGTACTGAGTTTCAATCTGAAAGCATAATAAACTTGTGTATAGACTTTGGGATTTTCCAAGAGTTCTCCTCACCTAGAACACCTCAGCAAAATGGTATTGCTGAAAGAAAGAATAGAACATTAATTGAAGCTGGTAGAACTCTATTGAGTGACACCTCTCTCCCAGAATATTTTTGGGCTGAGGCAGTTAACACTGCTTGTCATGTCATCAATAGGGCTTCTATCACCAAATGCCACAGAAAGACTCCCTATGAGATTGTGAAAGGCAGAAAACCAAACCTATCCTATTTTAGGATCTTTGGTTGCAAATGCTATATACTTAACAATGGCAAGTCATATTTGACTAAGTTTGCTTGCCAAATCCCAGGATGGGATATTTGTTGGGTACAGCACAAATAGTAAGGCCTATAGAGTCTTCAACTTAACTACTCAAGTTGTTGAAGAATCTGTGCATGTTGTATTTGATGAAACAAGATTAATCAATTGTGAGTTGTCTTGTAGATCAAATGACTCAACAGGTATAAGCAAGAAGATGGACAAGCTCTCCATTGCTGAAGCTTCAAAGGAAGAGGGAGCATTGGAAAATGAAGGCTGCTGTCCAGGGGGAGTACAAGAGATAATGGAAGCTGATGAAAACCAAGAGGAACAGCAGAATGAAGAAGCTGGAGATGCACAACCTGAAGGGAATCTACCTCCAGCTATAAGATATCTAAGAGATCATCCTACTGATCAGATAATTGGTGATCCAAGACAAGGAGTGCAAACTAGAAGCAGAAATCAAAGCACAGTTTTGCATTCTAGTTTCTTGTCCCAAATGGAACCTAAGAAGTTTGAAGAAGCTATCCAAGACCAGCACTGGATTGATGCTATGCAAGAGGAGCTGAATCAATTTAGAAGATGCAAAGTCTGGGAGCTTGTTCCTAAACCAAGAGGCCACAACATAATTGGAACTAAGTGGATCTATAGGAACAAGCTAGATGAAAGTGGAATAATAGTAAAGAATAAAGCAAGATTGGTTGCAAAAGGATACAGGCAGGAAGAAGGGATTGACTTTGATCAAACCTTTGCTCCAGTAGCAAGGCTGGAGGCAATCAGAATGTTCCTTGCCTATGCAGCCTACCAAGACTTCAAAGTATACCAGATGGATGTGAAGTCAGCATTTCTGAATGGTGATCTTAAAGAAGAAGTATATGTAGAGCAGCCATCAGGTTTTGTAGATCCTCTTAAACCTGATTCTGTGTATAAGCTTAGGAAAGCTTTGTATGGGTTAAAACAAGCTCCAAGGGCTTGGTATGAAACCCTGTCTACCTTCCTCATTGAGAATAAATTCTCAAGAGGAAAGATAGACAAAACTCTATTCCTTAGGGAATCCAAAGGAAATATCATCTTAGTCCAGATCTATGTTGATGACATAATCTTTGGATCTACTGAAAACAACCTTTGTAAAAAGTTTGCCAAACTTATGCAAGGGAAGTTTGAGATGAGCAGTATGGGAGAACTTAAGTTCTTCTTGGGACTCCAAGTAAGACAGACTGATGATGGATTGTCCATATCCCAGTCTAAGTTCACCAAAGAATTAATTAAGAAATATGGTATGGAGTCATCCTCCTCCATGAGAACTCCTATGGGAACAAGTATGCCAATATGCAAAGATGAGGCAGGTAAACCTGTTGATGAATCATTGTATAGAGGAATAGTTGGGTCTCTACTATATCTCACTGCTAGTAGACCTGACATTATGTATGCAACATGTGTCTGTGCTAGGTACCAAGCCTGCCCTAAAGAATCTCATTATACTGCAGTCAAAAGGATTCTGAGATATCTAAAGGGCACTCCTACTCTAGGTCTTTGGTACCCTAGGAATAGAGATTTTCAACTAACAGGCTATTCAGATGCAGATTTTGCAGGATGTAGAGAGGATAGAAAGAGTACTACAGGTACTTGTCAATTCCTGGGAGGAAGACTAATATCTTGGAGTAGTAAGAAGCAGACTAGTGTGGCAATTTCCACAGCTGAGTCAGAGTATATTGCTGCTGGAAGCTGCTGTGCACAGCTATTATGGATGCAGCATCAGCTTAAAGATTATGGTATTCAGGTAAGTAGAACACCCCTTTTATGTGATTCTAAGAGTGCTATTTCTATTGCTAATAATCCAGTTTCTCATAGTAGAACTAAGCATATAGAAATCAAATATCATTTTCTTAGAGAACATGTAGAAAAAGGTGACATCTCATTGGAATTTGTAAAAACAGATTATCAAATAGCAGATGTATTTACTAAGCCTTTAGATGAAACCAAATTCAATAAATTCAAAATTGAATTAGGTATGTTAACCATTGATTAATGTATTAAACAAAATCATTAACAATGCTATTGAAGTGGTATATAAGTAAGTAAAAGTAGTAACAACATAATCAAGTGTTAAAAAAGGACACATTGAAGTTACAGAAATTGGCTAAGTAAGAATGTGTCGACACATTCAGTAATAATGTGTCGACTCAGAGAAATTATGTCGACAAGTCAGAAATATTGTGTCGACACAGAGAATATGTGTCGACACTTAAGAGTTTTATTGTCGACTTAACCAGAAATGTAATGTCGACTCAACCAGAATTATGGTGTCGACACTTACAGAATATGTGTCGACACTTGTCCTTAGTGTCGACACAGAATTTCTGTCTTTCTACTATGTATCCAAGGTGTCGACATAACCACAAATTGGTGTCGACACATAGTAGGCTGAAGAAATGTCGAGTTAATAGAAGTTTGTGTCGACACATTCCGTCTGTGTCGACACATTTAGACTGTTTTTGGCGCCTTTTGAACTTCTTTCAACAGAAGCTATAAATAGGTCAAAAGCTCTTTCTGTCGACACGCTTTCAAGGTTTTCAAGACTAAAACCCTGTGTCGACAGTTTATCTTTCTCTCTTCTCTCAAGCTTTCTCGACACAACGATGGCGCCAAGATTGAAGATAACATCAATGAAGGGTATGAGTTGGTGCGCCAGGCCTTTGCAGAGGCGCCGCCTGATGTTCAAGGAGTTATCACCCTTCTCTCTGCATCAGGGTTAGAATTTCTCATTTCAGAACCAACTAAGATCTGGAAGAAGGAGGTGCACGAGTTCTTTATCTCTGCATCAGTCCATTCTACTGGCCTCAAGATTAAGTCTACTGTTCAAGGGAGTAAGGTAAAGATTAACCAAAGAAGTTTAAGAAAAATCTTCCAATTGTAAGTAGTTGAGAATGAAGAGGAAGTTCCTATATCTAAGACAAGGGAAGCCCTTCAATGGTGTGGACTGGACCAAGGATTGAAGATTGGAGCTGCCTTCAACAGGAAGGGTATGAATCAACAAGGGAAATTCTTGTCAGAAGTAATTGGAAAAGTAATCCTCTGCAAGACAGGTGGACATGATAGGATTTCTGCCTATATGTTCAGCCTTATGACCAGGATAGTTTTTACTATTCCCACTGATTGGTCAGGAGTGCTCTTTGACAAGATCAAAGAGGGAATCAAGAAGCCTAACATGGCTAGGATCATAAGCCTGTACCTCACTGGAGTGATTCCTGATGTGATGCAGCAGCTGCAAGGGAGTAAGATTAATCATATGAGAAGAATGGATATGAGACTCTTCTCAAGGTGGGATAGGGTGCTGTCCAAGGATGTGCCTGAAGAGAGCAGGCCAGACACCCCTGTGAAATCCCCTATAGAAAATCAAGAATCTGAACAAGTACAAGAAGATCCACTGAGGACACAGCTTGACTCAACTGTGGTCCAGGAAGTATCAACACCTGCACAGATGCAGGGGGAGCCAGTTTCCACTCCTGCTCCAAAGGTATCTACTCCTGCTTAGGTATAGGGGGAGCTAATGTATTTTCCTATAAAAGACATTGCTCATATTCTTATTACTGCACAGGTTCAGGGGGAGCTAGTGTCCACACCTACTCCTGACACTACAAATATTGAGATGCAAGTCCAAGAGGAAGCACAGTTAAACATATCTCAAGATTTAACTGCTGCAGAAGTGACCACTCAACTGGAATTTACTATGGAGGAGTTATTCCCAGATGTTGATACTGCTACTGATAAAGAAGGAGGTGGACCAGATATTGAGAAGTCCATAGGAATGGACATTGATCAGGAAGCTGCTGTGGAAACACAGGTTGAGGATGAGCCAGTGGATGTTGAAGCTGAGCAACAACTCCTTGGAACAGATATAATTCATCATCCACAAGAAAGAATTCATGTAGATACTTCCTCTGAAACAGAAACTGAAGATGCCAGGATGGCAAAGAAAAGAAAACTTGTTGTCTTTAAGAGAAGAAGCAAGAACTATAAGCAGGCTTTACAGACCACAACTCCACAAGTTTCTCCAGCCTTTGATTACAATAAATTCATGATAGATCTTCAAGTAAAATTGGATGAACAAAGGATGGCTATGGAAAAGTATGTTGATGAGAATAGCAAGTCACTTCAGTTTGACTTAGCTCAAGATATCAAGTCCATCCAATTTCAAGTCAACATGCATAAAACTGAAATGACAGATTGCTTCCACAAGGGTGGCAATGCTGTGGTTTATCTGGCTAAACAACAGGAGGCTATTTCTACAAAGGTGGATGATATTGCTTTGAAGCAAAGTTATGTTTTGTAAAATCAAATTAGAATGAATGAGAATTTAACTGAATCTCATAATGAGATTATTGAGGAGGTCAAGAAGATTGTTCCAGGTCTGCCTGCAGATAGAGCCAAAGAAATGGAAGAATTTGATAAGAATTTTCAGGCTGCTATTGCATCTGTTAAGACTGCCATCACAACCTCTCAAAAGGAAATATCTGAAAAGCTTCAAAAGTTAAGACCATTTTTCAAAGAGGGAGTGAATTATTTGGATGGCCAAATTCGATTTCAAAAGGAAGATTTAAGAGATCATGTATCTAGAGAAGCCATAAAGGGGGAGAGGATGCTAATTCATGCAGGCTCTGAGCACACCAAGTGGGTGACCAATAGCATACGAGCCACTTTGGGATATCCCCCATTGTGTGATGATGCTATGGTAGCTGAGTCAGGAATACAATCTAATCTACTTGAAGGCAATCAACCTGAGGTTGCCCAAGTTGCCCAAGTCATATACCCCCCTCCAGATTTTGACTTGATTGATCAGAAAGTTCAAGAAATGTATAGTCCTCCAAAGGAGGTTACTAACATTGTCTTTGGAAAGGTTGATAAGCCTGAGGCTACTCTGAAAGAACAGTAGGATGCTCTATTGGCAAAGAAGAAATTCAGAGAGCAGGCTGTACTGAAGCCAGATTATGAGCAGTGGAGTCCTACTTCAAGGAACATAATACTCACTGCATGGAAAGCTGTACAGGATAAAGTTCATGAGAGAGGGAAGTGGTACAATGAAATTGAATGGCAGAAGTATGAGGCAAGGCAAGAGGCAATTGTACAATTCAGAAGGAAAGCCAAGCTGGGAAGACTGCCATCAGATGCTAAGGAGCCAAGCAAATACTTCCCAAAGCCTTTTCATTATTTTGAAAGGCAAAGGATCAAGGAAGAAGCTCAGAAGAAGGCTGATCTTAAAGGAAAGAAGATAGCTGAAGAATCAGAAGCTCCTGTGACAGCTACAATTCAGTCTGGCAAAGGGATTATGATTAGAGAGCCTGATCAATCCTGATTTTGTTTTAAATATTTTGTAATGTTGTGATGTAATCATCAAATGTAAAACTTTGTAATCAAACATTACCCTGTTATAAACAAAATGTTGTTTGGCATATTATAATGTGCATTCTGTGATGATTGATTCTGAATTATTCTATGTTATGTTTTGTTTATATTTAAAGTATTCCTGCTATGTCATTAATCATCATTTAGTACTGTTTATAAATGGTGTATATCATTGGCTATAGGGGTTATGACTTCTCCAAATAGGGGGAGATTGTTGGGTACATTGGAAAATGTGTACCTGATTTGAAGAAGCCCAACTTAGCTCAATGATATACATCAAGGTGTATTTGATGTTGTTTTAAGTTGACATGTGCAGGTGGAGAATTGATAAAGTATGCAGAAAAATTCTAAGTCCAAGTGTCGACACAAAGGAAGCAGTGTCGACACACAGAAGAAAATAGTCGACACAACACTGGGAAGCAGTGTCGACACATAGCAGTTAGTCTACAACTACACTGGGAAAAAGTGTCGACACAGAAGAAGTAAGTCGACACAACACTGGGAAATTGTGTCGACACAGAAGAATACAGTCGACACAATACTGGGAAATTGTGTCGACACAGAAGAAAAGCGTCGACCTCAACATTGGGAGAATGTGTCGACACAGAAGAGTATAGTCGATCTCAAGATTGTCGACATCATCTGAATGTGTCGACACAGAAGAAAATAGTCGACCTCAAGTTAGTCGACACCAGCAGAATGTGTCGACACATTGTGATTAAGTCGACACATTATAGCAGAGTTAAAAAATGAATGTGTCGACACCTGAAGGCTAAGTCGACACTTACTAAAGTTATGATTCTACAACAACTGTGTCGACACACAGGACTTGTGTCGACACACTGAAGAGTCAAGATCAAGTTATTTGCAGAAGAAGCTGTGTCGACTCAAAGGCAACTTAGTCGACATCACTGAAGACTGTGTCGACACCAAAGTCAATTATGTCGACACAAATAGACAGATGGTCTCGACACTTTCTGACAGACTGTTTCAACAACTTGTGATTCAAGACTAAGGCACAGGACTTGATTAAAGACTTGACAGCTGTGGGTTACCACCGGTTAACTGAAGCTGTCAGACTTGTCAGAAAACGGTTAGAAACCTGATCAGCCGGTTACCATGAAGAATGTCTATAAATAGACAGATTCAGAAGGAGAAAATAATCAACAACATATAGAACTGACCTTTTGAAATACATTGGATCAGAAAGTGGAGAAGGATTACAATTCTACTCATTTCAAGAAAGTGCTAGGCACTTAAGAAGATCTTCTCCGGGAGATCTAAGAAGACTATCTAAGGATAGATCTAAGAAGAGTTCTAATCAGAATTCAGAAGAATCATTCAAAGTTCTGGATAGAGAGAGATCAAGTCAGAATTTGAAGAAGAAGAAAGAATCCACCAGTGGATTCTCAAAAAGCTGTTTGGAATCAACTCAGCTAAGTACATTTTCAAGAAGCTTTGAAGAAGGCTAAGAAACAGTTGATTGCATCAGCTGATCAAGAATTGTCATTGTCTTTTCTCTCTCAACTTTGGCAAGACAATTAAAACAATCTTTTCTATATTTCTGTAGGATCTGTTTATACAGATCTGAGTTGTAAGCCTATGTTATAAAGGCTGAGTGTAGGAGTGTTGAACTCTGAGTGGTAGGGCTGATTGCCTGAGTGTAGGAGAAGGATATTCTCTGAGTTGTAGGCCTTGGGGCAAGGCTGAGGTAGGGCAGTTGTGCCTGAGTTGTAGGAACCAGTTGGGTTCTGAGTTGTAAGATCTATTGATCTGAGATAAGTGGAAGTTTGGCCGAATCTAGCATACTGCTAGATAGGTGAAGGGGGAAAGTGGATGTACCCAGACCTTGGGGAACCACTATAAAACATAGTGCAATCTGTGATGTTTTGTTTTCTGTGATTGCTGTGTTTATTATATTAGTTATTAAATTGAATTCTGCCTAGAAGTTTTAGAAAGAGAAGCAGAATCTATTCACCCCCCCCCCTCTAGGTGTTTAGGCTGCCTTGAAAGTTAAACTATCATTATATTCTTCAGCTTGGCAATTTCATTTAACTTTTGATCAATTACTTTCTCTAACTCAGTTGCAGCTACCCTTAGTTCAGCAATTTCATGAGCCTGAGATTTAACCAGGTTCTTGCTTTTCTTAAGGGCCTGCAACAAGTCCCCATACTTATCTATCAATTGATAGACATCTCCTTCAGATTCAGATGCATATACATCACTTGATGCAGATATAGCTGATTTTGTACTTGTACTACAAACAGATTTCATAGAAGGACATTGTACCTTATTAGGACCAGACTGATTCTGGCATATGTCCTCTTCTGATCCTGCCATCAGTCCCATGCACTGATGATCCTCTTGTTCATTGATGGAGTCTAGCAACTGCAGAAACTCCTCTTCTTCAGATATAACATATAGTCCAATATATGCTTCTGCTTCAGATTCTGACTCTGAAGTTGACTGATCTGTTAGGCTCTTATCCTTCTTTGCAACAAAGGATTTCTCCTTCTTGACCTTTTTATGAGTCTTATTCTTGTCTGAAGACTCCTTTCTCTTATCAGGACAGTCAGCCACTACATGTCCAAGTCTATTGCAATAATAGCAGACAATCTTTGAAGTAGTAGCCTTACTGGGCTTTGATCTGCTCTTTTCTTTCCTTGATGACTTTTTCTTCTGATAATAGTCACCAACTTGCTGTGAAGTAGAGGGCTTAGACTTCCACTGTTTCTTCTTCAAGAACCTCTGGAATTGCCTTGTGAATGCAGCAAAGTCTGCATCTGAATCACAGCTTTCTGAACCCTGATTGTCTGAATTTTCTGAACTGACTTCTGCAATTTCCTTAGGAGGGGATGATGATATCCTCCTATTCTTTCTGATGGATTCTGCACTGAATGCCACAGTCTTTTCTCTATGCTCTCCTCTAGAATTCTTTTCCTCCTCCTTCCTCACCAAAAGTTGCATTTCATAGGATAGTAGCTTTCCAAACAAGATGGGAGGAGAGATCTCTGCCAATTTAGCCACTTCTCTTATGGCACAGATCTTTGTGTCTCAGTCCTTTGTTAAGGATCTCAAGAATTTGTCATTCAGTTCATAAGTACTGAAGACTCTTCCATAGGACATTAACTCATTCACAATTCTATAGAATTTCTTGTAGCACTCAGTTATGCTATCAGATTTTCCTTGTCTAAAACTTTCATATTCCTGATTGAGCATAGATTTCCTGTCCTGTCTTACTTCTTCTGATCCCTCCATGTAGACAATCAATGTGTCCCACATTTCTTTGGAGGTCTTGCAGTGAATCAGATTCTGAAATGTTGAATCATCTATGGCACTTACAATAATATTCTGTGCTCTTTTATCCAAGGTTGCCAAAATGATTTCATCCTTGGTCATTTCAGAATAACTCTTTGGAGTTTGAATATTAGCATCAAGAACTGATACCTTCATTGGAATGAAGGGTCCTTCCTGAACTGTGATGTATATTCTTGGGTCAGATGCCTCCATAAACAACCTGACTCTTTCTTTCCAAATTCCAAAGATTTCCTTCTTGCATATGGGTAATTTCATAGACCCTAGCTCCTTATGATTCTCTCCAGAACCCATCTTCTTGAATCTTGATTCTGCCTTTCAGATCTACCTCAGACTGTTAAGTCCTTTTTGAGTAACCTCCCTCTGATACCACTTGATAGTTTTACTTTCAAGACAACCTAAACACCTAGAGGGGGGGGGGGTGAATAGGTTCTAATTGCTTGTTCAATTTTTTAGGCAGAATTCAATTACAAAAATTAAAACATCCAGCACAGCATTCACAAACATTTAATCATCACAGATTGCACAATGTTTTATAGTGGTTCCCCAAGGTCTGGTTACATCCACTTTCCCCCTTCACCTATCTAGCAGTATGCTAGATTCGGCCAAACTTCCACTATTCTCAGATCCTCAGATCCTATAGCTCAGAACCTGGATAGGTTCCTACAACTCAGGCACAACAGCCCTACCTCAGCCTTTCCACAAGGCCTACAACTCAGAGAAGAACCTTCTCCTACACTCAGGCAAACAGCCCTACCACTCAGAGATCAACTATCCTATACTCAGCCTTTATATCACAGGCTTACAACTCAGATCTGTGTAAAACAGATCCTACAGAAATTTAGAAAAGAAGTTTTAATATCTTGCCTTTATTGAGAGAGAAGAGGACAAGACAATTCTTGATCAGCTGATGAAATCAACTGAATCTGAGCTTTCTTCAAAGCTTCTTGAATCTGAACTTAGCTGAGTTGATTTCCAAACAGCTTCTTGAGAAACCACTGATGGCTTCCTTCTTCTTCTTCAAAATGGGTGGATCTCTCTCTATCCAACACCTTTGATGATACTTCTGAATTCTTGTTAGAACTCTTCTTAGATCGATCCTGAGATCGTCTTTTTAGATCTTCTGATGAAGATCTTCTTTAGTGTATTACACCTTCTTGATTTGATTTCTCAATTTGATTGCCAAAGTTCAATCTTCTCATTCATGTCTTTACTTCTCTCTGAATCTGTCTATATATAGATCTTCTTAATGGTAACCGGCAGATCCGGTTTATAACTGTCTTCTGACAAGTCTGACACCATCAGTTAACTGGCTGCAACTCACAGCTGTCAAGTCTTCAAACAGATCCTGTGCCTTAGTCTTGGTCAACAATGTGTTGAGAGAGACTGTCAGGAAGTGTCGAGACCAACTGTCTGTATGTGTTGACACAAGTAACTTTGGTGTCAACACAGCCTTTAATGATGTCGACAAGTTTGCCTTTAAGTCGACACATCTTCTTCAGAGAATAACTTGGTCTTGACTTTGCAGTGTGTCGACACAAGTCCTGTGTGTTGACACAGTTGTTGTAGATTCAGAACTCAGTATTTGTTGACTTAGTCTTCTGGTGTCGACACAAGTATTGTCGACTTCTGCCAATGTGTGTCGACTCTGTCTCATTGTGTCGACACAGCCTCCCAGTGTCGACACAAATATGGTCGACTATCTTTCTCTGTGTGTCGACACTACTTCCCAGTGTCGACACAAATGTGGTCGACTATCTTCCTGTGAGTCGACACTGCTTCCCAGTGTCGACACAAATGTGGTCGACTATCTTTCTCTGTGTCGACACAGCTTCCTTCAAGTGTCGACACAAATATTCTGAAGTGTCGACACTGTTTCTTCAAGTGTCGACACATGGACTTAGAATATCTTTCTGCATTCTTTAACACCTCTTCACCTGCACATGTCAACTTAAAACAACATCAAATACACCTTGATGTATATCATTGAGCTAAGTTGGGCTTCTTCAAATCAGGTACACATTTTCCAATGTACCCAATAGATATACTCCATACTTTAAAATCTATGAGTCATATTTACGACAACCTTATCGGTGTAAAAATATTCCCGTCCCAAATGGGTATCTTCTGAACTTGAATTCCTATCCGACCCTCGGTGTTTGTCTCGGTGGTTGTCTCTAGGTAATCTTATTACTGGTACGAGGATTGAGACTATGTGTCTTCTACCATTCTACTAATGGATTATTGGTCTCAATTCTCCTTAAAGCAGTCCTACCAGTTTGAGTAATGGACTGTAGGGTCACCTGAGTTTATGTTTTAGGTTGTCATTCTCATGTTAAACTCCTCCTTTATTCTCTTTGGGTATCTCCTTACCTTAACCAAGTTCATATCGAAGGTCTATTTCTGACTAAGGCATACTATAAGTTGTCATGGTTAGTCATGAGTCCTAGTGGGTTGAGTCTAACTCGTTGGCTAGAGAACTATAAAATGACATCTTCGAGCCGAAGGTGCTCCCTACTGGGGCAGGGTTTGTCGTAGGCTACAAAGATGAATTCCAATTAATGAAGAAGTGGACATTAACATGTGATTTCCCTTATAGGCACACCACTGCTTCCGCTGGTAGTTTGTCCTCAAACTGAGCTCGCGCGGGGGTGACCCAGGGTTAGTGGACTTCTACTTTTCCGATCGAGGTTTCCCTATGATAGCACTTGTAAGACCCCATTTTTTTCATTTTAAACCACTGGGTCTTAGGCCCAAAACCACCGCTTTGTGGTGACATCATCACGCCCAGGTCATCACTACAAAATGCCGATTCTGCTGGCCATATCGATCGCAGAAGTGTAGAATAAAGTATAAGAGTAAGAATGAACTCAAAACTAGTCCACCAGAATCACATGTATATAAAATAAATATCCACGAAGGGAGAGTCCACAATAATAATAATAAAGTTACTGTAAATAGGGCTCATGCCCGATACATCGAATCCTCACTACGGGTCACCCATCGCGGAAGAAAAACTAAAATATCTACTAATGATCGGAACTCACTGTCCCAGCTGTCTGAGCTCTGGTACAAGACTTTCCCGTCTCCAAGTGTGTCGTCCTCCGGGGTTACATCTCCAGTTCGGTTTCACGATCCCCTAAAATGATTTTGTCCGAAAACCGTTAGTCTAAAAGACTAAGTCCTATTATCCCCCACCCCTCCCCCATGGCTTGATGCAGGCCTCCCCTACGCGATGCTAAAATGGAGAATAACAAAAGGAAAAGCCTAAGGGGAATTAGAGCGAACACCAAACGCGCTTCTAAAACAACCTAAGTTGCATTTCAACGAACACGCGGCGTGCGTGCAAAGTTGGAAATTTCGGCAGCATTTCCTTTGTAATTGCGCGATCTCACAACGGGGAAAGTCTCACCCAAACCTGCACGAGCATACACAAATACATATAACACATCCTAACCATACATCTAGCATCGCATCAACCACATTTCCATTCACAAAGAGGGCGTTCCGGACTAAAATTACAATTCGGAAAGTAGTCCGATTATCCCTCAAAACAAAACCAAACGAGGATATACCAAATCCTCTTGATCCGTCCGAAACCAAAGGCTAAACCAACCCCGGCTTGCAAATGTCCAAGGGGACCTACCCTTACGGAAAATCTTCGCGAAATCGGATAGGAATGCAATATAATTTCAGATTTTTCATAAGCAAGGTTAAGTCAATAATTAGGATAAATCTTTGAAATCCAAATCTCCACCATTCTCACACATACAAGATGAAACCACAATAATAATTAGGGGATAGGAAAGCGTTATCCAACTCTGAATTTTAGAGGGGAGGAGAGGAGGAGGAGCAAGAGAACGTGGAAGAGTCACACTTCCAAAATAGGTCACCGGAGTCGCACCGGATGAAGAAGAGACGAGCCACCTTCGTCGGAGTCACACCGGAGGAGGAAGGAGATAGCCGGAGCAGCAAGAAACAGCCCACGGGAGGGGGCGGCAGCAGCAGCTGGCGGGTTTCCTGGCGTCGGAATCGGCCAAGCCGTGAGGATCGGGAAAGGAGGGGGGCGGGCAGCAGGAGGCCGAACACTTAGATAGAGTTTTTTTTCTTCTTCAATTCTATTTCCCTACTCCACAAACATGAATATATATAATGAGCTACACCAATCCATCATCACCCCTCATCACACTCAAATAAATCCTAGCCACTAAAATGTTTAACAACATAAACAACATAATAAAAACTAATAATTTTAGAACCTATAAATTATAAGCCTAATAAAAGATAATTAAACGATTATGCGTATAATATTATTTCAAAGATGAAATAACATTATATTCATAACGAAGCGACGAAATGCCGCGGCGGTGGTGGTGATGGTTGCGGCGACGGTAGCGGTGACGGTTGCGGCGGCGGTTGCGGCAATGTTCGTCAACGTCAACGAACAAGTAGCGGTGGCGGTCAAACGAGAACTCCATGTCGGCATGAACGAATGGCGGGGGGTCCTCGCCATCAATCCTCCCCCGCTCAAAATCACTCATCACCGATGAGTGGCAATGGAGGGAATAGCAGGAGACAACAACATCCACAAGTAGCGTAGCCGGAGCGGACATCCACGGGGCAGGACAAGCAGTGAGGGCATCCGCAATAGAACATAACCTGTCAAGGCCAAACACAGCAGGAAACCTCATAGGTGCGTCAGCATAAAGAAAAACAGCACAGATCTTACCATCCAATGCGAGAACCGGTAAACCCAAATGGAAGAGCGACACGGGAAAAATCTCACCTCTCAACCCACGAGAATTTGAAGTGGAAGAGAGAAATGTTGGGGAAAGCCGCTCAGATGGAGACCAGATTTGCAAAATTAAATCCGAAAAATTGAAATGCGGTGAAAAACTGATTGCATCATAAAAATCCAAAGAAATTGCATTAAACCCAAAATTCGTGAAAATCTCTAAAGGGTCGGCGCTCCAATGTAATACTTTTGTTACGGAACCCGAAGGTATCCACTCGGGGGCTAACCAGACGAAATTAGAATCGACAATTCCGCAGTCAGATGCTCTCGAAGGTGAATGGGCGTGGAAGTGATGCAACTCATAGACACTGGCATAAGGCGATGATATGTTTACATGCAGTTCGTACCAGGATGGACGCAAGATATGTGCAAGTTGATTTGGCGGCTAACAATGTCGTGAGGACACCATATCAATAGGCACAGTCGCCGTGAAATCATACGCAGTCGCAAATAAAAACATGCCCGCCGGCGGATACTCACTAATACACAGCTCACTAGACATCTCAAGCGGAGGGGCTAATAACGACGATTTAACTACGCGGATTGGACTAAATAAAATCAAGGTGCGTCCTAACAAGTCCGCTAACCGATCCAACAGGACGGGTCCCTCGCAAGGTAAATCTCTCCACTCAGTAGGTATTTCATAACAGCGTAGACTATGGCTAGCGGATCCCCGTCCTAAAATGATATCCAATGTAGGCACACAAACAGGAGGGAGGGTCGGTAAAATCGAGCCCGGGACTAAATCCAAATCCAAATGAATCTCACTCAATGGTTACTCAAACAAGGGGCAATCATCCGGGAAACTCACGTCCGGGCAATCATCAAAAAAATCGTCCAAAGATACCCTTCCCTCAGGAGGAAACTCATCCAAAATAGTAATTGAGAAATCCTCAATCTCGGGCTCCTCAGATAGCTCAGATCGGACCGCAGAAAGATCAGGTCGAGGCTCACTCAAAATAGGGATCAGAGACTCGAGAGGGTACTCAATAGTAGGGTGATCTGAAACATCACTATCATGACACGTAGTGGCTAAAGGGGTACTCTCACAAGTCGAAATATGATTATCATCCCAAGAATCATCATCCAAGTCGCTAGGATATCCATTCTCCTCATCGTCAGATAAATCTGCCTCGCCCTCAGTGGCGGGCTCAGACGTCGAAGATAAAAGAGCCAAAGCTCTAGGCTTAGTGGGGCACTCTACGGCATAGTGGCCAATCGCTCCACAAGCATAACATGTAGCGCTCTCCTTGCAATTCTTAACTATCTTCCTATGCTCAACTCGCGGTTTTGGAGCATCCCTAGTAATGACTATGACAGGTGGCGGGACAGTGGTCCTAACCTTTTCCCTCTCCCTAACGGTAGGGGTAGGGGTACTCAAAATGGTAAGATCCTTTTGGGACAAAGATCTAACGCGTGGCCTATCGTCACTCTTATAATCAGAAAGGGGTGTAGTGTCCTGGCGGGGTGAGATAACATCATGAGACGTCCTCATACAGGAGTATGGGGGAACGTGCTTGCTCGGTATAGGCAAAATCTCAGGCGGCGCTACACTCGGATAACCAGAAGACTGAGAACGGCAGTATGAGGGATAATACTCATCTGTTAACAAATTCTTCATAAGTTGCCAACCTATGGGAAAAGCCCCATTCTCTATCCTCAGACGACGCTCCTCATTTAGCCAGAATATTTTGGCGCGCCCAAACAATTTCATTCGTGCTACCCGCACCTTATCCGCATCATTCAGCGTATACCACTCAAAATAATATTCAATCTCCATGACCCAGTCCTAGAAGACTTGGGGGTCCCCCAATCCATCGTAGGAAGGAACATTGGTCCTAATCTGTGGCCTAGGGGCATCAAGATGCGGTGTCGGAAGCCGACCTCCAAGTTGTGCTAACATATCTCTTATGTCATCACATTGGCGGTTCATTTCCTTGCGAAGGTCACCAACCGAGGAACATGTGGGAAGGGGACTCCCAACGTGTTCCATGACGGACTAACGGAAAAAGATTCCAATTAGGGAAAAAAACACTAAAACCTTTTTTTTTGTTTTTATATAACTAAAAATAAAAATTTTAAAATGAACGGAACGAACCTAAGTGCAAGTGGGGGGTAGCATGGAAAGAGCGGATCGTTGCCAATTAGGAAATTGACAAACCTCCCTCTGATACCAAATTGATGCAGGCCTCCCCTACGCGACGCTAAAATGGAAAATAACAAAAGGAAAAGCCTAAGGGGAATTAGAGCGAACACCAAACGCGCATCTAAAACAACCTAAGTGGCATTTCAACGAACACGCGGCGTGCGTGCAAAGTTGGAAATTTCGGCAGCATTTCCTTTGTAATTGCGCGATCTCACAACGGGGAAAGTCTCACCCAAACCTGCACGAGCATACACAAATACATATAACACATCCTAACCATACATCTAGCATCGCATCAACCACATTTCCATTCACAAAGAGGGCGTTCCGGACTAAAATTACAATTCGGAAAGTAGTCCGATTATCCCTCAAAAAGAAACCAAACAAGGATATACCAAATCCTCTTGATTCGTCCGAAACCAGAGGCTAAACCAACCCCGGCTTGCAAACGTCCAAGGGGAACTACCCTTACGGAAAATCTTCACGAAATCGGATAGGAATGCAATATAATTTCAGATTTTTCATAAGCAAGGTTAAGTCAATAATTAGGATAAATCTTTGAAATCCAAATCTCCACCATTCTCACACATACAAGATGAAACCACAATAATAATTAGGGGATAGGAAAGCGTTACCCAACTTTGAATTTTAGAGGGGAGGAGAGGAGGAGGAGAGGAGGAGGAGCAAGAGAACGTGGAAGAGTCACACTTCCAAAATAGGTCACCGGAGTCGCACCGGATGAAGAAGAGCCGAGCCACCTTCGTCGGAGTCACACCGGAAGAGGAAGGAGATAGCCGGAGCAGCAAGAAATAGCCCACGGGAGGGGGAGGCAGCAGCAGCTGGCGGGTTTCCTGGCATCGGAATCGGCCAAGCCGTGAGGATCGGGAAAGGAGGGGGGCGGGCTGCAGGAGGCCGAACACTTAGATAGGGTTTTTTTTCTTCTTCAATTCTATTTCCCTACTCCACAAACATGAATATATATAATGAGCTACACCACTCCATCATCACCCCTCATCACACTCAAATAAATCCTAGCCACTAAAATGTTTAACAACATAAACAACATAATAAAAACTAATAATTTTAGAAACTATAAATTATAAGCCTAATAAAAGATAATTAAACGATTATGAGTATAATATTATTTCAAAGATGAAATAACATTATATTCATAACGAAGCGACGAAATGCCGCGGCGGTGGCGGTGACGGTTGCGGCGATGGTAGCGGTGACGGTTGCGGCGACGGTGGCGGCGGCGGTTGCGGCAACGTCCGTCAACGTCCACGAACAAGTAGCGGTGGCGGTCAAACGAGAGCTCCATGTCGGCACGAACGAATGGCGGGGGGTCCTCGCCATCATGGCTCCTAGGCACCAGCGGGGAGAAGGAGAGGAAAGGTAATGAAGGTTGAGAATAACAAAGGTGGCAGGTGGCGGCGGAACTAATATAGCAATTCTTTGTAAACATGTAGTAGTAACAAAAGCACGTAGAGTAAGCATAAGTATACGAAGGAAAAATATGAAACATGTAACCATAACTTATAAGAATGCCCAGACAGACTTATAAGTTAAGGGATCTTCTACAAGGCTCCCATCGTATAAAAAGTCCTATACCAATTTATATGATGGGGTGTCGGTTTACAAGCAAGCAATATTTATCATAGGAAAATAACCATAATTTATGAGCATGCTCACGCAAGCTTATAAACTAAGAGGTCATTTTGCAGGGCCTATTGTATAAAAAGTCCCATACTAATTTATACAATAGGATTCTAGGGTTATATGTAATGATTATGCTATATCATTCTAGTATGTTATAATGTGAGTTATACAAATACAACACCCACCCAACTCTGTGCACACAGACCTTTAGTTCCCCCTTTCTGAAGCCTAACCTCCCAGGATACCTCCGTAGTGGCAAATGGAAGCAGTGGATTGGGCCTCGCGCACCTCTTAACCTATATCAGTATTACCAGTCATACCTATTTTATGCCTCAACGCTGGTGCACTAAGCATAGCTCCTGCGTACTCTTGCTTGCTGGCACACCAGACTTAATTTGGCTAAGTGTAAAACCACACCCGCCAAGTCAACGTACTAGTGTCGGTGCGACGACTCTCAAATACTGAAGACCCACCACCTTATATCTTATGCACATGCAATATTAATGTATTATCCACCGAGCTAAAGCTCCCCGGACTATTCCGTCCGTCACAACCAACAACCGAGCCAAAACTTCCCGGACTATCCTGTCCGTCACAATTATCAACCGAGCCTTTGGCTCGCCGTGCTATCCTGCCCATTTCAACAACCACCGAGCCTACCGCCCGGGAGACCCAACCTAACTCCCAAAACACCGGGGAGTGTGAGTGTGAGTTTAATCCTAATTACACTAGTTACTCTTTAACATTTATTATTCTTACGGTTTAGGTTTGTGAAGGACTGCCCCCGGCATACCCGATGAATGGTTCTCAAAGGGCACTAGGAAATATGATTGTAGCTGAAGCCCATCATTCCCTTTCGCAAGGAACTTACTTTTATTGGTTATTACCCATTACCCGATCCCTTTTATATTACTTTTGATCTAATCCTAGCGTATTAAGACTCTTTCTCTCTCTACCGGGATGACGATGTTTTGTCGACCCCGAGCACCACCTACATTAGTCAACCTCTCTTTATTCCTCATTATAACTCCTGATGATGAACTCAATATACTTTATCATAACCAACAACCTGAAACCCTCACATCCTAGTTCATTCTTCACCCTATCTCAATTTCTGCAGTTTTACTATATGTAGTCCACCCTAAGCTATATGATATACATCATGGGAGGTACTCCAAATATTCATCCAAAAGCCCTAAAATATTTATTGAGGGTCTACCATGATATTTTCAGTCTAAATCCAGAAATTTATAATTTTATAATTAAACTTGATATTTAATTAATTTTTATTGAAATTAATCCATGGCTGATTTGAACATGAAGTACTAGATTTACTTAGGGTCTGACCATGCAAAAATTATGAACACTGTAGGATTATAAGATATTAGTGAATACTAAATATCATAATCTTTCATAAATAAGTTAACCTCTAAATATTTAAACCAAAATAATTCATATAAATAAGGGTATTGAAGGAAGTACCAAAAATAGTAGTCCAAAAATTCCTCAAAAATTAACAATGCTACATTATGATCATAAAACTTCACTGCCTAAGTTTCATGAAACTCCCAAGTCAGTAAAGCAGGTAAAAGATTATCCTAAGAAAACCATCATAAGGCACTTTATGAAGACACACCCTTGTAATCTCAATTAAACAACATTTAACAATTTTTTCATGCTTATATATGCCCTAACATGTTCCTTAACTAAGTATCACAATTTTTCAGCAAGCTATAATATTTATTTCCTATTTATCAAGGTAAGGTGCATTAATTTACTTTACAAAGAAAGTACTACAAATAAAACTTCAACCACTCCAAATAAACTACTGGTGCAACTAAATAACATTTGATTAGCTATTCCAAAATTTCAAGCCATTTTAACACATATACATTATATTTTCAACATTAACATCAAAAAGGGCAATATGGAAGCTACTACTACAAGGATGATCTACTGATCTCTAAACACCCTAAGATAAATACCAAAGGTTAATCATACTATGAAATTAATCATACAAAAATATCATCAAGATTCAAGGTCATTTGACCCATAAGAAAATTTCTAGGGTTTAAAGTCCTAAATACTTATTAAGTAGTTTATGTGGGTTGCATATGTCTAAATACCACCATAACCTCTCCTAGGGCATTTCACAACCCTAGGATCACATGGACTACTCCCCAAGTCCATTCAATAACATAACCCCTATGTCCTTCACAAGCCCCCAAAGTTCAACCTTAGGGTAAGAACTACGGTCCTAGGGAAAATCAACCCTAATCCACCCCATAACCCATATGAGGGGGGGGGGGTCTAATGTCTTAAAAAATTAGTGGCCCAAGTTTAAGCCTCTGTTGAGGTGATTTGGCCACTTAAACCCACAAGGTGGCTTTTGACCAAAATACCCTTCTTAGGGCAAGGCTATGGTTTGCTAAAAGCCCAGCCTAAACATCACCAAATGATATGAAAATTTATACAGAGGCATATACCGAAACCAAGAACCTTTTACCAAAATTTGGGAGCATTTAGTCGTCATTAGATCCCTTAATTAATTTAATCATGGTTTATTAAAAATTAAAAAAACTATAGGAAAACAATATCAAAAAATTCTCATTTTTGGATATTGTGTTGGTATTGGTGAGATTAACCCCCAGTCCAAATTTCAAATCATTTGGAATGCTAGATTGGTGGGAGCACTCAAACCAAACTCTAATCAAGCCTATGTATGGACCTCACAAAAATGGGTGTTGTGGTCAAACCACTTTACCCAAATGGGTTCAACCAAATTTTAAACTAAAGTACACTTCAAGGGCTCCAATTTTCATGTTGGCCACTGTTTCTGTAGATGGGCCTAGGTATTTTTAATATTGTATTTAAGACAGCCCAGTAAATAGGACAGAAAATTCAGAAATAAAAACTAAAAAAAAAGAAATAGTCCAGCACCGATTTTAAAGCAAATCCAATGCATCCTGGTCATCTTGTTCCTCAAGCCAAGGGCTGTGATCATCCCGACCCGGAGCTTCTTCCAAGCCATTTTCCCAGGCACCCGGCCACCTCCATGGCAGGCCACCACCGCCACCACCTTCGTTGTGGGGGCTATCGCCGGGCGGCGGCACGGCCGTCGGAGGGGTGGTTTCCAGCAAAACCGACCACTCCATTTTTTCGGAAAAACCATGGAAAAATCATCACCCGATCTGGCTCATTTGAGCCCGGTTTTCATCCTAAAAGATTCCTAAGATCTATCCGTAGGAATAGAGGAGGACCTTCAACCGTGCTTGCCGACGGGTTTGGTGGTGGTGCGCCATGGCCGAATTTTGGAGTTTCGTGTATATTACAACCGTGCAGTGGGAGGGCTTAATTTCTCCAGCAAAAAGGTGGAAACTTCTGCTCTTTGCCAAGGGAAGCTTTTAAGGTCATCAAATGGGGGAGGGGAAGGCCTAGGCTTCAAAGCCATTTATGGCCATGAAAGGGAATTTCAGCCATAGAGAAAATCCCTAGAAATTCACCTTCCCTTGGTCCCAATTCATTTGGAAACTCCTCAAAACTGATAGAGGAGATGAAAACTAATTAATTTGTGAAGAATGGAAGGGTGATTCACCTTCCGCACCATGAATGGCCTTCTCTTTCTCACTTTCTCTCTCCTCCATTAAAAAGAAAATGGAGCCTTCTCTCTCCTAGTCATCTTGAACGAATTTTCTCATCTCCCTAGCCTACTGGCAACCAATCTAACCGGCATGAACAATAAAAATGAGGGTAGCGCAAGTGGGCTTGGGTTTGAGCTTGAGTTAGCCCATTTGAACCACTTGAACTAACACTTGGGTAAAGTTGACTTTGGTCAACTTAGCCTCTTTGGTTGACCCCAATGGGTCCTTGGTGACCCATTGGACTCCCTTAGGTCTTGGGAAGGTCTAGGTATGGTCAATTGGGCATGTTAGAGGACAATTTCCCTTAATTAGGGCACCTTGCCCAATTTAGGGCTATGGTGAACTTAGGTCAATTTGACTACTTTGGGTTGACCCCAATGGATTCCTATGGCTCTAATGGACTCTCTAATGGGTTAGGGATGTTGTGATGGGGTCATGGAGTCATGGTGAAGCCCAAAGATCATCCCAACATAATGTTTAGAATTTTACTATTTGTAGACCGTGGTGGCCTTCACCTTCCTACCTAAGTTCACCTAGTCTTTTTAGATTTTCTAGGGTCTTAGTCATGAAAAAACACTCTTAGGGGTCCAAGAAATAGGATGTTACAGTTGTTCTGTAGACTACCCAAAGGTACAAAGGCCGTCAAGAGAAAAGGGATGAACGAGGAAGGGAAACTGTTGTCAGACATCGTTGGCAAAGTACTGCTATGCAATACTGGTTCACACGACTACCTGTCTACAGAAATGTTCAAAGTTCTAGTGGCAATTATCTGCAGGAAGAGGTTGTACTGGGGTGCGATCCTGTTTGAGAAAATAAAGGATAGTCTCTGCACACCTAACTTTGGAAGGATTATAAACTTGTACGTGAATCAACTTGATGGTAATAAGTTAGATATAACCAAAGGTGTAATTATCAATCACCTAAAGAAGATAGACTCTAACATTTACATAAGATGGGATATGAGGATCTTGAGGCAAGGGGGAGACCCAGATGTGGCTGGGGAGGAGGGAGATAAGGCTCTAGAGGTCAGGATTACCTCTCCACACCCCAGTGACATTCCTGAGAGTTTGAGGGCTCAAAAAGAGGTGGAGACAATTATTCCATTCCCAGAGCCAGATAATCTGCTGTCAGAGGTTGCTCAGATTGCTCAGACTGTTATTGAGGAGCTAGTGCCCGATGGAGATAGTGTTGTTGCTGATGCAGTTTTGAATATGGATGACTTTGAGATAGATGTTGATGAGGAAATGATCGTTGCTGATGAGCGCAGGGATGCTGATAATGCTAATGGTGGGTCTAAGATAGTTTTTTCAAAAAATCTAATTGTCCCTCTCCCAGATATTGTTCCTACTGTATCTTCTGAGGGGGAGGTGACTAGGAATTCGATATTAGTTGGTACTGAGGTTGTTGTGTTTATATGCAACCTTGAGAAAAGAATTTCTAAGGAAACGAGCATACCTTCAATTATTCTTGAGGAGGTAGTTGAGATTTATGACGAGGAAGGAGATATAGAGGAGCATCCTCCTGACCTAGCTGCTGAAGTGCCTCTGCTGAATACTACAGATCGATTATCCCCAATCGATGAGTCTCTCAATGAAGATCTACCCTGTAAGACCCTATTTTTTAAACCACCAGTTCTTATTCCCAGAATCACCATTATGCGGTGACACCGATGCTTGGGTTGGTCGCCACTACAAAATGCCGATCCTGCCGGCCTTAACGATCTCAAAAGAAAGAGAAGTATACAGATATAATAGATAAGTTCAAGTCCACATATCACATATAATATGTAATAGAAATCACAGCAATGCCCACATTATAAAGAAGTACTGAAGCCGAAAGGCAAACAGAAATATAAATGGGCTTAAGCCTGGCACATCAAGTCCTCACTACAACACTCTCGCAACTCTCAACATCTAAGCAGAAGCAAACTTAAATCCATCCTCGACCTGTTCTGTTTTGTAGTGGTAGTGCGCAACAAATACTCCTCATGTCCTGCCTCCTTGTCCTTCCGGTGCTGATGCTCGTACTGCTCGGTCCCCTAAAATGATGTGGTCACCGATCGTTAGTCATAAAAACTAAGTCACTATCATCCTCGCCTCACCACCACGATTCCTAGGCACCGTGCAGGGAGGACGTAAGCGGAGGACAACAAAGTAGAGTAGAACATTCAGGTGACAACTACCCTAGCAGGTGTCCTTATAAAACAACTATAACAAGAAAGCAGTAATGTAAACAAGTAAAGTAGAACGGTAAGAACATGTAAAGTAAACTAAGAAATAAGTAACCTTAACTTATATGAATGCTCATACAAACTTATAAGTTAAGGGGTCTTTTGCAGGACTCCCATCGTATAAAAAGTCTCATTCCAATTTATACGATGGTGTTGGATCCCTAGTTTGATTTGGGCTAGGTTCACTTACTAGGATAATTGACCCAACATGTATAGCTGGGGTCACGTTTGTGTCCTAGAGGTTAGGCTAAGTCCTTAGAAATATCTACACATGGACCAGCCAACAGAAGACAGAATAAGACTCAAGACTTAGAAGAAAATCAAGTTCTGGAAAGTGAGTTTGATGTTCGTCGAACTCAGCTCAATGAAAGTCATGCTCCGCTCGACAAACTCAGAGAATCCTCTGAGTTGAGCTCGATGATATTCGAGCTCAGGTTGACGAATTCTGTAAGTTCATCTTCAACAATCTAGAATCCTTCGTCTGAACTCAGGTCGATGAACTCGGTTCTTGATAGTTTAACTTTCAAGGCAGCCTAAACACCTAGAGGGGGGGGGGGGGGTGAATAGGTTCTGCTTTTCTTATAAAAACTTCTAGGCAGAATTCAATTCAATAGCTAACACAATTGGCACAGCAATCACAGAAAATAAAACATCACAGATTGCACAATGTTTTATAGTGGTTCCCCAAGGTCTGGGTACATCCACTTTCCCCCCTTCACCTATCTAGCAGTATGCTAGATTCGGCCAAACTTCCACTTATCTCAGATCAACAGATCCTACAACTCAGAACCCAACTGGTTCCTACAACTCAGGCACAACTGCACTACCTCAGCCTTGCCCCAAGGCCTACAACTCAGAGAATATCCTTCTCCTACACTCAGGCAAACAGCCCTACCACTTAGAGTTCAACACTCCTACACTCAGCCTTTATAACATAGGCTTACAACTCAGATCTGTGTAAACAGATCCTACAGAAATATAGAAAAGATTATTAAACTGTCTTGCCAAAGTTGAGAGAGAAAGGCCAAGACAATTCTTGATCAGCTGATGCAATCAACTGTATCTGAGCCTTCTTCAATGCTTCTTGAAAATGAACTTAGCTGAGTTGATTCCAAACAGCTTCTTGAGAATCCACTGGTGGTTTCTTTCTTCTTCTTCTAATTCTGGCTTGATCTCTCTCTATCCAGCACTTTGAAAGATTCTTCTGAATTCTGATTAGAACTCTTCTTAGATCTATCCTTAGATAGTCTTCTTAGATCTCCCGGAGAAGATCTTCTTAAGTGACTAGCACTTTCTTGAAATGAATTGGATTGTGATCCTTCTCTTCCTTTTTGATTCAAAGTTATTCAAAAGGACTATCTGTTGTGGTTGTTGTTCTCCTTCTGAATCTGTCTATTTATAGACATTCTTCATGGTAACCGGCTGATCCGGTTTCTAACCGTTTTCTGACAAGTCTGACAGCTTCAGTTAAACGGTGGTAACCCACAGCTGTCAAGTCTTCAAACAAGTCCTGTGCATTAGTCTGGAACCACAAGTTGTTGAAACAGTCTGGCAGAAAGTGTCGAGACCATCTGTCTATCTGTGTCGACACAATTGACTTTGGTGTCGACACAGTCTTCAGTGATGTCGACTAAGTTGCCTTTGAGTCAACACAGCTTCTTCTGAAAATAACTTGGTCTTGACTCTTCAGTGTGTCGACACAAGTCCTGTGTGTCGACACAGTTGTTGTAGAATCATAACTTAGTAAGTGTCGACTTAGCCTTCAGGTGTCGACACATTCATTTCTTAAATCTGCTTTAATGTGTCGACTTAATCACAATGTGTCAACACATTCTGCTGGTGTCGACAAACTTGAGGTCGACTATTTTCTTCTGTGTCGACACATTCAGCTGATGTCGACAATCTTGAGATCGACAATACTCTTCTGTGTCGACACATTCTCCCAATGTTGAGGTCGACGCTTTTCTTCTGTGTCGACACCAATTCCCAGAGTTGTGTCGACTCTTTTCTTCTGTGTCGACATAAATTCCCAGTGATGTGTCGACTTACTTCTTCTGTGTCGACACTTTTTCCCAGTGTAGTTGTAGACTAACTGCTATGTGTCGACACTGCTTCCCAGTGTTGTGTCGACTATTTTCTTCTATGTGTCGACACTGCTTCCTCTGTGTCGACACTTGGACTTAGAATTTTTCTGCATACTTTATCAATTCTTCACCTGCACATGTCAACTTAAAACAACATCAAATACACCTTGATGTATATCATTGAGCTAGGTTGGGCTTCTTCAAATCAGGTACACATTTTCCAATGTACCCAACAATCTCCCCTATTTGGAGAAGTCATAACCCCTATAGCCAATGATATACACCATTTATAAACAGTACTAAATGATGATTAATGACATAACATGAATACTTTAATATAAACAAAACATAAAAACAATTCATCACAGAATACACATTATAATATGCCAAACAACATTTTGTTTATAACTGGGTAATGTTTGATTACAATGTTTTACATTTAATGATTACATCACAACATTACAAAACACCAAAAAAAACTTAAAACGTAATCAGGATTGATCAGGCTCTCTAATTATAATCCCTTTGCCAGATTGAATTGTAGCTGTCACAGGAGCTTCTGATTCTTCAGGTATCTTCTTTCCTTTAAGATCAGCTTTCTTCTGAGCTTCTTCCTTGATCCTTTGCCTTTCAAAATAATGAAAAGGCTTTGGGAAGTATTTGCTTGGCTCCTTAGCATCTGATGGCAGTCTTCCCAACTTAGCTTTCCTTATGAATTGTACTATTGCTTCTTGTCTTGCCTCATACTTCTGCCATTCTATTTCATTGTACCACTTGCCTCTCTCATGAACTTTATCTTGTACAGCTTTCCATGCAGTGAGTATTATGTTCCTTGAAGTAGGACTCCACTGCTCATAATCTGGCTTAAGTACAGCCTGCTCTCTGAATTTCTTCTTTGCTAATAGAGCATCTTGCTGTTCTTTCAGAGTAGCCTCAGGCTTATCAACCTTTCCAAAGACAATATTAGTAACCTCCTTTGGAGGACTATACATTCCTTGAACTTTCTGATCAATCATGTCAAAATCTGGAGGGGGGTAAATGACTTGGGCAACCTCAGGTTGATTGCCTTCAAGTAGATTTGATTGTATTCCTGATTCAGCCACCATAGCATCATCACACAATGGGGGATATCCCAAAGTGGCTCGGATACTATTGGTCACCCATTTGGAGTGCTCTGAGCCTGCATGAATTAGCATCCTCTCCCCCTTTATGGCTTCTCTAGATACATGATCTCTTAGATCTTCCTTTTGAAATCGGATTTGGCCATCCAAATAATTCACACCCTCTTTGAAAAATGGTTTTAACTTTTGAAGCTTTTCATATATTTCTTTTTGAGAGGTTGTGATGGCAGTCTTAACAGATGCAATTGCAGCTTGAAAATTCTTATCAAATTCTTCCCTTTCTTTGGCTCTATCTGCAGGCAGACCTGGAACAATCTTCTTTACCTCCTCAACGATCTCATTATGAGATTCAGTTAAATTCTCATTCATTCTGATCTGATTTTCCAAAACATAACTTTGCTTCAAAGCAATGTCATCCACCTTTGTAGTAATAGCCTCCTGTTGTTTAGCTAGATAAACCACAGCATTGCCACCCTTGTGGAAGCAATCTGTCATTTCCTTTTTATGCATGTTTACCTGAAACTGGATGGACTTTATATCCTGAGCTAAGTCAAACTAAAGTGACTTGCTATTTTCATCAACATACTTTTCCATAGCCATCCTTTGTTCATCCAATTTTACTTGTAGATCTATCATAAATTTGTTGTAATCAAAGGCTGGAGATACTTGTAGAGGTGTGGTCTGTAAAGCTTGCTTATAATGCTTGCTTATAATGCTTGCTTCTTCTCTTAAATACAACAAGTTTTCTTTTCTTTGCCACCCTGGCATCTTCAGTTTCTGTTTCAGATGAAGTATCTACATGAATTCTTTCTTGAGGATGATGAATTGTATCAGTTCCAGGGACCTGTTGCTCAGCTTCAACATCCACTGGCTCACCCTCAACCTGTGGCTCAACTTCAGCTTCCTGATCAATGTCCATACCTATGGACTTCTCAATATCTGGTCCACCTCCTACTTTATCAGCAGTAGTATCAATATCTGGGAACAACTCCTCCATAGTAAATTCCAGTTGAGCTGTAACTTCTGCAGCAATTAAATCTTGAGACAAGTTTAATTGTGCTTCCTCTTGTACTTGCACTTCAGTATTTGTAGTATCTGGAGTAGGAGTGGACACTAGCTCCCCCTGAACCTGTGCAGTAATAAGAATATGAGCAATGTCTTTTATAGTAAAATACATTAGCTCCCCCTATACCAGAGCAGGAGTAGATACCTTTGGAGCAGGAGTGGAAATTGGCTCCCCCTGCATCTGTGCAGGTGTTGACACTTCCTGAACTATAGTTGAGTCAAGCTGTTTTTCAACCTGTGTCCTCAGTGGGTCTTCTTGTAATTGTTCAGATTCTTGATTTTGTGTAGGGGATTTCACAGGGGTGTCTGGCCTGCTCTCTTCAGGCACATCCTTGGACAACACCCTATCCCACCTAGAGAACAGTCTCATATCCATTCTTCTCATATGATTAATCTTACTCCCTTGCAGTTGCTGCATCACTTCAGGAATCACTCCAGTGAAGTACAGGCTCATGATCCTAGCCATGTTAGGCTTCTTGATTCCTTCTTTGATCTTGTCAAAGATCACTCCTGACCAATCAGTAGGAATAGTAAAAACAATCCTGGTCATCAGGCTGAACATATAGGCAGAAATCCTATCATGTCCACCTGTCTTGCAGAGGATTACTTTCCCAACTACTTCTAACAAGAACTTCCCTTGCTGATTCATACCCTTCCTGTTGAATGCAGCTCCAATCTTCAATCCTGAGTCCAGTCCACACCATTGAAGGGCTTCCCTTGTCTTAGATATAGGAACTTCCTCTTCATTCTCAACTACTTGCAATTGAAAGATCTTTCTTAAACTTCTTTGATTAATCTTCACCTTAGTCCCTTGAATAGTGGACTTAATCTTGAGGCCAGTAGAGTGGACTGATGCAGAGATAAAGAACTCGTGCACCTCCTTCTTCCATATTTTAGTAGGTTCTGAGATGAGAAATTCTAACCCTGACTCAGAGAGGAGGGTGATAACTCCTTGAACATCTGGCGGCGCCTCTGCAAAGGCCTGGCGCACCAACTCATACCCTTCATTTATGTTGTCTTCAATCCTTGGCGCCATCGGTTCGTCGAGAAAGCTTGAGAGAAGAGAGAAAGATAGACTGTCGACACAGGGTTTTAGTCTCGAAAACCTTGGAAGCGTGTCGACAGAATGAGTTTTTGACCTATTTATAGCCTCAGTTGAAAGAAGTTCAAAAGGCGCCAAAAACAGTCAAAATGTGTCGACACAGACGGAATGTGTCGACACAAACTTTTATTGTCTCGACATTACTTCAGCCTACTATGTGTCGACACCAATTTGTGGTTATGTCGACACCTTAGATAAACAGAAATTCTTTGTCGACTCTAAGGATAAGTGTCGACACATATTCTGTAAGTGTCGACACCATTTTCCTGGTTGAGTTGACATTACATTTCTGGTTAAGTCGACAATATAACTCTTAAGTGTCGACACAATATTTCTGACTTGTCGACATAATTTCTCTGTGTCGACACATTATTACTGAATGTGTCGACACATTCTTACTTAGCCAATTTCTGTAACTTCAGTGTGTCCTTTTTAACACTTGATTATGTTGTTATTACTTTTACTTACTTATATATCACTTCAATAGCATTGTTAATGATTTTGTTAATACATTAATCAATGGTTAACATACTTAATTCAATTTTGAATTTATTGAATTTGGTTTCATCTAAAGGCTTTGTAAATACATCTGCTATTTGATAATCTGTTTTTACAAATTCCAATGAGATGTCTCCTCTTTCTACATGTTCTCTAAGAAAATGGTATTTGATTTCTATATGCTTAGTTCTACTATGAGAAACTGGATTATTAGCAATAGAAATAGCACTCTTTGAATCACATAAAAGGGGTGTTCTACTTACCTGAATACCATAATCCTTAAGCTGATGCTGCATCCACAATAGCTGTGCACAGCAGCTTCTAGCAGCAACATACTCTGACTCAGCTGTGGAAATTGCCACACTGGTCTGCTTCTTACTACTCCAAGATATTAGTCTTCCTCCCAGGAATTGACAAGTACCTGTAGTACTCTTTCTATCCTCTCTACATCCTGCAAAATCTGCATCTGAATAGCCTGTTAGTAGAAAATCTCTATTCCTAGGGTACCAAAGACCTAGAGTAGGAGTGCCCTTTAGATATCTCAGAATCCTTTTGACTGCAGTATAATGAGATTCTTTAGGGCAGGCTTGGTACCTAGCACAGACACATGTTGCATACATAATGTCAGGTCTACTAGCAGTGAGATATAGTAGAGACCCAACTATTCCTCTATACAATGATTCATCAACAGGTTTACCTGTCTCATCTTTGCATATAGGCATACTAGTTCCCATAGGAGTTCTCATGGTGGAGGATGACTCCATACCATATTTCTTAATTAATTCTTTGGTGAACTTAGACTGGGATATGGACAATCCATCATCAGTCTGTCTTACTTGGAGTCCCAAGAAGAACTTAAGTTCACCCATACTGCTCATCTCAAACTTCCCTTGCAAAAGTTTGGCAAACTTTTTACAAAGGTTGTTTTCAGTAGATCCAAAGATTATGTCATCAACATAGATCTGGACTAAGATGATCTTTCCTTTGGATTCCCTAAGGAATAGAGTTTTGTCTATCTTTCCTCTTGAAAATTTATTCTCAATGAGGAAGGTAGACAGGGTTTCATACCAAGCCCTTGGAGCTTGTTTTAACCCATACAAAGCTTTCCTAAGCTTATACACATAATCAGGTTTAAGAGAATCTATAAAACCTGATGGCTGCTCTACATATACTTCTTCTTTAAGATCACCATTCAGAAATGCTGACTTCACATCCATCTGGTATACTTTGAAGTCTTGGTAGGCTGCATAGGCAAGGAACATTCTGATTGCCTCCAGCCTTGCTACTAGAGCAAAGGTTTGATCAAAGTCAATTCCTTCTTCCTGCCTGTATCCTTTTGCAACTAACCTTGCTTTATTCTTCACTATTATCCCACTCTCATCTAGCTTGTTCCTATAGATCCACTTAGTGCCAATTATATTGTGGCCTCTTGGTTTAGGAACAAGCTTCCAGACTTTGTATCTTCTGAATTGATTCAGCTCCTCTTGTATAGCATCAATCCAGTGCTGGTCTTGGATAGCTTCTTCAAACTTCTTAGGTTCCATCTGGGACAAGAAACTTGAACGCAAAACTGTGCTTTGATTTCTGCTTCTAGTTTGCACTCCTTGTCTTGGATCACCAATTATCTGATCAGTTGGATGATCTCTCAGATATCTTATAGCTGGAGGAAGATTCCCTTCAGGTTAAGCATCTCCAGCTTCTTCATTCTGCTGAGCCTCCTGGTTTTCATCAGCTTCCATTATCTCTTGTACTCCCCCTGGACAGCAGCCTTCATTTTCCAATGCTCCATCTTCCTTTGAAGCTTCAGCAATGGAGAGCTTGTCCATCTTCTTGCTTATACCTGTTGAGTCATTTGATCTACAAGACAACTCACTATTGATTAATCTTGTTTCATCAAATACAACATGCACAGATTCTTCAACAACTTGAGTAGTTAAGTTAAAGACTCTATAGGCCTTACTATTTGTGTTGTACCCAACAAATATCCCATCCTGGGATTTGGCAGCAAACTTAGTCAAATATGACTTGCCATTGTTAAGTATATAGCACTTGCAACCAAAGATCCTGAAATAGGATAGATTTGGTTTTCTGCCTTTCACAATCTCATAGGGAGTCTTTCTATGGCTTTTGGTGATAGAAGCCCTATTGAATGACATGACAAGCAGTGTTAACTGCCTCAGCCCAAAAATATTCTGGGAGAGAGGTGTCACTCAATAGAGTTCTACCAGCTTCAATTAATGTTCTATTCTTTCTTTCAGCAATTCCATTTTGCTGAGGTGTTCTTGGTGAGGAAAACTCTTGGAAAATCCCAAAGTCTTTACACAAATTTGTTATGCTTTCAGAATGAAACTCAGTACCATGATCACTTCTGATTTTGACCACTGTACTATTCAGTTCATTCTGAATTTGCTTTACAAAATTAAGTAGTACACTTGGGGTTTCAGATTTTTGTCTTAGAAAGAACACCCATGTAAATCTAGAATAGTCATCTACAACCACAAAAGTGTAGACCTTCCAACCTAGACTATGAACTGGCATAGGACCAAAAAGATCCATATGCAAGAGGTATAAGCACCTCACAGAATCCTTGTTTTCAAGGCTTTGAAATGAGGATTTTGTCTGCTTGCCCTTTTGACAAGCTGAGCATACCCCTTCCTTTATACACTTAACTTGAGGCCCATTCCTTACTAGTTCTTTACTAATGAGTTGGCCAATTGTCTTGTAGTTTAGATGAGCCAATCTCTTGTGCCACTTAACACAATGGGAAGCATTGTCATCAGCTACAAGACAAATGGGGGAAGCCTTATTTTCACATTCAAAATTAAGGCAATATACATTTCTCTTCCTATACCCAGTCAAAATGATCTCTTGATCACTTGACCTTTTGATATGACATCCATCCTTACCAAATGAAATGTCATATCCTAGATCACTCAGCTGGCTTATGCTTATTAGATTATGTTTCAAACCTTTTACATAGGCCACTTGGGTGATAGTAATTAGGTTAGAAGAAATGTTACCAAACCCTTTGATGACTCCTTTTTCAGATCCACCAAAGATCACTTTATGTCCATCTTTGACAGATGAATACTCCTTCAGCAGCCCCTTTGTTCCAGTCATGTGCCTGGAACAACCACTATCCAAGTACCATATAGGGGCATGGTTACTTGGATTCACCTGCAATACAGAATTACTTACCCTTAGAACCCAAGTAAGTCTTGGGTCCTTGGTTCAGGTTAGCATTAATAAAGTTATCATAACCTCTTCTAACAGGTAGACTCTTATTCTTTATAACACTTGTGTTATACCAGCAGTCCAATGCAAAATGGCCCCTCTTGCCACAACACCAACATTCAAACTTATTGTATCTAGATCTAGATACATCCTTGTCAGTAGAATTTCTGTTCATTGCTGGTGCTGTTGCTACTTCACCTACTGATTTCTTAAAACCATTGGGTTTATGACCATAGGTAGGCCTGCTTGCCTTAACACCCTTGTTCTTCAGAACATTTGTCTTAATATGACCTTGAATGTCTTCATGATCATATATGTTAGAAGGCACTTTCTCCTTACTAAACCTTATGGGGACTGAAAGGTTTAGTGGCTGAATAGGGACTTTGCCTTTCCTCTTGAATCTGCCAGCCCTGGAGTTACCTTTAAATCCTAATCCAGCCTTACCCTTCTGAGTGACAAATTCATCTATCAAGGGTAAGACAGATTTTGGCTTAGAGTAACTAGCCACTAAATCCCTTTCAATTCTAAGTCTGGCCTCCAGACTCTTTACTTGATCATTAGTATAATTAATTGTGCCCATCTGAATAATAGTTATATTCTTCAGCTTGGCAATTTCATTTAATTTTTGATCAAGGACTTTTTCTAACTCAGTTGTTGCTACCCTTAGTTCAGCAATTTCCTGAGCCTGTGTTTTAACCAGGTTCTTGCTTTTCTTAAGGGCCTGCAATAAGTCCCCATACTTGTCTATCAATTGATAGACATCTCCTTCAGATCCAGATGCATCTTCATCACTTGATGCAGATGTAGCTGATTCTTCACTTGTACTACAAACAGATGTACAGGAAGGACAATTTACCTCATTAGGACCAGACTGATTCTGGCATATGTCCTCTTCTGATCTTGTCATCAAACCCATGCATTGATGTTCATTGATGGAGTCTAGCAACTGCATAAACTCCTCTTCCTCAGATGCAGCATATAGTCCAATATATGCTTCAGCTTCAGATCCTGATTCTGAAGTTGACTGGTCTGAAAGACTTTTATCTTTCTTTGCTACAAAGGATTTATCCTTCTTGCCTTTCTGATAAGTCTTCTTCTTTTCTGAAGATTCCTTCCTTTTGTCAGGACAATCAGCCACTACATGTCCAGGCCTATTGCAACAATAGCAGACAATCTTTGAAGTAGTGGCTTTGCTGGGCTTTGATCTGCTTTTCTCTTTCCTTGATGACCTTCTCTTCTGATAATAGTCATCAACTTGCTGTGATGTGGAAGGCCTAGACTTCCATTGCTTCTTTTTCAAGAACCTTTGGAATTGCCTAGTGAATGCAGCAAAGTCTGCATCTGAATCACAGCTAACTGAACCCTTATCTGAATTTTCAGAACTATCTTCTTCAACTTCCTTAGGAGGAGATGGTGATTTCCTCCTATTCTTTCTGGTGGCTTCAGCATTAAATGCCACAGTCTTTTCTCTATGCTCTCCTCTTGAGTTTCTTTCCTCCTCCTTCCTTACCATAAGTTGCATTTCATAGGATAGTAACTTTCCAAACAGGGTTGGAGGAGATATCTCTGCCAATTTAGCCACTTCTCTTATGGCACAGATCTTTGTATCCCAATCCTTTGATAAGGATCTTAAGAATTTGTCATTCAGTTCATAGGTACTGAAGACTCTTCCATAGGATATTAGCTCATTCACAATTCTATAGAATTTCTTATAGCACTCAGTTATGCTATCAGATTTTCCTTGTCTAAAGCTTTCATACTCCTGATTCAGCATAGACTTTCTGTCCAGCCTTACTTCTTCAGATCCCTCCCTGTAGACAATCAATGTGTCCCACATCTCCTTGGAGGTCTTGCAGTGAATCAGATTCTGAAATGTTGAATCATCTATGGCACTGACAATGATGTTCTGTGCCCTTTTATCCATGGTTGCCAAGATGATTTCATCCTTGATCATTTCTGAATAAGTATTTGGTATTTGGATATTTGCATCAAGAACAGATATCTTCATTGGAATGAAGGGCCCTTCCTGTACTGTGATGTAAATCCTTGGGTCAGATGCTTCCATAAACAATCTGACTCTCTCTTTCCAGATCCCAAAGATTTCCTTCTTGCATATGGGTAATTTCATAGACCCTAGCTCCTTATGATTCTCTCCAGAACCCATCTTCTTGAATCTTGAATCTGCCTTTCAGATCTACCTCAGACTGTTAAGTCCTTTTTGAGGAACCTCCCTCTGATACCACTTGATAGTTTAACTTTCAAGGCAGCCTAAACACCTAGAGGGGGGGGGGGGTGAATAGGTTCTGCTTTTCTTATAAAAACTTCTAGGCAGAATTCAATTCAATAGCTAACACAATTGGCACAGCAATCACAGAAAATAAAACATCACAGATTGCACAATGTTTTATAGTGGTTCCCCAAGGTCTGGGTATATCCACTTTCCCCCCTTCACCTATCTAGCAGTATGCTAGATTCGGCCAAACTTCCACTTATCTCAGATCAACAGATCCTACAACTCAGAACCCAACTGGTTCCTACAACCCAGGCACAACTGCCCTACCTCAGCCTTGCCCCAAGGCCTACAACTCAGAGAATATCCTTCTCCTACACTCAGGCAAACAGCCCTACCACTCAGAGTTCAACACTCCTACACTCAGCCTTTATAACATAGGCTTACAACTCAGATCTGTGTAAACAGATCCTACAGAAATATAGAAAAGATTATTAAACTGTCTTGCCAAAGTTGAGAGAGAAAGGCCAAGACAATTCTTGATCAGCTGATGCAATCAACTGTATCTGAGCCTTCTTCAATGCTTCTTGAAAATGAACTTAGCTGAGTTGATTCCAAACAGCTTCTTGAGAATCCACTGGTGGTTTCTTTCTTCTTCTTCTAATTCTGGCTTGATCTCTCTCTATCCAGCACTTTGAAAGATTCTTCTGAATTCTGATTAGAACTCTTCTTAGATCTATCCTTAGATAGTCTTCTTAGATCTCCCAGAGAAGATCTTCTTAAGTGACTAGCACTTTCTTGAAATGAATTGGATTGTGATCCTTCTCTTCCTTTTTGATTCAAAGTTATTCAAAAGGACTATCTGTTGTGGTTGTTGTTCTCCTTCTGAATCTGTCTATTTATAGACATTCTTCATGGTAACCGGCTGATCCGGTTTCTAACCGTTTTCTGACAAGTCTGACAGCTTCAGTTAACCGGTGGTAACCCACAGCTGTCAAGTCTTCAAACAAGTCCTGTGCCTTAGTCTGGAACCACAAGTTGTTGAAACAGTCTGTCAGAAAGTGTCGAGACCATCTGTCTATCTGTGTCGACACAATTGACTTTGGTGTCGACACAGTCTTCAGTGATGTCGACTAAGTTGCCTTTGAGTCAACACAGCTTCTTCTGAAAATAACTTGGTCTTGACTCTTCAGTGTGTCGACACAAGTCCTGTGTGTCGACACAGTTGTTGTAGAATCATAACTTAGTAAGTGTCGACTTAGCCTTCAGGTGTCGACACATTCATTTCTTAAATCTGCTTTAATGTGTCGACTTAATCACAATGTGTCGACACATTCTGCTGGTGTCGACAAACTTGAGGTCGACTATTTTCTTCTGTGTCGACACATTCAGCTGATGTCGACAATCTTGAGATCGACTATACTCTTCTGTGTCGACACATTCTCCCAATGTTGAGGTCGACGCTTTTCTTCTGTGTCGACACCAATTCCCAGAGTTGTGTCGACTCTTTTCTTCTGTGTCGACATAAATTCCCAGTGATGTGTCGACTTACTTCTTCTGTGTCGACACTTTTTCCCAGTGTAGTTGTAGACTAACTGCTATGTGTCGACACTGCTTCCCAATGTTGTGTCGACTATTTTCTTCTATGTGTCGACACTGCTTCCTCTGTGTCGACACTTGGACTTAGAATTTTTCTGCATACTTTATCAATTCTTCACCTGCACATGTCAACTTAAAACAACATCAAATACACCTTGATGTATATCATTGAGCTAGGTTGGGCTTCTTCAAATCAGGTACACATTTTCCAATGTACCCAACAGTTCTCAGGTCGACGAACACAGTTTCTCTAGTAGACGAACTTTGGACTCAGGTCGACGAAATTTGCTCCATGCTCAATGAACTCTGTGCAGTCCCAGACTTAGAATTTTTACTCATCTTGTCCTTATTCTCATGCAGTAATTCTTGAATAATCAATTCTTATATTCTCTGAATATGGTCGTTAGAAACAACATTGATTATGGTCTTCATCAGGAATATTACTTGTCGTCTTTAACGGGATAGTTAGGGAAATCCATTAACGCTAATATTCTCTCCAAGCCATTTTTTGTTCTCCAGGGCACCAGCAATTAATGGAATGGAATTCAAAATTCAAAAGCAGAATTTGAATGAAGACCTAAAAGAAAAATATAGCATACATAAAGAAACACAAATAGTGAATAGAAAGCACACAGAAAAGATAAAAACATCAACAATACTCTGAACCTTCTCTATACTGAAAAGAAAACTGTTTTCTCCTTGATATTGCTGAAGAAGAAGAACAATCATTCCAAATCAAGAGTCTTCTTCAAACTTCACTCCAGGATTCTTCAACAACAACAAACTTCTATTAGTCAGAAGTTCCTGGATCTCTCTCTGAATTCAAGGCTGAAGACTGAAGACCTACACTCGGTGTAAGACTCCAAGTGTTACTGAAAGGAGTTCTTGACAACAGCATATCCAATAGTCTTCTCTGTTGAAAAGAGAAAGAGAAGACATAATCAATCTCTCTCCCCCACTGTAAAAAGGGTTCATTAGCTCCCTTCAAAAGTTATTTTGGTTGCAAGTCTCCTGATCAAAAGACTTGAGATTGGTTTTTGAGCACCTGATCAAAAGCTCAAAGATGGCAGTCACCTGATCAAAACCTGTTAGTGGATTCCTATCAGGGTGGTAGAAGAGTGGATGTACCCAGGTTGGGAAACCACTATAAAAGTTCTTGTGTTGTCTGGTTGCCCTTTTCTCTTTATTCTTGCCGTGGTTGTGATAGCTTAGATCTGTGTTCTGTGTTAGATTAGTTTTACTTAGGTTGTTTTATTGCTTACTAATAATCTTGGTATTCACTAGTCTTTCTACTCTAATTATTTTTTAAACAGAGTATTCACCCCCCACCTCTAGAGTAAATCAAGTCTAACTCTCTCTTTTAGATGAGGTATCAGGTTATATGCAAGTATGAGTGTAGTGCGATGATATGTATTGATTCAAGCAAGTGCAACACATGCACACGACTCTATGCGCACAGACCTTTGGTTCCCCCATTTGAAAGCTAGCATCACACCCAGGAACCTCCGTAGTGGTCAACAGAGACAGTGGGTTGGGCCCCCCACTCCTAGGCAGGTAACCGTACTACCAGGCCTAGCCCTTCTGTACACCTTTGAAGGACACAACCAGAGTCTCCACGTACTATGCTGACCCACCGCCAGACTTTTCTTTGGGATAAGTGAGAACCACACTTGCCGAGTCGACGTATCGACGCTAGTGAGATCGGCCGTCCAATACTGAAGACCCACCACCTTTATGCACTGTAAACCATGAATTCTCGATCCATCGTCTCCCTGGACTAACCTGTCCATCACAACTACCTTCCGAGCCCTCGACTCACTTAGCAACTCTACCCATTTTCACAACCACTAAAACCACCGCTCGGATAAACCCAACCACACTAAGCTCCTGAGCCATCGGGGGTGTATGAATGTGAAGCCCTAGTATATACTAGTTTATCTTTAGTAATTATACTTACGAATTAGGTTAACCTTGGACTACTCAGGGTATTCCCTGTGAAGGGCTCTCACGGGGCATTAGGAATTATGATGGTTGCTGAAGCCCATCGTTCCCTTTCACAAGGCAATTACTATTATTGATATCTACCCTGGTCCGAAACCCATTTAATGTTACACTAAATCCAACCCTAGTGCATTTTGACTCTCTCTCCATAGGAAAGACGATCTTTTGTCAATCCCGAGCACCTCTTAACACTAGTTAACCCAACACTCTCCTGATTATGACTCCTAATGAAGCTCTCTTTTTCACCATACCAAATCAGTATAAAATCAACCCAACTCCCTCTGTCCATCCTTCATACTAACATAAATCTACAGTTTTACTTTGTGCAGACCAACCTAAGCTATATGATGAGCATGAGGGGTGACCCCTTCAAATATTCTTCCAAATGCCCTATAATTTTTACTGGGGGTCTATCATGACATATATAGAGTAAATCCAGAAACTTATAATTTTCCTAATTTATTTAGCATTTATTGAATTTTTCCAAAAAATTAGGCCATGGATGGTTTTGAACATGAAGTACAAGGTTTCCTTAAGTTATGGCCTTCCAAAATTTATGCACTATATGATGCCAAAATATCAGAGAGTACCAAATTTAAGTTGTGTGCCTAAATTGTAAAGAAGGAAGTGTCACCAATCCTAATCCTAAAATTACCAGAGCTTAAACATAATCTTAAAACATTACTGACTGAGTTTCATACAATTCCAAGTTAGTTTAACCATGAATTTAACAAAATCATTAATAGGGGCAACAAAAAGGGTACAACTACAAGTATGGGCACCTTTCTTCAAAGCACCCTACAATAAATTTTAGAGACTCATAAAGATATAAAAACTCTTCTATCGTAATTTCATAAAGATCCAACATCATATGACCCTTCAAATTTTCTAACAAAAGGTATAGGTCTAAACAATTCCCATTTGATTTAAGTTTTGTGCCTAAGTCTAAATGTCACCAAATTCCTTCCTAGGGCTATTTACCATCCTAGAGCTACATGAACTAAACCCCAAGTCCATACTTGGACATATCACACCATGTCCTTCACCAACACCCAAAGTTCAACCTTAGGGTTTGAACTAGGGCCCTAGGTCAAATCCACTCCAATCCATCTCCAACTCCATGAGGGGGTGTTTAAACTAACCTTGAGGCTCTGGCAAAAGTCCCAACACCTTTGGGTGAGAATTGGCCCCTCCATGCCCCAAGATCACTTTTTCCCTAATTAACCCTTAAAGGGCCACACTTTGGTCTCACCAAAACCAATTCAAATTAAACCCAATTGGGCTGAAATTTTATCAGAGTCATAATATGACCCTAAAAGACAACCACAAAAATTTTTGTGGGTTTAGAGATCTTTAGACCCTCTAATTAAATCATACAAGGTTTATTAAATTATTACAAAAACTATAGGAAAATGTTTTCCAAAAATTCCCATTTTTTGATATGTTATAGGTATAAATAAGAGTGACCTCCAGTCCAAATTTCAAGTCATTTGGATGGCTGGATTGATGGGGCACTCAATTTAGTCTTTGGTCAAGCCTATGTATAGGCTGCATCATTTTGAGTGTTGTAGTCAAACCACATTCCCAAATGGGTTGAAACAAATTTTAAATTAAATTAGACTTCAAGGGCTACAATTTTCATGTTGGCAACTTTTGAGGTTAAGGCCCTAAGGTTCTTATTTAATTAATTTAAAGAGTGCACAGTAAAGGGTTAGAATATTACATTATATATAACAGTTAATATAACAAAACTTTTGACGAATCTGATTTCGTCTTCAACTTCAAGCCCGTGGAAGAGATTTGCCCGACCTAGAACCATTTCTAGCACCATTTACCGGTGATCCAGTCGATGCGTCGGCAAGTGCTTCAGGCACGGTCAAGTAATAATTTTTGGAATAGCTTCCTCGAATGTGGATCTCGAGGGAATGCAGGTTGGTTGTCATGATAGCGTCATAGAAAGATCATTACTGAAAGTTAAACGAAACAACAAGGGTTTGCTTTTGATCACTAATGCTACAGAAGACAAAAAGAAAACTAATGCGGGTCATAAGCACCACTTTGCTTGGTGGATGGAACTAGTGCAAGTCGCTATGCCGTTTTTCGTTAGGCGAATGGACAGAGAGCAAGCGGATGGAGTGAACACACGTGCGGAGAGTGAGGGTCGTAATCACCTCTTCAACTACCAACATAAGCCTTTGCTAGAGTGGTTCTAGTGCGCGAGTGGAGTGTATGTGAATGGAGGCGAGTGCGTCACAACTAACAACAAAGGATATAACTAACCAAAGCAAACTTCATTAATAGACAAATAAAAACAAGTTTAGGTTCATTACAAGCTTAAGAATACACTTCACTATGAGGAGAGGTAGAGTAAACCGAAAGGGGGAAAGCCTAGCTGTGGTTCTTGGCCGGAGTAGTGGGTTGTCAGTCCACTTCTCGACTCGCCCGTGGTTGCATCCGGAGGTAAATGGGTTGTCAATCCACTTGTCTTCCTCCATCTTCTTCCCTTCCTTTAGTCTTTTCTCCCTATTTACCCAAGTGAATAGTACCGGAACATCTCTGTTGAACACTACTGGTGGTAGGAAACTCTGCAAAGGGTTGAAGATGACTTCGGATCGCAGTAGAAAGCTTTCTGGAGGGTGCAGATGAGTGGAGGACCTGTGGGGGAGAGAAACGGTGCTTTCGCGCGCAGCAGCTGGATGGAAAATGAGAAGCATTTACCTAATTCGCAGAGCATGGGCTTAAATGCGGGCAGCAAAAAATCAGAGCGCACGATCAGTGGCACACGACTGGTGGTCATATGCACTGAAGGTTGATGATCGTGTGCACTGCTCCAGAGAAACCTGCAACTGTCCAGAAAAATTAATATATATGCGCACGATCAGTGGCGCACGACTAGAGGTCGTGCGCACTGGATCACATGATCGTGCGATTAGAAATGGTAGAACTTTAGAAAAAATGATAAACGTGCACGAGCAATGGCGGAGGACCGGAGGTCGTGCACAATATGTCCAATGGTCGTGCGATTGCCCAAGACAGAACTTGGAAAATGGAGAATAGTATGCACAATCAGTGGCTCACGACCAGTGGTCGTGCGTTATAGATCCAATGATTGTGCGCAGTGTTCCTGTACTATTTAGGGTTCGAAGAACTGACCGCACACGACCAACGGTCGTGTGCTAAGGAGTCCTCTGACTGTGCGCATTTTAAAACGCACAATCAGTGTCCCTTAGGCGAAAAACATTCCCAAACAATTCCTGAACACACACACGACCTTTGTATCTGTAGTATAAATAGAAGAGCCACCAAAAAGGGCATACCACATTCTCTAGACACAAAAAAACACCAAATATAGGGCAATAGTACAAAACTACGAAATCACACAGAAAACGGGCAAAAAGTGCACTTAACATGGAATGGACATAATAACAAATATGAATAATTATGTCTCTAAAGTGTAGTGCATCAACGAGAAAACTAGCCCAGATGAGACCAAAAATATGTATATAACTTGGACTCATCACACCCCCAGGCTTAAACATTTGCTCGCCCCGAGCAAATCAACACTCCGTGGACAAGAAAATAGTTAGCTAGCTTAGTAATTTCCAAATAAAGTAATAAGAGAAATCAAATATATCATGGGCATAGAAAATATAATAGACAAACTTTTTAATTATACTACAAAATTTATACTTTTTGACAGGCGTATATAATTATTGTATCTACTCAAAATTGGAATCCTGGAGAATCGTTCGGTCATACATAGGCAGCAAGTAGGCAGTTCACTCAGTTGAGCATTGCCAAAGACTAGGGCTCAGGATCACCTCCAATGAAATCCATCAATGTCGGGGACCATACGCTTGCCCGTTCACACTCTCTCCATGTTACTAGTTCGACTAAAGAGTGAATCCGCAGGGATTTAGGATCAAAGTGGTGCTTAGGCTAAGGTTTGGTGGTCAAAGATAAACAGGGACGCTACATGCAACCCAAGCGAGCAAACAACAAGCTAATCCAATACAGCCCCTCAGAATTGCACGTGTGATGCACCCCCAGACTTAGCTTGAAAACCGGGTGTGTACACGGCCTAAACCGACCAATATCAAGATAAATAAGATGGGGATTCTATTTCTCATTGTAATTCTTTTTAGATTTTCTTTTTCAGTCCTCTCCTTTTTCTCTATTTTTTGCAATCCCCAAATTTTTAGTAAGTATAATTTCATGTAATCATCCACCACATCACTTGAATTCCACATATCACACCTCATCAAAATATTAAATTCACAGGAGCTCAAGGATTTGGTTGCGATTGGAGGATTTGCTTTAGTCTTTGGTGAATGAAGGTGGAGCTGAATCAAAGGAGAGGTAGGCATAAACTTGGATTGCAATGGTTAGCAGCTAGGACAAGGTAAACAAGACTCAAACTAGCCAAAAGGATGGCCTACGCCACTCTCATGCTTTACTAACCATGCACCAATGCTTCGAGAGTAGCTTGGGGCATGTTCTTAGCCACCGAGAAAGATTATCATTCCTCTCGACTCGAGCAAAATAAGTCTAGTGGTGGCTACACACATTCCTACACTACCGTTCGATTTCACCAGATTCAATATTATTTTGAGTAGTACAAACAATATTTACATCTGCTGAAAAAGAATAAATCTACGAGTATAAAGAAAAATTAAATCTATACTATTTCTACATAGACCATGAGTACTCAATTAGGAGCACTGCGCGAGTTTCGCACCACTCTATCCTAAAATCCTAAGCCAGTGCCACTATTTAAAGTTTAAACACAAGTAATGCACTTGACTCGAGCCATCGCATGGATAAGATCGCGCTCAAGTGGGTAATTCAGTGTGTGCTACAATGATTTTTAAATAAATTAATAACAAACTAGTATGCAATAAAATGTTTGCTCGTGTAGTGACCACATGCATGCTGTCCCCGAGACTTGAATGCGACAACTCATAAAACTAAACTTTCCAAATAATATAAAGTGTTAGGGGTGAGAAGTACCTATGCTCAAAACTAAGCATACTAGTCGTGTTGCGAGGTTATTCGTTAGCGGCCGGTTCGCCGCGCTTCAAAAATTTCCAGCACCTACAAATTAAAGATCCCACGCAAAATAAGAAAATATAAATACAAATATAAAAAGAAAACAATACACAAAACAGGACCAAGTGGTCCTACTTGGGTTGTCTCCCAGGAGCCCTTTTCTTTACCGCCCTTAAGATGGACTGAATACCTGTATTAAGCATGATATAGAGTTTTATGTGCACAACAAACTAAATAAAAAAACGACGCAAGTCCACCAAGCATTTATTAGCAAAGACTATCCAACAAACTATAAACTAAAAGCTGATTTATGATATAACTCCCCACAAGAGTGAGAAAGGCCAGTGGTTGAAACTTTAGGGTTCAAGTTAGTTTTACCCAACGGACCCTAAGCCCCCTGCTTCTCTCCCTGGATCGCAAAAAACATTCATTTTTTCTTTTTCTCCACAGTGGGAGAACGCCACCTAGCGTAATCAACTGACTCTCCATCCAAGGTTTTAGGTTTCATCATCTCTGACGCCATAGTGGAAACCAGATCTGCTCACAAAACCTTACGATTAAATTGTTTATCCATAAATTTAGCATGAGGAGGTGGAGAATCATGCTCCCATATAGATCTAAACTCGGGAATTTCATCAGCAGCCTCCTCACGAACAAACAACTCCTTCTCTTCCTCATCACCGCGCTCTTCTTCAGAGATACTGCTTTCTCGTTCTGCGTCCACGTCTCCTGCTTATCTCTGTGATCAATATTAATAAACAATTCTTCAGTTATAAAAACAGGAAGGGGGTACATAGGTTCAGTCTCGACGCTAGGGAAGCATGCCGGTTTCACAACATTTGGTAAAACCACCTCCCCCTTAGAAAAGTCCAAGATGGCGCTACTTTCCCTCAAAAATGGGACTCCCAAGATTGGGATCGAAGTATTTTCAATCGGCCCCAATACTTGGAAATCCGCTACAACCTTAGTTCCGTCCACCGTAACTTCAACCTCTTTCATCTCTCCTTCACTCTCCACCAAAACTCATTTAGCTAAAACAAGAGAGGTACGATCATCCGGATTTAGTTTGGAAGAGTCCCTTGGGGACACTCAGCTAGAACCTGGTTTAATTGTCCTCCCCGGATCATACAAGCGATCACTAGATCTCTACACACCCTCTCTTCCTTCTTAGAAAACTCCACCCCCTGATCTAAGGGGTTCTTTTCTGTATTGCTTGGAAGAGTCACTTGGGGACACTCAGCTAGAAGCTGGTCCAATTGTCCTCCCCTGATCTACGGGGTGAATAGGTTTTTTTTCCTTTTAATGGTTTCTTTTAACTTTGGTGAGTAGTGATTTGTTTAGGTTAGCTTTCAAGAACACACAATCATCACACAAAATATTTATAGTTGTTCCCCAGATTATGGGTACATCCACTGTCTTTCCCACCTTTCTAATAGCTTGTTAGACAAGGATAACTCCTCCAAACTTGGCTCAAAGAACTTACAACTCAAATCTCTCAAGATTTCTCAAACTCCTCCAAGTCCTACAGTTAGGCCAAAGGCCCTACACTAAGAGATGCAATCTCCTACAACTCGGTAATCTACACCAGACTACCTACCTCAAACTTTAGGTAAAGTCCTACACTCAGGCTTGGAAGAAATCCCTACACTAAGATCCAACACTGGATCCTACCTCAGAGGATAAACCTCCTACAGATCAGGCACTTAGCCCTACCACATATCTACACAGGGATCCAACCAATAAGATTCCCAACTAGAATCCTATCACTCAGGCCCAAAGGCCCTACATCTCAATTCTTCTGAAAGATCCTACAGATGGAATGTTGTTTGTTGATGATGAAGGACACCAGATAAATGATCTCTGTGTCTTCCTCTTTCTGAACTGAGAAAACTCAGTCATGCCACCTCCACAGCTCTAAGAATGTATCTTCAAGATTAGGCCTACTGAAATTATGAAGTCGCTACAACAAGTTCTTGCTTTGTTGCTTCTTATAACTCAGAGAGAAAGCTCTCTGAACTTGCTGCTGAAGTCGAGTAGGTCAAAAACTAAATTTCTTGAACTTTTAGATCTATAGGATAAACAACTCCTTCAAGCTTTGCAAATGGGTCGAGAAGAAGAAGATGAAGTTCTGTAAATCCCCAAAAAGTTCATTTCTTCATCCTTGATCTCATCCTTTTCTATTTCTCCATCTAATGGCTCTGTGGATAGTGAAACCACCAGGAGTTAATAGCTGTAACAAGTCTTTTGCATTAAATGCAGTGCAATTGGCAAGTGGCGCCATTTGTCATCTACTGTTCAGTTCCCGCAACATTTTGAATTGCTACTTATGTCATCATTACACAACACCTGTGGACTTAGCCAAATTCATAATTTTGCATTGGCGTTGAGTGAAGCCTTGTCACTCACCGCCAAAATAATTGGGCAGTTTTCTACATCTTCAGGTATTGAGTGATTAGTCATCACTCAACGAATATTGACTCCCTCAGTCTTACTAAATAGGTATTGAGTGAGGCTTCATCACTCAATGCATTTGGACTTAGCTGATTTTCTTTGTGTGGAAGCGTTGAGTGATTTGTCTCTACGCTTTCAGCATTTGCCTGTTTGTTGAGTGAACTGCCTTTACTAAACGCTTTTGTCCTTAGAAAGTTTTTCTATTGACTAGGCTTTGAGTGAGTGGTCATCACTCAACGTTTTTATCCTTAGATAGAATTCTATATCAAATAATCCAGTAGCTCTGACTAAACTATGATCTGCCGATGCTTTCTCTACATGGCGTTGAGTGAATTGCCTTCACTCAATACTTCTGGACTTTGCCAGATTTCTTGGTAGATTCTCTACGGCTTTGACTGCTTGAGCTTTACTCAATGCTTCTGGCTCAAGCCGTTGAGTGAACTGCCTTCGCTAAATGCTTCTGGACTTTACCAAAATTCTGCCTTGGCATTGCTGAGGCTTTGATTGTCTAGTCTTTACTCATTGCTTAAGGTCATCTGGCATTGAGTGAACTGCCTTCACTCAACGTATCTAGACTTAGACAGATTTCATCCTTGTCAGCATCCTGTCTTTTGTCCTCCTGTAATTATCACTTGGATAACCTGTCTAATCAAGTAATAAAGATACCCCTATATACATAGAACTTATAGCATGCATCAAATACAAACATGTATATACCATTGCCCTGTAAACCTTCTTTAAATATGGGACATTGTGATCAATGGACCCAACACATGGTATGATCACCAATGGTATAATCTCTATTAAAAATGTGGCTTATGTGGAAGGATTGCAACACAATCTGATCAACATAAGTCAACTATGTGATATGGGCTATGTCATTATCTTCCACAAGAATGAGTGTCTGATAAAAAGGTCAAGTGACCAAGAGTTCATTTTGACAGGCACTAGGAGTGAAAATATTTATTGTGTAAACTTCTTACGTTTGAGTATAGACTCACAAGTTTTTCTAGTAGCAAATAAGAAAGTCTTTTATTGTGTGCAATGGCATAAGAGGCTTGCTCAATGGAACTATAAGACAATTATCATGCTCTACAGTAAAGGGCTAGTAAGAAATGGACCCAATCTGAGATGCACCAAGGAGGGAATTTGCTTCGCATGTCAACAGGGAAAGCAGACCAAAGCAGCCTTTAAGAGTATTAGGGCCAAAGAATTAAAGAGGTGCTTGTACCTCTTGCATATGGATTTGTTTTGTCCTATGCCAGTTCATAGTCAAGGTAGGAAAGTCTATAAACTTGTGATAGTTGATGACTATTCCAGATTTTCTTGGGTTTTCTTTCTAAAGAAAAAGTCTGAAACTCTTGACATCTTTGTGACCTTTGTTAGATAAGTTCAGAATGAAAAGGATAGTTCTATGGTCAAAATCAAAAGAGACCATGTTACTGAATTTTAGTCTAAAGGCATGACAAAGTTCTGTGAAGAACAAGGGATTTATCAGGAGCTTTCTTCTCCAAGAACACTCCAGCAAAATGGGATTGCTGAGAGGAAGGATTAGACTCTCATAAAGGCTGGTAGGACATTACTCAGTGACACTTGTCTCCCACAATACTTCTGGGCTGAGGAAGTTAACACTGTTTGTCATGTATTGAATAGTGCCTCTATCAACAAGTATATCAAGAAGACTCCCTATGAGATTATGAAAGGTAGGAAACCAATTCTTTCCTATCTTAGGAACATTGGAAGCAAGTGCTTTATGCTCAATAATGGGAAGTCGTACTTAACTAAGTTTACTACCAAATCCTATTAAGTAATTTTTGTTAGGTATAATAACCATAACAAAGCCTATAGAGTCCACAACTTGAAGAACCGTATTGTAGAAGATTTTTTCCATGTGGTGTTTGATGTATCTACTATGATTAACAGTGAGCTGCCAAGCTCCTCTAGATATACAGGTGTTGAGTTGAAGATAGATAAACTGACCATCAAGGATACTCCTCCTACTGCCCAAGAGGAAGATGATGGTGTGTTCATTCCTGAATAAAACAAACACACATAGGAAATAGGAGAAGACCAACATGATCAAGACATTGAGATTCAAGTAGCTTAAAATAGAATGCCAGTAGCTGTCAGGCACTTGAGAGATCATCCCAGAGATCAAAATGTAGGAGATGCAAGCCAAGGTATTACAACAAGGAGCAAGAGGAACTGAACCAGTTAAAGAGATACAAGGTGTAGAAGCTGATTCCCAGACCACACGGACATAATATCATTGGTACAAAGTGGATCTATAGGAATAAATTTTATTAGAATGGTGTTATCTTTAAAAATAAGGCTAGACTAGTTGCAAAGGGATATAGATAAGCGAAAGGTATTGAATTTGATCAAATATTTGCACAAGTTACAAGACTAGAGGCAAAAAAATTATTCCTTGCATATGCTGCACATAAAGGGTTTAAGGTCTACTAAATGGATTTTAAGTCAGCTTTCCTAAATGGTAACCTAAATAAGGAGGTCTATGTTGAGCAACCCTGAGGTTTTGTTAATCTTAACTTTCTTAAATATGTATTTAAGCATAGAAAAGATTTGTATGGGTTGAAGTAAGCCCCTAGGGCATGGTATTAAATCTTTTCTAGCTTTGTCACTGAGAACAAATTCTCAAGGGGAAAGATAGACATGACATTATTCCTTAGGTAAGTCAAGGGTAAGATAATTCTAGTCCAAATTTATATAGATGAAATTTTTTTTGGTCTACTGATGACGGCCTCTACAAGAAGTTTGCTACTTATGCAAGAGCAGTTTGAGATGAGTAGTATGGGTGAACTCAAGTACTTCTTGGCCCTCCAAGTTAGATAGTAAGAGGATGGTCTATTCATCTCTTAGTCTAAGTTCACCAAGGAGTTAATTATGAAGTTTGGAATGGAGAGTGTTGTTGGAGCCGATGGTTCACATATCCTTAGTATGATTATATCAACTCCCATATTGTATTTGATTACATCTTGTGCTTGGTAGAGTGTGCAGGTTTATAGGTCCAAGAAAAACAAGGAGCTCTCCTCAGGAACCTATCATCGAGCGGTAGTAGCTAACGTCGGGCGGTAGCTTGAATTAAATGGCCAAGGCGCTCAGGAATCTACCACGCTGCACTAGTCCTACCACCAGCATTAGATCGAGGAATTAATTCATCCAGACACTCGGGAACTTACCGTGCATGCGCTAACTTGATAACGCGTTGCGGTTGACCACTTAACGATCATTACGACTGATCTAATTATCGAGACCAATTGATTCGTCGAGACAACTGGATTACCGTCGGGCTCTAGATTGGTCCTGCGCCATGGTAGCATAATCAACGATCGTCAAGACTGGCTGATTCGTCGAGACAACCGGACTACCGCTAGCTTGGTACCGCTCCGTGGTAACGCACTCAACGATCTTCGAGATGAAAGCATCGAGATGAATGGACTATCGTCTGGCGCTATTTACCTACAGTGTCGTGCTAGCATTAGAAAAAGGAAAATATTCATTTTTAATATTTTTCCAAATTTGGAGGACAGCTGTCAGGATCAAGTGCATGAACCTACTGCTAAGCACTAGCCTTACTGCCAGTGGTAGCGTATTTTTACAAAGACGTATAAAAAGACGCCTCGTTTTTTGTGTTCCTTACCAAGACAAAAAGAGACTCAGTTCTACGACTCCTAGGGTTCGGCAGACTCTTTGTGGTCCATTTCGCTGTCTCCGTCGAGAGAAAAGAAGACTGCCTCCCACTTATTTGTGTATGATGAACTTCGGTGAGCCAAGAAGTAAATCGACTATGAAGAGACGACCGGTGGCAAGCACGCAAAGATCTCAAGCACCAGCGGCGGATTGCTCGACGGAGGGATCGTCAAGAGGGAGATTTTAATCATCTAAATCCTTTAAAATTTTGTAATAATCTTTCTCGTTTCTTTATATTCTTATGGTGTGGAAGGTCGTAATCCTTTAAACTTTTGTTGTAATCGATCGGGGAAGGTCGTCAGATTCTGGGGAGGATTCCGTGATAAATTGTCCTGGGGAAGGCACGTCTAGATCGTGTGATCTAGCAGGGCTCTAAGACCCTTCCTTGCATGGAGATGAAGAGACGGCTCGAAGGCCTTTCTTGGAGGGAAAGGGAGAGAGCCAACTGGTGCAGGGAGCAGGTCAGTATAGAAAACTAAAAAGTTTTTTCACTCACTGCCTTCGATCTCCGGCATCATGGGGATCAAGATTTTGTAATTTTTAAAACAATTGTTGATTTAGTTTTTGCAATGAAATTCATTTCCTGCTTATTTACTTGTGTGTATTGCTGTGAATGTTATTTTGTGTTGTCCTAAAAAGTTCATAGATCTCCAAGGGAGAATCTACCCAAAAAAATAAGTTCAGAGACATACTGCAGCGTGTTAGATATCTAATGCCCCGCGGTAGCTTCCTGATCTTATTTTTAATTGGAATGAAATAGTTCAAATTTTTGATAAACGACGCAAACCTTATTCACCTACCCTATAAGGTTGGCCATTAGATCCAATAAGTGGTATTAGAGGCATGTTACTTCAAAAAGGCTTAACCACCTGACGTAAGATGGCCGACACGGTTCACGCATTTCCTGAGGGACAGGGTGTGAGTAGACCCCCAATGTTCATGGGGAGTGACTGCAGTCACTAGAGAACACAAATTAAAATCTTTCTGATGACACAAAGCATGGATGTGTGGGCCATGATCGAGAATAAAAACACTACACCCACCACCACTGTAGGTGATACCGTCTTAGTCAAACCACATGATAAATGGGATGACGCTGATAAGCTCAGATATATGAACAATGCCAAAGCAATGAACTTTTTATTTTGCGCATTGGATAAAATTGAATTTAATAGAATCTGCAACTGTGAAACTGTATATGATATATGACATCTACTTGAGCTTACTCACGAAGGTACCTCGCAGGTGAAAGAGTCGAAGTTATTTTGACTAAAATCTAAATACAAATAATTCTAGATGGATATCGATGAGGAAGTAGACAACATGTATAAACGCTTCTCCAAGATTGTCAATGCCTCAAGATCCCTTGGGAAGTGCTACTCAAATGGAGATCTGGTGAGGAAGATCCTGCGATCTTTGCCTCCTCACTTCAACCCGAAGGTGAATGTGAATGTGATTGCTGAATCACATGATATAAGCACCCTGGAGATACAGAGCCTCATTGTAAACTTGAAGACACATTAACCTGAATTGAAGATTCAAGCTGAGGAGTATCTTAGGGAGATAAAGAAGAAGGGGCTGGCATTGAAGGTCGTAAGGGAGAGAAAGGCTACTAAAGAACCTGTGGAAGGCGACGAGGAAAGCCTTTATGTCTGAGAATTCAAAAGATTCATGAAGAATCCCAAGAGACAGGGAAAATTTAAGAAATTCTTGAAGAGAGGAGCTGAAGAAACCAGGATGTGGAACAAGCCATCAAAGGAGACAGAGAGTAATGATGAGAAGTCCTAGCCTGAGTGCTATCACTGTCACAAGCCTAGGCACATAAAGAGGGAATGTACAAGACTTCAGAAGGAGGAAAAGGAGAAGTAAAACCGACAAAAAGGGAAGAAGAAGGTGTTGAAGGCGCTAACTTGGGACAAGGATTGATCTTATGAGTCGAGCACCTCTGACTCGAGCAGTGAAGACGAGGCAAATCTGTGCCTCATAGGGAGAAATCAGGATGAATCAGACGATGAGTCCAGTGTCCAGAGCAATACTGAGTTAACTCCACACTCCAGTAATTAACTTCTTGAGATCTATGAACACCTATGTGAGAAGTTAGATAGTGTTATACTTGAAAAGAAGTCCATTCGAAATGAAAATAAGAGAATTAGAAAGGACTTTAAAAATGTTAAAAAAGAATTAATAAAATGTGGCAAAGAGAAGATCGAGTGCCTAGAGTGTCCTCACTTGATGGAAACAATCGAAGAGCAAAAAGCAAGTCTCTCCAAGACATTGTTGAAAATCTAAAATCTCACCATTGAAAAGAATGTCTTGGAGAGAAGACTTCAAATGTCTCTTGCCAAAATAGAAAAAGGCAAACAATAGTTTGTCAATCGGTGTGTTATGCTAGTTACTGAAAACTTCTCCCTAAAGGGAAGGATCCATGATCTCAACTATGCTATCTAGAAATTTGGAATAGGGAAAAAATCACTAAGCATGTTGTTGGGTGCACAGTGTCATGGATCTGAAAAATTTGGACTAGGATATGTAAGTCCAACGCTACCACCGAGCAACAATCTTGGTCAAGCTAAGAATAAAAAAAAATCATAAAAAATTACCCAATAAGATCAACAGTTCTGAAAGGTTATCCCCATCCTCAAGCACAAGCTCTAAAAATACTGTAAAGGCAGCATCCACTGCCTATGCTTTATGTTCAAACTGTCAGAGCTTTGGTCACACATCTGGGTCATGTATGAGGAAAGGTAATAAGAAAGCTTTACAAGTCTGGCTACCAAAGTCTTGTACATATCTTATGGGTGGAACAACTTGGGTAACAAAATCTTTACCCTCATCTTCTTTTTAGGTGTGTTGGAAGGCTAAAGAAAAGGACAATATGTGGTACTTGGAGTATGGGTGTTCCAAGCACATGAAAGGAGATAAAGACAAGTTCTTTATCCTGGAGAAGAAGAAGGGAGGCATGGTGACATTTGGGGACAATAACAAAGGACATATACTTGGAATCAACACTATGGGTAACCAAGCATTTTTCAATTTCTAATTTACTATTTGTAGATGGACTTTAGCATAATTTAATTTCTTTTAGCCAACTATGTGATATGGACCTAAATGTTATATTTGAATCCTCTACAAACACCTGCCAAATTATAAATGCTAAAACTAATAGTATTTTACTTGTTGCTCGTAGAAACCATAATATTTATACTATTAACTTTACTTTGAAGATATATCTGCTTAGGATTTGAAATGCTTAGCTACCATTAAAGAGGAATTAGATCTTTGGTATAGAAGACTAGGACACTCATGATGTAAACTTATTTTCAAACGATCCAAAAATAAACTTTTTCGTGAACTTCTAAAACTAAGCGATAGTTTAAACTCTTTATGCGCACCATGTCAAAAAGGGAAATTCATTAAAACCTCATTCAAAAGTAAAAATGATATTTCCACGACTAGACCGATTGAACTCATTCATATGGATCTGTTTGGTCCTCTTAGTATATATAGTCTAGGTGGAAAACAATACACCTTTGTCCTTATTGATGATTACTCCCGTTATTATTGGACGATCTTCCTTACGAACAAATCTGACATGTTCCTCGAGTTCACCAATTAATGCACTAGACTCCAAGATGATAAGCAACTAAAAATAAAATGCATAAGGTCAAATCATGGGGGGAATTTGAGAATGAAAATTTCACGAACTATTGTAATAATTTAGGAATTAAACTTGAATTCTCAGCCCCACACACTACTCAATAGAACGGGGTTATAGAGAGAAAGAACCAAATGCTGCAAGAGTTAGCATGCACAATACTTTCCAAGTTTAGTTTGCCTCGATATTTCTGGGCTGAAGCGGTTAACACATCATGTTATGTGATGAACCGAGTCATGCTTTGCCCCATTCTTAAGCTAACTCCATATGAACTCTACTTCAATAAGAAGCCATCAGTTTCCTATTTCAGATTCTTTGGTTGCCCGTGTTTTATTCTAAATACTAAGGATCACTTAGGAAAACTTGACGAAAAATCTAATCTAGGCATCCTTTTAGGGTACTCGAGTTCGTGTAAGATAACCTTAGTTGTTGAAGAATCGGCTCACGTGCACTTTGACGAAAATACTCCAACCAAAGAACCTAGGCCAAACGAAGAGGAAATTGATGACAATGTTCAGTTCGAAGCTAAGGGTAAGGAGAAAGATGTAACACCCCAAAAAGACCCCAAAAAGACTCAACATGAAGTTTGAGGTGCAGGCTGTTTGACACGGCCTGGGACACGGGCGTGTCCCAGGGCGTGTCGGGGGTACACGGCCTGGGACACGGGCGTGTCCCAGGGCGTGTTCAGGTTAGTCGACGAGTGATAGTCGACGATCGTCGAGCCTGGGACACGGCCATCGACACGGGCGTGTCCCAGGGCGTGTCCGAATTAAATTTCAAAAATGGCCTGTTCGAGTCAGAGTAGTACACGGCCTTGAACCAAGCCGTGAACACGGGCGTGTCAGGTTGGACACGGGCATGTCCGATGCCGTGTTCCGACCCATGTATTGTTTGCAGCTCGATGAGGCAGGGATGACACGGGCGTGTCTCAGGAATGACACGGGCGTGTCAGGTTCGACACGGGCGTGTCGATGCCCGTGTTCTGGTAAATCTCAGTCGGTTCGAATACCGCGTGTGCCGCTTAAGGGTACACGGCCTGTGACACGGGCGTGTCACAGGCCGTGTCAGCCAAAAATTGGGTTTTTTGGGCAAATCGTGGCCGTTCAGATTCTCTCTTTTGATCCAAGGGCTCAGGTAATTCCTGGCTGGATTAAATTCGTCAAGGGGTGATGAAGAAGGCATTCTTCATTTTGCTTAAGGAAGAGAGAAAGAGAGAGGAGGAAGAAGAAGGAGGAGGAGATCAAGCCACCAGCGGAGTTCCCGTGGTCCGATTCGTGATCCGAAGCCGGCGTTGTGAAGGCAAGGCTGCTGTGGTTCTTTCTCACCGGCTAGTTTTCGATGGCTCCGAAGAGATCGACAAGGGTAACGATCTCCCTCCTTGGACATGTGAAGTCCTTCTTTTCTACATTGCATAGGGAAAACCCTTCCCCACGAGTGTGCGGTGGGTTGTGGTGTCCCTTGGGGTAGATATGTGAAGTCCCCCTTTTAGAGGCCGGGATTGGAGTACGGCTCTAGGCATGCTGTGTGAAGCCCATCTGGACATGGTCTGGATTGGTGATGCTTGTTTGCATATCGGAGAAGGCTCCGTGATTATGGCTTGTGTTGCCTTGTGCCTACCTGTTGCTTGGTGCAGCAGGAAGTACTGGATGATGTCCAGGAAATGAAGAGGGTTGGATGCAACTCTTGTGGCCGTGTGTTGCCACTTTATGAGCGGTTGAGCCATTGGGCTGCAACTCGATGAAAAGGCAGATTGCCGAACAGGAAAGGTGAAACCGACCCGCGCCTATAAATAACCATGGATACTTCCGTATTCGAGGTGGCACGGCGACTTGAGCAACGGGGGGTGGCTGATCCGTACCTGCGTTAGGTCCGTCCGACTTGGAAGCCTGGTTATAGGTTTTGTTGGAGCGCCTAATGAGAGTCTTAGGCCCGCGCGCCGGAAAGACTAGAATGCTCAAATACCATGTAGACGGTGGTGTTGACCCTGGTATTCCGGTACACCAAGAATGTGCCCTGAGTGCATGGACTGTCGGGCCGTGTGGCCGATAGTTGTGATGGCTTGAATGTGCCTGCGCGCACATAGTTGCTATTTGATGATGCCATGCTTTGCAGGGAAAGAATGCTCATGCCCCGAGAAAGGGGTAGGATTGTTATAATTGGGTCAGCTGAATGCTGACCGTTGCATTGTTTGCCACCGGTTGGGTGGATTGTTCCCGTGCAGGTGCTAGAGAGCCAAGTGGTAAGTGATGGGCTGAAGCCCTACTGCTGTTGCTTCTGCTGCTGCGGCTAGCCCTTGAAGGCTAAGCGAATGTTTTGTTAGTTCTCTTTTACTCATGTATGGCCGGCCTGCGCGCCGAGGTTTGTAAATCATGTTGTATGTAAAGAGGAACTGTAAGGCCTTAAGGCCAAACCCTTTGTTGTACATTCCATGGTTATATATAAAAAGGTGGTTTATATATTGGACATTCCTGTGTAGAGTTCAAATTTGTAACTTAAAGCTTCCGCTAGAATGCTCTGAGTTAGGATTCGTATGGTTTGGTATTATCCTGTGACCTCACCATCTGTTTGTGGCATATAGTGTGGGGCCCCGGCCGGACCTTCTACTATACGTCATTTAACGGATGGGGTCGTTACATTTTGGTATCAGCTTTTGTCGGTCTTCCTCTTTCGAATTCGTGGTCGAATTCTTTTGTGGGGTGGCGAGCACGTGTTTGTGCGACCTGCTGTAACACTAATGAACTCTGGAATGTCCATTAAGGAATGTACAAAATCTTGTTTGAGGAATCTGCGCGTTCCTTTTTGTGTTGTTTTGCTTGCATACGTTCGCTAACGTGTGTCTTGTCCACCTATAGGTGACGCGTAGTGGTGTTGGGCAGTCTGAGCCCCAGCGCTCTGATGAGAGTGCGGCACCAGCTGAGGTGCCAACACCTCCTCCATCTGCGGAAACTGTTCGCTTAGTTGCTGAGGCACTATTTGCCATGATTCAGCCGACCGGGCAAGCGCAGCCGGCAGTAGTGCCAGTTCGTGTTGATGTAAGACCCGAGCCGGTTGAGGCTGTAGACCCACGAGCAGCTGACCGACAGTTGAAGCAATTCATGAGCTTCAGTCCTCCTACGTTTACGGGAATGGGATCCCCAACACAGGCAGGGGATTGGTTATCGCGTGTCAAGCGGATAATGACATCGATCAGGGCGGAGGAAACTCTCAAGGTCACCTTGGCCACCTTCATGCTTGAAGGAGAGGCGCGGTTGTGGTGGGATGAGGTTGAGGTACACCATTTGGCGGGCAGGCAATTAACGCAAGTATCGATTGAGGAGTTCTCTCGGATATTTCTGGCGAAACATGTCCCTGCGGCGCAACGCATTGCTATGGAAAATGAGTTCCAACGGTTAAAGCAAGGGGAAGATAGTGTGGATATCTACTTGCATGAGTTTACCAGGTTGGGACGATATGCGGGTACAATCTTCGCGGATGACCAAAGGAAAACGAATCGGTTCTATGAAGGATTGCGGGATGAGTTGCGATTCCTGCTTTCGAGTTCAGTGAACCAAGGGTTTCAGGCGTTGGTTGATACTGCGTGCGCGTTGGAGAAGGACATGCGGCGAGTGCAAGGGAACAAGGGCTTGGTTGTGTCAAAGCCAGAGTTTCAAGCACCTCGCCCGAGCAAGTCATTTTACCAGAAGAAAGGGGGCAAGAGGTCCAAGCCATCTGGGCAAGTAACTACGACCGTTGTGTCGGGAGCGACATCAAGGCTGGATTCTTGTACATGCTATAACTGTGGCCGGGTGGGGCATATAGCTCGTGACTGTCGGGTTGTTCAGCCCAAAGGGGACAAGAAGACGGGTGCGTATTATGCTGAGAAGGGCAAAGCGGTGGTTGATTCCTCTGCGTCTCAGGCACAGCCCCGAATCTATCAACTTGGCCAACAGGAAGCGATTAAGCAAAGTGACGTCGTCACAGGTACGAGTTGATTTAGTTTACTTGCTGGTGCTATTGTTTTTGGTTATGTATAGCTTGTGCATGATGTGTGTGCTGCAGGCTTTGTCCTGATTCGGAATAATTTGGCGAGAGCCCTGTTTGATACGGGTGCTTCGCATTCTTTTCTGTCTGAGGATTTCGTATCTCGTATTGGGGTACCAAGTCATGTGACGGTGGATAGTACAAGGGTTCTATTGCCGAATGGCTGTGTGATGCTTGCGGATAGGGCTTGCGATGTGGATGTGCAAATAGGAAGTCGGGATTTCGGTCTGAGTGCAGCTGTGCTACCGTTATCGGAGTTTGATGTGATCTTTGGTATGGACTGGCTCTCGGAGCAGCGTGCCTTTATTGATTGCAACTCCAAGGAGATTACACTGGGCCAGAATACCGGACTTGTGACGAAGTTCGCTGGTATGCGAGGAGTTGGCGGGACTCTGTTGTCTGCACTCCAAGTCGTCAATGCTGTTCGGAAGGGCGCGGAGTTATTCTTCACGCTAATTCAGGCTGTTGAGCCAAAGGCCAGTGTCGGTGAAGTACTAGTTGTGTTAGAGTTTGCCGACGTGTTTCCTAAAGATCTTCCGGGGTTACTACCCCAGCGGGAGATTGACTTCTCTATTGAGTTGGTGCCAGGTGCGAAACCTGTGGCCCGCTCACCATATCGCGTCGCGCCAAAAGAGATGGCTGAGTTGAAAGTCCAATTGCAAGAGTTGTTGGAGTAGGGATATATACGCCCAAGTATGTCACCTTGAAGCGCGCCTGTTCTATTTGTGAAAAAGAAAGACGGTAGCTTACGGTTGTGTATTGACTACCGCGAGTTGAATAAGCTGACGGAGAAAAATAAATATCCGATCCCGCGGATTGATGACCTCTTTGATCAGCTGGCGGGATCAACGGTCTATTCCAAGTTGGATTTGAAATCGGGATATTATCAGCTAAGGATTAGGGAAGGTGACATTCCCAAGACGGCGTTTGGAACACGCTACGGTCATTATGAGTTCACGGTAATGCCATTTGGCCTATGTAATGCGCCTTCGGTATTTATGGACCTAATGCATCGAACTTTCCGAGAGTACTTGGATTTGTTCGTCATTGTGTTTATCGATGACATCTTAGTATACTCTCAGTCGGAAGAGGATCACGCAAACCATTTGCGGTTGGTTTTGCATACCCTGCGGAGGAATAAGCTTTATGCCAAGTTCTCAAAGTGTGAGTTCTGGCTCTCTTCAGTAGCCTTTTTAGGCCATGTGGTAAGTGGAGAAGGTATCGCGGTGGATCCGTTGAAGATAAGTGCCATTCGAGATTGGCCAGTGATGTCTTCAGTGGCCGAGGTCAGGAACTTCCTTGGACTTGCGGGCTACTATAGACGGTTTGTGGAAAACTTCTCACGGATTGCTTTACCTCTGACCACGCTAACGAGAAAAGATCAAAAGTTCATTTGGATGCCGGAGTGCGCGCGAGCTTTTGAAGACTTGAAGAGTCGTTTGACACGGCGCCTGTGTTGACATCGCCATGTGGTATAGATGGGTATGAGATCTATAGTGATGCATCAGGGAGCGGCTTAGGCTGCGTTCTTCTGCAGTTTGGTAAAGTGATTGCTTATGGCTCGCGTTAGTTGAAAGTGCATGAGCGGAATTACCCCGTCCATGATTTGGAGTTGGCGGCGGTAATCTTTGCGCTCAAGTTGTGGCGGCACTATCTATATGGCGTTAAAGTGGATATCTATACGGATCACAAGAGCCTAAAGTATTTGTTGGATCAGAAGGATCTGAATATGCGACAACGAAGATGGATGGAGTTCCTCGGGGACTACACCTTCGAGATTCACTATACTCCCGGGAAGGGAAATGTGGTCGCTGATGCTTTGAGTCGAAAGACTCCGTACGGGCAAGCTGGTTGCAGAGGCATGATCAGCGTTTGATCCAAGAATTGGAAGCATTGGAGATATCGTGTGTTGACAAGGGTTCGTCAACCGATGCATGCTTGAACTGGACGGAGGTGCAATATGACCTTACGGACAGAGTTCGGTGAGCAACGGAGCTTGATGAAAGTCTCCAGCGCTATGCAAAAGATGGGCCGGAGGACCAATTCTCTTGGGATAACGGTTTGTTACGAAGAAATGGTCGAGTGTGCATCCCAAGTGTGGGTAAATTGAGAGAAGAGTTGATGTACGAAGCTCACTTTGCAAAGTACTCAGTTCACCCAGGGAGCACAAAGATGTACAGAGATCTGAAAAAGCTGTTCTGGTGGCCCGGACTAAAGAAAGATGTCGCACGTTATGTGGCTGAATGCAATACCTGTGCGTTAGTGAAAGCAGAATGCCAGAAGCCTGGCGGTTTCCTGAAGTCGTTACCTATTCCGGAGTGGAAGTTCGATGATATTTCGATGGATTTCGTGCACGGGTTGCCGAGATCTCAACGCGGTCATGATTCAATCTGGGTGATTGTGGACCGGTTGACAAAAGTGGCGCACTTCCTTCCAAACAGAAGAGACGATTCAGTGGAAACCATGGCCAAGCTTTATGTGGAGCAGGTTGTTCGACTGCACGGTGTTCCTCGGAGCATCGTTAGTGACCGTGATGGGTGGTTCACATCGAATGATTGGCGGCTGGTTCATCAAATGTTGGGTACAAAGTTAGCGTTTAGTACGGCCTTTCATCCCCAAACGGATGGCCAGACTGAACGAACCAACAGGACTATGGAGGACATGCTCCGCATGTGCGCCCTAGACTTTGGTAAGAGATGGGAAGATTATATATTTCTTGTCGAATTTGCCTATAATAATAGCTACCAAGCGAGTATTGGTATGGCGCCATTTGAAGCTTTATATGGTCGGAAATGTCGTACACTGTTAGCTTGGGCAGAAGCAGGCGAATCTAAGCTGAGTGGGAAAAAGGAAGTCGAAGAAGCTACCTCCCTCATACGCTCTATTCGGGAGAGGCTATTGATAGCCCAAGATCGTCAAGCAAAGTACTACAATGCCAAACATCGGAACGTGGAGTTCGCGGTGGGTGATTGGGTATATTTGAAGATCAAACCCTTCAAAGGCGTGTCCAGGATTCGGCGTTTGAAAAAGCTAAGTCCGAGGTATCTTGGTCCGTTTGAGGTGGTGGAGCGAGTTGGGGAAGCTGCTTATCGACTAGCACTTTCAGCAGACTTGGGTGGATTACATGATGTATTTCACATCTCAGTCCTTCGTAAGGCGGTAAAGGATCCAGCTCAAGTAGTGGAGAATGATCGGGTACCGGTCGAGTATGGGCTAACGACGAGGGTTAGACCCATTCGGATCGAGGATCGAGCCGAGAAACAGTTGCGGAACAAAGTGATCGGGATGGTCAAGGTTCGATGGGACAATTGTGGCCGTGAAGAGCTAACATGGGAGCGAGAGCAGACCATGCGAGCTGAATTTCCCGAGTTGTTTGTATAAACTGTAGACCGTGTATTTTTTTGTTATAACATAGTTATAGCATTGCTGGTTCTTGTTTCCTTACCGTGCAAATTTCGGGACGAAATTTTGTTAAGGGGGGAGGGTTGTAACACCCCAAAAAGACCCCAAAAAGACTCAACATGAAGTTTGAGGTGCAGGCTGTTTGACACGGCCTAGGACACGGGCGTGTCCCAGGGTGTGTCGGGGGTACACGGCCTGGGACACGGGCGTGTCCCAGGGCGTGTTCAGGTTAGTCGACGAGTGATAGTCGACGATCGTCGAGCCTGGGACACGGCCATCGACACGGGCGTGTCCCAGGGCGTGTCCGAATTAAATTTCGAAAATGGCCTGTTCGAGTCAGAGTAGTACACGGCCTTGAACCAAGCCGTGAACACGGGCGTGTCAGGTTGGACACGGGCATGTCCGATGCCGTGTTCCGACCCGTGTATTGTTTGCAGCTCGATGAGGCAGGGATGACACGGGCGTGTCTCAGGAATGACACGGGCGTGTCAGGTTCGACACGGGCGTGTTGATGCCCGTGTTCTGGTAAATCTCAGTCGGTTCGAATACCGCGTGTGCCGCTTAAGGGTACACGGCCTGTGACACGGGCGTGTCACAGGCCGTGTCAGCCAAAAATTGGGTTTTTTGGGCAAATCGTGGCCGTTCAGATTCTCTCTTTTGATCCAAGGGCTCAGGTGATTCCTGGCTGGATTAAATTCGTCAAGGGGTGATGAAGAAGGCATTCTTCATTTTGCTTAAGGAAGAGAGAAAGAGAGAGGAGGAAGAAGAAGGAGGAGGAGATCAAGCCACCGACGGAGTTCCCGTGGTCCGATTCGTGATCCGAAGCCGGCGTTGTGAAGGCAAGGCTGCTGCAGTTCTTTCTCACCGGCTAGTTTTCGATGGCTCCGAAGAGATCGACAAGGGTAACGATCTCCCTCCTTGGACATGTGAAGTCCTTCTTTTCTGCATTGCATAGGGAAAACCCTTCCCCGCGAGTGTGTGGTGGGTTGTGGTGTCCCTTGGGGTAGATATGTGAAGTCCCCCTTGTTAAAGGCCGGAATTGGAGTACGGCTCTAGGCATGCTGTGTGAAGCCCATCTGGACATGGTCTGGATTGGTGATGCTTGTTTGCATATCGGAGAAGGCTCCGTGATTATGGCTTGTGTTGCCTTGTGCCTACCTGTTGCTTGGTGCAGCAGGAAGTACTGGATGATGTCCAGGAAATGAAGAGGGTTGGATGCAACTCTTGTGGCCGTGTGTTGCCACTTTATGAGCGGTTGAGCCGTTGGGCTGCAACTCGATGAAAAGGCAGATTGCCGAACAGGAAAGGTGAAACCGACCCGCGCCTATAAATAGCCATGGATACTTCCGTATTCGAGGTGGCACGGCGACTTGAGCAACGGGGGGTGGCTGATCCGTACCTGCGTTAGGTCCGTCCGACTTGGAAGCCTGGTTATAGGTTTTGTTGGAGCGCCTAATGAGAGTCTTAGGCCCGCGCGACAGAAAGACTAGAATGCTCAAATACCGTGTAGACGGTGGTGTTGACCCTGGTATTCCGGTACACCAAGAATGTGCCCTGAGTACACGGACTGTCGGGCAGTATGGCCGATAGTTGTGATGGCTTGAATGTGCTTGCACGCACATAGTTGCTATTAGATGATGCCATGCTTTGCAGGGAAAGAATGCTCATGCCCCGAGAAAGGGGTAGGATTGTTATAATTGGGTCAGCTGAATGCTGACCGTTGCATTGTTTGCCACCGGTTGGGTGGATTGTTCCCGTGCAGGTGCTGGAGAGCCAAGTGGTAAGTGATGGGCTGAAGCCCTACTGCTGTTGCTGCTGCTGCTGCGGCTAGCCCTTGAAGGCTAAGCGAATGTTTTGTTAGTTCTCTTTTACTCATGTATGGCCGGCCTGCGCGCCGAGGTTTATAAATCATGTTGTATGTAAAGAGGAACTGTAAGGCCTTAAGGCCAAACCCTTTGTTGTACATTCCATGGTTATATATATAAAGGTGGTTTATATATTGGACATTCCTGTGTAGAGTTCAAATTTGTAACTTAAATCTTCCGCTAGAATGCTCTGAGTTAGGATTCGTATGGTTTGGTATTATCCTGTGACCTCACCATCTGTTTGTGGCATATAGTGTGGGGCCCCGGCCGGACCTTCTACTATATGTCATTTAACGGATGGGGTCGTTACAAAAGAAGTGTGAGTTAATGTTCCAACTCATATTGACGAGTATCGGCCTGCAAGTACTATAAATTTCTTAAAGCAACATCCATGAGAACTAGTAACAAGAGAGCCCTCACATGGAGTTAGAACTTGGTCGGCTCTACATGAATCCAATTCGAACTTGTGTTTCCTATCTGAAATTGAACCCAAGAACATCTCAAAAGCCTTAAAGGATGAATTGTGGTTCTTGGATATGACTGAAGAGTTAAACCAGTTCGAGAGAAGTAAAGTCTGCATGTTAGTTGAGCGTCCGGATAGCCATCCAGTTATTGGTTTAAAATGGGTTTAAAAGAATAAACTTGATGGTGACTCTAGGATAACTAGATACAAAGCTAGGTTGGTGGCACAAGGTTACTCGCAGATAGAAGACGTGGATTTTGAAGAATCATTTGCACCGGTTGCATGTTTGAATCCATTCGTACGTTCTTAGCATTTGCAAGTTTTAAACAAATTAAATTATATCAAATGGATGCTAAGAGTGTATTCTTGAACGGATATATTAAGGAAGAGGTGTATGTCCAACAACCACCCGGATTCAAGAACGCTGACTACCTGAATCAGGTATACAAGTTGGTGAAAGACTTATACGGATTGAAGCAAGCGCCCCGTGCTTGGTAAGATAGGCTCACGACTTTTCTACTAGGACATGGGTTAAGGATGGGTAGGGCGGACACCACTCTCTTACTGAAGCATGAGAATCTTGATTTAATTCTCTTAGAAATTTACGTAGAAGATATTATTATTGGGGCAATAAACGATCAATTATGCAAATAAATTGTCACTTTAATGCAGTCTGAATTTGAAATGAGTCTAGTTAGAGAGTTATCTTATTTCTTAGGATTTCAGATTTCTCAACGTAATGATGGAATCTTTATAAGTCAATCGAAATGCATAAGAAGATATGCTTGTGCGATTTAGCTTTGATAATCTGAAATAAGTCAAGACTCCAATGAGTGCCTCTCTAAAATTAGGAAAGAATGAAAGTGGAATTTCGGTGGATCAAACTGTCTTTAGAGGAATGATCAGATCACTACTCTACTTAAGTGTGACTAGGCCCGATATTATATTCGTGGTGTGTCTTTGTGCTAAATATCAAGCCGATCTTAAAGAATCACACTTGAATGTGGTTAAACATATCCATATGTATCTTATATGCACCCAAAATCTTGGTCTCTAGTAGCCACATACCACTGATTTCACACTCCACGGGTACTCCAACTCCAATTATGTTGGGTTTTCAATTGATCGCAAGAGCACGAGTGGTACCTATCACTTCCTTGGTTCAACACTAGTCTCATGGTCAAGTAGAAAACAAAATTTGGTTGCCCTCTCTACAACTAAAGTCGAGTACATTTCCTTAGGGAGTTGTTGCGCACAAGTACTTTGGTTGTATCAAACATTAGAAGACTTTGGCCTAATTTGTAGAAACGTTAATCTTAGGTGCGATAACAAGAGTGCCATAAACTTGACCAATAATCCAGTGAATCACTCACAGTCAAAACATATTGAAGTTCATCATCATTTCATTCGGGATCACATTAAGAAAGAGAATGTGTGAGTAAGCTTCATTGCCACCGACGACCAACAAGCTGGCATATTCACAAAACCCCTCCAAGATGTGTGTTTCTTGTTACTTCAAATCGAGCTTGGTGTTTTGGATCTTTCTTCCTAGTCATGGTGCATTTGTATATTTTTGTTTTATTTGGTTGTTTCTGCTTCTATTTCAATTTTTTAATATATATATATATATAAATATAACAAAAAAATGAAAAAAAATGAAAAATCCCCCAAAAATCAAAAAACATGTCTTTGCCTATTTACTTTCTACCTTTTCGTTGTTTTTTTGCTAGATTTGTGGTTTATTTAATTTATTTTTGCCGAATCATTAAACAAAAAAAAATATATATAACCAAAAATAAACTGTGGATTGATCATTCTTAGGACACATATGGCTAGAACTTAGAGCATAACGATTACGTACAATGTTGGACATAGGCATGATAATCCCTGTAAACATTGTCTACATATGTCATGATGTGTCGAATCTGTAGGTGCATAGCTACTGAGTGCGAGTAGATATGTTAGTGTTTGTTGAATATGCCTCTAGGTATGAGTGAGGATTTAGATAGCGGAATGATGTTACACTATTCATGCATCCCTAGACGGAGCACTCTTGTAGAAAGTATATGATTACATGCTATAACTCGTGATATTGTGTATACCACGTTAGAAATAACTTGAATAATCAATATATACATATGTATTTTTATAAAGGGTAGAAGTTTTGGGCAAATCTCTAGTGGTTCAGTCCTGTGAATACAAGTTAAAGAGTATCTATCTCTGTGGGTAGATTTCGATTGATTTGGGGACCTTGAAATCCAAACAAAATAATTTTGAATTTGATAGCTCAACGCGTATAAATATCAAACAATAAATATTATCAAGCCTTGCGTCAAGGATATTATAACACCCCATCCGTCAAATAGCATAGAACAGAAGGTCCGGCCGGGGCCCAATGCCATATACTATGGGCAGACCAAGGAGTTACAAATTGAAACCATAATCCAATATTTTGCATCCTAACACAGAGTGCATTCTAGCAGAAGTAATTTAAAGGTTGTAAATAGAACCCAGCAACATCATGAATGTCCACTACCACAACTAGGAATGTAAATCAAATACACAAATAAGGTCTTGGCCTTAAGGCCTTACAATGTTCAATTTTAAATTAAAATGTGTTACATACTTCGGCACGCAGGCCGGCCACACATGAACGTTAAAATAACACAAGAATTCTCTTCGACCTTCGAGGGCCAAAACAACATTACTGGGCTCCAGCCCGTTACTTCCTGCTTCGCTCAGCAGCACCTGCACGGAACATTCCACCGTATGGTGGCAAACAAAAGCAATGGTCAGCATTAGCTGACCAAATTATAACGACCCCACCCCTCACTCCGGGTGGTGGTGCTCCTTCCTTGCAGGCATTAACTTAAACAACACTTGGAAATCCAAACGTGTAACTTAAGCACCATTAGGCACAAACATTGACACAAATGCCCAACGCCCCGTGCTCTCAGGGCACATTCTTAGTGCACCAGACCTCAAGGGTCGTACCTCCGTTCTCTATGATGGTAAACATTGTTTGAGAATTCGGTCTCACAAGGGCCAAGGCCAGAAACAATGCCCTAGTGCTACGACAAGTCATGTGATTTACACATTAACCACTCCAAGTCGACTGGCATAGGAGAGGGTATAGTTCAGCAATATCCCATGCTCAAATCGTTTGGCTCGCAGACCTGACGCGGGTCAGCATTGTAAGACCCCCTTTTTTTTTCTTTTTCAACCACCGGGGTCTTAGGCCCAGAACCGCCGCTTTGCGGTGACACCTTCACGTCCTGAAGGGTCATCACCACAAGGCGCCGATTCTGCCGGCCAAATCGATCACAAAAAGTAGCACAATTATTGAAGTAATAGTAAACAGTCCACAATAATAAATTCACATATATAAATAAGTAAGCTCCACGAAGGGAGTGTCCACAGAAACATCAGAGTACTATAAATACGGGCTTATGCCCGGTACAAAATGTCCTCACTACAAGTCTCTCATGCGGAAGCGAAACAGTAAACTACTCAAGGATCGAGACTCACGGTCCCGGCTGTGTGAACTCCGGAGCTAGACTGCCCCATCTCTAGGCGCACCGATCTCTGGGGCTGCTCCTCCATGCTGGGCTCCACGATCCCCTAAAAGATGCGGTTCGAAAACTGTTAGTCATAAAGACTAAGCCCTATCATCCCCTACCCCTTCCCCCCCATGGCTCCTAGGTACCGAGCGGAGAGGAAGAAAGGGAAGGACAAGAAGGTGGAGATTAACATGAAAACAGATGGCAGCGGAGACTAATCTAGCAAGTTGTATTAGGTGAGCAGTTAATAAGTTGTTGTAATAGGTCTAGCAGTAAGAAAAGCAATTAAATGAATTTAAACCTTCACTTATGCGAGAACACATAAGCAAAGGGATCTTTTACAAGGCTCCCATCGTATAAGTGTCCCATACCACTTATACCTTGGGGTGTCGGTTATCAAACAGCAGGGGTTATTATATATTGAAAATAACCTTTGATTTATAAACTTGCCCACACAAGCTTATAGACCAAGGGGTCGTTTTGCAGGTCCTAATGTATAAGCGTCCCATTCCACTTATACTTTAGGTGTCAAGGTTGTTATGAATGATTATGAAATGCAACTATATGGTGGGTATGTTATGTCATGCAGTGCAACTCACACACCCGACTCTGTGCACACAGACCTTTAGTTCCCCCTTTCGGAGCCGTTACCTCCCAGGATACCTCCGTAGTGGCAAACGGAAGCGGTGGGTTGGGCCTCGCCCACCTCCAAAACCAGTAAAGCACACTGGTCTGACCTATCGTATGCCTCAACGCTTGGTGCACAAAGCGGACGCCTGCGTACTCTTGCCGGCTGGCGCACCGGACTTCTGTTGGCGGAGTGCTAATCACCCCGCCGAGTCAACGATATCGGTGTCGGTGCAATCGAACTCCCCGATATCGAAAGACCCACCACCTTAACTTTTCCTATTTTATGCACGTGCAAGTTAAATCGTAAGCACACAAAACCGAGCCGAAGCTCCCCGGACCAAAACGTCCGTCTCCAAACCAACCGAGCCGAAGCTCCCCGGACCATCCCGTCCGTTTCCAAATCAACCGAGCCGAAGCTCTCATCAACCTCCTGTGCCAACAGTGTTGTGAAGAGTGCAACCCTAGTTACTAAGTTACTCTTGTCGGTTTGTTATTACAGTTTACGTTAGCCCAGGACTGCCCCCGGTATACCCCGTGAAGGGCTCTCAAGGGGCACTAGGAACCAAGACGGTGCATTACGGCCCGAAGTTCCCTTTCGCAAGGCACTTATTGTTATTGGTTGTTTTCCCTTAGCCCGATTCCCTTCTCATATTACGATAGACTATCCTAGGGTGATTTTTAAACCTTCCACTCCTCGGGGAAGACGATCTTTCGTCGAGCCCGAGCACCTCTTAACTCTAGCTATCACCACTACTCACTACTCTTTATATCTTCCTAATGTAATTTCTTCCACAATTGTTCACCCAGACAAAATGTTTAAACCTCAAATACTTTCTCAGATCGTGTCCTATTGCATCTCACAACCTGCTATATGCAGACCGACCTAGGCTACATGTCGAACCGGTTATGCAATGATCCATTACTCATCCAAATGCCCTAAACTATTTACTGGAGACTTATCTTGGTATAAATAACCTAAATCCAGAGAATGGAAATTTTCTTAATTTAATTGGCATTTAATTAAATTCCTCGAAAATCTCAAGGGCCACCGGTTTGAACATGAACTATCCTAATTATTCATGCAAGATGTCCAGCAAATTTATGATAATTAGTAGACTATCTCAGAAGGCTAAATCCTAAGTATCATAATTTTCTATCATCAAAATAACCTGAAAACTATTTTGGAAATAATCTCTAATTTCTATAGTTTATGAATTAAATACAGAAAATATTCTTCCAAAAATTCTAAATAAATTATGACATGATGAATAAGGCCTAAAATTTGCACTGGCTAAGTTTCATAATTTTCCAGCAAGCATTTTATCCATAATAATTTTTTAAACATAAAAGCCCTTTCTATCATTTGTGAATAAAGTACTAGATTTACTCAACATAAAATTCTATAAAAATTCAGGGATCAATGTTCTACAAGTCAAGATCTAAATCCAGAATTTTAACTGATTATAATTAATGTAAAGCCTCAAATTAATTAAAACAACAAATTTGGCTAATAATCCTTTAACACAGGAAGTATAATATATATTAATCATAAAATTCCAGAAAAATTACCATGAGTCTAAAACATCCTAAAACCCCCTCCTCCCGAGTTTCACAATTTTTGGATTAGCTTTAGTGCTTAAAATAACTAAATTACGTTTCCATCCTAATCCTACATCTCAACTTTTGAGGTACCTAACTACCTCCAAATCCATCAATATTTCAACCAGAGGGTTTTCATCATATCATCCCCCTCTCCTCCAAATTTCAAGGGCATACAAGAGCTTTTGCTCCTATGTCCTTCACAAACCTCAAACTCCCACCCGTTGGAGTTGAGCCAATCTCTTAGGGTAAAATCCACCCTAAGCCACACCATGTTACCCAAGAGGGTAGACATAGTCCCAACAAATCAGTGGCCAACAACATCAGCCTCTTTTGAGGAGATTTGTCCAATCCATCCCCAATCGTACTTTTCCCCAAAGTACCCCTCGCCAAGACCTATCTAGGACTTGATACTTCCCTATTCAAAACTCGACCATTCGAGTTGAAATTTTGTACAGATCTTAATATTGATGCCAGGGACCACCACCCAAAATTTGGGGGAGTTTGGACTTAATTTCATCTCCTAATTAATTTTATATTGTTTATTAAATTTTTACAAAAACTTTAGGCAAAAGTTCTCCAAAAATTCTCATTTTTGGACAGCCTCTCGATATACATATTATAGACCTCCAGTCCAAATTTCAAGTCATTTGGACCTGTTATGAACCGTGGGCAACCAATTCAATTTCTGGTTAGCCTAGGTCTTGATCCCACCAAAATGAGTGCTGTGGTCAAACCACTCACCCAAATTGAATAAAATTAATTTTATATTAAAGTAGACCCAGAGTGCTACAACTTTTGTGTCTGGTCATTTTTCCTAAATCGGCCTCTAAGTGCCTCGTTTTGCAGCCTCAACATATATCCAAATAACCTATTTTTCCATAAGTAATATATAATAATCTAAGTATTAAAATATTAATTCTACTGTTCATCTTCTTTATGAACGCGAAAACCAGAACCAGGAAGCCATTTTCCTGTAACATTTCCGTGATCCGTTGCCGGCCGTCCGGTCACCTCCCTGGCCAGCCACCACCACCACCACCTCCGTTGAGGCGAGGGCTTGCGGTCGGCGGTGGTTTGGCCGCCGGAGGTGGCGGTTTCCGGCGAACTCGAAATATCTTTTTCATGGTTTTTTCCATGAAAACGAGAGATGGATCCGGCTCCGTTGAGCGCGAATCTCCTTTCTAAGAATCCTAAGATCTACCCATGAGAGAGAAGGAGTAGAGGAGGACCTTGTTCGCGGTTTGGAGGCGAGAAGAGCGACGAGGTGCCATGGCGCGGTGGTGGCGTTGCTGAACTCCTCTTTACAGCAAGAACAAGGATCTGCTTCGTTTGCTTGAGCGTGTAAACCTCTCCTCTTTCCCTAAGTGGGCTTTTATAACTCAGGAAGTGGGAAGATGAAATGGTAACCGCCATTATGTCTTAACGTTTCGGTTACGGTGAAGGGATAAGAAACGGTGGAAACTGAACAAGTGCGTCCAGCTGGCGGTTTTCTATTGGACCACCTTTTCCTCATTTATTTTATAATTACAGAAGGAAAACGGCCGATAGTTACTCCTGGTGTAACTTCCCAAGCCAGCATTTATTTCCACGCGCGTTAAAATTATTTTGGGCCTGAACCGTCGTTTCGGCCAATGTCACGGGCGTGACACATAGGTCACGGGCGTGACAGGCCCGGGTAGCCCATTCTGGGTTCGACGATCGTCGAATTGAGATCGACGATCGTCGATGGATGGTCACGGGCGTGACTTCTTGGGTCACGGGCGTGACAGGCCCGAACAGCAGATTTCAAGGTCGACGATCGTCGAATTGAGATCGACGATCGTCGATGGGGTCACGCCCTGGGTCACGGGCGTGACACTTATGTCACGGGCGTGACATGCCCGGGGCGCAAGCTCGACGATCGTCTCACGGCGATCGACGATCGTCGATGGGGTCACGCCCCTAGTCACGGGCGTGACACCTTGGTCACGGGCGTGACATGCCCCGTCAGCACGATCGACGATCGTCTCGTGGAGATCGACGATCGTCGAAGTAGTCACGCCCAAGTCACGGGCGTGACATCTTGGTCACGGGCGTGACATGCCCAGACAGCGCGTTCGACGATCGTCTCGTGGAGATCGACGATCGTCGAAGTAGACACGCCCAGGTCACGGGCGTGACGGGCCGGTCACGGGCGTGACTAACCCGTGACCCGCAATACTGGTCGCTTTATTTCCAATTTTGGGATTCCTAGGGTTCCGTCACGACAAATCTGACTCCTAGGGGTCTAGCCGGAAATGGGATGTTACAAGCATACCCTTTCCCTTTTCTACATGAACCATAACTCTGTAAGGATCCTTGGCTAGCGCGAATGGAAACCAAAGCTGAGCAATATAGGCTCAAAATCAATCAAATAAAGCCCTAGGTGTCTCAAAGACAAGCTTCAAAAATAATACATAGCTTACTGGAAGCTAACGTCGGTGCTAGAACTACCGTCGCTCGGTTGGGGACAGACTATCAGTTCTTCCCCTTAAAAGAGTGTTTTCCTGAAGAATTACCCCCAGTACTCTCAATGCAGTCATCTGCACACCCCGCAACTCCGAAATCTATGCGATAACCACAGAGTTCTCTCCAACATACAAAACATAGAAACATCACCAATCCAGACCAACCCGTCCGAATGGGCTTCACACAGCATGACTATTCCGTACTTCGATTCCGGATCTACATGCAATACTACGGGGACATACGGATCTACCCGTCACGAGAACCAAATCAACGTGTTCGAGGAGTGTCTAGCCTCTAATACAAAAAGAATAAACTTCACATGTCCCAGGAAGAGGATCGTTACTCTTGATGTACTCTTTGGCGCCATTACAGGAATCTAGACGGTTGAAAATGACTGCTCCGACCTTATCTCCGCAAATCAAAACTTGCCTTGCGAATTCGAGACCCGAAACATGAAGGGCAGTAAGAATCCGACTCCCGACACTGCTACTCCTCCTCTAGAAAACCAGGGCACCAACTGCTCCCTAAAAGAAGATGAAGAGAAACAGACAAACTTGGCTTATAAATAAAGCTACCGTCGTGCGGTAACTAGCTAGCATTGCGCGGTACCTTAATTCAACGCCTCATTTTTGGCATAACTACAGAAACCTTCCAATCGCGGGTTGACACGTGTCCATGCTGATAAGGATTCCTTATCGATGCATGATAGGATGCTAACCCCGCGTGATAGCTTACGTTAGTTATGACACGATACTTATCGCTATCGCCGCACACTAACTGCTACCGCTACGCCGTATAATCCCGAGAACTATAACAATTAAATTGACCAAGCAATTGCCAACGGTAACATTATCATCGGACGATAGCTTCCTGAGAGCTCTGCCAGTTTAATTCCCCTGCTACTGCCGTGCGGTAACAACTTTCTGCCACGCGGTAAGGCCAGCGTTGAGTCGACTCAACCCTTTCAACGCTCTCAACACTATTGACACTAACCCTGGAGCTACCGCCATGCGGTAAGTAGCTCTCGTCTGTCGATAACCTCCAAAGAAACATTTACTACCATACGTAATTTGCGGCGCTACAAATCTCACCCACTTAAAGAATTTCGTCCCAAAATTATGTTATGTAGGAAACTAAGGAATTAACTCAACTTTAAACTATATACCTGAATTGAATAACTCGGGGAACTCCGACTTCATGGATTGCTCCTACTCCCAAGAAATATCCTCACAATTGTCCCATCGGACCTTGACTATATTGATCTCTTAATTATGTAGTCTTTTGACTTCTACATCCTCAATTCGAGTGGGCTTGACCCTTGTGGTCAAACCACTATCAACTGGTACTTGAACTGCAACAACCACTTTCGTAGGCTCTTACACCATCATTCGCAACACCGATATGTGGAATACATCGTGTAGACCACTCAATTTCGTTGATAACTTCAACTGATAGGCAGCTTCTCCAATACGCTCCAGTATCTCAAACGGCCCAAGATGTCTCAGACTCAACTTTTTCAAGCATCGAACCCTTGAGACACCCTTGAAAGGCTTAATCTTCAAATATACCCATTCTACTATGGCGAACTCAACGTTCTTGTGCTTGGCATTATAATACTTAGCCTGCCTATCCTGAGCAACTAACAACCGCTCACAGATTGTCCGCACAATCGATATCGCATCTTCGACTTACTTTCACTTGTACAACTTGGACTCTCCAGTCTCCAACCATGACAATGGGGTACGCTACTTCCTATCACAAAGTGCCTCGAAGTGCTCCATTTGAATACTTTCCTGGTAGCTATTGTTGTACGCAAACTAAATCATATATAGTTGATCCTCCCACCTTTTTCCAAAATCAAAGACACATATGTGAATCATGTCCTCTAACGTCCTGTTGACTCTCTTGGTCTGACCATCCGTCTACGGATGAAAGGCCATATTTAACTTCAGTTTGGTCCCCAACAACTGATGTACTAACCACCAGTCATTAGACGTAAAATGCCCATCACGGACACTCAAGTTGCTGTGGGGCACACCATGTAGACGAACAATATTCTCAACATATAACTTTGCTAGCTTATCCATAAAATCATCCTTCCTATTTAGGATGAAGTGTGATACATTTATCAAACGATCTACGACCACCCAAATGGCATCGTTTCCCTTTTATGATCTCGGCAAACCATGCATGAAATATATGGATATATCATTGAACTTCCACTCCGGAATAGGCAAGGACTTTAAGAATCCTCCGAGCTTCTGGCATTCAGCCTCAACTAAGGCACAAGTGTGACACTTAGCCATATAAAATGCTACATTCTTTTTCAGTCTGGGCCACCAGAATAGCTTTTTCATGTCTTTGTACATGTTTGTGCTTCCCGGGTGGATTGAGTACTTTGTGTAAAGAACATCGTACATCAGGTGTAATGAGCCTCGCACATCAACTCCTCCCGTATTTTTTACCACCTTTGTGATGCACAAACGATTGTCTTTCCAGAACAGCCCACCATTGAAAACAAATTGGGCATTTAACCCATCCAAGCCTCAGCCATGAACCGCTCCATACTGTCATAGAACTCCAAAACCTGCCGAATCCAATCGACGAGGTCACAATGTACCTTAATCCAACACAAACATGCTTCAGCACTCGATCTCCTATCAACACAAGAGATCCTTAAGGCCTCCAAATCTCGAACAAGACGCTTATCGTGCATCATTAACCAATTGTCCTGCGTGAGAGCTCTACGACTTAATGCATTCGCAACTGCATTACCTTTGCCAGGAACATAATGTATGTTGAAGGTGTAGTCTCCAAGGAACTCCATCCACCTTCACTGACACATATTCAAATCCTTTTGATCCAATAGGTACTTCAAGCTCTTATGCTCTGTGAAAATGTTGACCTTCACGCCATACAAATAGTGCCTCCAGAGCTTCAATGCGAATATCATGGTCGTCGACTCAAAATCATGGATCAGATAATTCCTCTCATGCACCTTTAGCTGGCGCAAACCATAGGCTATAACTCTCCCATGATGTCACAAGACACAGTCTAAGCTACTGCCTGAAGCATAGCTATAAGCCTCAAAGCCTTCTGTCCTACATGGTGAGCACAGAATAGGCTCCGTGTCAGAAGACTTTTCAATTCTTTGAATGCTTGAGCACACACTGGAGACCAAACAAAATTTTTTTCCTTCCTTGTGATGGTCGTGAGAGGTAATGCTATCCGTGAGAATTTCTCTACGAAGCACTTGTAGTAGCCGGCAAGCCCCATAAAACTCCGGACTTCCGCCACAGAAGACAACACAGGACACTCTCGAATAGCCGCAACCTTTGCAAGATCCACCGCAATACCCTCACCACTTACAATATGACTAAGGAACGCTACCGAAGAAAGCCAGAACTCACACTTTGAGAACTTGGCATAAAGTTGACTGCTTCTCAAAGTTTCCAGAACAATCTATAAATGTTCTATATGATCATCCTTGGATTAGGAGTATACCAGGATATCATCGATAAACACTATCACGAACAAATCCAAAAACTCCTTGAACGTCTTGATCATTAGATTCATAAACACTGATGGCTCATTCGTCAGCCCAAAAAGGCATGACTGTGAAATCATAATGCCCATATCGTGTACTTAACGCCGTCTTGGGAATATCACTTTCCCTGAATCTTAGCTGATAGTAACCAGACTTCAAATCCAGCTTCTAATATGCAGTCGATCCAACTAGCTGATCGATCAAATCATCGATCCTCAGAATATGGTACTTATTCTTCTCTATTAACTTGTTGAGTTCTCGATAATCAATATAAAGTTGGGGCACTCCAATGTGATGAAGTTGGACACACATACCCCTGCTCTATCAATTCTTGAAGCTATGCTTTCAACTCGGCCATTTCCCTTGGTGCTAAGCAGTAAGGATACCGTAACACAAGTTTGGCACCTAACACCAACTTGATGGTGAAATGATCTCTCTCTGAGGTGGAGCTCTAGGGAGATCATTAGGGAAAATGTCGGCAAACTCCGAGACCACCAAAACACTGACCAAACCAAGCTTGAGATTCTTAGTCTCTAATAGAGTTAATAACAACTCCGCACCCTCAAGAATTTCTAACTTAATCTCGCGTTCGGTGTTTTGCCCTAGTTTGACCCTTAGGGTTGTAGCCAACCTATGCATGCTGATCCGAGAGTAAGTACATGCCTAAGGTCAAACCATCTACGATCTTTAATGATAATGTTTCCGTTTGGTTTTTATACACATAATCAATACAATGGGAAGCACTAGGACGAACCACACGAAAACCTTAGATTCTAAGGAGTGAGAAGCACTACAACGAATAGTACTCTCCACCTCCAAAAGTGGAACAAAGCTTACTTACACTGTTCATGAGCCCGTAACTAATCATATCATAGGTATAAAAGCTATAAGCTAACCCGTACCTATCACCTCGTCTCTTTGCTCATGGCCTCCCACCTTTTCCTTTATCTTCGGAAACCCACTCCAACAATTACGGGCTATATGACCCGGCTTACCACAAGTATAACATATCGTTGGGTATTGCCCAATGGTTGCTCCAGATCCACTCTCCTTTGACACTTGAGTACCACTCCGACATTCTCTGGCAATATGTCCTATCTTGCCACACGTATAGCAAGTAAGTAAAACTTTTCCTGTAACAGCTCCTGACTTAGCTTTATTTATCTTCAAGGCATGAGCACGACAATTGCGGGCAAGGTATCCTGACTTGACAAAAGTATGACAAGCATATAGAGCTTGACCTGTAGATGTTATAGACCTCTTATGCCACCTGCTGCGGTATTCAGACTTTGAAGAAACTGCAGAATTCGCTACCCTGCACACTGACGACTGGTGAACTTTTCCCAAATCTACTTCCAATTATCTAGCTGACTCCACCAATTATAAGAATCTTGATAACTTCGGTCCTACCAATAGAAGTCGTAAATCATTACGCAGACCGTTATAAAATCTGTTAACCATAGTCTACTCATCCTCCAACACAAACTCTTCATAGCGCCTTATCATGACAAACACATGTAAATACTCATTAACTGAGTGCGCTCCCAACACCAGATGCATGTTCAATTACTAATTTGATGCTCTTCCTATTGCAGTTTGCTCCATAGTGATAATAGGCAAAGACACCATCCCAGGGACAAGGGGACATACATGCTTCACATGATGGGTATTAATCATAGCGGACACCGCTTCCGCTACCATTTGTATGATTTCTACAAAAAGAGGGATTGCAGATGCGTCGTTAAGTGCACTACTATCCGCGTAGTGTTGTTAATGTGACTGCCCCACACCACTCCTAATCACCTTTAGTTGATAAACACTCTATTAGGAGACAAATAGATTGCCAAAACGCAATCATTGGAACACTCAGGTTCATCAAACATGTTTATTTTCATTCCTAAGTGGATATTCATGTGTTCTTTTATATTATAACGGCAACGCACATACAAGTGCTCACCACCACTTAAAAGAATTCGTCCACACATTAGAATAAGGAAGAGCGACACCAGTGTCTGATACCAACTTTGTAACACCCACATCCGTCATATAGCATATAATAGAAGGTCCGACCGAGGACCGACGCCATTTACTATGAGCAAACCAAGAACTTACTAAATTGAAACCATAATCCAATATTTCGCATCCTAACACAGAGTTCATTCTGGCGGAAGTAATTTAAAGGTTGTAAATAGAACCCAACAACAACATGAATGTCCACTACCACAACTAGGAAAGTAAATCAAATACATAAATAAGGTCTTGGCCTTAAGGCCTTATAATGTTACAATTTAATTTAAAATGTATTACATACTTCAGCATGCAGGTCGGCCACAAATGAATGATAAAATGACACAAGAATTCTCTATGATCTTCGAGGGTCAGCACGACATTACTGGGCTCCAGCCCGCTACTTCCCGCTTGGATCAGCAACACCTACACGCAACCTTCCATCGCATAGTGGCAAACAAAATCAATTGTCAGCATTTGCTAACCAAATTATAATGACCCCACCCCTCACTCGGGTGGCGGTGCTCCTTCCCTGCAGGCATTAACTTAAATAACACTTGGAAATCAAAATGCGAAACTTAAGAACAGTTAGCCACAGACATTGGGACAAATGCCCAACGCCCCGTGCTCTCAGGGCACATTCTTGGTGCACCGGACCTCAAGGGTCACACCACCATTCTCTGTCACGGTAAACAACATTTGAGCTTACAGTCTCATAAGGGCCAAGGCTAGAGACAACGGCCAAGTTCTACGACAAGTCATGTGATTTACACATTGACCACTCCAAGTCGACCGGCATAGGGGAGGGTACAGTTCAGCCATATCCCATGCTCAAATCGTCTGGCTCGCAAGCCTAATATAGGTCAACAACCCCTTTCCCTTTTCTGCATGATCCATAACTATGTAAGGATCCTAGGCTAGCACGCATGGCTACCAAAGCTGAGCAATATAGGATCACGCTCAATAAAATAAAGCCCCCAGGTCTCTCAAAGACAGGGTTCACGAACAATGCATAGCTTACTGGAAGCTAACGTCGGCGGTAGAACTACTGCCGCACTGTAGGGGATAGACTATCAGTTCTTCCCCTTAAACAGGTATTTTCCTAAAGACTTACCCCCAGTATTCTCAACATAGTCATCTACACACCCTGTAAATCCAAAATCTACGCAATAACTATGGAGTATTCACCAGTATACAAAACATAGAAACATCACCAATCCAGACTAACCCATATGAATGGGCTTCACATATCATGCGTATTCCGTACTTCGATTCTTGTTCTATATGCAATACTATGGGGACACAAGGATCTACCCATCGGGAGAACCACATCCACGTGTTTGTGGAGTGTCTACCCTCTAATGCCAAAAGAAGAGACTTCACATGTACCAGGAAGAGGATCGTTACCCATGATGTACTCTTTGGCACCATGGGTGGAATCTAGACGGTCTAAAACGACCTCTCCGACCTTGCCTCCACAAATCATAACTCGTCTTGCGAATACGAGACTCGAAACACAAACGATGGCAAGAACCCTACTCTCGGCATTGCTGCTCCTCCTCCAGAAAACCAGGCACCAACTCCTCTCCAAAATTAGATGAAGAGCAACGGCCAAACTAGGCTTATAAATAAAGCTACCGCCACGTGGTAACTACCTACCATCGCGCGGTACCTTAATTCAACACCTTGTTTCTGGCGAAACTGCCAAAACCTTCAAATCGCGGGCTGACACATTGCCATGCTGATACAGATTCCCTATCGCCGTGCTATAGGATGCTAATATCGCGCAAAAGCTGACGTCGGTTACGACACGACACCTGTCGCTATCTCCTCGCGCTAACTACTACCGCCGCGCGGTAGAATCCCGAGAACTATAATAATTAAATTGACCCAACTATCACTAGTGGTGACACTATCGTCGGGCGATTGTTTCCCGAGAGATCTGCCAGTTTAATTCGCCCGCTACCGTCGTGCGGTAACAACTTTCCGCCAAGCGGTAAGTCCAATGTTTAGTCGACTCAACCCTCTCAATGCTCTCAACACTATTGACACTAACCCTGGAGTTATCGCCATGCGGTAACTAGCTACCATCGGGCGATAACTTCCAGAGAACCATTTCCTGCCTTAAGGAATTTTGGGCATTACAGATACCCTCCAAGCACTACTCACTCCTCCTGATAAGTCTTTATGAGCATTGTGAGGATGAGCACCTTGGTTAAAAAATCTTTTTGATCTTGTGCATAGCCTAGTACCTTAAGCTTATATCCCCTAGTTCTAGTCTTGATATCTCGTAGATAGCACTGTAATGTGAATTTTCACCTTATTTCTCTCGCGATAGAATTTTTACTTACAGAGATAAACCGTGTAATGAATGTTCACTCAACTTGATGTTTGTATTCTGATGCTACATATTCACACAACATTTCTCTATCTAATGCTTCCATGCATTAGAATTGGACTGACACGACACTATATGTCTATAGCACGAAAGTTCGAGCACACGATTTCTATGCATGACCTATACAATGTTCCTCAGTATTAATTTTATAACTCTAGTAACATTTTACTCTACATCGTTATGTGTTTAGTCTACTTGTGTTGTCCAATCTGTGTTAACTCTAAATGATTATTTAAAACTACTTCTATGTACTGTATTCATCCGTGTGACCTCTATGCTTAATATTCTCTGATTTCATGCTTGGTAACCCCTATTGTTTTCGCATATCGTTTCACTTTTTATAACGTGCACTATTTACTTTCTTTCTCATGCTCATTATATACTACATTCCATTTCTCCCGTGCATGTGTATGATGGTTTGTGGTCTATCCCATGTCCTTTCGATAATATCAATGGGGGAGAATAGATGGTTCATGGGTCATGGGTAAGTGTAGATCACATGTAGGGGGCGCTTAGTTCACTATGTGGGCGTAGATAGGGGGATCATGTAGAACACATACATTGTAACATCCCTTAAATAACTAGACCCCTTGGAGTGGTTTTGTCATGACTAAGTCATGAAAAAACCATAAGAAGCTCAAAGGATCAAGTGAATAAGGGCCAAGGTGAAAATCACCTTGGTCTGCTTATAGCACAGCCTCACCACCAGACTTAAGGTTTGACCTCAGGGCATCAGCATGACTTCATGACCCCACCACAACACCCTTAATCCCTTGGGAGGTCTATAGGGTCACTAAGGACCCATTTGGGGCAATCAAAGTGGTCAAGTTGACCTAAGTCCACCCTAACACTAAATGGGTAAAATTAGCCTACATAGGGTCAATTGACCTTCCCCTAGCTAAGTGGACCCCACACATGCCTTCCTAACCCTAAAGTTAGGTCAATGGGTTACCAAGGACCCATTGGGGTTTACCCAAGAGGCTAAGTTGACCCAAGTCAACCCTAGCAAGAAAGTGGTCAAAGTGCCCTAACTAAGGGGCAAGTGACCTCTAATGTGCCCAACCAACCCTACCCAAGTCCTAGACCTTATAAGAGGCCAATAAGTCACTAAGGACTCATTGGAGTCAACTCAAAAGGTCAAAATTGACCTAAGTCAGCTCAACCTATGTTTAGGTCAAACTAGCCAAAATGGCTAGCTCAAGCCCAAGCCATTTGGGCTAAGCCCAATTTGTGTGGCCACTAGCTTAGGAGGCTGATAATTAAATAATTAGCCACCCAATTTCTGGAAATGGTGACTAGGAGAGAGAAATGGGAGTTTTCTCAAGTTGGAGGAGAGAGAAGAGAGAGAAAATGGCCATTCATGGTGTTTGAATGCCCTTGACCCCTCATCTCTCTCTCAATTGATGAGGATTAATCTCCCCTCATCAATTAGAGGAGACCAAGGGTTTTCCCTTGCCTTTAGGTTGCTGAATTAAAGGAATATGCCATGGCTGAATTCATCCTTTCATGGCCATAAATGGCTTTGAAGCTTAGGTCCTTTTCCTCCCCCATTTGAGTGTTTTAAAAGCTTCACCAGGCAGAGGGTAGAAGTTTCCACACTTTTTCTTAAGGAATCGAGCCCTCCCACTATGCGGTTGCAACATACCCGATGACACCACAACCAGCCATGGTGCACCACCACCACACTCGCCGGCAAGCCCGATTACAGGTCCCCCTCTACTCTTCTCTTTGTGGGCTAGATCCTTAGATAAATTAAGAGAGAAATCGGGTTCAATTGAGCCTGATTGGGAGAGAGAATTTTCGAAATTTTCATGGATTTTTCTTCTTTCGGGTTCGCCGGAAACCACCCCTCTGGCAGCCATGTCGCCGCCCGGCGATAGCCCCCACCTCAACGAAGGTGGCGGCAGTGGTGGCCGACCAGGGAGGTGGCCGGGTGGCCTACAACAAGCTTGGAAATTTGCTACAGGTTTGGGCAATCCCAGCCCTTGGCTGGAGGAAGAAGATGACCAGGAGGCATTGAATCTGCTATAAGATCTGTGCTGGATCTGAATTTATTAATTCCTGTTTAATTAATTTCTATTCCATTACTAGGCTGTTTTTAAATTAAATATTAAAAATAGCTATATTCCCCAAAATAAAAAGTTATTAACATAAAATTTGTAAATCTATGAGTGTAATTTATTTTAAAAGTGACTTGAGTCAATTTAGAGTTCAGGTTAGACCTTAGCACTCATTTTGGTGAGGTCTATACATAGGGTTGAGCGGAGGTTGATTTGAGTGCCCCCATCAATCCAGCAATCCAAATGACCTGAAATTTGGAATGGGGGTCACTCTTATCTATACCAACAACCTATCCAAAAATGGAAATTTTTCGATATAATTTTCCTATAGTTTTGGCAAATATTTAATAAACCATAAATGGTTTAATATTTGTATCTAATGACCTTAAAAGTCCCCAAAATTTTGGAGGCTGACTTTAAGTGTCATTATTTGACTCTGAATAAAAATCTCAGCCCAATTAAGTTTGATTTGAATAGGTTTTGGTTTGACCAAAGTTTGGTCCGCTAAGGGGTAAAATAGGGCAAAAGAGTGTTTGGGGCATGGACGGGCTAGTTCTCACCCAAATGGGTTGGGAATTTGGCCAGAGCCCCATGGTCATTAAAACACCCTCTCATGGAATTTGAGATTGATTGGGGTGGGTTTTGCCCTAGGAACCTAGTTCACACCCTAAGGTTGAACTTTGGGGGTTTGTGAAGGACATAGGGTGATATGTCATTATATGGACTTGGTGTTTTGCCCTAGAGAGGAATTTGGTGACATTTAGACTTAGGCACACAAATTAAACTAATTAGGGTTAGTTTAGGCCTTTACCTTTTAGGAGAATATTGATGGGTCATATGACCTTGGATCCTTAGGAAATTTTGGCAGAAAGGTTTTTATAACATTATGAGTCTCTAGAAATTATTGTAGAATGTTTGGAAGATAGTAGCTAATACTTGTATTTATAACCTTTGTGTTGCATTAATTGATGATTTTGATAAAATAGTGGTTAAAATAACTTAGAATGTTATGAACTTAGTCCGTAATGTTTTGTGATCATATTAAATCTCTGGTAATTTTTGTATAATTTTTGGATTAAGTTTGATGATGCTTCCTTCTTTATATCTATTTATTGATATTATCTTGAATTAATTAATTACAGGTTAATTCATTTATGAAATTTAGTGAAATTTGGTGTTCTCTGATATTTTGGCATCTTGTAGTGTTTATAAATTTTGGGTGGCCATAACATAAGTAAATCTAGTACTTCATGTTCAAAATTACCCATGGCCTAACTTTTGGGAAAATTAAATTAATGCCAAATTAATTAGGAAAATTATAAGTTTCTTGATTTAGACTAAACATGTCATGATAGACCCCCCATAAAATATATTAAGGCTTTTGGATTAAAATTTGGAGTACCTCCAATCATGTACATCATATAGCTTAGGTTGGTCTACATATAGTAAAACTGCAGAAATTGTGATAGAATGTGTATTGAGCATAGGGAGTTGGGGTTTAATATCATATTGATTTCAGGGAAGTGAAAATGAGTTCATTATTAGGAATCATCATGGAGAGAAGTGATGGGTTGACTAGAGTAAGTGGTGCTCGGGATCGACGGAGGATTATCATTCCTGTGGAGAAAGAAAGAGTCAAAATACATTAGGGTTAGATCCAGTATAATATCAAAAGGGGGAAACAGGAATTGGGTAATAATCAATAATAGTAAGTGCCTTGCGAAAGGGAACGACGGGCTTCAGCTACCATCATAGTTCCTTGTGCCCTTTGAGAACCCTTCACTGAGTATGCCGGGGATTGTCCTAGGCTAACCTAAACCGTAAGAATAATAAATATTAAGAGTAACTAGTATAACTAGAATTACTCTTAAACTCACACTCCCCGGTGTTGTGGGCGTTAGGTTGGGTCTCACGAGTGTTTGGCTCGGTGGTTTTAGTGGTGGGAAGGTTAGCCTAGTGAGCCGATGGCTCGGTAGATAATTGTGATGGACGGGATAGTCCCGGGAGCTTTGGCTCGGTTGGAGAATATAATACTATTGCATGTGAATAAGATAATAGGTGGTGGGTCTTCGATATTGGAGTGTCGTTCACACTGATTTTGATACGCTGACTCGATGGGTGTGGTTTATACTAAGCCGAAGGAAGTCATGTGGATATGTACAACATTAGTACGTGGTGACTCTGGGTTGTGTCCTTCCAGAGGTGTATGTAAGGGCTAGACCTGGTAGTATGGAAACCCACCTAGGAGTGGGGGGCCCAAACCTCTCTCTCTGTTTGCCACTACGGAGGTTCCTGGGAGTTAAGCTAGCTGGCCAAAAGAGGGGAACTAAAGGTCTGTGCGCATAGAGTTGTGTGTGGGTGTTGCACTTACAGGAATCATGACATAACATATCACTACACTTATACTTGCATATGAACCTGACACCCCATCATATAAAATGGTATGGGACTTTTTATACGATGGGAGCCTTGCAAAAGACCCCTTAACTTATAAGTTTGTATGGGCATTCATATAATTTAAGGTTACATATTTCTTAGTTTACCTTTCATATACTTATTGCTTATCTACTTGTTTACACTATCTGCTTACTTATATTTGTTGTGGGCTTATACTCATAATAGACTAGTTTCGTCGTCACCTGCTTTCTTTGTACTCTCCACCTTCATTACCTTCCCTTTCCTTCTCCCTGCTTGATGCCTAGGAGCCATGTGGGAGGGGTGAGGGATGATAGGACTTAGTATTTTTGACTAATGGTCGACGACCACAACATTTCAAGGACTCTGGATGGGAGACAGGGAGCAGTAGCAGGGGATACAACACCAGTGGAGTACGGAGCTCATTGAGGTGGGCCAGTCAAGCATAGGAGCACCGATTACTGTCTCCGTGAGTGATTAGTTTACTTAGCTTCTGCGAGAGTTTTTAGTGAGGATTGATGTACCGGGCTTGAGCCCGTTTATATTTCTTTGTACTGTTTAACTTCAGTACTTTTATTATCTTGTGTACTTATCGTGGTTTCATATTATATGTGATTGTAGACTTAGTTTTATCTGAACAGTGTATAAGCTTCTTTCTCTTTGGTGATCGTAAAGGCCGGCAGGATCGACATTTTGTAGTGGCGACCTTCCCGAGTGCCGGTTTCACCGCAAAACGGTTATTCTAGGCATAAGATTCCGGTAGTTTAAAAAGAAAAAAAAGGGGTCTTATAAACTGGTATAAGAGGAAACATCGATCAAAAGAGAAGTAGTCCACAAAAACCCTAGGCCACCCCGCACAAGCTTAGTTTGCGGACAAACTAGCAATAGAAGCAATGGTGTGCCCATAAGGGGAATCGCATGTAAAGGTCCACCTTTCTTTGGTTCAACTTGTACATTAGCTAACAGTTAGAATTCTTCTTTGTAGCCTTCAGCAAACCCTACCCCAGCAGGGAGCACCTCCGGCTGTGAAGATCTCATCTTATAATTCTCTAGTCAATGAGTTAGACTCAACTCACTATGACACATGGCTAACCATGATAACTTATATTATGCCCTAGTCGGAAATAGACCTTCGGTATGAACTTGGTTAAGGTAAGGAGATATCCAAAGAGAATAAAGGAGGAGTTTAACACGAGAATGGATACCTAAGACATAAACTCAGGTGTCCCTACGGTCCTTATCAAGGATTACTCAAACCGGTAGGATTGCCTTAAGGAGAATTGAGGCCACAAATTTATTAGCAGAATGGCAAAAGTAACTTTATCTCAACCCTTGTACCAGTAACAAGATTTCCCAGAGACAACCACCAAGATAAACACCAAGGGTCGGAAAGAAATTCAAGTTTGGAAGAGAACCATTTCGGATTGGGAACATTTTGAACCTACTCAGGTTATCGTAAATTTGAATTAAATGGTTTAAAGTATGCAGTATATCAACAAGTTTTAGGATGGAAACCAAAATCTAGGGTTAATGCCCTAGGGATTGTGCACCCAGCTAGGACGGATATAATATGTAATATCAAAAATACTTAGCCCAAGGTAGGTAGGTGCTTATCTTTTGTTTATTGGGGGCTTGTCCTTTATTTATTGGGCAAAGTATTTAGTGATTTGGGTTTCCCTTAGACCCCATCTAGAAAACATTGCGTCATGAACATTGTGAAATTGGAGTTAACCATATTTGATGCTACTCGGGCGTTGTTGTAGGGATAAGAATCTGATTGGGAAGTGGAGATTTTATAGAGTCGTTCCTTACCCACAAAAACAAGAAATCTTATCACCGGAAGTATGGTGTATCTTGGAACATGTAACTCCCTAGAGTGAAGGAAGACATCATGGATTTTGTGATGCACGGTGAGGTTTGTCGGCTGGTGTAGTCCACTGCAAGGGTTTTTGGGGAACTATTACAACCACTTCTCGAGTTAGAGTGAAAGATCTAGGATAGACTGACTGTGGTAGTTGGGGTAACCCTGATATAGTAGTGTGAGTCTTACGCTACGAGAAGGTTCTGGTGGTCAAGATTATGTGGGAGAACCATGGACAGGAGGAGTATACATGGGAGCCACTGGATCTGATGCAGCAGGGGTACTCGGATCTCTTCGGGTAAGGTGTTTTTATAACGGCCTCCCCAGCCCACAGCTTGAAAGGACGGCCGCCGACACCGCTAGCACAACGCTCGAAAAGGTTCAGCCTAACCAGGTATGCAGACCATTCACCCCAACCTCTCTCCATCCACAGGAAGGTTATTGAGGTCGGGGATCGAACCCTAGACCTCCTTGAGAAGGAGTTTTCAAACCGCTCCTCATCACTAATTGAGCTGCAGGTCAGTTGGTGATGAGGAGTGGTTTGAAAACTCCTTATCAAGGAGGTCTCGGGTTCGATCCCGTCCTCAATAACCCTCCAATGGAAGGAGAGGGGTTGGAATGTATGGTCTACAGACCTGGTTAGGCTGAACCTTTTCGAGCGTGGTGCTCGGGGTGCCGGCGGCCGTCCTTGTGAGCGTGGTGCTGGGGAGTCCATTACATACATAGGGGGATCACACATGTAGGGAGAATATATAATACCTGAAACCTGAGCTTTCAAGACTATCTCTTATATATATTGTATTATGCACTTCATTATTATATCTCATGAACGGTACTTGATATTATCAAAAGGGATAGATTGTTGGAGTCGACGGTTCACATATCCTTAGTTTGACAATATTAACTCCCATTTTGTATTTGATTAAATCTTGTGTTTGGTAGAGTGTGTAGGTTTATAGGTCCAAGAAATATAAGGAGATCTCCTCAGGAACCTACCGCCGAATGTTAGTAGCTAACGTTGGGTGGTAGCCTGAATTAAATGGCCAAGGAGCTCGGCAATCTACAGTATTGCTCTAGTCCTACTACCCACGCTAGCTAAAGGAATTAATTCATCAAGGATCTCAGGAACCTACCGTACAAGCACTAACTTGATATCGTGCCGTGCTAGACAGCTCAACGATCTTCGCAACAAATTGAATCGTCGAGCCAATAGATTTGTCGAGACAACTAGATTACCGTCGAGTGCTAGCTTGGTACCGCACCGTGGTAGCATAAACAACGATCATCGAGACTAGCAGATTCGTCGAGACAACTAGGATACCGTTGAGCACTAGCTTGGTACCGCGCCACGGTAACGTACTTAGTGATCTTCGAGACGAAAGTGTCGAGTTGACTGGACTACCGTTGGGAGCTATCTATCTACCCTAGCATTAGAAAAAAGAAAATATTCGTTTTGAATATTTTTCCAGATTTGGAGGACAGCTGTCAGGATCAAGCGCGTGAACTACCGTCAGGCGCTAGCCTTACCTCCAACAGTAGCCTATTTTTACAAAGACGTATAAAAAGGCACCTTATTTTCTGTGTTCCTTACCAAGACGAAAAGAGACTGAGATCTACGACTCCTAGGGTTCAACCGCCTTTTTGTTGTCCGTTCTGTCAACTCTATCGAAGGAAAAAAAGACTGCATCACTCCCATTCACGCACAAAGAACTCCGGCGAGCCAAGAACAACATCGACTATAAAGAGACGACTGGTTGTAAGCACACAAAGATCTCAAGCACCGGCCGCAGATTGCTCGATAAAGGAATCGTAAAGAGGGAGATTTTAATCTTTTAAATCCTTTGAACTTTTTTTGTAATCTTTCTCGTTTATTTATAATATTGTGGTGAGGGAAATTGATCGGGGAAGGTCGTCGGAATTCGGGAAGGATTTCATGAGAAATCGTCCCGGGGAAGGGACATCTAGATCGGGTGATCTAGAGGGGCTTTAAGACCCTTCCTTACATGGAGGTGAAGAGCCGACTCGAAGACCTTTATTTGAGGGAAAGGGAGAGAGCCAACCGGTCCAGGGAGATGGTCGGTATAGAAAACTAAAATGTTTTTTCACTCACCGCCTTCGATCTCCGGCATCACGAGGATAAAGATTTTGTAATTGTTAAAAGAGTTGTCGATTTAGTTTTTGGAATGAAATACTTTTCCTGCTTCTTTGCTTGCGTGTACTACTGTGAATGTTAGCTTGTGTTGTCCTGAAGAGTGTATAGATCTCCCAGGGAGAATTTCCAAGAAACTTGAGTTCCAAGACATACCGCTGCGCATTAGATACATAACGCCCTGCGGTAGTAACCTGAACTAGTTTTTCCTTGGATGATATAAGTAAGAAAAGACGCCACAGCTTAAGCATAAAAAGATGATATAAGTCTACCCAACTCAAAACTTAGAATAAAATAGCGGAAACATACAACCAAAAACTAGAAGTTATCCACCAAACTAAGAGTATCAAAATGGCCTTAAGGCCTTACACAATACAAGTCTAAGATTGAATAACAATCCTATCAACGTGAAAAAGCACTCCTAGGCTACCTCGACATGCAAGCCAGATTACATCTCAAGGATCATATCATAGCATCAAAACATAAGCAAATAAAGGTTCACTTCATGAGGCTTAGGCCTTATTGGTCGGCGAGCTTGCTCCTGCTTGCGATCCTTGCCCTGTAAAAATTTTGTGGTAACGTGGGTCAGCAAAGGCTGACCTCAACTGTGTAACCAACACATCTACTCCCAGCCATCCCTACCTGACCCCGGGGTACACCACCACCCTGTAAGTCAGCACTTTGTATGCAATATACTTAAATATGTAAAGCTAAAAAATAGGTTTGGATGTCTCATACAACAAAAATGTTCTCTATGTTGAACATATAATCACAAGGGGCCTACAATGCAGCATGTATGCAAACTCGGGTTTCACCCAAGGCACCTTATGGCGCATAATTCTAACACAACATCATAGCACATCATCTGTGTACTTCTAATTTCCCCATTGGCGTTCAAGCCGCACACATAAAGGTACTTCAACTTCCCCTAACGACATACAAGCAGCCACACGGAACTCTTGCCAAGGCCCCCCTGCTCGTGGGTGTCAAACCAAGGCTTGCCTGCAAGCTCTGAATTCTCATGTCAGGATTCCGTCTCACACACAAACCAATTCTAAGAACCCTTACTGTACCCCACCCGCTCGTTGGCTTCATCGCCATGGATTATCCTAAGCTTGGCATTCTCGTCAGTTTCATAGAACGGGATTAGTCTCACCGGTAAACTCTCCCCACATGACTTGCACATCATGGGATAGCCAACCGACCATGGAGACAAAGCCGCGCCTTAGCACATCACAAACATAGCCTTGCACACCCTAATCCATCATTTGTACTGTAATGTCCCTATGCACCAAGGAAACCATCTACCACTAATGTGGAGCTAACCCTGTCTGGTTCCGGCTACATGTACTCAATCAAAAAAAATGGTCATACATCACAAACAGCATCTTGCCGCAACGGATTTCTACCAAAATCCTTAAGTTCGCTAACATCACCGAGTCGGACTAACGGTGGCGACTACAACTTCATCCACAATGCCTAATCCACTAGCGGAGTGGATCACTAATGCAATATCATGTTGAGGACAGACGCAATCGACCTGGTGGTTCCTTTTGAACTATGGCAACCCGAACCCCTCACATTTGAGAGATATGGTGTCTATATGCTTGAAATAAAAGCAAGAAAAGAAAAGATACCATGCACGCATCCTATAACCGAGAGGAGAAATGTCGTTACCTTACGACCCCTCTTCCTAGCCTTGAAAGCTTTTCCTTGCATGGATGAAAATAAGTGCCTCAACGCCCTCTCCACAGATCTGGCCTCGGAATGATAATCAGAGCTCTGAAGCTCCATCATTGGAAGAGAAAGCTCTCATTCCTCCTCCGCTCTCCAACTCTCAAACACTAACCTTCACACGAAAAAGAGAAGAAAATGAGGGAGAAATCACGCTCAACCCTTCTTAAGCACTTTGGGCAGAGGATCCTGGGCCCTTTGATCGACTTTATTGTGAAATCAGATGGTTAGGAATTCAAACTACGAACCTCCATTTTTCAGCCTTCGAATTTTGTCGACCGTCCCATGCATCAGCCTTCGACTTTCGTCGAATGGCTCCACCATCAGCCTTTGACTTTCGTCGAATGGCTCCACACATCAGCCTTCGACTTTCGTTGAATGGCTCTGCATTCATTGAACGGCTTAAGCTCGACGAACAGCCCAGAGCTCGACAGTCGGCCCAGAGCTCGACAATCGGCCCAGAGCTCGACGTTCGTCGAACGGCTAGAACTCGTCGTTCGTCGAATGGCCAGAGCTCGACGAAGGACCCAGAGCTCAACGTTCATCGAACGGCCTTCGAATATCCTAGAATTTAATCGAACTGCTCTGAGTTCCTCAAATTTGGTGAGTTAAATCCATGGTGTAATCCAAACCTGGGGCAGCCCTTTTAAAGAACTTTACAGTTTCTCCTATCAGCAAGTTACTTCAATTCTTATAGATTTGATTTCTATTTCCAGATCATTCCTGATATCTTTTAATGCATCATCCACAAATGTTTCTAGGGTTCTCCTTTGTTCATCTTGAAGTCCTTTCAGCTAAGTTAGGAGTATTGGTGGCAGCTGATCTATTCTGGCAGATGTGCCTTCTTCTAGAGCTTCTTGTACTAGATTGTTCCTTGTTCCTTGTGTAAAGTCACTCTTGGATTGGCCATTCTCTGTATGTGCTGAGGATTGTGTTTTCTCATGACTAGATTCCTCTTTCTCAGATTCAGAGGAGACTAGATCATGCACTTCATGAGCAGGGAGTTTAGATGGAATCTCCACCTCAACCTCTGTCATGCCTTCATTTGCTTACAGGTCAGCAACAACTGTAGTAGTATCTTCCTGAATTATCTTTTCAGTGTTCTCAAGTTGAATACCTTCAGGAGGTACCTGAAGTTGCTCCCCCACCATTAATACTTCCTGCATTATCTCATCTGTCAGTTGCTCTCCCTCAAACGGTGCATTCAGCATTTCCTTATCCATGGGTTGCTCTACTCCAGACATTGTAACCTCCCTATCTAAATCTAGTTTGATCTCCCCCTCTCTCTGAGTCTTGGGAACATCTGCATCATTAGGCATAAGCAGATGCCCATCTGTATCATCAAGTCTGGAAGCATCTTCTTCCATCCTTGTAGAGATCTTGTCAACAACTTCCTCTATCACCATTTCAGCAATCTCAACAGTAGGCACATCATCCTCAGGGACAATATTTGACTCAGGTCTTCTTACAAGACTTAGTGGGGTACATTCTGAAGAGGCTTATACCTGAGTGTTCATGTCTTTCCTGGACTCTTCAGCAAAAGATGTCAGTTCTGGATTATGAGGTTCTTCCTCATCAGAAGAGCTGCTAGTGGAGCTGGGCTCAGGAATAGCTACCTTCTTTCCTTTATTTTCTACAACTGATGGTCCATGGGGTTGAAGTACCCTATCTGAAAGTGTAAAGTTGTCAACCCAAATCACCTAAAGGGGGGTGAATAGGTGAATCGTGCGTCTATTTGCAGAATAAAAATTTTAATGAACTAGCACACGCAATCAAGCAATCACAGAAAGACAAGAAGATTTATAGTGGTTCCCCAATCTTGGGTACATCCACTTTACCTCACCGATCTAGCAAATTACTAGACTTGGCTACTCCACTATCTCGGATTGAAAACAATCCTATGCCTCGGAACCAAGTTCCTTCAAACTCGATCAAAAAGGATCTACACTCGGAAGATAAACTTCCTATAAACTCGGAGAACAACGCTCCTACACTCGGAGAATAATCTCCTACAAGATTTACAAAGAGGTTTGAAAATACAAACTAAAATTTCTCTCAGATCTGGAAATATTCAGCCCTAGGTCTTCTTCTTGAAATTTGCTGGCTCTTTAAGAAACGGTTGAAGAAGACTTGACAATCTGACCTAAGAAAGCTTTGACCTACTAGATCAAGGAGAAGATGATGATCCCTTGAACAGCAAGTCTTATTGGATCGAAAGCAAAGAGATCGATCTCACGATGAGCGGCGGCGGAGGCTTTAGAAGGTGTTCTTTTGGAAAGAGAAAGCCGATCCAGAACTTTAGAATTTACGGAAATCCGCTCCTTATAATTGTTAGGGTTTTGTCTTAACAAAAAGACTTTATATAGGATTACCCTTAACGGCTAGAAAAGACATTATTGACGACACGTGGACCAATCACGTCAAGTCATTTTAAAAATTTCGGTCGATCTTGTACTTAATAAAATTTTCTGAAAAAATCGAATTACAGTTCTCGAGAAGTAATTTTAGTTCTCGAGAACTAGAAACTGAGTTCTCGTGAGCTATCAGGACTTCTCGAGAACTATACTGCTTAGAAGAATTCTGGACTTCTCGAGAACAAAAGGCTGAGTTCTCGAGAACTAACTGACTTCTCGAGAACAATGGAGTCTTCTCGAGAAATAACATTTAAGAAAGATTTCTGAGGCAACTTTTGATTATTCGAGAAATAGGGCTGGCAGTTCTCGAGAACTTAAGACAAGCTTCTCGAGAATAAGATGGACTTCTCGAGAACTATAGTAGAGACTTCCCAAGAACTGGCCAAGACTTCTAGAGAACAAAGAAGACTTCTCGAGAACTACATCAGACTTATCGAGAACTATGACTCAGAAAGATTCTTGAACCTGTCTGGACTTCTCAAGAACCAAAAGGCTAAGCTTCTCGAGAACTGTTAGGACTTCTCGAGAACTAAGAGGTACTTCTCGAGAAGTGGACTTAGAGAATTTTCTGAACTTTAGAAAAAATCTTTCTCTTCTCTTCAAGAGTCCAATCTGCATCCCATGATCCAAGGTTTAAATATGAAGTGTATCCCAATAGAGAGGCTACACATGAGTCAACACCTTGGGTCACACAGTGTGGGATTACACTGTATGGTCCTGTGTTCATGACCCACTGTAGACTGACATTGGTCTACACTTAGCAATGGTAATCTGCAAACACAACTAAAACAAGATATCAAATACAACTTAATTCATCTTAGTTCAAGGGTGACTTCATGCAAATATGGGTTATTGTGGATACAATACCCAACACTATCCCAACTTTCTAGCATCTATGAGTCGATTCTTCTCTTGTGATATATTCTTGCTCCTAATTTCTGGTTCAGAATCTCTAGAATAGTTTGTCGCAAATACAGGGACAGAATTCTCCCTAAATTAAGTATATTCATACACTCAGTAATCCTTTCAAAAATAATTCTTCCCTAGTCAGTTCTCCTAGTCAATATAACCATGCACATCAGCTCGAACAACTTTTTCGAGATCTTTTCATGGGAGCCTGTTTTACATAACAGAGCCTTCCCGATGACATCTGCCAAGAACTTGCCTTTCAGTTTCAATTTCTTCCTTAGGATTGATCCGATGGAGTGCTTGGACAACCCACACAATTTTAGGGTAGTCTTTACATCATCTTGCGACAGTTCGTCTTTTTCATTAGTCGTATAAAACTTTGTCAGCTTTAGGCTTTGCTTAGCCTTCTTGATGTTATCTTGACTTTTGTTCCACTCACAAATGTCTTGATTTTTCCAGCTGCCGCATCTTCCTTGGCATTGAAGAATAATTCTAGAACCTCTTATCTCCAAAGCAAACATGGTTCCGATAAGATTAATTCTAGGTCAGATGTTTGTAGAAGATGAAGAACATACTGTACCTCTTCAGGAGCATCTCTGAATCCATTTCTCACCAATTCTGAGCCATCGAACAAGAAATCTTTTCCCTTGAGCACCATTTCGCTTGAGAATTTTGCTACCTAGCAGGAATGGCTTTCCGTTGATTTGGTGAATACGGGCGGGAGAGGGAAAGGAAGTGTGACATTTCTTTATGCACAATCTCTACTATTTATATTTATTTCTTAAGAAAAGGCAGAAAGTCACTAACTCGATTTGGTGATGAAATTTTGATCAACGGTCTTGATTAAGTCCATTTACTTAGCCGTCCACAGACAACATTTGCATTTACTCATAAGTTTTACTGGGTCGACCAATCCTGCAGGGTTAAATTTTTTTTGCAATATATATATATATATATATATATATATATTAATGAGTGTGCTAGTGGAGTGCAACTAGACATAAATTCAACATGCCTATGTAAAGTTTAAAGATGTAGAGTATAGTTGCATCTAGTGACAAATTTCAAGCATAGATAAATTTTACTACTCAGCATGGATTAAGATGACCTGCAATGCACATTATAATATGTGTCATAGTGGAGTCCAATTTGAACTAGCTTCAACATGCCCGTGTCAATTATGAGGATGTTTAATCTACTTACATCTTGTGGCATAGTGAACATGTGAGCCACTAACTTATTAATTGAGAAGTTTTTTTAAACAAGATGAATTCTACTTATCTTTGTCCTATAGTATTTGATAAATTATTGGAATCACAGCCACTTCCTTGCATCCTGCAAAGTCTCCGTTTTGGCCACAGATTTACATCTGCCCTTATCTGACTGATCCACCTAGCTCCCCCTCAACAATTGCACATGTTTTAGGTAGCGTGTGTATGCTTGTCAATTCATCCAATCCTTATACCAATACTTAGGTCTGGTATAACTCTGTCTAAGGACCATAAATGGGTATAGCCACTTGAACTTTCCTGCAAAATAGAATTTACCTTACTTTAGGAACCCATGCTGACTTGGGTCCTAGGTTCCTGTTAGCATAAGAATGCATATGTCTACCTACAGGAGTCTTGTCATGAAGACACTGCCTTGCCTTCGGCACACTAGGGTTGTGCCAACAATCTATGGCAAAGTGGTCCACTTTGCCACATCACCAACATTCATGGATGTTTTATATCATTTTCTGAATACACCTTGAAGTGCGCAAGCCACTTCTGGTAGCCTATTCAGTGGGGAGAACCGGGGCCTTCTTCTTGTTTCTTTCAGTAAGAGCTTGACCAAAAGTGTGTCTTCCAATAGAGGAACTTTGCTTTCTCTGAACCTCATTAGTAACAGCCTTATTTCAGATGGCATGTTCTTCCTAGATTTAGGGACAGCCAAGGTATCCTCACTGACTGGCTCACCTATGGTTTGAGTTCTTGTTGGAAGAACTTTAGAATAGGCCATAGCCACATCATTGAATGAGGGGGCTGGGGCACCAAATAAAAAAGGTCCAGGTTGGGCCTTTTGAACTTCTATATGGGGACCCTTCAGTGCACTCAATCCCATGACGTCTCTTCTTCCACTTTAAGGTACATTGGTAATCTTACAAGAGAGATTCCCCCACCTTGAGTGACCACACTTACAGCCTTGGTCATATCTGTTGGATGGGTGAATTATCTTGTGAGAGGTTGACTAATGCCTAACAGGTGCTTGGCCTCTCCTCTGAGATTGGATAACTCTAGAAATAAACTCGGATTCAGATTTTCTCTTGATAGAATCTATCTTAGAGAAATTAGCCACAACCCTCTTCTCCCTTTCAAGTTTCTCTTCAAGATCCTTGATTATAGATTCCTTATATTTGATGGACTCAATATAGATATCTACCATGATCTTAAAATGAGCTACTTCCATCTCATTTAGATATAGCAAAGTTGAAGTCTCATCTTGCTGGGAAGCAACCAGCTATAGGGAGGATATTTCCTCTACTTTTTTCTTAATAAGCATCTTGATTTTCTTGAAAGCTTTCAGAAGTGCAGCATGATTTTCAATCAATTGATTGATATCTTCTTCTGACAGAGTAATCTTATCATCACTTAATGAGGATGCATTAGAGTCTGAGCAGGATTCATATCCAGACTCTGAGGATGAGCTAGATGGGGAATATACCTCATTGTGTCCACGCTGATCCTAGCAGGATTCTTCTTCTGGTGTAGTTGTTAGCACATAGCATATTCATTCTCCTTCCTCAGCTTCATCCACCTCCGAGTCACTATCTGAATGTGTCAGAGAGGCCCTGATCTTTGCTCTAGTATCTGGATATACTTTATCTTCTGCAAGAGCTGCCAACAGTCCAATGTTATTCATGTCTTTTCTGCAAACTTGGAGCTCCATTGATCTCCACACCTTATGGTTCACTTTTTAACACATAAGTTTAAACCTTTATAGCTATCGTTTTAGGTCTACTTAGATTGTTAGGTTCTTTTGAGTAACATCCCTCTGATACCACTTGAAAGTCTTTGTTTTCAAGGATAGCTAAATCACGTATAGGGGGTGTGAATAGGTTTCTTAGTCCTTAGTGACTTATCTTTTATTTTCTTTTCTTTTGGTGCTTTATTAGTTGGTTGGATTTTGCTTTCAAGATAAGTAACCTGAAATACAACAAACACACAGAGCACACACAAGATTTATAGTGGTTCCCTTAACTAGGGTACATCCACTTTCCCTCCCACCTATCGACCAATCTTATTGGACTTTGCACTTCTCCAAAACTCTACTCCAAAGAGATTACACCTCAGATCCCTCAGGATCTCTCAGTCTCCTCCAAGACTTACAACTCCACCACCAGGGCCTACAACTCATTGATTAGCTGATCACCTACCTCAGGACAAAGGACCTACACTCAGGTTGGGAGGACAACCCTACCTCAGATCCACTAGGGATCCTACCTTAGAGAAAACTTGCTCCTACCACTCAGATCCAAGAGGAGCCTACAAGATGGAAGTGGGTTGGTGATTCTTGACTTGACATAAAAGAAATTTCTTTGTGCCAATCTACCTTGACTGAGATAGACTCAACCTAACTTTGACTCCAGGAATATATTTCCCGAGTCTACCTTTACTTGAACTGAGATATACAAAGTCCTAACTTTTTCTTAACAGCACGAGGGAATTTTCCTGCTGGAGCTGTGAAGTGACTGTAGTAAAACTTGACGCTACCTGGGTTAAAGGATTCTCAGCTCAACTACTTCACAACAAGGTTATAGATCTTGTTTTGAATTGTGTTGGAAGTAACTAGCAGAATAACTATTCTACTTCTTCTTTCTTTCTTGGGTTAAGGATGTTCAGCCCTAACTTCTTCTCCACAACCTCCAGTAAATGTTCTTCAGAGTTGAATAGTTGGATCTGTGAGGAACTTGCTGGTGAAGATAGAAAATAGCACCGGCTAACTTTATTTTTTCCCTTCAGAGATCTACTTTGATCTTGCTGTAGTCGATGATGAAGACAAACAACTAACTTTTTTTGCCCTTAGTCTTGCTGACTTGAGCTTCATGTGCTTCAGTCATAATAATAATGGCGATGAAGAAGAAGCACATCAACAACACCTTTTTTTGTAAAAAGGTTCTCCTTTTATTTATTGTAACCCAATGGCTCTTTTAGTAGTTGGCCCCGCAATATTGATGGGTCGTTGCAACCTTGCTTTAATGCCAACTATCGTATAGTAGCTTTGTGGCACCTTTAGTCATATAATGTAGCTTTGCCACTAACAATTTAAATAAGGTTGACTTGTTGACTTGCTGATGTCACCATCTGTGGACTTAGCCAAAAATCAAGCATCAACAGCATAAGAATTGAGTGAGCAAGCATCACTCAGTGCCAAAACACTTAGATAGAATTATGACTATCTACGCATTGATAGAGTTGAGTGAGCAAGGCTCACTCAATGCCAAAAAAACATAGCCAATCTTTCCACAATTAGGCGTTGACAACGATGAGTGATCAAGCCTCACTCAACGTTTTTTTTCATAGCTCTTTCTTTAGCCTTTTCTGCATGCTTGGCATTGAGATTGTTGAGTGACCATGCCTCACTCAACGCCTTATGCCTTAGCCATGCTTTTTATAATTTAGGCATTGAGAGCATTGAGTGACCACACCTCACTCAACACCTTTTGCCTTAGTTATTTTCCTGCTTCTTCAGCATCTTAAGCATTGAGAGGGTTGAGTGAGCACGCCTCACTTAATGCCTTTTTCTTTTAGCCATATTTTTTTAATCATGGCGTTGAGAGAATTGAGTGACATGCCTCAATCAATGCTTTCTGCCTTAGCCAGATTTTACTCCACCTTGGCGTTGAGATAGTGAGCTCCACTCAACGCATTTGGACTTAACCAAATTTCTGTGTCTGAAAACACAAGTTCTGACTGAATGAGATACAATCAATGCTTTAACACATTGCGTTGAGTGAGCTCGCCTCACTAAATTCCTATGGACTTAGTCAAATTTTAGCATTGATTTTTTGTGGCTTTAACTGACTGAGCTTGTCTCACAGCCTTTTGTTGTATGGCATTGAGTGAGTAGACTTCACTCAACGCATGTGGACTTAGCTACTTTCAAAGCTTACCACTCCTTTGGCTTTAACTATATAGGCTCCACTCAGCACTATAAGTCATCTGGCGTTGAATGAGTAACTTTCACTCGATGCCTGTGGAATGAGACAGATTTTTGTCTATCCACATCTTAGGTAAGTGAGAGATTAGGTTGATAGACCCTAAACACCTAGAGGGTGGTGAATTAGTTCAAATCCTTTTAATCAACTTAGGCAATTAATAATGTTAAAGCATAGTAAAATAATCACAGAACAAATAATCACAGCAAGTTCACAGCACAGTACACAATGGTTTATAGTGGTTCCCCAATTTATGGGTACGCCCACTCTCCCCCCTTCACCTATCCAGCAGTGTACTGGATTCGTCCAAACTTCCTTCCACTATCTCAGATCCACAGATCTTACAACTCAGAACCCAACTGGTTCCTACAACTCAGACTTCTTCAAGTCCTACATCTCAGATTCTTCCCAAGAATCCTACCTCAGGCAACAACCCTAACTCAACCTTTTTCACCAGGCCTACAACTCAGACTTCTTCAAGTCCTACCTCAGGCACTCAGCCCTACCGCAGCTTTTATAAATTTAGGCTTACAACTAAAATTGATATAAGATCTTACAAGGAAATTAATTGTTTAAAATAATAAAAACTTCACCCCTATAGAAAGAGAATAGGTGAAGGCATCTTGATTAGTTCTTGATTGAACTGATTACTATAAATCAAACCTGTCCTAGCTTTCTTCAAAGCACCTTGAATGTAAATAAAGTAGGGTTTATCTTCAATTGGATTTGGAGTTGATCTTCAATCCAGCTCCCTTCTTGAATTCAGAATCAGATCTGAATTTTTCTTGTAGACTCTTAAGGATCTGCCTTCTTCTGGGTTTGTCTCTTGTTCCCCTTTTTTACTATTCAAACTCTCAAGCTATTTAAACTTTTCAGGCTTCAAAGATATATTGGCTTGTGATAGCACATGTCTATATATAGACCCCTTCCAAGGTTACCGGCTGATCCGGTTCATAACAGCCTTCTGATAGCTCTAACAGATGTGTAAGCTTTGTTACTTATGATAATTGTCGGGTATTAAGTCTTGACAACTGACTCCTCCTTGAACTTCTATCTCAGCAGAAAAGGGCATTGAGACAACTCCAAATGTGTCGACACAAATAGACCATGTGTCGACACAAGTCTTGAAGGTGTCGATACAGCTCTCATATTGTCGACACAGTCATACTTTATCTTCTCAACACAGCTTCTGTTGGATGTGTCGACACAAGTCCCTTGTGTCGACACAATTGCTTCTGGTCTCGATATAGCTGGTGTTAACAGATCTCTTGATTGTTTGTTGACACAAGTCCTGTGTGTCGACACAACTGCTTCTTGTCTCGACATAGCTGGTGTTAACAGATTTCTTGAGTGTGTGTCGACACAAGTCCTGTGTGTCGATACAACCGCTGTAGACTGAACTTTTATTTGTCGACACAAGTCCTGTGTGTTGACACAGTTGCTTCTGACAGAATTTTTGTGTGTCGACACAAGTCATGAAGGTGTCGACACAACTGGCTTCTGGTGTCGACACAAGTCATTCACCAGTGTCGAGAAATGTACTTAGAATATTTTCCTGCATTTCTTTAACCTGCACATTCAAACTCAGCATTCCATCAAATACACCTTGATGTATATCATTAAGTTAGGTGAGGCTTCTCCAAATCTGGTACATATTTTCCAATGTACCCAACAATCTCCCCCTATTTGGAGAAGTCATAACCCTTAGTCAATGATATACACCACTTATAATAAAACAAAGAAGATATATATTATCATTTCACAGGCAGGGTAACTCATAAACAAAAATAGCAAGGAATAACATTTATTATCATCACAAAATATGATAACATTCATTAATCGGAAATAAGTGTTTGATTTACAAGATTGTTTAGAACAAAATTTACATAGTTCTAAGACTAGCCTATCTATCCGTAAGATTGATCAGGCTCCTTGATCACAATTCCTTTGCCAGATTTTATCTTTGCTTGCACATTGGTTTCTGAATCATCAACTGGCTTCTTCCCTTTCAGATCTTTCATTTTGAGCTCTTCAGCTTTAATCTTCTGTCATTCAAAGTAATGATAAGGCTTTGGAAAGTACTTGCTAGGCTCCACAGAGTTAGCAGGTAACTTTCCAGCTTTGATATCCTTTCTGAACTGATGTATGGCATCTTGCGTCTTCTGATACTTGCTCCATTCTTGTTCAGAGTACCATTTACCTTTATCATGCATATTGTCTTTTACAGCTTTCCAGGCAGTAAGAATGATATTTCTGGAGGTTGGACTCCATTGCTTAAAATCAAGCTTTAATTCTGCCTGTTCTCTGAATCTTTTCTTAGAAAGTTGAGCCTCTTTCTGAGAATCCCTAGCACTTTGTACTTCTTGCTCTTTTTGTAAAGCGGCTTCAGACTTTCAACCTTTGCAATAATAACATTATGAGCCTCCTGTGGAGGGCTATACATATACTGTACTGCTTGCTGCACTTCTTCAAAATCAGCTGGAGGATAGATGACTTGTGCAACTTCCTGCTGAACCCCTTCAATGTTGGCAGGTTGAATACCAGATTCAGCAGTGTTATCATCATCATAAAGGGGTGGATATACAAGAGTAGCTCTTATTTTATTAGATACCCATTTAGCATGATCAAAGATGGCTTTGACTAACACTCTCTCCCCCTTTATCACTTCTCTGGCCACATGATCTCTCAGATCATCCTTTTGAAATCTTACTTGATCAGCCAGATATTCTGTACCCTCTTTGTTGTAGGATCTGAATTGGTTAAGGTGATCAGAAATAGACTTTTGAGATTCCTGAATGGCTATTTGTACAACAGCTAGATCTTCTTGGATTTGCTTGGATACTTCAAAATTTTAAATCAGTAGCAATACTTCCCAGTTTTTTGAGAATTTCATCATATGAGCCCTAGAGATTTTCATTTAATCTGAATTGATTTTCTAAAATATATCCTTGCTTGACTGCAATGTCTTCAATTTCAGTCTTTTTCACCTGTTTTTGCTTTTCCAGGTAAACCACAGCATTATCTCCTTTATGAAATCAATCTGTCATCTCCTTCTTATGCAAATTTACTTCAAATCTGATAGATTTGATATCTTGTGCCAGCTGTAACTACAGTTCTTTGTGTGACTCATCCACATAATTTTCCATAGCAAGTCTTTGCTCATCCATTTTCACTTGCAGTTATATTAGAAGATAATTGAAGTCTATTCCTGTAGCAGATGCTTGAGGCACTGTTTGTATGGCTTTCTTATAGCTTGTGCTTCTTTTCCTAATAGCCACCAGCTTCCTTTTCTTAGCTATGGAAACTTCTTCATCAGAAGAAGAATTTGAGGAACTTTTTATATCCACAGTATCCTTAGGGCTGGAGGCATGTGGTTTCTTCTCCCCCTCAGTCCTTGGCAGCTCCCCCTCAGTGCTTGTATCTTGGAGGTCAGGAAACAATTCTTCCAAAGTTACCTGATGCTGCATTTGAATAGGACGTATAATTTTCTCTTGTCCAATAAATGGTTCTCCCTGGACATCAAGATCCTTGTCCAGGGTTTTCTCTAAGCTGGAGGAGTGGAGGTTCTCATCTTGATCTTGATCTGGCATATGTGCATCCTGTGCTTCTTTCTCAGAGATGACTGTTGCTGCATTGTTGATTTCTGATACTATGTTCATAACAATATCAGTTGCATACTCACTCTCCAGAGCAACTTCAGCTATAACTCCCCCTTGGGCAGGCAGCTGTGATTGTTCAGGGTCTTGAACAACTGAAGTTTCATTATTTTCTCCCCTAGAGATGATATCACGTGTGTTACAATAGTTTGTATGCCCTCCCCTTGGGCTTGAGCTTCTTTATCTGGTTGTGGTGTAGGTGATTTTCTTTGTTGTTCTTCATCTGAGCTGAAGACAACCTGCTCTTCAGAATCACTGGATGATTCTACTTCCTAGGTGGTAGTTTTCTTTTTCTTATCTTTCTTCATTGGTTTCAGTGGAGTAGAAACATCTTTGGTCAAAACTCTATCCCACCTTGATATTATTCCCAAATCCATTCTTCTCATGTAATTTATCTTGGTTCCTGAAGTTTGATTCATCACCTCTAGGATGGTGGAAGCCAGATACAAGCTCAATATCCTACCCAGATTAGGCTTCTTGGCACTTTCTTTGATTTTGCCAAAAATTATAGCTGACTAGTCTGTTTTCACTTGGAAGATAACTCTAGTCATGAGTTTGAATATATAGCCAGAGATCCTATCATGTCCTCTTGTTTTGCAGAGAATAACTTTGCCTATTATTTCTGACAGGAATTTACCTTGGGAATTCATTCCCTTTCTGGTCATTGAAGAACCAATCATGGTATTTGGATCCAGCCCACACCATTGGAGTGCATCCCTTGTCATGGAAGATGTTATATCTTCATCTTCCTTAATCTTTGGAAGCTGAAGTGACTTTCTGATATTCTTCTAGGAGAGTTTTACTGTAGAACCATTTATAGTGGACTTCAACTTCTTTCCTTGAGAATCCATTGTTGCGGAAGACTAAAATTCAAGAACCTCTTTCTTCCATATCCTTATAGGTTCAGAGACCAAGTATTCCAATCCATTTTCTGCGATTAGGGTAATCATCCCCTTGATGTCTGGCGAGGCAGTCTCGAACACCTTGCGTACTAGTTCATATCCTTCATTGATCTTGTCTTCCTGTTGTGGCGCCATTAGTGAATGAGAGAGAAGAGAGTTGATGGGAGATTTTCTTATCGACACAAATTCTAGAGTTGAGAGTTCTGAAAGCACAGTCGGACAGATTTTTTCTTCTCCTATTTATAGTGTGCTTATAAAGGGTAGGTCAAAAGACGCGCCTACCTTAGGAATAAACTAGTCGACAAAACTTTACATGTGTCGACATAGATGACCTAGGTCTCGACAAAACTTTGTTGAAGTCGACATGTCTATGTGTCGACATACTTTTTCCGGTGTCGACATAGACTACTGAAGTCTCAACAGAACACTATAAGTGTCAACATGTCTATGTGTCGACATAGATTTTTGTGTGTCGACACAAAAATCTTCTAATACATGGTCTCGACGTAGTTATGTCGACACAGACTTTGCCTATCGACACAGATTTTATTTCTGTGTCGACACAGTCTGTTTCTTTATCGACACAACCTGCTGATTGTGTCGACACAGTTAGCTTGTGTTGACACAAACTTTCTAACTTAGCTAAATTTCTTGAGGAAGTTTTGTGCTGACTAAATATCTCATTCTAGGTTCAACAAACCTAATTCAATTTTAAAATGATTGAATTTACTTTCATCTAGAGGATTTGTAAATATATCAGCAACTTGATTATTAATGTTGACAAATTCTAGACTTATGTCTTCTGTTTCAACATGTTCTATGATGAAGTGAAACTTGATTTCTATATGCTTAGTTCTGCTATGTGAAACAGGATTTATAGCTATAGAAATAGCACGAGTAGAGTCACAATATAATGGAATTCTACTTTCCTTGATGTCATAGTCTTCAAGTTGATGTTGTATCCACAACAACTGGGCACAACAACTGCCTGCAGCTACATACTCTGATTCAGCAGTGGAAATAGCTACACTTGTCTGCTTTTTGCTGCTCCATGACACCAACCTTCCACCTAGGAACTGACATGTGCTAGTGGTGCTTTTCCTATCTTCTTTGCATCCTGCAAAGTCTGCATCTGAAAAAACCTTTTAGCAAGAAATATCTATTCTTAGGATACCAAAGACCTAGATTAGGTGTTCCCTTTAGATATCTCAAAATTCTCTTTATAGCAGAATAATGAGATTCCTTTGGGCAAGCTTGGTACCTAGCACCGATACATGTAGCATACATGATGTCTAGTTTACTAATAGTCAAGTAAAGTAGGGAGCCAATTATCCCTCTATACAAAGACTCATCAACAGGTTTTCCTGGCTCATCTTTGCCTATAAGCATACTTGTCCCCGTTGGAGTTTTCATGGTGGAGGCTGTCTCCATGTCATATTTCTTGATTAACTCCTTGGTGAATTTAGACTGAGATATGGACAATCCATCATCATTCTGTCTAACTTGGAGTCCCAAGAAGAATTTCAGCTCACCCATGCTGCTCATCTCAAACTTCCCTTGCGTAAGTTTGGCAAACTTACTACAAAGGTTATTTTCAGTTGATCCAAAGATAATGTCATCAATATATATCTAGACTAGGATGATCTTGCCTTTTGATTCCCTAAAGAAAAGAGAGTTGTCTATTTTCCCTCTTGAGAATTTATTCTCAATAAGGAAGGCATACAAAATTTCATACCAAGCCCTAGGGCCTTGTTTCAATCCATATAGAGCATTCTTAAGCCTATATACAAAGTTGGGATAATGAGAATCAACAAAACCTGATGGCTGTTATACATATACTTCTTCCTTCAAGTCTCCATTTAGAAAAGCTGACTTGACATCCATTTTGAATACTTTGAACCCTTGAAAAGTTGTATAAGCCAGGAACAGTCTTATTGCTTCCAACCTTGCCACGGGGAAAATGTCTAATAAAAGTCTATCCCCTCTTCCTATCTGTAGCCCTTTTCAACCAGTCTGGCTTTGTTTTTTTACTATGGTGCCATTTTCATCTAGCTTGTTCCTATAGATCCACTTAGTTCCTATGATATTGTGATTCTTAGGTTTAGGAACTAACTCCCAGACTTTACATCTTCTGAATTGATTTAGCTCTTCCTGCATGACATCAATCCAATTTGTGTCTTGTATGGACTCTTCAAACATCTTAGGTTCCATCTGGGACAAGAAGCTTTAACAGAGAACTATGTTCATGCTTTTGCTTCTGGTCAGAACTCCATGACTTTCATCACCAATAATTTGGTGTGCTGGATGATCCTTCAAATGTCTTCTTGTTGTAGAAAGTTTCTCCACCTCTTGGTCTTCTCCATTGTCCTCACCTAGATGAACTCCATTATATTCATCTTCATTCAGTGAGTCTTGTACACCACCTGGACAGCATCCATCATTTTCTTCATCCTGACTTGCAGGTTGGTCTTCACTAATTGTCAGCTTGTCCATCTTTTTCTTCAAACCTGTAGGGCTAACAGAAGTACTAGATAGCTCACAGTTAATAAGCATAGACTAATCAAAAACTACATGGACAGATTCTTCTAAACTTATATAGTCAAGTTGTAGATTCTGTATGCTCTACTGTTATTGCTGTACCCAATAAATATCCCTTCTAGGGATTTGGCAGCAAACTTAGTTAGATAATGCTTGCCATTATTCAAAACATAACATTTACTACCAAAGATCCTAAAGTAGGATATGTTTGGTTTTCTACCTTTCACAATATCATAGGAAGTCTTCTTGTGTCTCTTGTTGATGGATGCTCTATTGAGAACTTGACATGTAGTGTTTACTACCTCAGCCCAGAAGTATTCAGGGAGAGAAGTGTCACTTAGTAGAGTTCTACTTGTCTCAATATGAGTCATATTCTTTCTTTCAGCAACCCCATTTTACTGGGGAGTTCTAGGTGAGGATAACTCCTGATGAATCCCAAATTCTTCACAAAACTTAGTCATACATTCAGACTGAAATTCAGTCCCATGGTCACTTCTAATTTTGACCACTGAATTGTTAAGTTCATTCTGAATTTGTCTAACAAAATTTTGGAAAACAGTTTGAGTTTCAGATTTCTGCCTCATGAAGAAAACCCATGTAAATCTAGAATAGTCATCCACAACCACAAATGTGTAGACTTTCCTACCTAGACTATGAACTGGCATAGGACCAAATAGATCCATATGCAAGAGGTATAGACATCTTACAGAATCTTTGGTATCATGTCCATGGAAAGAGCTCTTGGTCTGTTTTCCCTTTTGGCAAGCTGAACACACACCCTCATAAATGCACTTGACTTGAGGATCATTCCTCACTAACTCCAAACTAAAGAGTTGTCCTATTGACTTATAGTTCAGGTGAGCTGGCCTCTTGTTCCATTGGACATAATGAGATGCTTTTTCTTCTGCAACTAGACAGATAGGTGAGTACTTATTCTCACAATCAAGGTTAAGATAATAGACATTTCCTTTCTTAGTGCCTGTCAGAATGATCTCTTGATCACTTGACCTTCTTATTTGGCACACACCCTTGAGGAAATAAGTGTCATAACCAAGATCACTAAGTTGACTTATGATTACTTTGGGTCCATCTTCTATAGGGGAGTAATCATTCAGCATCCTTCTTGTTCCAGTCATGTGCCTGTAACATCCACTGTCCAAGTACTATATAGGGGTATGGCCACTTGGACTCACCTGTATCAAATAAAATTACCTATCCTTAGAACCCCAATAGTTATTGGGTCCTAGGTTCTGGTTAGCTTGATTTTTGATATGCTTACCTACAACCTTTCTTACAGGTAAGCTGGCCTTATTCTGAATACTAGCATTGAACCAATAGTCAATGGCAAAGTGGCCCACCTTGCCACAACACCAGTACTCAAATCTGTTGTACCTTTTCTTAAGTACATGCTTAATAATATTGCTGTCAGCAGTCCTTTTAAGAACAAGTTCTGAAGCAGCAAATACTAAGGATTCCTTAAGAACCTGATGGGTTTGCTCATGGGGTGCCCTATTAGCATTTGCACCCTTTCCATTCAGATCACCATACTTACAGTGACCATGAGTGATATCATGATCATACCTGTTAGTAGGCTACATCACTTTCCTAAAAGAAATAGGGGGTTTGAAGGCTAGTGGCTGAACTGGGGCTTTGCATTTTCTTTCAGAATTGGCTGCCCTTGTTCATCCCTTAAAGACTAATCCCGTCTTACCCTTTTGGGAGATGAAATTATCAATTATGGGTAAGACTGACTTTGGCTTAGAGAATTTAGCCACTAGATCCATCTCTTTCTAAAGTCTTACTTCTAGATTCTTTATGTGATTATTTTTGAAAGTGATTGTACCCATCTGAATAATAGTTATGTTTTTCAGTTTGGCAACCTCATTCAATTTCAAATCCAACATCTTTGCTGAATCTGATGCAGCCAGTTTGAGAGATTCAATTTCCTTAGCCTGCTTCTTAACAAGGAATCTGCTTCTCTTAAGGGCTTACAACATATCACCATACTCATCAATTAATTGATGAACATACCTTTCAGATTCAGAACCATCCACATCTCTTGATGCATATGCTTCTTATTCTGATCCAGTATAATACTGAAAAGCTAAGGATGGATTGTATACCTTATTGGGACCAGGCTGATCCTGGCACTTATCTTCCTCAGATAAGGCCATCAGCCTCTATGTTGGGTACATAGGAAAATATGTACCTGATTTGAAGAAGCATAACTTAGCTTAATGATATACATCAAGGTGTATTTGATGTTGTTTTAAGTTGACATGTGCAGGTGAAGAAGTATTAAAGAATACAGGAAATTATTCTAAGTCCATGTGTCGACACCTGAAGAAATTGTGTCAACACTTCAGAATAATTGTGTCGACACTTGAAGGAAGCTGTGTCGACATAGAGAAAGATAGTCGACCACATTTGTGTCGACACTGGGAAGCAGTGTCGACTCACAGAAAGATAGTCGACCATATTTGTGTCGACACTAGGAAGCAGTGTCGACTCACAGAAAGATAGTCGACCTCAACTATGTCGACACCTGAAGGAAGAGTCGACACATACTGAGTTCTGAATCTACAACAACTGTGTCGACCCACAGGACTTGTGTCGACACACTGCAAAGTCAAGACCAAGTTATTTTCTGAAGAAAGATGAAGTGTTGAGTCGACACAAATTCTCTGTGTCAACTCATTCTCAAGATGAAGTTCTGAAGAAGCAGTGTCGACTTAAAGGCAAACTAGTCGACATCATCAAAGGCTGTGTCGACACCAAAGTCACTTGAGTCGACACATATAGACAGCTGGTCTCGACACTTTCTGACAGTCTGTCTCAATACTTTGCTGTCCAAGACTAAGGCATAGGATCTGTTTGAAGACTTGACAGCTGTGGGTTATGACAGGTTAACTGAAGCTGTCAGACTTGTCAGAAGTCAGTTAGAAACCGGATCAGCCGGTTACCATGAAAAAAATCTACAAATAGACAGATTTAGAAGAAGAAAGATAGATATACAATACATAAGAGGAAATTAATTCTTCATCAACACATCAGTTAAGAGACTAGTCCTCTCTTCAAGAAAGTGCAAGGCATTAAAGAAGATCTTCATCAGAAGATCTAAGAAGACGATCTCAGGATCGATCTAAGTAGAGTTCTTTCAAGAATTCAGAAGTATCATCAAAGGTGTTGGATAAAGAGGGATCCAGCCACTTGAAGAAGAAGAAGGAAGCCATCATTGGTTTCTCAAGAAGCTGTTTGGAAATCAACTCAGCTAAGTTCAGATTCAAGAAGCTTTGAAGAAAGCTCAGATTCAGTTGATTTCATCAGCTGATCAAGAATTGTCTTGTTCTTTTCTCTCTCAACAAAGGCAAGACATTAAAAACTTCTTTTCTAATTTCTGTAGGATCTGTCAATACAGATCTGAGTTGTAAGCCTGTTTTATAAAGGCTGAGTGTAGGAGAGTTGATCTCTGAGTGGTAGGGCTGTTTGCCTGAGTGTAGGAGAAGGTTCTTCTCTGAGTTGTAGGCTTTGTGATAAGGCCGAGGTAGGGCTGTTGAGCCTGAGTTGTAGGAACCTTTTCAGGTTCTGAGCTGTAGGATCTGTAGATCTGAGTAAAGAGGAAGTTTGGCCGAATCTAGCATTCTGCTAGATAGGTGAAGGGGGAAAGTGGATGTACCCAGACCTTAGGGAACCACTATAAAACAGTGTGCAATCTGTGATGGTTAAATTTCTGTGACTGCTGTGCTGTGTGTTTTAATTCTGTAATTGAATTCTGCCAAAAAAGTGTTAACAAGCATTAGAACCTATTCACCCCCCCCTCTAGGTGTTTATGTTGTCTTAAAAGTAAAACTATCAAGTGGTATCAGAGGGAGGTTCCTCAAAAAGGACTTAACAGTCTGAGGTAGATCTGAAAGGCAGAATCAAGATTCAAGAAGATGGGTTCTGGAGAAAATCACAAGGAGTTAGGGTCAATGAAGTTACCCATCTGCAGAAAGGAAATCTTTGGAATTTTGAAAGAAAGAGTCAGATTGTTCATGAAAGCATCTGACCCAAGGATATACATCACAGTTCAGGAAGGACCCTTCATTCCAATAAAGGTACCAGTTCTTGATGCTAATATTCAAACTCCAAAGAGTTATTCTGAAATGACCAAGGATGAAATCATTTTGGCAACCATGGACAAGAGAGCTCAGAATATTATTGTAAGTGCCATAGATGATTCTACATTTCAGAATCTGATTCACTTCAAGACCTCCAAAGAGATGTGGGACACCTTGATTGTCTACATGGAGGGATCTGAAGAAGTAAGACAGGATAGGAAGTCTATGCTCAACCAGGAATATGAAAGTTTTAGACAAGGAAAAACTGATAGCATAACGAAAGCAATAAGAAATTCTATAGAATTGTGAATGAGTTAAAGTCCTATGGAAGAGTATTCAGTACCTATGAACTGAATGACAAATTCTTGAGATCCTTGACAAAGGATTGGGACACAAAGATCTGTGTCATAAGAGAAGTGGCTAAACTGGCAGAGATTTCTCCTCCAACCTTATTTGGAAAGTTGCTATCCTATGAAATGCAACTTATGGTGAGGAAGGAGGAGGAAAAGAATTCAAAAGGAGAGCATAGAGAGAAGACAGTGGCCTTCAAGGCAGAAGCCACTAGAAAGAATAGGAGGATATCATCATCTCCTCCTAAGGAAGTTGCAGAAGTTAGTTCTGAAAATTCTGATAATCAGGGTTCAGAAAGCTGTGAGTCAGATGCAGATTTTGCTGCATTTACAAGGCAATTCCAGAGATTCTTAAAGAAAAAGCAGTGGAAGTCTAGGCCCTCCTCATCACAGCAAGTTGATGACTATTATCAGAAGAGAAAGTCATCAAGGAAAGAGAAGAGCAGAACAATGCCCAGCAAGGCCACTACTTCAAAGATTGTCTGCTATTGTTGCAATAGGCCAGGACATGTAGTGGCTGACTGTCCTGATAAGAGAAAGGAGTCATCAGACAAAAAGAAGACTTATCAAAAGGGCAAGAAGGAAAAATCCTTTGTTGCAAAGAAGGAAAAGAGCCTAACAGATCAATCAACTTCAGAATCAGAATCTGAAGCTGAAGCATATATTGGACTGTATGCTGCTACTGAAGAAGAGGAGTTCATGCAATTGCTAGACTCCATCTATGAACAAGAAGATCATCAGTGCATGGGACTGATGGCAGGATTAGAAGAAGACTTGTACCAAAATCAGTTTGGTCCTAGTAAGGTACTATGTCCTTCCATAAAATCTGTTTGTAGTACAAGTGCAGAATCAGCTACATCTGTCTCAAGTGATGTAGATGCATCTGAATCTGAAGGAGATGTCTATCAATTGATAGATAAGTATGGGGACTTGTTGCAGGCCCTTAAGAAAAGCAAGAACCTGGTTAAATCTCAGACTCAGGAAATTGCTGATCTAAAGGTAGCTGCAACTGAGTTTGAAAAAGTAATTGATCAGAAGTTAAATGAAATTGCCAAACTGAAGAATATAACTATTATTCAGATGGGCACAATTAATTATACCAATGATCAAGTGAAGAGTCTGGAGGCCAGACTAAGAATAGAAAAGGAGTTAGTGGCTAGTTACTCTAAGCCAAAGTCTGTCTTACCCTTGATAGATGAATTTGTGACTCAAAAGGGTAAGGCAGGATTAGCATTCAAAGGTAACCCCAGGGCAGCCCAATTCAAGAGGAAAGGCAAAGCTCCTGTCAAGCCACTAAACTTTTCAGTCCCTATTAAGTTTAGAAAGGTGCAAGTGCCTTCTAACCAATATGATCATGAAGATATTCATGGTCATTTTAAGACTAATGTTCTGATAAATAAGGGTGTAAATGCCAACAGGCCTATCTATGTTCATAAACCCAATGGTTATAAGAAATCAGTGGGTGAAGCTGCAGCAGCACCAACAATGGACAGAAATTCTTCTGTCAAGGGTGTATCTAGAACTAGATACAATAAGTTTGAATGTTGGTGTTGTTGCAAGAGAGGCCATTTTGCATTAGACTGCTGGCATAACACAAGTGTTAGAAAGAACAATAGTCTACCTGTTAGAAGAGATAATGGTAGCTTTGTTAATGCTAACCTGAACCAAGGACCCAAGACTTACTTGGGTTCTAAGGGTAAGTAAATCTGTGTTGCAGGAAAGTCCAAGTGGCCATGCCACTATATGGTACTTGGACAGTGGTTGTTCCAGGCACATGACTGGAACAAAGGGGCTGCTGAAGGAGTATACATCTGTCAAAGATGGACCCAAAGTGATCTTTGGTGGATCTGAAAAAGGAATCATCAAAGGGTTTGGTAACATTTCTACTAACCTCATTACTATCACCCAAGTGGCCTATGTAAAAGGTTTGAAACACAATCTAATAAGCATAAGCCAGCTGAGTGATTTAGGATATGACATTTCATTTGTTAAGAATGGATGTCATATCAAAAGGTCAAGTGATCAAAAGATCATATTGACTGGGTATAGGAAGAGAAATGTCTATTGTCTTAATTTTGTATGTGAGAACAAGGCTTCTTCCATCTGTCTTGTAGCTGATGATAATGCTTCTTATTGTGTCAAGTAGCACAAGAGATTGGCTCATCTTAACTACAAGACAATTGGCCAACTCTTCAGCAAAGAGTTAGTGAGGAATGGTCCTCAAGTTAAGTGTATAAAGGAAGGGATATGCTCAGCTTATCAAAATGGCAAGCAGACAAAATCCTCCTTTCAAAGCCTTGAAAACAAGGATTCTGTGAGGTGCCTATACCTCTTACATATGGATCTTTTTGGTCCTATGTCAGTTCATAGTCTATGTAGGAAAGTCTATACTTTTGTGGTAGTAGATAACTACTCTAGATTTACATGGGTGTTCTTTCTGAGATAGAAATCAGAAACCCCAAGTGTCTTACTTAATTTTGTGAAGCAAATTTAGAATGAACTGAATTGTACAGTCGTCAAAATAAGAAGTGACCATGGTACTGAGTTTCAATCTGAAAGCATGATAAAGTTATGTGAAGACTTTGGGATTTTCCAAGAGTTCTCCTCACCTAGAACACCACAGCAAAATGGCATTGCTGAAAGAAAGAATAGAACATTAATTGAAGCTGGTAGAACACTATTGAGTGACACCTCTCTTCCAGAATATTTCTAGGCTGAGGCAGTTAACACTGCATGTCATGTGATCAATAAGGCTTCTATCACCAAGAACCACAAAAAGACTCCCTATGAGATTATGAAAGGTAGAAAACCAAATCTATCCTACTTCAGGATCTTTGGTTGTAAATGCTATATACTTAACAATGGCAAGACATACCTAACTAAGTTTTCTGCCAAATCCCAAGATGGGATATTTGTTGGGTACAACATAAATAGTAAGGCCAATAGAGTCTTCAACTTGACTACTCAAGTTGTTGAAGAATCTGTACATGTTGTGTTTGATGAAACAAGATTAATCAACTATGAGTTGTCTTGTAGATCAAATGATTCAACAGGTATAAGCAAAAGAATGGACAAGCTCTCCATTGTTGAAGCATCAAAGGAAGATGGAGCATTGGAAAATGAAGGATACTGTCCAGGGGGAGTAAAAAACTCAATAGATGCTGATGAAAACCAAGAGGTTCAGCATGAAGAAGGAGCTGGAGATGTTCAACCAGAAAGGAACCTTCCTCCAGCTACAAGACATTTAAGAGATCATCCAGCTGATCAGATTATAGGTGATCCAAGACAGGGAGTGCAGACTAGAAGCAGAAATCAAAGCACAGACCTGCATTCAAGTTTCCTGTCTCAAGTGGAGCCTAAGAAGTTTGAAGAAGCCATCCAAGACCAGCACTGGATTGATGCTATGCAAGAGGAGCTGAATCAATTCAGAAGGTGCAATGTCTGGGAGCTTGTTCCTAAACCAAGAGGCCACAACATAATTGGCACAAAGTGGATTTATAGGAATAAATTGGATGAGAGTGGAATAATAGTGAAGGATAAAGCAAAATTGGTTGCAAAAGGATACAGGCAGGAAGAAGGGATTGACTTTGATCAAACCTTTGCCCCAGTAGCAAGGCTGGAGGCAATTAGAATGTTCCTTGCCTATGTAGCCTATCAAGACTTCAAAGTGTACCAGATGGATGTGAAATCAGCATTCCTGAATGGTGATTTAAAAGAGGAAGTCTATGTAGAGCAGCCATCAGGTTTTATAGATCCTCTTAAACCTGATTATGTCTATAAGCTTAGGAAAGCTTTGTATGGGTTAAAGCAAGCCCCAAGGGCTTGGTATGAAACCCTGTCTACTTTCCTTATTGAGAATAAATTCTCAAGAGGAAAAATAGACAAAACTCTATTCCTTAGGGAATCCAAAGGTAAGATCATCTTAGTTCAGATCTATGTTGATGACATAATCTTTGGATCTACTGAAAACAACCTTTGTAAAAATTTTGCCAAACTTATGCAAGGGAAGTTTGAGATGAGCAGTATGGAGGAACTTAAGTTCTTCTTGGGACTCCAAGTAAGACAGACTGATGATGGCCTGTCCATATCCCAGTCTAAGTTCACCAAAGAATTAATTAAGAAGTATGGTATGGAGTCATCCTCCACTATGAGAACTCCTATGGGAACAAGTATGCCTATATGCAAAGATGATGCAGGTAAACCTGTTGATGAATCTTTGTATAGAGGATTAGTTGGCTCTCTACTTTATCTCACTGCTAGTAGACCAAATATTATGTATGCTATATGTGTCTGTGCTAGGTACCAAGCCTGCCCTAAAGAATCTCATTATACTGCAGTCAAAAGGATTCTGAGATATCTTAAGGGGACACCTAATCTAGGCCTTTGGTACCCTAGGAATAGAGATTTTCTACTAACAGGTTATTCAGATGCAGACTTTGCAGGCTGTAGAGAGGATAGAAAGAGTACAACAGGTACTTGTCAATTCTTGGGAGGAAGATTGATATCATGGAGTAGTAAGAAGCAGACCAGTGTGGCAATATCCACAGCTGAGTCAGAATATGTTGCTGCTGTGCACAACTATTGTGGATACAACATCAGCTTAAAGATTATGGTATTCAAGTAAGTAGAACACCTCTTTTGTGTGATTCTAAGAGTGCAATTTCTATTGCTAATAATCCTGTTTCTCATAGTAGAACTAAGCATATAGAAATTAAATACCATTTTCTTAGAGAACATGTAGAAAGAGAAGACATCTCATTGGAATTTGTTAAAACAGATTATCAAATAGCAGATGTATTTACTAAGCCACTGGATGAAATAAAATTCAATAAATTTAAAATTGAATTAGGCATGCTGACCATTGATTAGGTTATCAACAAACTTACAAGTGACATTAGATTATCAAGTGGTATTGACAAAAAGAGAAATTGGCTAAGTAAAATTGTGTCGACACATTCAGTGAAAATGTGTCGACTCAGTAAAGTCATGTCGACTAGTCAGAGAATATGTGTCGACACAGAGAATTTGCGTCGACACTTAAGAATCAAATAGTCGACTCATCCAGGAATGTAGTGTCGACTTCACCAGAATAGTGGTGTCGACACTTACAGATTTTGTGTCGACACTTATCCTAAGAGTCGACACAGAATTTCTGATGCTCTACTATGTCTCTCAGGTGTCGACATATCCACAATTGGAGTCGACACATAGTAGACAGACTTGCTGTCAAGACAATAGAAGTTTGTGTCGACACACTCCATCTGTGTCGACACATATAGACTGTTTTTGCCCGCCTTTTGATCTTCTTTCAATAGAAGGTATAAATAGGTCAAGAACTTATTCTGTCGACACGCTTACAAGGTTTTCGAGACTGAAACCCTGTGTTGACATTCTCTCTCTCTCTTCTCTCAAGCTTTCTCATCTGATCAATGGCACCAAAGGTTGAAGATAACATCAATGAAGGATATGAGTTGGTACGCAATGCCTTTGCGGATGCCCAGACAGATATTTAAAGGGTTATAACTCTAATCTCCGAAACTGGAATAGAGTTTCTAGTTTCTGAACCTTCAAAGATATGGAAGAAGGAGGTACTTGAATTCTTTACCTCTGCATCAGTGGATTCAGATGGTCTCAAGATCAAATCCACAGTTCATGGGTCAAAGGTGAAAATTACCCCAAGGAGTTTAAGAAAGATTCTCCAATTACCTATCATTGAGAATGAAGAAGTCCCTGCTTCTAAGTCAAGGGAGGCTCTCCAATGGTGTGGATTGGATCCAACCCTGAAGATTGGAGCTGCTTTCAACAGAAAAGGAATGAATCAACAAGGAAAATTTTTGTCTGAAGTAGTTGGCAAAGTGATTTTGTGCAAACCAGGTGGACATGATAGGATTTCAGCCTATACGTTTAGCCTAATGACAAGAATTGTGCTTACAATTCCAACTGACTGGTCTGCAGTAGTATTTAATAAGATCAAGGAAGGAATCAAGAAGCCAAATCTGGCTAGAATTGTGAGTTTATACCTGACTGGAGTGATCCCTGAGGTTATGCAACAACTACCTGGGTCCAAGATTAATCACATGAGGAAGATGGATATGAGATTATTTTCAAGATGGGATAGGGTGCTGTCTAAAGATGTGCCTGATGAGAGCAGGCAGGACACCCCTGTGTTGGTACCCTAGTTTGATTTGAGTTTAGTCTTCTCCTTTTGTCCCTTGACCCAAGAAATATCTATGGTCAATGGTTAGTGGTCTAGCTGTAGAGTCCTCGCTTTTCCAGATGAAGAATTTGGTTAAGTAGTTTTTCGTTCGACTATAGTCGAACGCCGCTCGACCATCGTCGACCAATTGTTCGACGATCGTCTATCAGTTGCTCGACGTTCTGTCTGCGAGGATAGTTCGACTATCGGTTGATAGTTCGACTATCTGTGTGCTTTGATAGTTCGACTATCTGCTTGGATAGTTCAACTATCTGATAGCTCGACTATCTATTTGATAGGTCGACTATCTGCGTTGTTTGATAGTTCGACTATCCGTTGATAGATCGACTATCTGCTTTCTTTTGATAGTTCGACTATCTGCTGATAGGTCGACTATATGTTTTCCCTTGGTAGTTCGACTATCTGCTTTGATAGTTCAACTATCTGATAGCTCGACTATCTGTTGATAGTTCGACTATCTATTGATAGGTCGACTATCTGTTCTGCGTTGATAGTTCGACTATCTGTTGATAGTTCGACTATCGGTTCTGCTTTGATAGTTCGACTATCTGTTGATAGGTCGACTATCTGATAGCTCGACTATCTTCTGATAGTTCGACTATCTGCTGTGATGGTTTTACTATCTCCTTTGATAGCTCGACTATCTGGATCGTTCTACTATCTGTCCGATAGTTCGACGATCTCCGTCCGTCGGTCGACGATCTCCGAAGGTCGTTCGACGTTTTCTGTCTGCCTTTTTATTTTGTATTTATTTATTATATTTAATTAATTAATATATTATCTGGCATGATATTTCAGTTGTTTTATGATAATATTTCCAGGCAATATCTGCTCCATCCCTTCTGCCTGAGTAAAATCTTTTCAGATAAAGTTGTTTGTCTTATTAGTTGACATTGTATTTTACTTTATCTGCTGTCAGTCCTTTATAGCCGTTAGACTGAAAAGTCTTTCTTCTGCTATAAAGAGTTTGTTTCTGATGTGACTTTATTTAGTACTTTATTATCAGATTGCTTCCTGCAGCTTCTTGAAAAAAGGTTTATCCCTTTTATAGAATGTTTTTGCTGCAGAGATTGTTTGTCTTTTTGATATTTGCAGCCCAGGTCTCAAGTTTCAGAAGAAGACAAACAATTCAAATTGAAGAGAGCCGTTGCTTGTTGCTATTATAAAAGGAATCCTTTGGAGAAGGATTTGAGCTAGCTACCCAGTTATTCATTTAAGCATTCACGCCTTCATCAAGATCAAGTTCATTGCTCTCAGCAATTTCCATTCAACTGAGAAGTGTTAAGCTCTTCTGCTCTTCTTCAACCTGAGTTCTCCTATTCCAGGAAGTTTAGACTCAGAGTTCTTTTGAAGAAGAAGAAGAAGAAGACAGCTGCTTGAAGATTTCTAATTTTATTATTTATTATCTTCTTGTAGTTTTTCCTTCAGTTTTTACTAAAGAGTTTTCTGCACTGAAGCAAGACTTCACCTGGACATCTTTGAGCCAGGGGGAGCCTTGATTCTTTAGAGCTTTCTAGCTCAGTGCAAGTCCTTGTGCTTCTCTAATCTTTTGTAAAATAGAGAAGACATCTTAACCTTCTTTCCCCCTCCTGTACAGGGTTATTACTCCCTTCAAAAGTATCCCTTGGTGGCAGGGCACCTGATCAAAAACCTGTGTTCGATTTTTAGACACCTGATCAAAAGTCTAAAGGGTTTCTGGATCTACCTGAAGCAGATCCTGTTGGTGGCAGGGCACCTGATCAAAAACCTAAGTGGATTCCTACCTTGTTGGTAGAAGAGTGGACGTACCCAAGTTGTTTGGGGAACCATTATAAATTCCTTGTGTCGTCTGGATTGCCTTGTTTAATTCCTGCATTGTGGCTGTGAATAGATATAACTAGGTTTGCTAGTTGCTGATTAGGTTTTCCAAGCCTTAATTGTAATTACAGTTAGCTTGAGTCTGTGCACAACACTTGTGTTAGGCTATAGGGTTAATTCTATATCTATAATCTTTTCATTCTGCATTTCACTCCAAGGGAGTTGGGTAGACCATTAAGTTTTGTCTAGTGCAAAATTTGGTAACTCTATTCACCCCCCCCTCTAGAGTAGTATCTATCCCCTCACTTTCAATTAGTATCAGAGGGAGGTTGACTGACTGAATAAGCTAACACCTAAGTCACAAGATCCTGATAGATACCAAAGCTTATAGATATTCACTATCATGGCCCAGTCCAAGGATTATTCTAGCACCAGACCTCCAGCATGCAACTTACCTAAGTTTTGCATCTGGAAGTCAAGGATAAAATTAAATATGAATTCTATTGATGAAAGCATCTTTGCTTCTATTTTGTCAGGACCCCCAAGAGCACCTGCTGCTGCTACTGCCTCATCATCTGATATGAGTGCAGTGCCTCCTCCAGACTACAATGATGAGTACAAGAAGGCAAAGATAGCAGATGCCAAGGCAATGAATATACTGGCTCAGACAATGTCTGATGAGGTATTCCAGAAGGTAGCTGACTGCTCTTCAGCAAATGCTATGTGGGATACACTGAACCAGATTGTAGCTGGTTCAGCTGATGAAAGGAAGGACAGAAGGTCCAACCTTATCTCACAATATGAAAACTTCAAGAAAACTGATGCTGAATCAGTTGAAGCCATGTATACAAGGCTCAGCTCAATCATCAATGAGCTGAGGACCCTTGACAAGGACATATCATTGACAGAGGTCAATGATAAGATTCTTATGTGCTTCCCTAGCACATGGGATCTAAGGATCTGGCCCATCAAGGAAGCCAGAAGTACAAATGAGATCTCAACTGAAGCCCTTCTCGGCAAGCTCAAGTCTTTTGAGCAAGTGCTGAAGACAAGGGAAGCAGAAGCTGAAGCAAAGACCCCTACTCCAACAAGAAAAGAACAATCTCTAGCTCTTAAGGCTACTGATGCTTCTGAAGGCAGCCAATTAAATGAGGAGCTAATGGCATTATTTGCCAAGAGGTTTCTCAAGATGGGGAGAAAGGAATTCAGAAAGAAGTCTTCACGCTATGAAGACAAACCAAGGTATGACCGTTCTCCTGCTAAAGAAATTATATGTTATGGTTGCAGGAAGCCTGGACACATCTTACCAGAGTGTCCAGAGGAGAAGAACAAAGATAAGAGGAAAGAAAAGGAGCAGCACAGGAAGCACTCTAAGCCATCCTCCTACAAGAACAAGAAAAAGGAGAGAGGTTTCATTGCTGAAACCTGGAGTGATTCTAATGAAGAATCTTCCTCCTCTAGCTACAGTGAGGATGAGGAAGAGAAGAAGGCAAAAGAAGTTTGCTTCATGGCAATAGATGCCTGCAGCAATCACTCAGCTGCAGAGAGTTCAGATTCAGAAGAAGAAATGCCAACAGAAGATGAGGTACTATCTTCTTATGACTTCACTTCTGAAGAATTTAAATTAGATTTTAGATCTTTATGCTTAGATCTGATTAGCTCAGAAAAGGAGATAAAAGAACTTAGAAATAAGTTAGCTGACTCAGAATTAATTGCTACAGAAAATATCAAGCTAAAGGAAGATCTCACTACTTGTAGTGAAGAAATTAAATTTCTTAAAATGGAGTTAGCTAAGTCTAAGAGGTTAGAAGAATCACTTAATGGTAGAAGCCTTAAGTTATTAGAGATTACCAGCATGACTAACACTAGGTCAGTAATAACAAACTAGGCTTAGGAGCTTCTCCCAGTGAACCCCCAGTTATTCTTAAAAATAATCTTTCAACTCCAGTGAACTTCATTTCAGCTAGTGGAATGAAGAACACTGAGCAAGTAAACCAAGTTAATAAAACTTTAAATAAAGCTAAGAGAGAGAAAAGAAAGAAATTTTTTAAAGAAATGCAAAGAGCGTCGAACGCCGCTCGACGATCGGAAGCTCAATGGTCGAACGAAGCTCGACGATCTGAGCGCCCATCGTCGAATGTCGATCGACGTTTTCAATATGATTTTCAAAATCATCATCAGTACCATAGAAACCTAAATGAAAATAGAAACCATAGGTTTGTTGACCCATCATCTACATGGAGAATCCCACCTAGGAGATCTCACCCATTAGGTTATCACCCTCAGCCTGCATTTTCATTTATTTCTAGCTTTTCTTATGTGAAAAACAAGAGACCCAAGGTTACCTGTGTCCACACTGTCTAAATAAATGTCTTGCAGGTGAAGGCCTATCCTATCACTCAAAATAAGTGGTATTTGGATAGTGGATGCTCAAAGCATATGACAGGAAATAAAAATCACCTGTCAAAATTCAAAGCTAAGCTCGGCCCAAAGGTTATCTTTGGAGATTCAAGCTGTGGTCAGACAGAAGGCTATGGCAGGATCATAATTGGAGATGTTACTTTCAAGAGAGTTGCATATGTGACAGGACTGAAGCACAATTTGATCTCAGTCAGCCAGCTATGTGATGCTGGCTACCAGGTTTCATTTTCTAACTCTTCTTGTAATATTACTTTAAATAATAATGTTGTTTTAGTAGGCATTAGAATAGGTAATATTTATTTAGTAGATTTCAATTCAACCCACTCTGAAATCTGTATATTTAATGAAGTAACAATTAATAATAATTCTTTGTGGCATAAGAGGCTTAGTCATGTTAACCTTAAAAATATATCTAGGTTATCTAAACACAACCTTGTTAGAGGTTTACCTTCTTGCCCCTATAAGAAGGAGAGCCTATGCAAGGCTTGTCAGCTAGGCAAGCAAACCAAAAACTCTTTTAAATCAGTAAATAAGAGTGATTCTCCTAGAATCCTGTATCTATTACATTTGGACCTTTTTGGCCCAATAAATGTACAGAGTTTAGGAGGAAAGTATTACACCTTAGTAATTGTAGATGACTTCTCAAGGTTCAGTTGGGTTTTCTTTTTGAGAACTAAGGCTGATAACTTCAAAGCCCTTACAGACTTTCTACTATGTGTGCAGACTGAGTACTCTACTCATGTGGCCTTGATCAGAAGTGATCATGGTACTGAGTTTGACTCTCTTCTCATGCAAGAATTCTGTGAGAGAGAAGGTATCAAACATAGCTTCTCAGCTCCTAGAACTCCCCAACAAAATGGGGTAGTTGAAAGGAAAAATAGAACACTCATTGAAGCTGCTAGTACATTGTTGGCAGATGCTAACATGCCTCTCTCCTATTGGGCAGAAGCTGTTAGTACAGCCAATTATGTCTTGAATAGAAGTCTGATACACAAGCTTAAGTGTAAAACTCCTTATGAGTTGCTTAAAGGAAAGAAACCTAAAATCAATTATTTTAGAATATTTGGTTGTGTAGTGTATATTCATAATAACAATAAAGAATATCTTAGAAAATTTGAAGCAAAAGCTTCAATGGGAATCATGCTTGGATATTCCCAAGTAAGCAAAGCTTATAGGGTTTATAACAAATCAACCTGTAAAATTGAAGAATCTATGCATGTATCTTTTGATGAGTCTCAGATGTTTTACAAGGAGAAGGAAATTTTCCTTTCTCCAGTTCATTGCAGGTACCTGATGCTACTCAAGAAATTCTTCAACTATCAACTCTTCAGATCACTGAATCAGACAGTGATGAAGACATTGCAGAAGATGTTGTTGTACCACCAACAGTAGATCAAATTTCTCCTGAGGAATTAATCCCAACTGTTGCTGAAGATCACATCCCACCTGCTGATATTGTCACTCTTAGAGATCACCCCACATCTCAAGTGATTGGAGACATATCAGCTGGTGTGCAAACAAGACACCAATTAAGACAGGATGTGATGCACGCTTGTTTCCTCTCACAGATTGAGCCCCTCACCTTTAAAGATGCAGAGCTAGATCCCCACTGGATCATTGCTATGCAAGAGGAACTCAGTTAGTTTGAGAGATGTAAAGTTTGGACTTTGGTTCCAAGACCTAAAGGCCAACTGATCATAGGCACCAAGTGGGTGTATAGAAACAAGTTGGATGCAAATGGAATTATTGTAAGGAATAAAGCAAGGCTTGTAGCTCAGGGCTACAGACAGGAGGAAGGTATAGATTATGACCAAACCTTTGCTCCTGTTGCAAGGCTAGAAGCAATAAGGATCTTCTTGGCCTATGCAGCCTACATGAAGTTTAAGGTCTTTCAAATGGATGTCAAAAGTGCATTCCTGAATGGTGAGCTTAAGGAAGAGGTGTTTGTTGAACAACCACCAGGGTTTGTTTCTTCAACTCAGCCCTCACATGTGTTTAAGTTGCAGAAAGCTCTATATGGACTAAAGCAAGCTCCCAGAGCCTGGTATGAGACTCTAGCTAGTTTCCTTTTAGAGCACAACTTTACTAGGGGAGTAGTTGATAGAACCCTTTTCGTCAAGCATCACAAGGACACAATCCTGTTAGTTCAGGTGTATGTAGATGATATTATATTTGGCTCCACTGATCCCAAACTTTGCAAAAGGTTCTCTGACCTGATGCACTCTAAGTTTGAGATGAGTAGTATGGGTATGCTGTCTTACTTTCTTGGTCTCCAAGTTAAGCAAAATGCTGATGGTATCTTCATCTCCCAATCCAAATATGCCAAGTAATTGGTAAAGAAATTTGGGATGGCTGATGCTTCAGCAATGCCTACACCTATGGCTACTAATGTAGTTATTGATTCTGATGATCACGGCAAGCCAGTTGATCAAAAGAATTATAGGGCCATTGTTGGTTCCCTATTATATTTAACTGCAAGTAGGCCTGATATAATGTTTGCTACATGCCTCTGTGCAAGATTCCAGGTCAACCCCAAGGAATCTCATCTGATTCTTCTAAAGAGAATCCTGAGATACCTGAAGGGATGTCCAAATATAGGACTTTGGTACCCAGCTGAGTCAGAATTTGAATTAATTGGATATTCTGATTCTGATTATGCTGGTTGCAGAGTTGATAGGAAGAGCACCTCAGGAACTTGTCAGTTCCTGGGAGAGAGATTGGTCTCTTGGTTCTATAAGAAGCAGGCTTCTGTCTCAACTTCAACTGTAGAGGCTGAATATATAGCAGCTGCTAGTTATTGTTCACAGATCCTGTGGATTCAAAACCAGCTTGTGGATTATGGTTACTCACACAAGAACACCAAAATCATGTGTGATAGTACCAGTGCTATCTCCATTGCACAAAATCCAGTGCACCACTCTAGAACGAAGCACATCGAGATTCGGCACCATTTCCTGAGAGATTGTGTGGAAAAGAACAAGATTTGTCTTGAGTTCATATCCACTGAGTTTCAGAGAGGTGATATATTCACCAAGCCCTTAGATGAACAGAAGCATCTGTTCTTTTTAGTTCAACTAGGCATGATCAATGGACGAGACTAAGTGTGACTATATATGCCTATGTTGAAACCTGCTTGAAGATCGTCGAACGATGATCGAAGATCGTCGAACGGATCAAGCCTATCGTCGACCTCTGGTTAATGATAGCTTATCTGTTTGAAGATCGTCGACCGGCATTCGAAGATCGTCGAACAGGTCGAGCTTATCGTCGATCTCTGGATGACGACAGCTTGTTGTTTGAGAAGCCAGAAATAGTCGAACGATTGATCGACTACTCTGCTTCTGGACCGATCGTCGAACGGCCGTTCGACCATCGGGTCCAGTATCTTTTTAATAGATCGACTATCTCCGGTCTAATATAAAGTCGATAGTCGACCTAGGTTAAAAGATCTTTTGTTTTATCGTCGACGGAGCGTGGCTTTTCGCATTCTGTCTTCCAGCTTGCGATTTTCTGCCGCTTCGTCTCCTTTGTCTTCTCCGTCTTTCTCGTGCATTCTCCAGCAATTCAATGGCGATTTCTCCCGCAGTGCTAGCTGTTGTAAAGTTCGATGCAGGTTTCAGCGTCGATTTTGACGCATTCAGTTGCTGTGAAGCAGGGATTGTAGAAATTCTTCAGTTATGCCGAAATCAAGGTCTAGAAAGATTAATGTCTACAAGGATAAAGTTAAATGTTCCCGAGATTAAGGAATGGGCTTTCACTTCTTCCTCCTTTGACGATTCGATGATTGGCACTATTGGCGGAGAAGAGGTTATTTTAACTCCCGCTATTCTGACTGATGTTTTTGGCTTGATAAATGGCGAAGAAGATTATGAGCAAGATGCTCAAGAGTTTGGAAGAATGCTTACTGAGCTGGGACATGCCGAAGGCATTCCCTCCAAGCTGCTCAAGGTCAATTTCCCATTTAAGATTAAATTTCTCGCTGAGATAGTTGGAAAAGTGCTCCTTGGGAAACACTCTGCTCATGATAACATTACAAGGCAACAATTTGCACTGATGTGTGCAATTGTTAATCAGAAAAGGATTGATTGGGCAGGAGTAATGTTCGATCTGATAAGGAAAAAGAATAGTAAGAAAGAGGTTACCCTAGGCAGGGTTATTGGAATTTTTCTGAAGGAAAAGTATCCTCAGCTGCTGGTCTCCGTTGCAACAACCATAAATGCGAGTAAGAAGATGGACCCGAATCTGTTCTCCAAGTGGAAGAGGGCGTTTGTGAAGCCCGCTCTCACAGGGGTTGCTCCAGCGACATCAGAGAGCACTAGGACTGATTCGGTCGCTCCTCACCCTCAAGATGCTGGCTCAGCTCATCTTTCCCTTCCCTCATCTTCTTCTGCTATGCAGTCTGCTTCAGTTGCAGTTCCATCAACTTCAGCTGAAGTACAACTTTCTCCTTCTCCTGTTCGAGATACAACCACGGTTGTTCTTCCTTCTCCTCCAGCATCTCCTCTTCCTTCTCATCTGGCTAGGATATCTGCTCCTAGTTTTGATCTGTTAGGATCTGAGAGGATTCCAACACCTCCTCAGTCTCCTATTCAGTCCCCTATTCATTCTCCACATCATGCTTCATCTCCAATTCGATCTCCAGTCCACACCACTTTTCATCCTAACACTACAACCATCTCTGCTGCATCTCCATCCACTGTAATTCCATCATCTTTTGAAGTCACCCCAGAATTCATTTCCAGCATTTTGGAGTTGATTACCCCTTCAATCAAAATCATGATTGAAGAGGCAATTGCTCCACTTGTCTCCTCCATTGCTACCTTAACTGCTACCATCCAATCCCTTTCTAAATCTGCTGAGCACTCTTCTTCCAGGGGCCTGGTTTCAGTTTCCACTGAAATCAGGCAGGGGGAGATGTTTTGTGAAGATGTTTCAGAGCCTCCAGCCTCCCTTCCAGCAGTTCTTCCAGCAGTTCAAGGAGAGACTGCTCCTGCTCCAGCTCAAGATGAATCAGGTTCAGTGTTATCTGATAAAGAAATATCTGATGCAGTTATGCTATCTGAATTTGCTGTAAAAGTTTGCTTAGAATATCTCACCACTCCCTTGGTTGCCCATTTCCTAGAAGGGATTATTACATCCTATCTAGATGAATCCTGGGAGTTGGTAAAGTATGAAGGTAATTCACTCATCCGTTTTATTGACGAGTCAATTGATTTGCTAGCTTGTGAATACCTAGAAGGAATGATTTTAGCTTATTTAGCAGATTTGTGTTCATGAATCTACAGATTATATTAAAGAAGATATAGCTGCTCAGGTTATAGTAGTTGTTTCAGAAGCTGCTCCAGATGTTCCTAATGTTCAAGTAGATCCAGAACTGATTCCTTTTTAGATGATATAGAAGATGTGTCTGAAAATCAAGAAGAGAAAGCTAGAGCTGCTTGGCAATTAAGAGTTCAATCTTTGTTAAAAGAAAAAGAAAAAGATTTGCAAGTTGAAAAATCAACTATTTGGGATGATTCCCCAAGACTTGATTTGGATTCCCTTCTGGCTCAGGATGCCATAGAAGAGGAAAAAGAGAAAGCTGATCTGATATTAAAGGAAAAGGCTGTTTCTGAAGCGTATGACCCATATGACAATCCTCCATCATCTCACTCTGAAGATGAAGAGGATTCAGATTTATCTGAGAATTCAAAGAAAAAGAAAGCTGCATAGAAGAAAAGAAAAGCTGTTGCTCCTCCTCCTCTCAGTCGTGACAATGATACTCCATATTATATTCTGAAAGGAATTGACCCCAAGTCAAAAGAGTTTCAACATTGGATGTGGTTCTCCAAGAACCAGCAAAAAGAGAGAAAGAGATCTAAGAAATATGATAGTCCTACCCCCAGATGGAATCCCAGAGGTCCTCCTCCTCCACCTCCCGGTGCAGGAGCCTCTGGAAACCTTTCTGCTAATCCTTCTACTCCGTCAGAAAAATCTGCTCCTTCTTAGTCTTCTTCAAGGAAAAGCTCTCATGGTTTTTAAGGTAAATCATATTCTAGCTATCAAAGAACTGATACAGTGAGAGAATAAGTGAAGGAGGTTGTGTATCAAAGACCAACTTTTTCCCCTCCTCCTTCTCCAAAGAAAAGGGTTTCATCTCCAATGCCAGTGCATTCTGAAAAAGCTGTTTCAAAAGGTAAGTAGTTTATTTTGTTTAAAAATTCTAGCAAGAACTTTGCTAAGTCTGCTCCCCTGTCTTATCTAGTTAATCAAGATAAAGAACCAGATGATACTCCTTCTGAGACTATTTATGAAAGTCCTGAGCTTGATCCTAACTTTAGGATTGTAAGACCCCCATTTTTTTTTTCTTTTTCGACACCGGGGTCTTAGGCCCAGAGTCGCCGCCTTGCGGTGATACCTTCGCACTCGGGAAGGTTGTCACTACAAGAAGCCGACTCTGCCGGCCAATCTCGATCATAACTGTAGCATAGGAAGAGATGCAAGTCCACAGAAATCACATATATAGAAATAAACTCCACGAAGGGAGTGTCCACAGATAGTACATATAATAAAATCTCGGGCTTATGCCCGGTACATCAAATCCTCACTACAATTCTCTCATCGCGGAAGCAAACTAATATAACTACTATAGTTCGGGACTCACTGTCCCTGCTGTCTGGACTCCAGTGCTAGACTGTCCGATCTCCAAGCGTGCCGACCTCCGGGGCTGCTCCTCCATGCTGGGCTCCGTGGTCCCCTAGATAATGTGGTTCGAAAACCGTTAGTCTAAAAGACTAAGTCCTATCGTCCCCCACCCCTTCCCCCATAGCTCCTAGGCACCGAGCGGGGAGAAGGAAAGGGAAGGACATGAAGGTGAAGAATAGTCAAATTCCAGATGGCAGCGGAACTAAACTAACAATGTTAAGGGTGATAATAATTATACAAAATTAAATAAGTAACCTTAACTTATGTGGGTACACATAAGCTAAGGGATCTTTTACAGGTCTCCTATCGTATAAAAAGTCCCATACCGATTTATACGATAGAGTGTCGTTTCTATTAGCATGCTTATAATATTGAAAGAGAACCTTGACTTATAAGCACGCTCACACGAACTTATAGGCCAAGGGGTCGTTTTGCAAGGCCTAATGTATAGAGCGTCCCATACCGCTTATACATTAGGTGTTGGGTTTTATGCAATGGTTATGCTATGAAATACAATTATGCTATGATGTAAACATGCAAGTGCAACTCACCCACTCGACTCTGTGTACACAGACCTTTTAGTTCCCCCTTTCGGAGCCGTTACCTCCCAGGATACCTCCGTAGTGGCAGACGGAAGCGGTGGGTTGGGCCTCGCCCACCTCTAAACCAGTAAAGCACTACCGGTCAGACCTATCGTACGCCTCAACGCTTGGTGCACTAAGCGGACGTCTGCGTACTCTTGCCGGCTGGCGCACCGGACTTCTGTTGGCAAAGTGCTAACCACACTTGCCGAGCCAACCATATTGGTGTCGGTGCATCGAACTCCCCAATATAGAAGACCCACCACCTTAAAACCTTTTATGCACATACAATAGTTATGAGTCAACCAACCAACCAAGCCGAAGCTCACCGGACAATTCCCGTCCATCATAATCTACAACCGAGCTAAAGTTCCCCGGACAATCCCGTCCGTCATAATCTACAACCGAGCTAAAGCTCCCCGGACAATCCCGTCCGTCATAATCTACTACCGAGCCAAAGCTCACCGGATAATCCCGTCCGTCGTAATCTACAACCGAGCTAAAGCTCGCCAGACCACCATCACAACTACTGGGCTTATTGCCCAAGTAACCCATACTATCTCCCGGGACACTAGGTGGGAAAGTGTGAAACCCTAAGTTTACTATTTACTGTATGCTTACGAAGTTTTGACTCTTCCTAATTACTACGAGAAAGACGATTTTTCGTCGATCATGCGCACCACCTAACACTAGCCAACCCACTCTCACTACTCTTCTTTTCTTTCTATTGGGAAATCATCCACAACAAAAGGGTCTAACTCCAATAACTATCCCCGACCTTGTCTTATTCCAATTTAGCAATTTTGCTATATGCACACCAACTCAGACGATACGTTGAACCAGATAGGGGGTATTCTAAATAATCATCCGAATGCCCTGAATTATTTACTGGAGACTTATCATGATGCAAATGGACTAAATCCAAAAGATTATCGTTTTTCCAATTATTCTGATATTTATTTAAATTCCCGTAAAGCTTCTAAGGGCTACCCATTGAGCATGAAGTGCACTTTTCAGAGAGGTATAAAGCTTCATAAATTCATGATAAATTCTAAATAACCATTTAACAATAAATCCAAGATATAACAATTTTTCAAGTATTCAAGTGACACTAATCAATTTTTGAAAATATATCCTTTTTCCTTTTATTAATGAAGTAAGTGCAATAAATATTCATCCAAAAATTCTTAATTAATTTTCTAAAGTAGATACTGACCTAAAAACATCATTGGCCAAATTTCATAATTATACAGTAAGTAAATTGCTCAAAATGATTTAAACAAACTAGATCCAAAATTGCTAAATGCAGACCACTAAGTCAATCTTCATGTAAAATGGGATGTATATAAAATAATCATCCTACACCCCTATAATAATTAATGGAGGTTCATTATGACCTTTAAGTTCTAAATCCAGAGTTCCAAAATTTTCCTTACTTATTTGATAATTCATTTAATTATTTTAATGTCTAAAATTTCCAAAAATGATCATGAAGTACTACTTTCATTCAAGGAATCATTTTACAAATTTTATATGTTACTCAGAATAATGATATAACTTATCTTCCAAAATATATATTTCTTTTCAGTAAAGCTTTATCTTTAAATCAAATATTCATTTAAGTCCTTGGAAATTCATTTAATAAATATAAAATAATGTATTGCTTCCAAAAATTCAGGGACATTTCAATTATGAATCTAATGGCATATACATGGTTTGGGCCAAATTTCATAATTTATTTATTAGTAAATAGGCTTAAATGAATTTTTGAATAATTCCATCAAATGACAATCTTGTGAAGTAACTACCTCATATACTTGTCCAAGAATTCTTATAAAATTTATATAAACTCTTTATGCTTCTAAACAACCTCTGCCAAAATTTCAGGACCTTTCAATTATCAGAAGCAGCATAATAAATTATTTACTTAATTTAAGCATTTCTTGGGTTACAAATGAAGTGCTATAATTATTGACCCAAAATTCCCCATTAAATTACCAGAGGCTTATAATGTCCTTAAGACCAATCTACCAAAATTTCATCTTAGTTTGAGGTGTTTTGCTAGCCCATTTCAACCCTAGAATGTTTGTGCCCTAAATTAGGGTTAGGGATTTTAGGGTCCTAAACCTTTCAAAATGCCCTAATAATTTTACCAGAGGGTTATAGTTACCTAAACTCTATCCCTACAAAATTTCATAGCCATACAAGGTGATTTGGCCATATGCCCTTCACAAGGTACAAAAGCCCTTCCTTAGGGTTTGACCTAAGATCTTGGGCCAAACCAACTTCACTGCCCCCAAATTTCCTTTGGGAGGTGTATCCTGTCATCCCAAACTAGTGTACAAAATTTGAACCTCTGTTGAGGTGAATTGGACACTAAAAGCCAAAATTACAATTTGGACCAAAATACCCTTCTTAGGGCAAGGCTAGGGTTTGCTTGAATCCTATTCAAATCAACTCTAAACTTAATGAAATTTTAACCAGAGGTCTATATTGACCTCATAACCATCCCACCAAAATTTGGTTGAATTTGGACTTCATTTGACCCCTAATTTAATTTACACTAGCATAATTAAATTATTTGCAAAAGTATAAGAAAATTATTCCCAAAAATTCCCATTTTTGGGCAGGGTCTAGGTATAGGGTAGGGTGAGTCCCTGCCAAAATTTAAGCTTATTTGGACCAAGGATGAGGTGTGGGCTACTAATTTAATGACTGCCTAAACATTTGTATAGACCCCACCAAAATGCGTGCCCTGGTCAGACCAGTCACCCAAATTGGTTCAAACCAATTTTGCCAGATAGTAGACTCATAGGGCTACATATTTGGTGTTGACCACTTTCTCTGAAAAAGCATATAGGTATTTTTAATATTTAAAACAAAATAATACAAAATCTGTGACAGGTATGAAATGATTTAAATATCAAAGCTATAGTTTAATATACATCTGCACGAATCTTGGCGCAGCCCTGGATGGCATCCGGTTATCGTCTTCCTCTGGCAGACGGCCAGGATTAATCCTGCCTGGGCCGTTTTCCAGCGGCTACCGCCAGTGCTCCGGCCACCTCCCCGGCCTGCCACCGCCGCCGACACCTTCGTGGTGGTCGGGGCTATCTCCAGACGGCGGCTAGGCTGCCGGGAAGCACTGTTCCGGCGATCCCAGCAAGTGGAAATTTCACGGAAATTCCATGAATTTCAAAACCCGATTGGGCTCAATTGAGCTCCAACCTTAGCCCTAATGATTCCTACGATCTACCCAGGAGGCAAGGAGTGGAGGAGGACCTGTGGTGGCGGCTGTAGCCGGGCTGATCGTCGGATTGGCATGGTGGTGGCCGGTGGTGGTCGGCTTGCTCAAAAAGGCAGGATAGGGCTCGGATTCTTCAGGAAAATGGTGGGAATTACTCCTTGGAGTCCAATGGAGCTTTTAAAGAGGTGAGGGGAGGTGTTAGGTGGCTGAAAACACTTTGGCCATTTTTGGCCAAAGTCAAGCTTGGCGGCTTTGTAGGTAGGGGGAGGTGGAGCTTGCTCCAGCCAGTCCAAAAAGGCTGCTAGACTCCCCCTTATCCTTCTGAATTGAATGGGGAGGTTGGGGAGGGGGGAGGAGGAGCACAAAGTCCTCCTTCCTTCTCTTCCTTCTCTTTCTCTCTCCTCCATGGATGACTTTCTCTCTCCTAGTCATCAAGCCTGAAATTTAGGATCCTACATGTCACATGTCAGCCCACCAATCCATTTGGCCTCTTGGGTCAAGGTTAGCCCTAATGAAATAGGCTTGAGCTTGAGTTAGCCCATTTGGGCTAACTTGACCTAAAGTGGGACTAGGGCCCACCTAGGTCAATTTGATCCTTGAGGTTTCCTTAATAGGTCCTTGGTGACCCATTAGCCTCCCCTAGGGTCAAGGTGGGGTTGAATTGGCCCTTGAAGGTCACTTGGCCCTTAACTAGGGCATTTTGACCATTTTAGGTTAAGGGTTGACTTTGGTCAAACTAGCCCCTTTGATTGGTCCCAAGGGGTCCTTGGTGACCTATTGGCCTCTCACCAGGCTTATGAGGGTAGGGGTGGTGTCTATTGGGCTAAGGGACTGCAATTGACCCTTGTGTAGGTCAATTTGACCTAATTAGGGCTATATTTGACTTTGGTCAACTTAGCCCTATTGACTGCTTTCCATGGGTCCTTAGTGACCCATTGACCTCTCACTAGGGTTATGGAAGTTTGGGTGGAGTATATTTGGCTAATAGACTGAAATGGACCCTTGTCTAGGTCAACTTGACCTAGCTAGGGTTATAGTTGACTTTGGTCAACTTTGGTCTTTTGACTGCTCTCCTGGGAAGTCCCTGTAGTACGGGCTTGACTATCGAGTTTGACTCATCTAAGGGGGGCTACGGCCACCAACAACCCGCCTGGATGGAGAGGGGTTGGGGTGCATTGGCCTGCAGGCTTGATGTGATAGGCTGACTACCAGTAGTGGGCCCGGGTCTGGACTCTGGTGGGCCGGCGGTGCCAGCTGGGTCCCGCGGGGTTGGCGGGCCTGGACCATTACAAAAAGTGCACTTTTTATAACGGTCCAGGCCCGCCAACCCCGCGGGACCCAGCTGGCACCGCCGGCCCACCAGTAGTCCAGACCCGTGCCCACTACTGGCAGTAAGCCTATCACATTCAAGCCTGCAGGCCATGCACCCCAACCCCTCTCCCTCCACAGGCGGGTTGTTGGTGGCCGTAGCCCCCCTTAGATGAGTCAAACTCGATAGTCAAGCCCGCACTACGGGGACTTCCCAGGAGGTCACCCATCCCAGTACTACTCCAGCCGGAGCACGCTTAACTATGGAGTTCTTTCAACTCTCATCACCAAGTGAGCTGCAGCTCAATTGGTGATGAGAGTTGAAAGAACTTCATAGTTAAGCGTGCTCGGGCTAGAGTAGTACTGGGATGGGTGACCTCCTGATAAGTCCCCGTAGTGCGGGCTTGACTATCGAGTTTACCTCATCAAAGGGGGGCTACGGCCACCAACAACCCGCCTGGATGGAGAGGGGTTGGGGTGCATGGCCTGCAGGCTTGATGTGATAGGCTGACTACCAGTAATGGGCCCGGGTCTGGACTCTGGTAGGCCGGCTGTGCCAGTTGGGTCCCGCAGGGTTGGCGGGCCTGGACCGTTATAAGGATGGCTCGTTTTCTCGAATTGGTTGGAGCAGCTCAAATCAGGAAAGCAAAAGCTGAAGGAAAGGACACTACTGGATTAACCACAATGTCTACATTCAGAAAGAAGGAGTTCGAAAAGTTCCAGGTTAGCCCTGAGGTCTTTGACCCTTCAAAGTATATGGAAAAGCACCCAGAAGCAGTTGTTCCAAGGGCTGCAGAATTAAAGATTATTGGCGCGCAAGACTTGAAGATGTCTAAGAAAGAGGCAATTGATCCTTTACGGAAAGTTTCCTTTGTTCCTAGCTCTTCTAACCCTAAGCCAGAATCTGTAGATCCTTAGTTTTTGTTTGACTGTTGTTATTTATCCGATTGACTGTTAATTGTTTATCTATTTCCTGTATTAATTTTATTACTCTATAACTAGTTCTATGTTTTAGTTTTTGAGAGACTTAACTCAAATAGGGGGAGATTGTTGGTACCCTTGTTTGATTTGAGTTTAGTCTTCTCCTTTTGTCCCTTGACCCAAGAAATATCTATGGTCAATGGTTAGTGGTCTAGCTGTAGAGTCCTCGCTTTTCCAGATGAAGAATTTGGTTAAGTAGTTTTTCGTTCGACTATAGTCGAACGCCGCTCGACTATCGTCGACCAATTGTTCGACGATCGTCTATCAGTTGCTCGACGTTCTGTCTGCGAGGATAGTTCGACTATCGGTTGATAGTTCGACTATCTGTGTGCTTTGATAGTTCGACTATCTGCTTGGATAGTTCAACTATCTGATAGCTCGACTATCTGTTTGATAGGTCGACTATCTGCGTTGTTTGATAGTTCGACTATCCGTTGATAGATCGATTATCTGCTTTCTTCTGATAGTTCGACTATCTGCTGATAGGTCGACTATCTGTTTTCCCTTGGTAGTTCGACTATCTGCTTTGATAGATCAACTATCTGATAGCTCGACTATCTGTTGATAGTTCGACTATCTGTCATTCTTTGATAGTTCGACTATCTGTTGATAGGTCGACTATCTGTTCTGCGTTGATAGTTCGACTATCTGTTGATAGTTCGACTATCGGTTCTGCTTTGATAGTTCGACTATCTGTTGATAGGTCGACTATCTGATAGCTCGACTATCTTCTGATAGTTCGACTATCTGATATGATGGTTCGACAATCTCCTTTGATAGCTCGACTATCTGGATCGTTCGACTATCTGTCCGATAGTTCGACTATCTCCGTCCGTCGGTCGACGATCTCCGAAGGTCGTTCGACGTTTTCTGTCTGCCTTTTTATTTTGTATTTATTTATTATATTTAATTAATTAATACATTATCTGGCATGATATTTCAGTTGTTTTATGATAATATTTCCAGGCAATATCTGCTCCATCCCTTCTGCCTGAGTAAAATCTTTTCAGATAAAGTTGTTTGTCTTATTAGCTGACATTGTATTTTACTTTATCTGCTGTCAGTCCTTTATAGTCGTTAGACTGAAAAGTCTTTCTTCTGTTATAAAGAGTTTGTTTCTGATGTGACTTTATTTAGTACTTTATTATCAGATTGCTTCCTGCAGCTTCTTGAAAAAAGGTTTATCCCTTTTATAGAATGTTTTTGCTGTAGAGATTGTTTGTCTTTTTGATATTTGCAGCCCAGGTCTCAAGTTTCAGAAGAAGACAAACAATTCAAATTGAAGAGAGTCGTTGCTTGTTGCTGTTATAAAAGGAATCCTTTGGAGAAGGATTTGAGCTAGCTACCCAGTTATTCATTTAAGCATTCAAGCCTTCATCAAGATCAAGTTCATTGCTCTCAGCAATTTCCATTCAACTGAGAAGTGTTAAGCTCTTCTGCTCTTCTTCAACCTGAGTTCTCCTATTCCAGGAAGTTTAGACTCAGAGTTCTTTTGAAGAAGAAGAAGAAGAAGACAGCTCCTTGAAGATTTCTAATTTTATTATTTATTATCTTCTTGTAGTTTTTCCTTCAGTTTTTACTAAAGAGTTTTCTGCACTGAAGCAAGACTTCACCTGGACATCTTTGAGCCAGGGGAGCCTTGATTATTTAGAGCTTTCTAGCTCAGTGCAAGTACTTGTGCTTCTCTAATCTTTTGTAAAATAGAGAAGACATCTTAACCTTCTTTCCCCCTCCTGTACAGGGTTATTACTCCCTTCAAAAGTATCCCTTGGTGGCAGGGCACCTGATCAAAAACCTGTGTTCGGTTTTTAGACACCTGATCAAAAGTCTAAAGGGTTTCTGGATCTACCTGAAGTAGATCCTGTTGGTGGCAGGGCACCTGATCAAAAACTTGAGTAGATTCCTATCTTATTGGTAGAAGAGTGGACGTACCCAAGTTGTTTGGGGAACCACTATAAATTCCTTGTGTCGTCTGGATTGCCTTGTTTAATTCCTGCATTGTGGCTGTGAATAGATATAACTAGGTTTGCTAGTTGCTGATTAGGTTTTCCAAGCCTTAACTGTAATTACAGTTAGCTTGAGTCTGTGCACAACACTTGTGTTAGGCTATAGGGTTAATTCTATATCTATAATCTTTTCATTCCGTATTTCACTCCAAGGGAGTTGGGTAGACCATTAAGTTTTGTCTAGTGCAAAATTTGATAACTCTATTCACCCCCTCTAGAGTAGTATCTATCCCCTCACTTTCACCCTGTGAGATCCCCTGCACATGATCTAGGCACTGCCCATCATCAAGAAGAGCAAGTGAGAGAGCAGGTTGAAGATCAGCCTGAGTCTACACAAGTTCAGAAAGAAACCATTCCTGCACAGATGCAGGGGGAGCAAGCTCACTCTCCTGCCCAGAATGTATCTACTTCTAAACAGGTAAAGGGAGAGCAAGTGAGTTTTTCCTATCTAGGACATTACTAATATTTCTATTTCTGCACAGGTGCAGGGGGAACAAGTGTATTCACCTGCCCAGGATATTCCAAATACTGATCAAGTGCAGGGGGAGAAGATGTCTGTACAAGTGCAAGAGGAAGAACAAATTGATTTATCAAAAGACTTAAATATTACAGATCTGGATGATTCAACATCTGTTCAAGCTCAGAAGGAATACACTCTAGATGAGTTATTTCCTAATATTGAAATTGCTACTAATAGAGTAGAGGAGGAGCAAGATAATGAAAAGGCACTAGACATGGAGATAGAGCAAGAAGCTGAGAAGGAGCAAGTAGTTGAGGGGGAGCCTGTGAATGTTGAGGCTGAGCAACATGTCACTGAAACTAATATTCCTCCTACTTCTCCTGACAGAGTTCAAATTGAAAGTTCATCTGATTCTGAGAATGAAGAAGCCAGACTGGCTAAGAAGAAAAAGCTCATGGTCTTTTAGAGAAGGAGCAAAAGCTATAAGCAGACTCTACAGACTACAACACTCCAATCTCCTTCTGAATTTAATTATAACAAGTTTATGGTAGACTTGCAAGTTAAGTTGGATGAACACAGATTGGCTATTGAAAAGTATGTTGATGAGAGCAATAAATCCCTTCAATTTGACTTGGCTCAAGATATTAAATCTATTAGATTTGAAGTAAATATGAATAAGAAGGAGATGACAGATTGCTTCCATAAGGGAGGTAATGCTGTAGTGTTTTTAGCTAAACAACAACAGTCTATCCTCACTAAAGTGGATGATATTGCTTTAAAGCAAGTGATAGTTTTACTTTCAAGACAACCTAAACACCTAGAGGGGGGGGGTGAATAGGTTCTAATTGCTTGTTTATACTTCTAGGCAGAATTCAATAGCAGAAATAAAACATTCAGCACAGCAATCACAGAAATTGAAACATCACAGATTGCACAATGTTTTATAGTGGTTCCCCAAGGTTTGGGTACATCCACTTTCCCCCTTCACCTATCTAGCAGTATGCTAGATTCGGCCAAACTTCCACTATTCTCAGATCCACAGATCCTACAGCTCAGAACCTGGATAGGTTCCTACAACTTAGGCTCAACAACCCTACCTCAGCCTTGCCTCAAGGCCTACCACTCAGAGAAGAACCTTCTCCTACACTCAGGCAAATAGCCCTACCACTCAGAGATCACCTCTCCTACACTCAGCCTTTATAACACAGGCTTACAATTCAGATCTGTGTAAACAGATCCTACAGAAATTTAGAAAAGATATTTTATTGTCTTGCCTTTGTTGAGAGAGAAGAGGACAAGACACTTCTTGATCAGCTGATGAAATCAACTGAATCTGAGCTTTCTTCAAAGCTTCTTGAATCTGAACTTAGCTGAGTTGATTTCCAAACAGCTTCTTGAGAAACCACTGATGGCTTCCTTCTTCTTCTTCAAGATGACTAGATCCCTCTCTATCCAACACCTTTTCTGATACTTCAGACTTCTTCTTCTTAGATCTTCTGATGAAGATCTTCTTTAGAGCTTAGCACTTTCTTGAATTGGAACTTCAATAGGATCGTAATCCTTTTTTTCTTAGATCTTCTTCTGTTAATTAATTTATTTCCTTCTGAATATGTCTATTTATAGACTTTCTTCATGGTAACCGGCTGATCCGGTTTCTAACTGTTTTCTGACAGGTCTGACAGCTTCAGTTAAACGGTGGCAACCCACAGCTGTCAAGTCTTCAAACAGTTCCTGTACCTTAGCCTTGGACAGCAAAATGTCGAGACAGTCTGTCAGAAAGTTTCGAGACCAATCTGTCTATCTGTGTCGACACAAGTGACTTTGGGGTCGACATAGTCTTTGATGATGTCGACTAAGTTGCCTTTAAGTCGACACAACTACTTCAGAAAATAACTTGGTCTTGGCTCTGCAATGTGTCGACAAAAGTCCTGTGTGTCGACACAGTTGTTGTAGATTCAGAACTCAGTATGTGTCGACTCAGCCTTCAGGTGTCGACACAGCAATCTTCAATTCTTCCAAAATGTGTCGACTCAGTCTTCTGGTGTCGACACAAGCATAGTCGACTTCTGCCAATATGTGTCGACTCAATCTCAAGGTGTCGACACATCCTCCCAGTGTCGACACAGTTGAGGTCGACTATCTTCTTCTGTGAGTCGACTATCTTTCTCTGGTCGACTATCTTTCACTAGTCGACTATCTTTCACTAGTCGACTATCTTTCACTGTGTCGACACTGCTTCCCAGTGCTGAGGTCGACGATCTTCTTTATGTGTCGACACTGCTTCCCAGTGTCGACATAAATATGATCGACTATCTTTCTCTGTGTCAACACTGATATTCTGAAGTGTCGACACAAATATTCTGAAGTGTCTACACAAATATTCTGAAGTGTCGACACACTTTCTTCAGGTATCGACACGTGAACTTAGAATATTTTTCTGCATTCTTTAATACTTCTTCGCCTGCACATGTCAACTCAAACAACATCAAATACACTTTGATGTATATCATTGAGCTAAGTTGGGCTTCTTCAAATCAGGTACACATTTTCCAATGTACCCAACAATCTCCCCCTATTTGGAGAAGTCATAACTCTTATAGCCAATGATATACACCATTTATAAAAAGTATAATATGATGATATATGACATAACAGGAATACTTAATATAAATAAAATATAAACAATCCATCACAGAATGAACATTATATGATACCAAACAACATTTTGTTTATAACTTGGTAATGATTGATTACAGAGTTTTACATTTAATGATCAAAACATAACAAAACACTTTGAAAGAACTAAAAATTAAGACTGATCAGGCTCTTTTATGACAATCCCATTGCCAGATTGAATTTGAGCCTTCACAGGAGCTTCAGAATCTTCAGCTGGTTTCTTGCCTTTTAGCTCAGCTTTCTTCAGAGCTTCTTCTTTGAGCCTTTGCCTTTCAAAATAATGAAAGGGCTTTGGAAAGTGTTTGCTCGGCTCCTGAGTATCTGGTGGCAGCCTACCCAGCTTGGTTTTTCTTCTAAACTGTACTATTGCCTCTTGCCTGGCTTCATACTTCTGCCATTCCATCTCATTGAACCACTTGCCTCTTTCATGTTGTTGGTCTTTGACAGCCTTCCATGCAGTGAGTATAATATTTCTGGAAGTAGGACTCCACTGCTCAAAGTCTGGCTTAAGTTCAGCCTGCTCTCTAAATCTTTTCTTAGATAGTAGAGCATCTTGCTGTTCTTTCAAAGTAGCCTCAAGCTTATCTACTTTCCCAATAACAACCCTGTGAACCTCCTTTGGAGGACTATACATTTCTTGAACTTGCTGATCAATCATATCATAATCTGGAGGAGGGTAAATGACTTGGGCAACCTCAGGTTGATTGCCTTCAAGTAGAGATGTTTGTATTCCTGACTCAGCCACCATAGCATCATCACACAAAGGTGGATATCCCAATGTGTCTCGAATACTATTGGTCACCCACTTGGTGTGCTCTGAGCCTGCATGAACTAACAACCTCTCCCCCTTTATGGCTTCTCTAGTAATATGATCTCTCAGATCCTCCTTCTGAAATCTGATTTGTCCATCCAGATAATTCACACCCTCTTTAAAAAATGGTTTTAACTTTAGAAGCTTGGCAGATATGTCCTTTTGAGAGGTAGTGATAGCAGTTTTAACAGAATCAATAACAGCTTGAAATTTCTTATCAAATTCTTCCATTTCCTTTGCTCTAGCTGCAGGCAGATCTGGAATAGTCTTTTTCATTTCATTAATGATCTCATGATGAGATTCAGTTAAATTGTCATTCATCCTTAACTGATTTTCCAAAACATAGCTTTGCTTTAAAGCAATATCATCCACTTTAGGAATGATGGACTGCTGTTGTTTTGCCAAATATACCACAGCATTACCTCCCTTATGGAAGCAATCTGTCATCTCCTTCTTATGCATATTGACTTCAAATCGAATAGACTTTATATCCTGAGCCAAGTCAAATTGCAGGGACTTGTTGTTCTCATCAACATATTTTTCAATAGCCACTCTATGTTCATCCAATTTCACTTGTAAATCGACCATAAACTTGCTATAATCAAATTCAGAAGGAGTGTGATGTGCTGTAGGCTGTAGAGCCTGCTTATAGCTCTTGCTCCTTCTCTTGAAGACCATAAGTTTTCTCTTCTTAGCCATCCTGGCTTCTTCATTCTCAGAATAAGAAGTACTATCAATTTGAACTCTCTCTTTGGGAGGAGGAGGAACATCTGCTTCAGTGCCATGTTGTTCAGCCTCAACATGCACAGGCTCCCCCTAAATTGCTTGCTCCACTTCCATTCTATCAGTAACTATTTCATCATTTGGAAATAACTCATCAAGAGTATATTCCTTCTAGGCTGGAACATCTGCAGTATTCAAATCTTGAGATAAATCAATTTGAGCTTCCTCTTGCACGTGCTCAGACAGTTTCTCCCCCTGTACTTGTTCAGTATTGGTGATGTCCTGGGCAGGTGTGGACACTTGCTTCCCCTGGACCTGTGCAGAAATAGAAATATTAGAAACGTCTTTTGTTAGGAAAATACACCAGCTCCCCCTGCACCTGTACCTGGTCATGAGTAGATACAGCCTGTGTAGGTGAATAAACTTGCTGAGCTGGTGTTCTTACTTCTTCTCCTTGAATTGCAGGTACAGTGGCATCCTGAACTTGTGTAGATGCAGGCTGTTTTTCAACCTCTTGTCTTACTTGCTCTTCTTGATGGTGCTCAGTACTGGTAGCATGACCTGGGGATTTCTCAGGTGAATCCTGCCTTTCCACTTCAGGCATCTCTTTGGTCAGGACCCTATCGCATCTGGAAAACAATCTCATGTCCATCCTTCTCACGTGATTAATTTTTGTTCCAGGTAGATGTTGCATAACATCAGGAATCTCCTTAGTTAGATATATACTCATTATTCTAGCCAGATTTGGCTTCTTGATTCCTTCCTTAATCTTTTCAAAGATTACAGTTGACCAATCTGTTGGAATTGTAAACACAATCCTGGTCATGAGGCTGAACATATAGGCGGAAATCCTATCATGTCCACCTGGCTTGCACAGAATTACTTTTCCAACCACCTCAGACAGAAACTTGCCCTGTTGATTCATTCCTTTCCTGTTGAAAGCAGCTCCAATTTTCATGGTGGAATCCAATCCACACCATTGAAGAGCCTCCCTTGATTTAGAAGCAGGGACGTCCTCTTCATTCTCTATTATAGGTAATTGTATAATTGTTCTTAAATTACTTGGAGTAATTTCCACTGTTGACCCATGAACTGTGGATTTTATCTTGTGACTTTCAGAATCTACTGATGCAGAAGTAAAGAACTCATGCACCTCCTTCTTCCATATCTTAGATGGTTCGGAGACCAGAAATTCTAATCCCGAGTCGGAGAGGAGAGAGATAACCCCGTGAACATCTGGTGGGGCATCAGCGGCCTGGCGCACCAACTCATATCCTTCATTTACGTTATCTTCAATCTTTGGCGCCATAGATCAGTCGAGAAAGCTTGAAAGATGAGAGAAAGAGAGAGAGAGAGGGAGAATGTCGACACAGGGTTTCAGTCTCGAAAACCTTATAAGCGTGTCGACAGAATGAGTTTTTGACCTATTTATACCTTCTGTTTAAAGAAGATCAAAAGTCGCCAAAAACAGACTATAAGTGTCGACACAGATGGAATGTGTCGACACAAGCTTCTATTGTCTCGACTTCAAGTCCGTCTATTAAGTGTCGACACCACTATCCTGGTGAAGTTAACACTACATTCTTGGATAAGTCGACAATAAGATTCTTAAGTGTCGACACATATTTTCTGTGTCGACACAATATCTCTGACTTGTCGACATTACTATCCTGAGTCGACACATTATTACTGAATGTGTCGACACCATCTTACTTAGCCAATTTCAGTTTGTTCAACACAACTTATAAGTACTACAAAGTACTTGATACTACTTCAATGTGTCTTTATATCACTTGAATGTTTTGTTACCACTTCAACTTCATTGTTGATGATTTTGTGATTACACTAATCAATGGTTAACATACCTAATTCAATTTTAAATTTATTGAATTTGGTCTCATCTAGGGGCTTAGTAAACACATCTGCTATTTGATAATCTGTTTTGACAAATTCCAATGAGATGTCTTCTTTTTCTACATGTTCTCTAAGAAAATGGTATTTAATTTCTATATGCTTAGTTCTACTATGAGAAACAGGATTATTAGCAATAGAAATTGCACTCTTAGAATCACACAAAAGAGGTGTTCTACTTACTTGAATACCATAATCCTTAAGTTGATGCTGCATCCATAATAGCTGTGCACAGCAGCTTCCAGCAGCAACATACTCAGACTCAGCTGTGGAAATTGCCACACTGCTCTGCTTCTTACTACTCCATGATATTAGTCTTCCTCCTAGGAATTGACAAGTACCTGTAGTACTCTTTCTATCCTCTCTACATCCTGCAAAATATGCATCTGAATAGCCTGTTAGTAGAAAATCTCTATTCCTAGGGTACCAAAGACCTAGATTAGGTGTGCCCTTAAGATATCTCAGAATCCTTTTGAATGCAGTATAATGAGACTCTTTAGGGCAGGCTTGGTACCTAGCACAGACACATGTAGCATACATAATATCTGGTCTACTAGCTGTGAGATATAGTAGAGAACCAACTATTCCTCTATACAAAGTCTCATCAATAGGTTTACCTGCATCATCTTTGCATATAGGCATACTTGTCCCCATAGGAGTTCTCATGATGGAGGATGACTCCATACCATACTTCTTGATTAATTCTTTAGTAAACTTTGACTGGGATATGGACAAGCCATCATCAGTCTGTCTTACTTGGAGTCCCAAGAAGAACTTCAGTTCCCCCATACTGCTCATCTCAAACTTCCCTTGCATAAGTTTGGCAAACTTTTTACAAAGGTTGTTTTCAGTAGATCCAAAGATTATGTCATCAACATAGATCTGAACTAAGATGATCTTGCCTTTGGATTCCCTAAGGAATAGAGTTTTGTCAATTTTTCCTCTTGAGAATTTATTCTCAATAAGGAAAGTAGACAGGGTTTCATACCAAGCCCTTGGGGCTTGCTTTAACCCATACAAAGCTTTTCTAAGCTTATAAACATAATCAGGTTTGAGAGGATCAACAAAACCTAATGGCTGCTCTACATATACTTCTTCTTTAAGATCACCATTCAGAAAGGCTGACTTCACATCCATCTGGTGTACCTTGAAGTCTTGATAGGCTGCATAGGCAAGAAACATTCTGATTGCCTCCAGCCTTGCTACTGGAGCAAAGGTTTGATCAAAGTCAATCCCTTCTTCCTGCCTGTATCCTTTTGCAACCAATCTTGCTTTATTCTTCACTATTATTCCACTTTAATCTAGCTTGTTCCTATAGATCCATTTTGTGCCAATTATGTTGTGGCCTCTTGGTTTAGGAACAAGCTCCCAGACATTGCACCTTCTGAATTGATTCAGCTCCTCTTGCATAGCATCAATCCAGTGCTAGTTTGCACCCCCTGTCTTGGATCACCTATTATCTGATCAACTGGATGATCTCTTAAATGTCTTGTAGCTGGAGGAAGATTCCCTTCTGGTTGAACATCTCCAGCTCCTTCATTTAGCTGAATCTCTTGGTTTTCATCAGCTTCTATAGTGTCTTGTTCTCCCCCTGGACAGAAGCCTTCATTTTCCAATGCTCCATCTTCCTTTGTTACTTCAGTAATGGAGAGCTTGTCCATACTTTTGCTTATACCTGTTTAGTCATTTGATCTACAAGACAACTCACAGTTGATTAATCTTGTTTCATCAAACACAACATGCACAGATTCTTCAACAACTTGAGTAGTCATGTTGAAGACTCTATAGGGCTTACTATTTGTGCTGTACCCAACAAATATCCCATCCTGGGATTTGGCAGCAAACTTAGTCAAATATGACTTGCCATTGTTAAGTATATAACACTTGCAACCAAAGATCCTAAAGTAATATAGATTTGGTTTTCTGTCTTTCACAATCTCATAGGGAGTCATTTTGTGGCTTTTGGTGATAGTAGCCCTATTGAATACATGACAAGCTGTGTTAACAGCCTCAGCCCAAAAATATTCTGGGAGAGAGGTGTCACTCAACAGAGTTCTACCTGCTTCAATTAATGTTCTATTCTTTCTTTCAGCAATTCCATTTTGCTGAGGTGTTCTAGGTGAGGAGAACTCTTGGAAAATCCCAAAGTCTTTACACAATTTTGTTATGCTTTCAGATTGAAACTCAGTACCATGGTCACTTCTGATTTTGACCACTGTGCTATTCAGTTCATTCTGAATTTGCTTTACAAAATTAAGTAATACACTTGGGGTTTCAGATTTCTGTCTCAGAAAGAACACCCATGTAAATCTAGAATAGTCATCTACAACCACAAAAGTGTAGACCTTCCTACCTAGACTATGAACTGGCATAGGACCAAAAAGATCCATATGTAAGAGGTATAAGCACCTCACAGAATCCTTGTTTTCAAGGCTTTGAAAGGAGGATTTTGTCTGCTTGCCCTTTTGACAAGCTGAGCATATCCCTTCCTTCACACACTTAACTTGAGGACCATTCCTCACTAACTCTTTGATAAAGAGTTGGCCAATTGTCTTGTAGTTAAGATGAGCCAATCTCTTGTGCCACTTGACACAATGAGAAGCATTGTCATCGGCTACAAGACAGATGGGAGAAGCTTTATTCTCACATACAAAATTAAGACAATATACATTTCTCTTCCTATACCCAGTCAAAATGATCTCTTGATCACTTGACCTTTTGATATGACATCCATCCTTAACAAATGAAATGTCATATCCTAAATCACTCAGCTGGCTTATGCTTATTAGATTATGTTTCAAACCTTTTACATAAGCCACTTGGGTGATAGTAATTAGGTTAGAAGAAATGTTACCAAACCCTTTGATGACTCCTTTTTCAGATCCACCAAAGATCACTTTAGGTCCATCTTTGACAGATGAATACTCCTTCAGCAGCCCCTTTGTTCCAGTCATGTGCCTGGAACAACCACTATCCAAGTACCATATAGGGGCATGGTTACTTGGATTCACCTGCAACACAGATTTACTTTCCCTTAGAACCCAAGCAAGTCTTGGGTCCTTGGTTCAAGTTAGCATAAACAAAGCTACCATTATTTCTTCTAACAGGTAGACTATTGTTCTTTCTAACACTTGTGTTATACCAGCAGTCTAGTGCAAAATGTCCCCTCTTGCCATAACACCAACATTCAAACTTATTGTATCTAGATCTAGATACATCCTTGTCAGAAGAATATCTATTCATTGCTGGTGCTGCAGCAACTTCACCTACTGAATTCTTAAAACCATTGGGTTTATGACCATAAGTAGGCCTGCTTGCATTTACACCCTTATTCTTCAGAACATTAGTCTTAATATGACCTTGAATATCTTCATGATCATATTTATTAGAAGGCACTTCCACCTTACTAAACTTTATGGGGACTGAAAGGTTTAGTGACTGAACAGGAGCTTTGCCTTTCCTCTTGAATCTGCCAGCCCTGGAGTTACCTTTAAATCCTAATCTAGCCTTACCCTTTTGAGTGACAAATTCATCTATCAAGAGTAAGACAGATTTTGGCTTAGAGTAACTAGCCACTAAATCCCTTTCAATTCTAAGTCTGGCCTCCAGACTCTTCACTTGATCATTAGTATAATTAATTGTGCCCATCTGAATAATAGTTATATTCTTCAGCTTGGCAATTTCATTTAATTTTTGATCAATAACTTTCTCTAACTCAGTTGTAGCAAACCTTAGTTCAGCAATTTCCTGAGCCTGAGATTTAACTAAGTTCTTACTTTTCTTAAGGGCCTGCAACAAGTCCCCATACTTGTCTATCAATTGATAGACATCTCCTTCAGATTCAGATGCATCTACATCACTTGATGCAGATGTAGCTGATTCTTCACTTATACTACAAACAGATGTAATAGAAGGACATTGTACCTTATTAGGACCAGACTGATTCTGGCATATGTCCTCTTCTGATCCTGCCATCAGCCCCATACACTAATGATCCTTTTGTTCATTGATGGAGTCTAGCAACTGCAGAAACTCCTCTTCTTCAGATGCAGCATATAGTCCAATATATGCTTCAGCTTCAGATTCTGACTCTGAAGTTGACTGGTCTGTTAGACTCTTATCTTTCTTTGCAACAAAGGATTTCTCCTTCTTGCCTTTCTGATGAGTCCTCTTCTTGTCTGAAGAATCCTTTCTCTTATCAGGACAGTTAGCCACTACATGTCCAGTCCTATTGCAACAATAGCAGACAATCTTTGAAGTAGTGGCTTTGCTGGGCTTTGATCTGCTCTTCACTTTCCTTGATGACCTTTTCTTCTGATAATAGTCATCAACTTGCTGTGATGTGGAAGGCCTAGACTTCCATTGCTTCTTTTTCAAGAACCTCTGGAATTGCCTTGTGAATGCAGCAAAGTCTGCATCTGAATCACAGCTTTCTGAATCCTTATCTGAATTTTCAGAACTATCTTCTGCAACTTCCTTAGGAGGAGATGGTGATTTCCTCCTATTCTTTCTAGTGGCTTCTGCATTGAATGCCACAGTCTTTTCTCTATGCTCTCCTCTTGAATTCTTTTCCTCCTCCTTCCTCACCATAAGTTGCATTTCATAGGATATCAACTTTCCAAACAAGGTGGGAGGAGAGATCTCTGCCAATTTAGCCACTTCCCTTATGGCACAGATCTTTGTGTCCCAATCCTTTGTTAAGGATCTCAAGAATTTGTCATTCAGTTGATAAGTACTGAAGACTCTTCCATAGGACATAAGCTCATTCACAATTCTATAGAATTTCTTGTAGCACTCAGTTATGCTATCAGATTTTCCTTGTCTAAAACTTTCATACTCCTGATTGAGCATAGATTTCCTATCCTGCCTTACTTCTTCAGATCCCTCCATGTAGACAATCAATGTGTCCCACATCTCTTTGGAGGTCTTGCAGTGAATCAGATTCTGAAATGTTGAATCATCTATGGCACTAACAATAATGTTCTGAGCTCTTTTATCCAGGTTACCAAGATGATTTCATCCTTGGTCATTTCTGAATAACTCTTTGGAGTTTGGATATTTGCATCAAGAACTGATACCTTCATTGGAATGAAGGGGCCTTCCTATACTGTGATGTAAATCCTTGGGTCAGATGCCTCCATAAACAATCTGACTCTTTCTTTCCAAATTCCAAAAATTTCTTTCTTGCATATGGGTAATTTCATAGACCCTAGCTCCTTATGATTCTCACCAGAACCCATCTTTTTGAATCTTGATTCTGCCTTTAAGATCTACCTCAGACTGTTAAGTCCTTTTTGAGGAACCTCCCTCTGATACCACTTGATAGTTTTTCTTTCAAGACAACCTAAACACCTAGAGGGGGGGTGAATAGGTTCTAATTGCTTGTTTATACTTCTAGGCAGAATTCAATAGCAGAAATAAAACATTCAGCACAGCAATCACAGAAATTGAAACATCACAGATTGCACAATGTTATATAGTGGTTCCCCAAGGTTTGGGTACATCCACTTTCCCCCTTCACCTATCTAGCAGTATGCTGGATTCGGCCAAACTTCCACTATTCTCAGATCCACAGATCCTACAGCTCAGAACCTGGATAGGTTCCTACAACTTAGGCTCAACAGCCCTACCTCAGCCTTGCCTCAAGGCCTACCACTTAGAGAAGAACCTTCTCCTACACTCAGGCAAATAGCCCTACCACTCAGAGATCACCTCTCCTACACTCAGCCTTTATAACACAGGCTTACAATTCAGATCTGTGTAAACAGATCCTACAGAAATTTAGAAAAGATATTTTAATGTCTTGCCTTTGTTGAGAGAGAAGAGGACAAGATACTTCTTGATCAGCTGATGAAATCAACTGAATCTGAGCTTTCTTCAAAGCTTCTTGAATCTGAACTTAGCTGAGTTGATTTCCAAACAGCTTCTTGAGAAACCACTGATGGCTTCCTTCTTCTTCTTCAAGATGACTGGATCCCTCTCTATCCAACACCTTTTCTGATACTTCAGACTTCTTCTTCTTAGATCTTCTGATGAAGATCTTCTTTAGAGATTAGCACTTTCTTAAATTGGAACTTCAATAGGATCGTAATCCTTTTTTTCTTCTTAGATCTTCTTCTGTTAATTAATTTATTTCCTTCTGAATATGTCTATTTATAGACTTTCTTCATGGTAACCGGCTGATCCGATTTCTAACTGTTTTCTGACGGGTCTGACAGCTTCAGTTAAACGGTGGCAACCCACAGCTGTCAAGTCTTCAAACAGTTCATATACCTTAGCCTTGGACAGCAAAATGTCGAGACAGTCTGTCAGAAAGTGTCGAGACCAATCTGTCTATCTGTGTCGACACAAGTGACTTTGGGGTCGACACAGTCTTTGATGATGTCGACTAAGTTGCCTTTAAGTCGACACAACTACTTCAGAAAATAACTTGGTCTTGGCTCTGCAATGTGTTGACAAAAGTCCTGTGTGTCGACACAGTTGTTGTAGATTCAGAACTCAGTATGTGTCGACTCAGCCTTCAGGTGTCGACACAACAATCTTCAATTCTGCCAAAATGTGTCGACTCAGTCTTCTGGTGTCGACACAAGCATAGTCGACTTCTGCCAATATGTGTCGACTCAATCTCAAGGTGTCGACACATCCTCCCAGTGTCGACACAGTTGAGGTCGACTATCTTCTTCTGTGAGTCGACTATCTTTCTCTGGTCGACTATCTTTCACTAGTTGACTATCTTTCACTAGTCGACTATCTTTCACTGTGTCGACACTGCTTCCCAGTGTTGAGGTCGACGATCTTCTTTATGTGTCGACACTGCTTCCCAGTGTCGACATAAATATGATCGACTATCTTTCTCTGTGTCAACACTGATATTCTGAAGTGTCGACACAAATATTCTGAAGTGTCGACACAAATATTCTGAAGTGTCGACACACTTTCTTCAGGTGTCGACACGTGGACTTAGAATATTTTTCTGCATTCTTTAATACTTCTTCACCTGCACATGTCAACTCAAAACAACATCAAATACACTTTGATGTATATCATTGAGCTAAGTTGGGCTTCTTCAAATCAGGTACACATTTTCCAATGTACCCAACAGCAAGGTTATGTTCTGGAGAATCAGCTGAGGATAAATGATAATTTGACTGAATCTCACCATGAAATTCTTGAAGAGTTCACAAAGGCTACTGCAGTGATGACTGAAGCAAGAGCAAAGGAGATGGAAGAGTTTGATAAGAAACTTCAAGAAGCCATTGAATCAGTTAAGACTGCCATCACTACATCTTAGAAGGACATATCTGACAAACTACAAAAATTGAAACCATATTTTAAAGAAGGTGTGAATTATCTAGATGGCCAGATCAGATTTTAGAAGAATGATCTAAGAGATCATATTACCAAAGAAGTCATAAAGGGGGAGAGGTTGTTAGTTCATGCTGGCTCAGAGCACACCAAATGGGTGACAAATAGTATTCGAGCCACATTGGGATATCCACCTTTGTGTGATGATGCTATGGTGGCTGAGTCCGGAATTCAAACAGGTCTACTTGAAGGCAATCAACCTGAGATTGCCCAAGTCATTTACCCTCCTCCTGATTTTGATATGATTGATCAGCAAGTTCAGGATATGTATAGTCCTCCAAAGGAGGTTACCAAGGTTGTTATTGAAAAAGTTGATAAGCCTGATGCCAACTTGAAAGAACAGCAAGATGCTCTACTATCCAAGAAAAGATTTAGAGAGCAGGCTAAACTTAAGCCAGATTTTGAGCAGTGGAGCCCTACTTCAAGAAACATTATACTAACTGCATGGAAGGCTGTAAAGGACCAAGAACATAAAAGAGGGAAGTGGTATAATGAAATGGAATGGCAAAAGCATGAAGCTAGGCAAGAGGCTATAGTACTGTTCAGGAGAAAAGCCAAGCTGGGTAGGCTGCCACCAGATGCTCAGGAGCCGAGCAAGTACTTTCCAAAGCCCTTTCATTACTTTGAAAGGCAAACACTCAAGGAAGAAGCACAGAAGAAAGCTGATCTAAAAGGCAAGAAGCCAGCTGAAGTTGCTGAAGCTCCTGTGAAGGCTCAAATCCAATCTGGCAAAGGAATTGTCATAAAAGAGCCTGATCAGTCTTAGTTCTAAGTTCTTTCAAAAGTGTTATGAAATGTTTTGTTTAATCATTCAATGTAAACATCTGTAATCAAACATTACCAAGTTATAAACAAAATTTTGTTTGGAATCATATATTCATGTTCACTCTGTGATGAATTGTTAATATTTTGTTTATATTAAGTATTCCTATAATGTCATACATCATCATATTATATTTGTTATAAATGGTGTATATCATTAACTAAAAAGGTTATGACTTCTCCAAATAGGGGGAGATTGTTGGGTACATTGGAAAATATGTACCTGATTTGAAGAAGCCTAACTTAGCTTAATGATATACATCAAGGTGTATTTGATGTTGTTTTAAGTTGACATGTGCAGGTGAAGAAGTATTAAAGAATACAGGAAATTATTCTAAGTCCATGTGTCGACACCTGAAGAAATTGTGTCGACACTTCAGAATAATTATGTCGACACTTGAAGGAAGCTGTGTCGACACAGAGAAAGATAGTCGACCATATTTGTGTCGACACTGGGAAGCAGTGTCGACTCACAGAAAGATAGTCGACCACATTTGTATCGACACTGGGAAGCAGTGTCGACTCACAAAAAGATAGTCGACCTCAACTATGTCGACACTTGAAGGCAGAGTCGACACATACTGAGTTCTGAATCTACAACAACTGTGTCGACACACAGGACTTGTGTCGACACACTGCAAAGTCAAGACCAAGTTATTTTCTGAAGAAATATGAAGTGTTGAGTCGACACAAATTCTCTGTGTCGACTCATTCTCAAGATGAAGTTCTGAAGAAGCAGTGTCGACTTAAAGGCAAACTAGTCGACATCATCAAAGGATGTGTCGACACCAAAGTCACTTGTGTCGACACATATAGACAGCTGGTCTCGACACTTTCTGACAGTCTGTCTCAACACTTTGCTGTCCAAGACTAAGGCACAGGATCTGTTTGAAGACTTGACAGCTGTGGGTTATGACAGGTTAACTGAAGTTGTCAGACTTGTCAGAAGTCAGTTAGAAACCGGATCAGCCAGTTATCCATGAAGAAGATCTATAAATAGACAGATTCAGAAGAAGAAAGACAGATATACAATACATAAGAGGAAATTAATTCTTCATCAACACATCAGTTAAGAGACTAGTCCTCTCTTCAAGAAAGTGCAAGGCATTAAAGAAGATCATCATTAGAAGATCTAAGAAGACGATCTCAGGATCGATCTAAGTAGAGTTCTTTCAAGAATTCAGAAGTATCATCAAAGGTGTTGGATAGAGAGGGATCCAGTCATCTTGAAGAAGAAGAAGGAAGCCATCAGTGGTTTCTCAAGAAGCTGTTTGGAAATCAACTCAGCTAAGTTCAGATTCAAGAAGCTTTGAAGAAAGCTCAGATTTAGTTGATTTCATCAGCTGATCAAGAATTGTCTTGTTCTTTTCCCTCTCAACAAAGGCAAGACATTAAAAACTTCTTTTCTAATTTCTGTAGGATCTATCAATACAGATCTGAGTTGTAAGCCTGTGTTATAAAGGCTGACTGTAGGAGAGTTGATCTCTGAGTGGTAGGGCTGTTTGCCTGAGTGTAGGAGAAGGTTCTTCTCTGAGTTGTAGGCTTTGTGATAAGGCTGAGGTAGGGCTGTTGAGCCTGAGTTGTAGGAACCTTTTCAGGTTCTGAGCTGTAGGATCTGTGGATCTGAGTAAAGAGGAAGTTTGGCCGAATCTAGCATACTGCTAGATAGGTGAAGGGGGAAAGTGGATGTACCCAGACCTTGGGGAACCACTATAAAATAGTGTGCAACTGTGATGGTTAAATTTCTGTGACTGATGTGCTGTGTGTTTTAATTCTGTAATTGAATTCTGCCAAAAAAAAGTGTTAACAAGCATTAGAACATATTCACCCCCCCTCTAGGTGTTTAGGTTGTCTTGAAAGTAAAACTATCACTCTACAATAATATTATTCACATCCATTGATAAAATCCAGCATTTGCAAGAATTCAGATTCTACAGGATCCTTTTCTGTAGAGAATAATCCAATATAGGCTTCTGCTTCATCCCCTTCTCTATATTCTGATGATAAAGAGTCAGTCCAACTCTTCTACTTTTGGGAAACAAGAGATCTCTCCTTCTTGCCCTTATTCTGATGCTTCTGCTTGTCCTTAGAATCCTTTCTTTTATCAGGACATTCAGCTATGACATATCCTTGCCTATTGCAATAATAGCAAACAATTTTAGAAGAAGTTTGTTTACTAGGATTAGAGCCATACCTGTCATCCTTAGAAGTCTTCTTCTTCTTGTAATAGTAATCCTTGGATGAAGATGAAGATGGCTTGGTTCTCCATTTCTTCTTCTTCATGAACCTTTGAAACTATCTTGTAAAGGCAGCAAAGTCCTCATCAGAATTGTGGCTGTCTGAAGTGTTGATATCAGTATCTTCTGGTTCAACTTCAGCAATTTTCTTGGGAAGAGAATGTGACTTTCTCCTGCCCTTTCTTGTGGATTCAGCCTTGAAGGAAATTGACCTTTTTTTGTATTCAGACCTATTTATTTTCTCCTCCTCCTTTATGGCAGTGAGCTGCATCTTATAAGATAACAGTTTACCAAACAGGGTTGGTGGAGGTGTATCAGCAAGCCTGGCCACTTCTCTGATGGCACGTATTTTTGTTTCCCAGTCCTATGTTAGTGACCTGTGAAACTTGTCATTCAGTTCATATGTGCTAAAGACTCTTCCATAGGTCATTAACTCATTTACAATTCTAAAGAACTTCTTGTAACATTTTTGCTATGCTATCTGACTTGGCTTGTCTGAAACTCTCATATTCTTTATTCAGCATGGACTTTCTATCCTCTCTAACTTCTTTAGTTCCCTCCATGTAGACAATCAAGGTGTCCCACATCTCCTTGCAGGTTTTGCAATAAACCAGATTCTGAAATGTAGAATCATCTATGGCACTCACAATTATGTTTTGTGCACTCTTTCCTAAGGTAGTTAGGATGATCTCTTCCTTAGTCATTTCAGAATAGTTCTTTGGTGTTTTGAGATTTGCATCAAGAACTGATATGTTCATAGGAATGAAAGGACTTTCCAAAACTGTGACATAAATTCTTGGATCAGATGCTTCCATGAACAATCTGACCCTTTTATTTCCATATGCCAAAATTCTCTTTCCTGCAGATAGGTAGTTTCATGGATCCAAGTTCCTTCTGATTTTCACTTGAACCCATTCTAGCTAATCATTTAATTGCCTTGGAGATCTACTCAGACTGTTAGGTCTATATTTCAGTCAACCTCCCTCTGATACCACTTGAAAGATTAGGTTGATAAACCCTAAACACCTAGAGGGGGGGTGAATAGGTTCAAATCCTTTTAATCAACTAAGGCAATTAATAATGTTAAAGCACAGTCAAATAATCACAGCACAAACAATCACAGCAAGTTCACAACACAGTACACAATGGTTTATAGTGGTTCCCCAATTTATGGGTACGTCCACTCTCCCCCATCACCTATCCAACAGAGGATTGGATTCGGCCAAACTTCCTTCCACTATCTCAGATCAATAGATCTTACAACTCAGAACCCAACAAGTTCCTACAACTCACACTTCTTCAAGTCCTACACCTCAGATTCTTCCCAAGAATCCTACCTCAGGCAACAACCCTACCTCAGCCTTTATCACTAGGCCTACAACTTAGACTTCTTCAAGTCATACCTCAGGCACTCAACCCTACCTCAGCCTTTATAAATTAAGGCTTACAACTCAGATCTACATAAGATCTTATAAGGAAATTAATTGTTTAAAATAATAAAAACTTCACCCCTATAGAAAAAGAATAGGGTGAAGGCTTCTTGATCAGTTCTTGATTGAGCTCATTACTCTAGATCAAACCTGTCTTAGCTTTCTTCAAAGCTTCTTGAATGTGAACAAAGTAAGGTTAATCTTCAATTGGAGTTGGAGTTGATCTTCAATCCAGCTCCCTTCCTGAATTCAGAATCAGATCTAAATTTTTCTTGCAGACTCTTAGGGATCTACCTTCTTCTGGGTTTGCCTCTTGTTCCCCTTTTTTACTTCTCAAACTCTCAAGCTATTCAGACATTTTCAGGCTTCAAAGCTATATTGGATTGTGATAGCACATGTCTTTATATATACCCCATCCAAGGTTACTGGCCGATCTGGTTCATAACGGCCTTCTGAAACCTCTGACGGATGTGTCAGCTTTGTTACTTATGACAGCTGTCGGGTGTTCAGTCTTTATAACTAACTCCTCCTTGAACTTCTTTCTCAGCAGAAAAGGGCATTGAGACAACTCCAAATGTGTCGACACAAATAGACCATGTGTCGACACAAGTCTTGAAGGTGTCAATACATCTCATACATTGTCAACACAGTCATACTTTATCTTCTCGACATAGCTTCTGTTGGATGTGTCTACACAAGTCCTGTGTGTCGATACAACTGCTTCTGGTCTCGAAATAGCTGGTGTTAACAGATTTCTTGAGTGTGTATCAACACAAGTCCTGTGTGTCGACACAACTGCTTCTTGTCTCGACATAGCTAGTGTTAACAGATTTCTTGAGTGTGTGTCGACACAAGTCCTGTGTGTCGACACAACCGCTGTAGACGGAACTTCTGTGTGTCGACATAAGTCCTGTGTGTCAACACAATTGCCTCTGATAAAATTTCTGTGTGTCGACACAAGTCCAGAAGGTGTTGCCACAACTGGCTTCTAGTGTCGACATAAGTCCTTCACTAGTGTCGACACTTGTACTTAGAATATTTTCCTGTATTTCATTAACCTGCACATTCAAACTCATTATTCCATAAAATACACCTTGATGTATATCATTGAGTTAGGTGAGGCTTCTCCAAATCTAGTACACATTTTCCAATGTACCCAACAATAAGTGTTTACCTGACTTAGCCACTTAGTCTACTTGTCCCATCATTGTTACTTGGACATCCATGCAATCAATATACTTGATCATAAGTTTGATCACCACATCTGTATATATTGTTTGCTAGGACTTCTTCAAATCCAGGATATTGGGATCAATAGACCCAACACAAACTTTGAAAAATGGAGTCCTCAATCAAGGACTATCATTCTGTCTGTCTGGGATTAAATCAAAGATCACAAGACTAATATGGGAAAGCTATATATCTCCCTAGAATGGGCTAAGCTAGAAAGGAATAAAGAGGCCATGATGAAGTTTGGGAGAGACTAGAAGATAGGTGTAGTTCCACCGGATGCTGTTGAGCCAAGCAAGTACTTCCAAAAGCCTTACAATTATTTTGAAATAAAAAAACAGAAGAAGGATGATGCTGATGAAAAGGCTGCAAAGAAACCCAATAGAGGCATAACTATCAAGGAACCTGAACATAAAATGTTATTGCATTGCCTAAGGGCTTTAGGATTGTGAACATTATTATAAGCACACTGTCTATTTATGACTATTATCTTGAATGATAATCTTATTTTTATGTGTGTATCAATTATTGCTCTTGTCTGCTGTGAATGTATATCTCCTATATATGGTAGTGTATATCATTGACTAGGGTTTTGACTTCTTCAAATAGGGGGAGATTGTGGGGTCCATTGATCACAATGTCCTATATTTGAAGAAGGCACGCAGGTCAATGGTATACACATGTTTGTATCTGATATACATGTTCAATTTCATTATATGCAGGTTGTATACTATTACTTTAATTTGACAGGTTATCAGGATCATAATGACAGTTGGACACAAGATAGTTTGCTGGATAAGTATAAAATAGGCTAAGTACAGAAGCATTGAATAAACTCACTTCACTTAATGCTAAAAGGTCAAAAGCATTGAAAAAACACCAAGCAGTCAAAGCCTCGGTTTTGTAGAGTTGAAATGTGTCTAAGGATAGAAGCATTGAGTGAAGACAGTTCACTCAATGCCGACTCAAAGGGATTTCTGATTAAGTATAGAAGTGTTGAGTGAAGAAGGACCACTCAATGCCATATCAAAGGAATTCAGCAAAGTCAGAAAGCGTTAAGTGTAGAAGTTTCACTCAATGCCTTCATGTAGTAAAATTCTACTAAGTCCAAAAGCATTGAGTGATAAAGTCTCACTCAACGCCTTATCAGTAAGACTGAATAAGTCAAATGCACTGAGTGATAAAGGTTCACTCAATGCCTCATAAAGCAGAATTTTTGCTAATTATTTTAGCACTGAGTCACTTATCTACACTCAATGCCTATGAAGATTGACTGAAAAATCACTAAGTCCTTAAACGCTGGATCATGCTGACATCATTAATCATTCAAATGTTACGGGAATTGCGCACTAGATGACAAAAGGCATTGTATTCCTGTTGTATAATAATTAATGCAAAAGATATATTGCGGTTACCTATTCCGGCTAGTCCATACTACATATAGAGCCATGGGACGATGAGCTATAAAAGGCCCTTTCTGAGAAATTAAAAAAAAGCTTTTTGGTCAGCTTCTTCCTCTAAATCAAGTGAGAAAGTTTTTCACTCGGATTTACAGAATCTTTGAAAGAAAAAAATGAGACAGAGGCTAGTTGTTGGAGAAATAAAGAATTGTAGAATTAATCTGTCTTCAACAACAAGATCATAAATCTTATTTTTTGAATAAGTAGAAGAAGTAGAGCAAACTCAAGTTGTTGTTCATCTTAAAGGCTACTATTATATCAAAGGCTTGAAGAAGATGTGCTCTGCAGTTGTCTTCTCAGCACAAGCAGAAACTTCCTGAAGATTTACTATCTTGGTGTTTTGAAGAAGTTGGACTTAGTTTACTCAGTTTAGAAAGAAGACTCAGAATACATTCTCTTTGGAGTCAATCAACATCAAACCTCTACTCTTTCTATAAGATCATTAGTGATCTGAGTTGTAAGCATAATATAAAAAGGTTGAGTGGTAAGATTCTGTTCAGAATCTGAGACAGGGCTTGTGTGCCTGAGGTAGGATCTGAGTAAGATCTGAGCTATAGAAGATTTATTATCTCTGAGTATAGGGCTATCCTCCTAGCCTTAGTTGAAGGGTTTCCTATTAAGCCTGAGTTAGGTGATCTGGAGGATCACTGTGCAGTAGGAGTATAGTTTACATATGGAGATGGTGACTCGTAACATGATGAAGAAGATGACGGCATGCTTACGGAAGATCTTTCTCTGTCTCCAACCAAAGAATCGCGACGCCTTGGTGACCTTGTGAAGCGACGCTACAATCTCCACCCTCGGCGCAAATTAACCTCTTAATTTTTATTTGAATTTATTTGCAATTTGGGAGCATTTATATTTTCATGTAATGTTAAAACTTACGTGTGTTTTTATTTTCATAATTGGGCTGCATGTAGTCGAACCTTGTTGTAAGTCTATATAAGGACTTGCTATTTTTTCATTTTGATTAGATTTGATGAATAAGAAAAACTTAAATTGAGTTTCCCCCATTGCTCTCCCCCTCTTCAAAATTCGGCTAGCCTCTCTCCTCTCCCTCTCAAAACCGTCGACCACCTCTCCTCCCTCTCCTCCTCTTTCCTCTCTAAGACACCGGCCTCCCTCCTCTCTCCCCACTCCCTCCAAGCTGTCGGCCCACCTCTTCTCTCCCCTTTGAAGAAAGTTGGCCACAACCACCTTTCCCCTTTTCTTCCAAGCCGCCGTCCACCCTAAGCCCTTTAGAGTTTCAGACAACACCAAACTGCCGCCCTCCTTTCCTACTTGGATAAATCTGGCCGGCCCCCTCCTTTAAGAATTAGGCCAAGGAACATAGATCCCCATGTGAACCAACTCCGGCGTGAAGCGAAGAAGGCGAACGAGTTTCTCTCCTTTCAGCGTGACTCCGGTGGAGCCGTTGAGGAGCGAACCAAATTAGTTAATCAAAATCATCCATTCCAATTGGGTAATGAAAAACTCCTACCTTTTGTGTGTTTCCTTTCTAGATTTTTCTTTTGGTGGAATACTTTAGCATTAAATTAGTCGTGGTTTTCTTTGATCGATTTTGTTGTCTATGTTTATTTGTTTATTTTTGAGAGGATTGGTGAACCTCATTGTCTTTTTGTTAGGAGAGATATACCATTTCTGAATCGTAATTTTTGGTAGATCTCTTTGGGTTCAACAACCACTCGATCAGACCGGGTGGGTCCTTTTAGCTTGAAAGAATATCATCCTATAGCCTTTATTCGATCTTAAACGGTTTGGCTACCCATACATTAGCATTTAATTGATAAAATTGAATAACATGTGTGATGTATTGAAGGTTTGTATGAGTGTAGAATTGGATCATAGAGAGACATTCGTGTTTAGTCCGTTGAATTTTTGTGTCAATGTGTGAGCCTGCATCATTTACTCTGAGTGTGTAGGGCTTTGGCCTGAGGTAGGTCTTGGTGGAAGCCTGAGAGATCCCGAGGGATCTTTGTTGTAAGCTCTTTAAGTCGAGTTTGAAGAGGATTACCTTGTCTAACTTACTGTTAGAAAGGTAGGAGGGAAAGTGGATGCACCCATACCTTGGGGAACCACTATAAATACTAGTGTGCTGATCTTTATTCTTGAAAGCTAACATAATAATCTTAATCTCAACATACCAAATCAAAAAGTAGTTATAAAGACATGAAAACCTATTCACCCCCCTCCAGGTGTATAGCAACTCTTAAAACAAAGACTTTCGCAGTGAAAATGTGGTTGATGTTGAAGAAGCATGTATTATGGCTTTTGAAGCCTACTTAGAGGATGAAGTGGATCATGTATGGTATTAATTTTTCATCTGATGATTTTAATGAATGTTTTAAAGATTTTTGTAGAGATTACATTATAGTAGTGAAGCAAATGAAATAGCTAAGAAATAAACTAGTTGAAATAAGAAGTGAAAGCCACTACAATATAAAATATAATCTTAGAGTTGTTCTCGGTAATCTAGAGAAACAAATCACTAAACTAACTATAGAAAATGAAGAAATAGGAGATAAGCTGGACAAGGAAAAAATCATTGAAGACTCCTTAAATGGAAGGAGTCAACAACTTAGGAATAATTCTGAATATCTAACTAAAAGATTTAATCACCTAGGATTGGGAGCTGGCCCTACAAGTTCAGGAAAATCTTCCAGCACACCTGCTTGGAGAAATCCTATATCCCTCATTAAGGCTAAAGACAGGCAACCTATTGTATCCAAGATAATGACCAAATTCATATCATAGTAGATGATGACCCTAAAAAGGTCACAGTATTTAATAGAGTAAGTTTGTCTAAAGATAATGGCACACAGGGAATAAACCGATAAAACCTAAAACCATAAGGAATAAAAATATTGCTATTAGTGAACATGTGCCGACTTCATATCCATGTAACTCTTCATATGCATCGATATCATATCGATGCCACTAAAAAGTTGCGTTGAGTCAAAGTTTAAGCGATATCCCAGCACAGAATTAAAATGAGTTTAACACAACTAAGTTTTCAGATTATCATGTCTCTAAGATTGAATGTATTAATTGTTTAATAAGAGGTCATGATGCTAGAAGCTGTTGATTTTACAGACCAATACTCTTTTATCCTTGGGGTATCATGAAAGTCCTTCTTTTACTTTCATCATCCCATATAATGGAAAAAGGAGCAATACACCCAAGGTAATCTGGGACCTAAGTAAAGTTTGGTTTCTTGTGTAGATAAAGAACCATCCTTCCACAAACTAATTGTGGTACTTGGACATTGGATGCTCTAGGCACATGAATAGACACAAAAGGATTGCTGGAAAACTATAAGGCCAAAAATAGATCTAACGTAATTTTTGGTGATTCAAATTATAGTCATACCAAAATCTATGATGTGATCAAAACTAGAGATATCACCTTATCTAAAGTAACTTATGTTGAAGGACTTCAATAATATCTAATTATCATTAGTCAACTGAGTGATGGTGAATACAAAGTTGTTCTCACCCACAACTTAGGACAAATTTTCAATGCTAGAACATGAAATTGTGTTATCTGAGTCTTGAAAGGGAATTTGTTTATGTAGTTTACTTTAACTCAAATGAAAGAGAAATTTCTCAATTCAATGCTGATGTAAACATGAATGAGCTTTGATATATGAAGCTTAGTCATCTTAATTATAAGACCATAACCAGTTTTATAAAGGATAATTTGTTTAGGGTCTTACCAAAAGGTAAGTATATGAAACTAAATCCTTGTAAAGCTTGTCAGCAGGGTAAAAAAACCAAATCATCTTTCAAACTAATTGCTAAGAATGATTTTCCTAGAATACTATATTTATTGCATATGGACTTGTTTGGTCCACTAACCACTCAAAGATTAGTAGAAAAGTCTTACACCATAGACATTGTGGATGAGTTTTTTGATTCACTTGGGTGTTCTTTCTAAAAGCTAAGTCTGATGCCTTTTGGATTCTCTCAAGATTCATTAAACAGGTTCAATCTAAATTCAAAAATCAAGTGTATATGATCAGAAGTGACCATGACATAGAGTTTAAAAATCAGTTAATATGTAGACTCTGGGAGGATGAAGGAATAAGGCAAAGCTTTTCAGCTTCTAAAACTCCTCAAAAAAATTAGGTAGCTGAAAAGAAAAATATAACTCTAACTGAATTAGGAAGGGCATTATTGGTTGAGTAAAATATGATTAAATTCTTTTTGGCTAAAGGAATCAACACTACCAATGATATTATCAATAGGAGGCTTGTTAAAAAAACTAAGTTGAAGACACCTTATGAGTTACTTAAGAGGAAGCTACATATTGTTTCATACTTTAGTGTATTTGGTTGTACTTGCTATATTCTCAATAATGAGAAGAGTCATCTTGCCAAATTTGAAAAGAAGACTGATGATGGCTTATTTTTGGGATATTCATCATCTAGTAAGGAATATATGTTCTAAAATAAAAGTCTATAAAGATAGAAGAGTCTATGCATTTAGTCATTAATGAAGCTCACCCATTTTCTATGGGGGAGAAAACTTCCACCAAGAGCATTTTATAGGAACATGTTCCTCTAGCAGTTGAGTTATAGAAATAGAATATTGACAAGAATATTAAAGGATCATCTGAAAAGCACCACAATCACCTGGAAAGTGTTGAAGCTAACTCTGATGATGAATATCCTACTGAAATATTCATTAGTTCAATAATAAATCCAGTTCAAACACAAGAGAAAACTACTAAATAGGAAAATACATGAGAAAATGATCTGAATGAAAAAATAAAGAGATAATTCCTATAGTTAGGGAAGCAAGAATAGATCAAGTGAGGTCTATCCTTAGGTAATGCCCCCAATCCCAAGTGATAAATGATGTAAATTTGGGTGTAAGAATAAGGAACCAACTAACAACTAAGGCTAGGCTACAATGCTTTCTTTCCCAATATGAACCCAAGAAGTTTGAGGAAGCAGATAATGATCCCCACTGGATTATTATTATACAAGAAGAGTTGGCTTAGTTTGATAGGAATAATGTCAGCACTCTAGTGTAAAGGACTAGAAATTACCCAATCATTGGAATAAAGTGGATATATATGAACAACTTTGGTTCAAATGGAGTAATAATCATGAATATGGCTAGACTAGTTGGCTCAAGGGTATAAGGAAGAGGAAGGAATAGACTATAACTAAACTTTTGCACCAGTAGACATACTGGAGTCAATCGAGATATTTCTTTCCTATGATGCACACACAAAGATCAAGGTATATCAGATGTATATAAAAGGTGCTTTCCTCAATAGTACCTTTTAAGAAGTGGTTTATGTTGAACAACCTCTAAGTTTGTCAATCCAACTTATCTATCTAATGCATACAAATTGAATAAAGTACACTATGGTCTAAAGCAAACACCAAGAGTTTGGTACGAGAACCTATCCACTTTTATCTTAGCACACTCATTCACGAGAGGAAAAGTGGATTAAACACTTTTCACAAGAAAATACAAGCAATAGTTACTTATTGTCCAGATATATGTGGATGATATTATCTTTGGATACATAGATCTCATACTTTGTAAAAGTTTTGCTGACTTGATGTAGTCCAAGTTTGAAATGAGTAGCATGACATAATTATATTTCTTCCTTAGTCTTTAAGTAAAGTAAAGTGAGGAGGGAATTTTCAGATCCTAGTCATAATATAAAGAATAACTGATCAAAAAGTTTGGGATGGAAAAAACCTACACCATAAAAACCACCATAGCTACAAAAGTTGTTACTAATAGAGATGAAGCAGGTCAACCCATTGACTAGAAAATTTATAGAGCAATTATTGGCACTCTTCTCCACCTTACAACAAATAGTCCATATATAATGTTTTCCACATGCATTTGTGCTAGACTTCTGGTTGATTCAAAGGAGTCACACTTAAGTTCAGTAAAAAAAAGATTAAGGTATCTTAAGGGTACACCTGAAATTGGATTGTAGAATCCAATCAAATCAAAATGTGAGATATATGGGCAGATTGGATAGGAAAATCATTTTAGGAACATGCTAATTCTTAGGTGCTATACTGATCTCTTAATTAACCAAGAAGCAAACTTCAGTCTCAACTTCCACAATAGAAGTTGAGTATATAGTTGTTAGAAGTTACTGCTCTAATTATTGTGGATGCAAAATCAGTTACTTGACTTTAACTTGAATTTCACCAATTCTATAATATATTACGATAGTTCTAGTGCAATCTATATTGATTCCAATCCAGTACCGCATAGTAAGACAAAGCACATAAAGATCAGACATCACTTTCCCAGAGATAATGTGGAAAAAAGGAAAATTTCCCTAGAATATGTATCCATTGAAGATCAAAGGGATGACAGTTTCACAAAGCACCTTGATGAGATAAAGCACAAGCACTTAATCAATGTTTTGGACACGCTTGATGGAGCTCAGTAAACTACATAATGATAAGCACAAAGTACACTTCTCATATTAATACATTGCTAGGAAAAACCTATAGATGACTCGAAATATGTAAGTCTATATTCAATGTAACGTTGAGCACAAGTCGACAAAACATAGACTTCTACTCAATATATCGTCTAGATCTGGTGACTATAAAGAGATTGAATCTACTCGATGCAACGTCAACACATATCGACACATGCGTTGATAGCAAAGATGATATAATATGACTCAAAGTAATGTCGAGTTCAAATTGGTGTACCATTGACTAAACAACATGTGCCTAAACACTCCTAAACTGCGTAGCTGTATGTCCTTTCTTCTCGACATTTTGTTTACTTCTATCAGACTTATCTTAAAACCTTCTTTCAAAAACTCTTCATCTCCCCAGCTCTGTACTCTCTAGTTCTATGATAAGTTGTAAATATATTGATTTTTCAGTACTTTAATTAGGTCATTTTAGTTTATTTTCGTTGTTGTTAGTTATTTTTTTTCAATAATATGTTTCTTTTTATTTGTACTCTTCTAACTTAAGTTTATTTTGTTTTTCTGAAATTTTTTAAAAAAAACCAAATTTCTCAAAGTACACACTCGTGTCACCTAGGTCACGTACGTGACCAAGCATGTTACTTTGATTCCAGCAGAAATCAGTTGCCTGCAAAGAAAAGATTAAGTCACGCCCGTGTCACGCCAGCTGACTCGACGTTCGTCGAACTTGAATCAACACTCGACGCTCGACGTTCGTCGAGCGTGACTCAACACTTGACATTCGTCAAACGATGCTCGACATTCGTCAATCGACTCGACGCTTTCACTCGACATTCGTCGATCGATGCTCGACATTTGTCGAATGGTGCTCGACATCCTTCGATCGCCTCGACGCTTTCATCCAACATTCATCGATTGACGCTTTCATCTGATATTCGTCGATTGACTTGACGTTTTCACCTGAAATTCATCGATCGATGCTCGATGCTTCTATTCAACACTCAATGCCCCCTGACCATGATGTGTCTCGTACCTGGTGCTTCTAGAACCAGGCCAGTCATAAGAATTTCGGCTTCCCCTGCACACCGGAGGGCGTGTCACTCCCGAAATTTTGTCTATAAATGTTAATTTTTTGTGTGATCCAAGGGTTCACCTTTTTGGAACCATTTTCCTGTTAGTAATCTACTTAGGCGGATTTCCAAGCTATGTAAGGGAATTTTCTCCCCCTCTCTTTAGTTTATTTTAGCTTTTTGTAACTCCCTTTTTGGCTTAATAAAATGTTTAGTTTTTTCTCTCTCTTTGTATAGTTTGGAATTTCATTTGAGTGCCCACTCTGAGTGATCTTTTGTCTTTTGTTTTCTTTCTTTTTAATGAGTGTGTGTGTTTGAGTTAGATTTATTGTTTTTCTATTTTCAGTTCTTTATTTTTCTACTTATGATTGTTCTAGTTTTTCTCTTAGTCTAGTTTTGTTATGATGGCTTTTTATTTCCTTAGCTTATAAGTGTATTGTTTTTAAGTGTTTTTCTTTTCATTCTTATAGATTTATAAAAACATTTTTAAAATGGTTCTGATTTTTCTTTAACTTAGGTTTTTTAAAGCTTTTTGTTCTTTTTAACTTTTCTGTCACTTTTTATGCACTTTTATGAAATTATAAGAATTAAAATCTAATTGTTTTAATTTTTGCAACCCTTTGATTTTAACTTTTATTTTGAAAACCTTTTGCTCCTTCTATTTTTATTTTCTCTTTTTATTAAATTTTATCATATTCTAGGAGTAGATTAGTAGTTGTTTTAATTTTTTGAGTACTTTGTTTTTTTATCTTTTTGTATAGTGCGTAGGTTAAGGAGTTAGCCTTTAATGCTTTATTTACTGCTTTCTTCCATTTCTGTAGAGTGCGTGTGTGTATGAGATAGATTTTATGACTATCCTTTATTGCTTTCATTTTTATGCTTTCTTTATTGCTTTCCTCAAATTATGTAGAGTGAGTGCGTGTATGATATTAGAAATCGCATTTATTTCCCGCCTACTAGTTTAAGTAGGACTTGCTTTTATTTCCCGACTACTCATTTCAGAAGGACTTGCAATTTTACAGCTTTCATTTCCCGCCAACTCGTTTGAGTAGGAATTGCAATTTACCTCCTACTCATTTGAGTAGGACTTACAATTTTCGACCTACTCGTTTGAGTAGGACTCGCAATTTCAATTATGTCTTTCCATTTTTTAAGGCTTCGGTGTGTTTGAGTTCTCTTTTTTTTGTATTTTTATAATCATTTAGCTTTTATTTTCTAACTCACGTCTCACCAAACCCAAAAGCCGTCCCCATTCCAATGAGTGGCTAATCATTCTTAGCCCTCAGTATCGAAGAGCATTGGGACATAAAAATGTTTTTAATTAGTTAAAGGTCTTCCATTTCTCTTTAATTTAAGCACTTAAGGTTTGCCTCGGGTATACAACGCGTATGACCACATATCGATGTGTGGGCTCTATTTCCATTTTCCATACGCTAGCTAGCCGAGAGGCCTTGCATTTGGACCGATCACCCTTGGGTAAAGAGAATTGCGTGCATAACCTCGAGAGAGGAGAAGCATAATTCTCCCGGATTGGGTTCCCCACCCAATAGCGGGGTTCTTAGCATAATGCGGGCAATAAGAGGAATCCTTCGTCAAACGAGAGCCCATTCGAATAGTCTTAATGTTCAAGTGAGCAATAGTCCTAGAGATAGGTGAGCTCATTTTTATGGAGCCTCCACGACCAAGTTGCCCTTTAATTAATTTGAAACCTAGGATCTCTAGTTAGCTTAAATTATTTTAGTCCTAATCAATTCGATACCGAGCGTTATTTCTTCATTGATCGTTTTACTAAGTCTATTTTTTTGCACTTTATTATAACTGCTTTAGTTAGTTAATTCGATAATCTGACAAGTTATCTTCGGTAAAATAATAGTCCCTCCTAGAGGAGTAGAAATAATCAACCCGACCACGAAAATAATATGACCCCAATATTCCCCCACGAAATATCCTGTAGTACACGCGATAGGTGCACTTGCCTCCTTTCGTTAAAACTCAGTTTAAACTTTTATATCTAATAAATCCACGTGCCCCGACCATCCTAAACAAATAAGTAAAACCTTTCTTTCTTCAATTAAATAAGGATCGGGGCACCGCGAGTTTTAACCATCATTCTTCTTCACCCATGTTTGTTGTTTTAAGTGTTATTGTAGGTACAAAAGTGGTGACCAAGACTAACTCCGGATTTAGTGTTGGTTTAGAATCCCTCGCCACTGTAGCAGATAGTTTCAAAGGAATTTTGTAGCTATTCACTGATGTTGGATTGAATAAGTTAATTACTACAAGATGCCCATTATATGTGGCAGAGCACTCTTACTTTCTTAACTCCATCATAACTGATGAAGATGACATAATGACTGGCTAGATAACTGGGACCTATGTACAAATTACTGCAAAAATGATACAAATGACATTTAAACTTCCCTTTGGAGAATATCATGTAGAGCTCTCAGATGCCGAGATAAAGAAAGTGCTGCAAAAGATGAACTTTTGTAAAGATAAACCAATTCAGTTAAAGAAGAAGGATTGAAGAGTATGAGTTTTCTCGCTGATATTGTGGGGAAGGTGTTGATATGTAAAATCTTAGCACATGATTCCATCCCCAAAGCCCAGCTGCATCTGATGGTGGTTTGGTGCTAAGGATGAAAATTATCTGGAGCAAATGTATTTTGCACATCATAGGTCATAAATACACTATCAAAGATAAAGCATACTTGACTTTTATGAGTTAGATTCTCAAGCACCATGATCCCACATTATGCAAATCAAAGGAAGTGAATATCCCTCTAGGGAAGAGACTATCAATTGCTCTCTTTTCAAAAATAACTTGGGAAATCATCAACTCTAGAACTAGGAAAGAGCCCCCTCCACTATCTCCTCAAACTGATCTCGATGAAATAATTCCACAAGAAGGCATCATTTTTCATTCTTTGGCTCCCATCACATTACTAAATGAACCTTCAATATTATAATAAATTACAACACTACCTTCTTCTACAGTTAGAACAAGTTCATCTATCACTTCTTTTATTCCTACCTTAGACCTTCATAACTTCCAAGCCATACAACTGACCACTACTTCTCTCACCACTCTTATGGACGAGCATGCCTCAATATGAAACACTTCTTTCTAGCATATGCAATCTCAAATTGATAAGGTAACTACTTCCATGTAAAGGTTCAAGCTAAACTGGATTCCTTGGGATTTACCAGGTCATTCTTAACCTCATTAGCTCATAAGGTTCAGAAAGGTGGTGCTGACTGAACTATTGACAAAGTAATTAATAAAAAAGTCTTGAAAGATAGAGAAACTGCTGAAAAAGTGGGAAATATAAATACAAATACTGAAACAATAGTTGTTAAGAATGAAAAAGTAAAGAGAACCATAGTTAATACTAATGTGGTTGAAAATCCTGTAGCTACAGTTTAGGGGGAGTAACCTAGAAAGGGAGACATTGACTCAAGAGATATTATGAAAATCACAAACCAAGCTGTATAGAAAGTAAAAGATTTGGAGAATGTTCCTACAACTCAGGAGTAGTTTCCAGATAGGACAGATATAGGGCAAACAACATCAATACCTAAGAAAGTTGTTCAATTCTCCAGAAAATGGAAAATTTCCTCTATGATAAATACAATTTAAAGATCTTAAAGGTATAATAATGTGATATATATAGTGAAATAATATGCTACTGAGATCCATGATGATATTATGCAAACAAAGTATTCTATTGCCACTAATGCTTGTCTCCTTTGCATATATTTGTGTCATTTATATATGATTGTTGAAAATAATTCTTTATATATCATGCTTTACTTGGTAAAATCACAATTGAAATAATATAAAATTTGTTAAGCTAAATATGAGGAGATTGTTGGGAAAAACCCTTATGATTTAACTTAACAAATAATATTAAAAGTGATTTTACATCTTAGTTTATTACCCATATTGTATAGAAAGGGTAATATGGTCATAAATGTTGTAGAAAGTTAGTAGAGTCAAGGCATAAGCTAGGCACACTAAATTATAGTAAAAATTAGGAAAAGCTAACATGCGCCGACTAGAAGTCGACACAACATCGACTTGTTTTCAATATTACTGCGACTAGAACTTGAAGCAACTACAGAATACTATGTCGATGCCACTTCAAGACAAAATTAGACTTATGCATCGATATGATGTCAACGCATCTTGGACAATAGAGTTGTTTCATACTAAAACAAGATGTCGACGCAACTATTTGAAGAAGTCAATGTAGCATCAAGTGCAGTTCACAATGAAAAATTCAGAGAATTGATTCAGGCTTAACATAAGGGAGAATTTATTGAATTAATTCAAATTCTTATTGTCATTGGACGAAGTCTTAAAGGAAATAATTCTCTTTCAAATTTAGAGAAGTTTGTGTAGAAAGTTCTTGAAGAATTAATCGAAATTTAGTAGGTCATATTTGGAAAAAGATTATACTATTCCTTCAAATTATAATGTTGGATCCCTAGTTGGATTTGTGCTAGGTTCACTAAGTTAGGATATGACCCAACATGTATAGACTAGGGTAATGGTTGTGTCCTAGAGTTTAGGTCAAGTCCATAGAGACAACAATAGAAAGGACCAACCTCTAACACTGCCAGAGACACAAGACTTAGAGAAAAATCAAGACTTAGAAAAAGAGTTCTATGTTCGTCGATCTCAGGTCGACGAAAGTCGTGCTCAGCTCAACGAACTCAGAGACAATTCTCTGAGCTGAGCTCGACGAACTTGGTTCTCAGCTCGATAAACTCTTTTCTCTATTCTCAGTTCAACGAACACCAGATGTTGTCTTGACTCAATGCCAGATAATGTCTCGACACTCAACGCCAGATACTGTCTCAACACTCAATACCAGATACTGTCTCGGCACTCAACACTAGATACTATCTCAACACTCAATGCCAGATAATATCTTGACACTCAACGCATGATAATGTCTCGACACTCAACGCCAGAATACATCTTAAATATTAGAAGTCCAGAATGCAAACTCAGCTCGACAATCTTGGATCTCAGCTCGACAAACTTGGTGCACAGAATAGGAAAGTCATCAAGCAGCAGTCAGCCATTTAGAGGTCGACGATCTTGGATCTCAGCTCGACAAACTTGGTGCACAGAATAGGAAAGTCATCAAGCAGCATTCAGCCATTCAGAGGTCGACGATCTTGGATCTAAGCTCGATGAACAACAATTGTCAGCTTGATGAACTGTGGACTCAGGTCGACGAATCCAGACTTTGCTGTTTCCCTCTCCTACTCCTATTTTATTGCATTGATTCCTGAGTAATTAATACTCTAATATTCTCTGAATATTACCGTTAGAATAGAGAATTAATTATGGTCTTCATCAGGACTATTGGCTGCCGTTTTTCTAAGGAACAGTTAGGGAAACAAATTAATGCCAAATAATTCCAAGGCCGTCAGCATTAATTGCAGGAAGAATTTCAAAATTCAAATGGACTTCCACATGGAAAATATAAAGATACAGATTTCCCTTCTTCCTAAAAATAACAACAAAAACAAAAAAAAATATAACACACAAGAGAGAAGAGTAATCGATATACAGAATACTCGAGACACAAAAAATCAATCAGTCAAGAAATCAACTATTGCTAGACCAGAAGAATAAAAAATTTCTGGAGAAGAAGAACAATCATCCAAATCAAGAGTCTTCTTCTGTCATTCTCTCAGGAATCTTCAATAGGACAACTACTACTACATCTATCAAGAAGTTCCTGAAGTTCTTCTGGTTGAAGTTGAAAGCTTGAAGGCATATCACCCTGAAGCAAAGCTCCATTTAATCCAGAACAAAATCAGTATCTCAGGGGGAGCTTTTGTCATCATCAAATCCACAAGTCTTCTCAGTTGTTTGAGAAAGAGAAGACACCATCACTCTCTCACCCCCTCTATAAAAAGGGTTCTCTACTCCCTTCAAAAGTGATTCCTGGTTGCAAGTCTCCTAACCAAAAGACTTGAGGTTTGGTTTTTGGGCACCTTACCAAAAGCTCATTGGTGTCAGTCACCTGAACAAAAACCTGAGTGGATTCCTACCAGGGTGGTAGAAGAGTGGATGTACCCAGGTTGGGGAACCAATATAAAATTCTTATGTGTCTGGTAGCTCTTTTTCTTTTATTCTTGTTGTGGCTGTGTTAGTTAGAATGTTGTTAGTTTTATTAGTCTAATCTGATGTGCTGTGATAAATCACCCAAGTTTCAGAACAAGGTATCTTGATCAGCAAAAAGTTTTAATCACCAGATATACTCTATTGACCCCCCCTCTAGAGTATATTAGATCTAACCCTCACTTTTAATTGGTATCAGAGGGGAGTTCTTTTGGTTGTACAAGCTAACCCTTGAACCAAAGATCCTAAGTTAGATCTTTCTCTATTTGTGTTAGATTCACATAAACAGCATGACCCAGAACAAGGATTATGCAAGCACTAGACCTCAAGTGTGCAATCTGAACAAGTTTGCCATCTGAAAGGCAAGAATAAAGCTTTATATGAATTCCATTGATGAAGATATCTACAATTCTATTTTGACAGGTCCCCCTCAAGCTTCAAGCTTAACAGCATCAACCAGCAACAATGATGTTCCACCACCTGAGTTGACTGAGGCTCAAAAGAAGGCCAAGATTTTTGATGCCAAGGCAATGACTATATTGGCCCAAACAATGTCAGATGACATTTTCTAGAAGGTGGCTGCGTGCACATCAGCCAAGGACATTTGGGATTCCCTAAATCAAAGGGTGGTTGGATCTGCTGATGAAAGAAAAGACAGAAGATCAAATATCATATCCCAATATGAGAACTTCAAGAAGGAGGAAGCAGAATCAGTGGTTGATATGTACAACAGGTTAAGCACAATCATCAATGAGCTCAAAACCTTAGACAAGGACATCACCATCACTGAGGTGAATGACAAGATTCCCATGTGCTTCCCAATCTCATGGGATTCAAGGATCTGGCCCATCAAGGTGGCCAGAAGCCTAAATGAGATTTCCACTTAATCTCTTTTAGGAAAGTTAAAGAACTATGAACAACTGATCAAGACCAGGGAAGCAGCTGAGTAAAGAACTCCTCCTCCAGCAAGGAAGGAGCACAACCTTGCATTCAAGGGTTCTGAGGAGACTGAGGCTCCATTTATAAATGAAGATCTGATGAGCCTGCAAGCCAAAAGATTCTATAAGATTGCAAGGAAGGACTTCAGGAGGAAGCCATCCAGAAAGGATGATAAGCCCAGGTATGATAAGAACCCCACTAAAGAGGTAGTATGTTTTGGTTGCAGGAAACCTGGACATTTCCTATCAGAATTTCCAGAGAACCATAAGAAGGAGAAGATAAGAGATAAGGACTCCAGGAGCAAACATTACAGCAAGCCCTCCTCCAGTAAGCACAAAAAGAAGGACAGAGGGTTTGTGGCTGAAAGCTGGAGTGAAACAGAAGATGAACCTTCATCTTCAAGTTCCAGTGAAGAAGAAGAAGAGGCAAAGACAACAGAAGCTTGCCTTATGGCAATTGATGCCAGCAGTAGCAGATCATATACAGATGAATCTGACAATGAAGAAAGTCTGTCAATTGAAGATCAGGTATTAGCCTCTTATGACTTTGAATCTGATGAATTTAAATTTGAATTTTAAAATTTATGCTTAGATTTGATAAGGTCTGAAAAGGAAATCAAACTTCTCAGAGAAAAATTAATTGCTCTAGATAAACTCACTTCAGAAAATAAAAACCTAACTATTGAATTAAAATCTACAAATGAACAAATTACTTTTCTAAAATCTGAACTTAGCAAAGCCAAAATGCTAGAAGAATAATTAAATGGCATGAGCTTAAAATTGCTAGATATAACCAGCACACTTAATGCAAGAACAAATTACTGCAAACTAGGATTAGGAGCTTCATCCAGTGAACCAACCCTAATCCAGAAGAATCATCTTTCAAAACCTGTAAACTTTGTGTCTGATAAAGGAAAGAAAAATACTGAATAGGTCAATAAAGTCAATAAATTTCTAGAACAAATTGAAACTCAGAACAAACCTAAAAACAAGAAGAATAATACAAGTAACAATGTTCAGCAGTTATCGTCAAACTCAGATCGACGATATATGAACAGATCGTCAAACTCAAAACGACGATCTCCGAATGCAAGCACTAGTAATAATCATTCTTTGGCCTACGATCGACAATATCATTATGGTTCATCGACCAGAGATCGACGATTTTGGTGCCTCAAGAATGAATACTTTCATTCTTCGAGCAGAGATCGACGATCTCATCCAACATCGTCGAGCTCAGGTCGACGATCCAACCAGAAATCATCGATCCCAGATCTTAACAACAAAAACTTAAAATCTAATTATAATTTTAATCCTTTTAGTCAATGGATAATACCACCAAGAAGATATCATCCTAAAGGTTACAAAGATAAACCTGAATATTCTTAAATTTCCAGTTATAGTTATATAAATCAACAAGGACCCAAGGTTACCTGGGTCAAGAATAACTAACTATTTTATTTGCAGATGAAGAGCTGTCAAGGTGAGGATCAAGTATGGTATCTGGACAGTGGTTGCTCCAAGCATATGACTGGTAATAAGGAAAGCCTACTCAACTACAAGTCCAAGTTAGGACCAAAGATAATCTTTGGAGACTCAAAGTGTGGACAATCTGAAGGCTATGGACAAATAAGGATTGTAGCAGTTACATTCAACAAAGTAACCTATGTAAGAGGACTCAAGCATAACCTCATCTCCATATGTCAATTATGTGATGAAGGTTATCAGGTACACTTCAATCCAACTACCCTTACTATTTCTAATAAAAAGAAACAAACTGTTTAAATTGGGAATAACAAGGAAACATATATGTAGTTGATTTTATTTCTGCCAATTCAGATATCTATCTACATAATATTATAAGTAATCAGAATGATTTATGGCATAAAAGACTAGGGCATGTTAATATGAAAAACATTGCTAGGTTATCTAAAGACAACCTTGTGAGAGGTTTACCTTCTGGCCCCTATAAGAAGGAAGGCATCTGCATGGCTTGTCAACTAGGCAAGCAAACTAAATCTAGTTTTAAATCAGTAAATTAAAGTGATTCACCTAGGATCTTATACTTGATGTATATGGATCTTTTTGGACCTATAGTTGTACAAAGCCTAGGAGGGAAATCCTACACTTTAGTCATTGTGGATGACTTCTCAAGGATCACTTGGGTGTTCTTTCTGAGATCTAAGTCAGATACCTTTAAGGTTCTTACAGATTTTCTCAGGACCATACAGATTGAGTACTCTACTCATGTTTCATTAATCAGAAGTGATCATGGTACAAAGTTTGAGTCTCTTCTTATGCATGAGTTCTGTGATAAGGAAGGCATCAGGCACTGTTTCTCAGCTCCTAAAACTCCCCAACAGAATGGGGTGGCTGAAAGGAAAAATTGGACACTGATTGAAGCTGCAGGAACATTGTTTGCAGATGCTTACATGCCCTTATCCTTTTGGGCAGAGGCTGTAAGCACAACAAACTATGTACTGAACAAAAGCCTGATACATAAGTTAAAGAATAGGACTCCTTATGAATTACTTAAAGGAAAGAAACCTAAAATCACATATTTTAATGTATTTTACTGTATTTGTTATATACATAATAATTACAAGAGATATATTAGAAAGTTTGAAGCTAAGGCTGAAGAGGGAATTTTTCTAGGATATTCCCAAGTAAGCAAAGCTTATAGGGTATTTAATAAATCATCTCTGAAAATTGAAGAGTATGTTCATGTGACATTTGATGAAACTAACATGTCTTACAAGGAGAAAGAAATTTCTACCAATAACCCTCTACAGGTACCTCACTTGTGTGAAAATTTGGATGGTCTAAGCCTCTCCAAAGAGGATCTAATACATCCCTCTCCACAAGATGAAGAATAAAGTGAAGAAGAAAGCACAAAAATAACTGAACTTCAACCAACAGCAAACATAATTCCACAGGAGGAATTAAATCCAACTGCTGTTGCTGAACCAACTCCACCTACTGACCTTGTCACACTAAAGGATCACCCCAGATCCCAAGTGATTGGAGACATAACCACGGGTGTACAGACAAGGCATCAACTCAATGAAGACTTGATGCATGCATGTTTCCTCTCTAAAGTTGAACCTCAAACCATAAAAGATGTTGAGCAAGATCCCCACTGGATCATGGCTAGCAAAAGGAGCTCAACCAGTTTGAGAGATGCAGTGTTTGGGATTTTGTTCCAAGTCCCAAAGACTACCTAATCATTGGAACCAAATGGGTATACAGAAACAAGCTGGATGCCCAAGGTGTGATTGTGAGGAACAAGGCTAGGCTTGTTGCTCAAGGTTATAGACAAGAAGAGGGAATAGACTATGACCAATCATTTGCACTAGTTGCAAGATTAGAGGCAATAAGAATATTTCTTTCCTATGCTGCCTACAAGAAGTTTAAAGTCTATCAGATGGATGTGAAGAGTGCCTTTCTTAATGGAGTACTAAAGGAAGAAGTCTATGTTGAACAACCTCCAGGTTTCATCTCTCCAACCCATCCTTATCATATTTTTAAGTTGCATAAAGCCCTTTATGGTCTAAAGCAAGCTCCAAGAGCTTGGTATGAGACTTTAGCTAGTATTTTGATAGAGCATAAGTTCATTAGAGGCATTGTAGATAAAACATTATTCACTAGACATCATAAGGATCAAACCTTGTTAGTACAAATATATGTGGATGACATTATATTTGGGTCTACTGATCCCAAATAATGCAAGAGGTTCTCTGACCTCATGCATTCAAAATATGAGATGAACAGCATGGGTGAGCTCTCCTACTTCCTTTGTCTCCAAGTGAAGCAGCTCCCTGATGGCATCTTCATTTCCCAGGATAAATATGCTAAAGAGCTTATTAAAATGTTGGGGATGGCTGATTCCTTAGTAAAGAAAACACCTATGACTATAAATGCTGTAATAGACTCTGATGCATATGGGAAACCTATGGATCAGAAATTATATAGGGGAATTATTGGGTCCCTACTATACCTTACAGCTAGCAGGCCAGATATTATTTTTACCACATGCCTTTGTGCTAGGTTCCAGGTGAAGCCTAAAGAATCTCATCTTATTTTTTTAAAAAGGATTCTATGATATATAAAGGGTTTTCATAGTCTAGATCTCTGATATCCTATTGAGTAAGAGTTTGAGTTAATTGGATACTCAGATGCTAACTATACTGGATGTAGAGTGGAAAAAAAAGTACCTCAGGAACTTGCTAGTTCCTTGGTATGAGATTAGTGTCCTGGTTTTGCAAGAAGCAATCATCTGTGTCCATATCAACTGCTGAAGCAGAATATATTCCAGCTGGCAGTTCTTGATACCAGATGCCGTGGATTCAAAACCAACTCTTGGACTATGGGTTCAACTTAAATAATTCAACCTTACTATGTGATAACACTAGTGCTATTACTATAGCACAAAATCCATTCCATCACAGTAGGACTAAACATATAGACATTAGGCATCATTTCATTAGAGTGTGTGTAGAATAAAACAAAATTAAACTTGTCTATATCTACACTGATCTACAAAGAGCTGACATATTCACCAAACCCTTGGATGAAAAAAATAACTTGTTCTTTGTAAATCAGCTTTGTATGATGAATGGAGAAGACTTAGTTTAGTTTTTGTCTGCACTTGACGAATTTTTCAGAGTTCTTTGAACTGAGATCGATGAACTTACTTCAGAAAACTTTCGTCGACTAGAGATCGATGAAATGTCTTCAAACCTTCAGACTGAGATCGACGAATTTTTTAACTCCAAATTATTTCATCGACCTCAGATCGAAGATCTATTTCATTTCCGTGGAACGGATTTTGTCATTTCATATTCTGCAAAACCTTATATTTAAATTTTCTTCGACCTCCGTCCCACACTTTCAGTTCTCTTGTACTTGATCTTCATTTTCCCTTGCAGGTGCTCTCATGGCGATTCAAGCAAGAACTCTCACAACAATGAAGTTTGATACGGGATTCAATTTGGACTTCGAATCTTTCCAGTACTCCGATCCAATCTTCCTGAATATTCTATAATTGCTCGAAGACCAATAGCTAAAGACTCTTCTTTCTACTCGCATCAAATACCAGGAACCGAGATCAGGGAGTGGGTGTATACAGCGACTACAGAGGAGAATACGATGACTGGAACAATCGCGGGTAATGCTGTCTCTCTTACACCCGATATTTTAATTGAAATTTTTGGATTGAGTAATGGTGATGAAGAACTTGAGATAGATTCGGAGGAGTTCGATATGATGCTTAACATGATGGGGTATTCGGGACAAACCCCCAATAAGTTGCTCAAGAAACATCTGTCTGCCGAGTACAAATTTCTCGCAGATATTGTTGGGAAGGTTTTGCTAGGGAAGCACACCGCACATGACTATATAACAAGGCATCCGTTTCTGGTCATGTATGCTATAGTCAATATAAAGACAGTGAACTGGGCACAAATATTATTTGATCTGATTAAAAAGAAAAATAACAAAAAGGAGGTTTGTTTTGGAAGGGTCCTAGGGATCTTCCTTAAGGAAAAGGCTGTTGAATCACTGGTCTCCCTAACCATATTCATAAATGCTAGCAAGAGACTAACTTGTGTCTTGTTTAGCAAGTGGGAGAGGACAATCATAAACCCAGCCAAGGCTCCCTCCTCTTCCACTAGAACTTCAGAAAGTACAAGGGCTGTACCAGCCTCTCCCCACCCCACTGAAGGGATCCACTCCACCCCTCCACCACCTCCAGCCCTTCAAGTTCCATCCCAACTAGAAATTCAACCAAACCCACCTTCCACTACCATTATAGTCCATACCCCTACACCACCAGCATCTCCTTTTCCTTCCTCTCCTATACACATACCATCCAATCCAACCTCCCCGAGCCTGATACATCTGTACCTACACCACCCCAATCTCATCTTCCATCTCATCTTGCTGATATCCCCCACACCAACCTCTCATCATTCCCATCCTTCAACATATTATCATCTCCACTGAACACTCCCTCTCCTCCAAATGACTCTCCCCTAGAAACTCAAATTCCACCTCCACCTCTAACTCCCCCAGAACCTACCATATCCACTCAACAAACCACTGCCCCAACCTCTACCTCCCCACACTTGGATTTCTCTCTTGTCACCCCACTCATTACCCTCCTCACACCCCTCCTCCAATCCCTCATAGAAGAAGCTATCTCTCCACTTACTGCCTCCATCTCCTCTCTAGCTGCCCAAATCTCTGCCCTAACTACTGCTCCATCTTTAATTGGGGGCCTAGCTTTAGTGCCTACTGAAACCAGGTAGGGGGAGATACTTCATGAATAAGTAGTAGCAGTTGCAGTAGAAGCAAAAGAACCAGTTGAACAGGATATGGACACAACAATAGTAGAAGAAGAAGCAACAGTAGTTGCACTAGCAGAACCAACAGCAGTACCAGCAGTAGGAACAGGTGCTGATATGGAAACAGATTTCATGAATTTTCTTGAATCTGATATGGAAACAGATATTGTAGAAACAACAGCCTCAGTATGAGATGCAAGTAACATTTATTGTACAGATATTATAGTGTCAAATACTCAAGAGGTCATTTTGCCAAAGATTCTGCCTGGAAGGGTTTATTTCATTAATCCCAAAGTGAATCTAGCAGCTTTGCTAAAAGTATTTGGGTCATATATTTATTTCTGTCTTACCTTCCCTATTCTATCATCTAAAGCCATAGTGTATTATACCTCTCCTGCCAGCTCAGAGATAATAGACACTATAAAGGCAAGTTTGACAACTCCTCCAGCAAGTAAGTCTGATGATCAGACATCTAGCTCTCCTGGGACATCCTATGTTATGGATGATAGCCCTCTCCCCAATCTTGATGATATTATAGCTCAAGACATTGCTATGGAAACTGAAGCAGTCCATACTGAGGTTATCCCTACTCCAGGAAGTAAAGAAATTCCCAAAAATACAATAACACAAATTGATGAAATGTATGACAATCCACAAGAATCAGATGATGATGATAATGATGATGATGATTCTCATAAGGATCAAAAGAAGAAGAATGTCTCTAAGAAGAGAAAAGCTTCTCCACCTCCTGCCCCAAAACCCAATCCTACAAATGACACACCATACTATATTCTGCACAATATTACCGCCTATAAGGGTATGCCAACATGGATGTGGCTATCAAAAAATTATCAAAAGCAAGAAAGAAGAACAGAAGATACTCCCTCCACCTTAGAAGTTTAAGAGAGGTCCTCCTCCTCTTCCTGCTACTGGTGCCTCAGGAGCCACTTCCCAAAGTTTAGATGTATCTTCCAAGCATACATCCTTCACCAGAACATATCAAAGGCAAGAAAGGTCATCCAAACATCAATCTCAAAGTGGCAGTCAGCAGTAGAGAAATATAAGTTCAGCTGAGCAGATAAAGGAAATAGTTTACCAAAAGCCTTCATTTTCTCCTCCTCAATATCAAGCTCCTCAACATCAACCCAGAAGGCATAGTGAATCTTATAAGCCTAAAGGGAAGTTCAGTGAAGCTCCTCCTCCTAAATCTCTATACACTCAAAGTGATGAAAGCAGAAAAGTGACAAGTTTCCAAGCACAATCCACCCAATTCAAGCATGTTACCCTACTACCCCCACAAGACGATCAACCATCTGTTAGTCAGGATGTTGATCCCAACTTCAGGATGGCTAGGCTCCAAGAGTTGATTGGTCTATCACAAATAAAGAAGGCTAGAGAAGAAGGAGAAGATCCAACTAAGTTTACTACTATGTCTTCATACAGAGAGAAAGAGCTGGATAGACTTCAAGTAAGAAAGAAAGTGTTTAATCCTACAGAATATATGTCAATACACCCAGAGGTTGTAGTACCCAGATCCTCCACCCTGATAGTGATTGGAGCAGCAGATATCTACACGTCAAAGAAAGATGTTGTTAATCCTAATAGGGAAATCATCTTTACTCAGCCTGGGGATAAGGGAAAAGAAGCAAAACCAAAGGAGAAGAAACAAAAGAACTAGAACCTGAACTGCTAAATATTTGTGGTATATTTTTGATAAACTATGTTTTATGTTACAAAGCTAACAGTGTAAATATATCTGTTGCATACTTATTGTTTAATTCTCTGCCAGATATATATTGTGTTCTTGCTTTGTACAATTTCTTTTATTAAGTCCGTAATTAGTGACCTCACACAAATAGGGGGAGATTGTTGGATCCCTAGGTTGATTTGGCCCAATATGCATAGACAAGGGTCATGGTTGTGTCCTAGAGTCTAGGTCAAGTCCTTAGAGTTAACAATATAAAGGACCAGCCTCCAACACAGCCAGAGACTCAAGACTTAGAGAAAATTCAAGACTTAGAAAAAGTGTTCTACGTTCGACGATCTCAGGTCGATGAAAGTCGTTCTCAGCTCGACGAACTCAGAGACAATTCTCTGAGCTTAGCTCGATGAACTTGCTTCTCAGCTCGACAAACTCTTTTCTCTATTCTAAATTCAACGAACACCAGATGTTGTCTTGACTAAACGTTAGATAATGTCTCGACACTCAACGCCAGATACTGTCTCAACACTCAACGCCAGATACTATCTCGATACTCAATGCCAGATATCGTCTCAACACTCAACACCAGATAATGTCTCGACACTAAATGCCAAATAATGTATCGACACTCAACGCCAGAAGACATCTTAAATATTCTAAGTCCAGAATGCAAACTCAACACGATGATCTTTGATCTCAGCTCGATGAACTTGGTACACAGAATAAGAAAGTCATCAAGTAGCAGTCAGCCATTCAGAGGTCGACAAACTTGGATCTCAGCTCGACGAACTTGGTGCATAGAATAGGAAAGTCATCAAGCAGCAGTAAGCCATTCATAGGTCGACGATCTTGGATCTCAGCTCGATGAATAGAAATTCTGAGCTCGATGAATTGTGGACTCAGATCGACGAATCCATACTTGGCTATTTCCCTCTCCTGCTCCTATTTTATTTCAATGATTCCTGATTAATTAATGCTCTAATATTCTATGAATATCACCATTAGACAAGAGCATTAATTATGGTCTTCATCAGGATTATTACCTGTTGTTTTTCTAAGGGACAGTTGGGGAAACAAATCAAAGCCAAATAATTCCAAGGCCATCAGCATTTGTTACAGGAAGAATTTCAAAATTCAAATGAACTTCCACATGGAAAATATAGAGATACAGATTTCCCTTCTTCCTAAAAACAACAACAAAAACAAAAAAAATATAACACACAAGACATAAGAGTAATCGATATACAGAATATTCGACACACAAAAAATCAATCAGTCAAGAATTCAACTACTGCTAGACCAGAGGAAGAACAAATTTCTGAAGAAGAAGAACAATCATCCAAATAAAGAGTCTTCTTCTATCATTCTCTCAGGAATCTTCAATAGGACAACTACTACTGTATCTGTCAAGAAGTTCCTGAAGTTCTTCTGGTTGAAGTTAAAAGCTTAAAGGCATATCACCCTGAAGCAAAGCTCCATTTAATCTTGAACAAACACAGTATCTCAGGGTGAGCTTTTGTCATCATCAAATCAGCAAGTCTTCTCAGTTGTTTGAGAAAGAGAAGACACCATCACTCTTTCACCCCCTCTATAAAAAGGGTTCTCTACTCCCTTCAAAAGTGATTCCTGGTTGCAAGTCTCCTAACCAAAAGACTTGAGGTTTTGTTTTTAAGCACCTTACCAAAATCTCATTCGTGACAGTCACCTGAACAAAAACCTGAGTGGATTCCTACCAGGGTGGTAGAAGAGTGGATGTACCCAGGTTGGGGAACCACTATAAAGTTCTTGTGTTGTCTGGTTGCTCTTTTTCTTTTGTTCTTAATGTGGATGTGTTACTTAGAATGTTGTTAGTTTTATTTGTCTAATCTGCTGTACTGTGATAAATCACCCAAGTTTCAGAACAAGGTATCTTGTTCAGCAAAAAGTTTTAATCACCAGATATACTCTGTTCACCCCCCCCCCTCTATAGTATATTAGATCTAACCCTCACTTTCAGATAATTTTCTAAGATGAAGACAATTTCAAAATGGTTAAGAGAATAATATACATAGGGAATAGAAGAAAACATGTTACACAAACACACAGAATACAATTTGAATAGAGAGCTCTTCTTCTATCGTGCTCTCCAAGTTTGCTTGAGATTCTATGAAGAATACAAGAATACATTTTGATCAAAGCGTATACAATCCATGCAATCTTCTCTAGAAAGCATTCATTATCAATCAAGGATTCAATACAATTAGTGTTAAACAGTCCTCAGATTCTTATTGAGAGTACTCATTCAGAACACTTTTCTTCACCGTTTTCTTTCTAAATCTCCTTCTTACTTCTCTTGTATTGATTGAGAAAAGAGTTTGTTGGATATTACGATGCCCTTAGAGGGGATGAATAAGGGCTTTATTGAATTTTATTTCTTAAATAAAAATGTCAGAGTAAATTAATGAAGTTATGGAATATTTTATAGGAAATTATATTTTTATATCTAAACAAACATATTATATTAAAGATTACTTTTTAGGAAATTATGGAATTCAATATGACTATACTACCATTAGCGATATCACTATGACTCAGTGCTAGATACAGATATTGAATTCTAAGAGTGTATTCTAAAAGGAAATTTACAATATATTTTACTTTAATGCTTTTGAAAGAGAAAATAATATTTAAAATGTTTTATGACATGGAAATAAAATCAAGAGAATGAAACAATAAATGAAAAGATTTTATTTCATAAGAAATTGATTACAAAATATTTGATCTTTATATCGCTAGAAATCGAGGCGAATATGACAAATCTCTTTTTGATGATTCACCAGTCTTTCTCCAAGGGACCTGTTGGCCATAGCCAATCTTACCCCAGATACGGACTCTAGCCTCCCCCTAAATCTAACCTCGACCTAGTTGTTGTAGATAAGGTTGCGAATTACTCTAAAGCCACACAAGGACCTAGACGACACACACAAGGTGGAAATTTCCTCCTAAGCCACACACAAACCTAGGTGCCACGCACAAGGCGGTGATTTATCTATCGATTAAAAAGATGAAAAGATAAGTTACAAAATATAAATAAAGAATAAAAACTCCCTCAAAATGAAGCTCTGAAGATGACGTCGAATCATTACAAAGATTGCCTTAGATGATGTGCACGAACCGTCTCTTCTTCACTCTTGAAAATTCTTGAGAAAGGAGTTAATGAAGGATGTAGCTCTCTGGATGGAATGCAAGGGGAAAAAATACTCTAGGTAATGAAATTTCTTTTTTTACACAGAAGAATTCAGCCTTTTATATTTTTGAGATATCGCCCGGCAATAGTGGCTATCGCCCTCCAGCGATATCATTTCTAGCTGCCACGTGTCCCATGATTCTGAGGTCTTTGCAGGATGATTCAATCATGGAGCTATTGCCAACGATAGTGGCTATCGCTATCGATATCTCCTTTTCACTTTTGCCATACGAACCTTTTCCAGATTGTAGATGACTTTGTTCTCAGTCCAAAAATTTGTGGCACATTCCGTAACTCCTCCCAAATTGAAAGTTATGGTCATTTGAAGTTTAGTACACAAAACTCATCCTTTTGATTTTTTTTCTAAAGTATAAACACCCTTGTATCATGCCCATGACTGAGTACTTGTCTCCTCATTTAATCTATACAACCTGTACACTATAAAAACACAAAATACTAGATCAAATATATTACGGTATTTATCATTCTCAAACCAAGAGATACGAAATGCATGCTCCAACAATCTCCCCCTTTTGATATTAACAAATACATATATGAGAAATTAGTGATTTTAGCAACATTTATGTTTATATATACGTGTGGTAAAAGATATACATGAATAATAAGTTTATAATGTGGTAGATTTAAAGCAAAGCACAAATGCATACTCTTCCTATATGAAGGCTCCCCCTGTATAAGTGTTCCCAATATATTTTGATCCCCCTAAATATCGATTCCACTTGATTTCTAGGTTTATTCTCCCCCTTTTGTTATTAGCAAAAGTGGGTAAGGATGAATATATACTTTTTAAGATTTATTAGGGACAACTTATTGGAAGAATACTCATGATCAAGCAATAGGGTAATATATGTACTTCTTATATAATTATTCCACCTACATAGATATTTTCTATGAAATTTTCAATGTACTCCCTCTAAAATTTTAAGTTTATGCACGTTATTCTTCCCTTTTGATTGTATCAAAAAGAAGGTAGAGGTGAGTGTATGAAACAAAAATTAATTTGTTTTATATATAGAAGAAAAAAATGATTTTATAAAAAGCTTGTTAAAAACCACTTGTTAAAAATAGGCATGATGGAGCATAAAGTAGTAAGCAACATAAATGAAATGATAAAGTAAACATTTTTATTTCAAGATACCACTGTTAAAAAAATCATGAATAAGCGCAAGTAGTAATCATAATAGAAAGTATAATAAACATTCTTAAAAATAAACATCTTTTTGAAAGTAAAAGCATATAAAAGATAATGAGTTTTAAAACTGAAATGTTGATGTTTGAGTTAAAGTTCCAAGTGATGCTATTCGATTGAGATATAATTGCAAGCATGATTTAAAATATCAAGCAAAGATACAAGCTACAACGTAATAAAATTTGCATTTCAAGTAAACAAAAACATTGAAGTGGTCATGCTTTTCTTTCTACTATATTTACTTAATTTTGTAGAGAATTATGTAGATATGCAATAGGATCCAATTCTCATGAGTAGATGTTATATATATGATAATAATGTGTATAAAAGTGATTTGAAAAAGTATACAAATGTATTAATCAAAACAAATGACCTATATAGTGAAATAATATAACATTAAAATACACAAATAAAATTACTTCCAAGATATTTCAATGCACATACATAAAAAAGTACAACTACCTAGGTGCATTGCACACACAATGCTCATGAACACTTATCAAAGAGCTAAGTAGTTCTTGGGGGAACACTTTCATTCTTTTTAACTTTGTATTCACTTTATGATCCAGTGTACTAAAAGAAGTTTAGAATACTTTTGTTTATTATAAGACACTTTACAATCCTTTCCAAAGTGCTCAACCTCACAATGCTCATTAAAACTTATTAGGAGGGTGAGTAGTGCTCGGTGGAGTTTTCCTTATCATTTATTATATGCTTTCTATACTTGTGACCAAGGACTCTGAATTCACTTATTTTGCACACAATATTATTTAAATTTTTTAAACCACTTTTCTCTAATGAATAAGTGCGTGAAAAATAAAGGATTGAAATAAACAATTCAATGTAGTATAGGTAATCTATTTATGCATTTTAATTATTATGTTATTACACTATACAACCATGTAAGTATAAGATTAAAAACACATGTAGGTTATCAAAACAAGTGAGTGTATAAAGTCATTATCAAACTCAAAACATTAATCATACCCAGAGGCATGCTAAACAATTCTACGCATGTTTTATATAATCAATTTTGTTGCACATAATAAAATAATATTCAAGGCATGATAAAATCAAAACAATGTTTTAAGAAACGTGAAAACTAAATTAAACATTATATTTATTCTTTAATTGATATAATTAATCAGCCTTGACAATGACAATGAATATTTTTAAAGATTTTGTAATTTTATAATTGGTTTTTTTTGTAATATCTTTAAAAACAACTAGTATAAAATAATATACACATGTTCAAACAAATATGCATGATATAAATAATCATAAAGTGTAAAATAATGTGCATGTAATGAGTATGATATGAGTATTTCCTAGATTAAACTACCCAAGCTATACGTCTACACCCTAGCCCCGTACAAAGTGATAGATGGGCATAAGGAGCTTCACGTATGTCATAGGATAGGGTGTTAATCCCATATGCACACAAAAGAGGAGGCTACACCTAACACTCTTTCCCCCCAGTGTCTCGCAAGGCCCCACTAGAACCCTTCCTCGGTTAAGGACAAGACATGATTTACAGATTAGCGTCTCTAATGGTTATACTAAAGCACTTAATCCCATAGACACATATACAAAAACAAAATACAATAAAAAACACAATAAAAACAAAAAGAACATTCTGCACATTTTGGAGTAGATTATCGAGTAATTTTGTTTTGATTAGTTTCTACTTCACGCAATTGTTGGATATTAATGGATAAGATATTTAGGTATCTAAAAGGAGCCAAGTGTTGCGGTTCCTTTGGGTACCCAAACATAGTGTAATAAACCATGGGGAGATAATGATGAATGTGCCATTTCGAGTAGAATAGGTGCGTATTTTTTAATGATGGGCCTCCATTCAAACTTTGGTTGAATACTCTTTTATGTGACAAATTTCTATACTCATTATTTTGATGCTTATAATGATAGTGATTTTTGAAATTATTATTAATAGGAAATTTGTTGACATTTACTTTAACATTAGGAGAAGTTGAATGCAGATTAAATATTCAACTAGGTGTATGTCTTATGAAGTTGGAAACACTTGCAGATACCTTACAAAACTTTGAAGATAAACTAGACATAAAAGATTTTTTATTATTTGAAATTTTTTGCAAAATAATTTTAATGATTATAGTTTACGAGACACAACAACATTTTCATTAATCAATTTTTCGTTTCTCTCTTTTCAAAAATTTAGCTCGTTTTCAAAAACCTTGAATTTTTCTTTAAATTCTTTGCAATCATAACAAGGTAAAATATTTTCAACTATGGAGCTAGATGGAGAATGTGATACAACAAGCTTTGTTTCTACATTTAGTTGTGCTTTTAATTTTTTATTTTCTAAATGCAATCTTCAATTAATATTTTTTAATTTCTTAGTTCTACGTTTAGCCGTATTTAGCACATGTAATGTAGAAATAGAATTACAAACAAGAAGGGAATTTGATTTTATTATAACAATATCAGACAAGACATGATTTGAACATATACTTCCTTTGACATTTTCATCGTCCGCTTCTATTGATGAGAGTTCATCTTTCCTTCCGCTTAACGTGTTGTCATCATTTGAGTATAATATTGTGATGTTGCATCCTTCTTTCTTATTGAATTTGATAGATCTTCCTCCAAACATGAGTCCTCATCGATTTCTTCTCTCGGATCCATAGGAAATTGCTCTTGTTTATTATATGTGGAAAAATAACTATAAGAATTCTAAAGATATTTCCAAACTTTATAAGCTGTAAGAAATGTATAAATATGTTTGAAAATATTTTGAGCTAGTGCACAAAATAAAATATTTAATGATTTAGCATCTAAAATCATTTTATTTCTATTTAAAATAATTGGGGGCTCTTTACTTATAATATTCCAAACTTCAATATTTAAGGATTTAAAAAAAAATTTCCATCATTAATAGTATTCACCTATAAATAATGGTGGTGCTAAAGATTTTTCATTTAATAAAATTTCATCCCCTCTAGTGGTTGTGAGATCATGAAGCATCATTATTCTCGGTTGTAAAGCCGTTTAGGAAAAACCTGGCTCTGATACCAATTATTGGATCTGACGGCGTACTTAGAGGGGGGTGAAGAAGGGCATTATGGAATTTTAATTTTTAAATGAAAATATCAAAGTTAATTAATAAAGTTATGGAAAATTTTATAAGAAATTATATTTTTATATCTAAACAAAAATATTTTTTTTAATATTACATTTTAGGAAATTGTGGAATTAAATATTACTTTACTACCATTAGCGATATCACTAAGCTCAGCGCTAGATATAGATATTGAATTCTAAGAGTGTATTCTAAAAGGTAATATATAATATATTTTACTTTAATTCTTTTAAAAGAGAAAATAATATTTAAAAAATTTTATGACATGGAAATATAATAAAGATAATGAAATAATAAATGACAAGATTTTATTTCATAAGAAATTAATTACAAAATATTTGATCTCTATATCGCTAGAAATCGAGGCGAATACGACAAATCTCTTTTTGATGATTCACCGGTCTTTCTCCCAAGGGAGGCTGACTATAGTCTATCTTTTCCCAGATACAGACTCTAGCCTCCCCTAGATCTAACCTAAACCTAGTTGCTGTACACAAGGCGACTAATTACTCCTAAGCCACACAAGAACCTAGATGCCATGCACAAGGCGATTATTTCGTCCTAAGCCACACACGGACCTAGATACCAAGCACAAGGCGGCGATTTCTCTACCGATTACAAAGATGAAAAGATCAGTTACAAAATAGAAATTCAGAATAAAAACTCACTCAAAATGAAGCTCTGAAGATGACATCGAATCCTTAAAAAGATTATCTTAGATGCTGCGCACGAACCATCTCTTCTTCTCTCTTGAAAGTTTTTGCGAAAGTAGGAGTTTTTGAAGGCTGGATCTATGGATGGAATGCACGGGAAAAAATATTCCAGGTTATGAAATTCCTTTTTTTTCCACAGAATAAATCGACCTTTTATATTTTTTTAGATATCTCCCGGTGATAGTGGTTATCGTCCTCCAACGATATCATTTCTGGCAGCCATGTGTCCATTGATTCTGAGGTTTTAGTAGAATGATTCGATCATGAAGCTATCTCTTGGCGATAGTGGCTATCACCAGTGATATCTCCTTTTCATTTTTGCCAACACACCCTTTTCCAGATTGTAGATGACTTCGTTCTCATTCGGGAATGGGGTGGCATGTTCCGTAACTCCTCCCGGTTTGAAAGTTATGGATGTTTGAAGTTTAGTACACAAAACTCATCCTTTTGTTTTTTTCTCTAAAGTGTACGCACCCTTTGATCATGCCCATGACCGAGGACTTATCTCCTCATTTAATCTATACAACTTGAAGACAATAAAAACACAAAATACTAGATCAAATACATCACGATATTTATTATTCTCAAACCAAGAGACATGGAATGCATGCTCCAACAATGTTTTTATAATCCCCCTTCAAATGATTCAGGTTGTGGTTCTCAGAGTTTCCTTGGAAAAAGGCTCAGTTAGTTGGGGTTCAAGATCTCCATACTAATAGATCTGTTTGTTGGTTCTATGAGTATCCTTACTAAAAGACACAAGAACATGGATAGTGTAATCCTACCAAGATGGAAGAAGAGTGGATGTACCCAAATTTACCAATATAGCTTTGGTGTCACCTATGCTTGTGAATTTCTGTGTTTATTTTTTCGTACTGTGTTTACTTTCACTGTGATAATTTTCTTATCAGTAATCGATGTGTGCAAATTCTGAGATAACTAAAATTAATTAAGATCAAATTTTAAACCTCTCTTCATCCTCTCTAGAGAATTTTTAATGGATTTATTTTACTGTTCATAATTTCAACATGATCAGATAGAAGGGTCAAGGCAATTTGACTAGATTTTCCTTTAAGCTCAAAGGTATCTTAAGTCATTATGATAGAAGTTTCTGTCTTAAGCTATAATTTGTTTGAATAACTAGTAATTCGACTAGATCCATTCGATTAGACTGAGAAAAGAAGTGTTACTTATAAAAAACTATTCTAAGTCCATATTCGACCAAATGTTCACTATTAGACTCGAAGAAGCCCTAAAGAAGTAGTTCAAGTTCAAACTTCTGGAAGAATTTGTACTAGGTAAGAATTCAACATGATATTAAGTAATTTGATATAATAAGAAGCATATTCAACCAGATAACATTATCTCGAAGAATGAATAGTAAGATTCATGTAGTTATGTATGATTTACTAGACGAAGCTTTAAATAAGCAATTCAACTCAATATAAAGAAATTCACCAAATATCTAGTCAAATTTATCAAACAATCTTGTATTTGAATTGACATGCAATTTTGGCATTATCTCATTTAATGTCACCATAAAAAGGGTCAATCAGATTTGTCCGTTAAGGTAAATGATTTCTAAAACTAAATCTGTCTGTGGTTCAATCGTTAAAAATCATAGTTATATAAAAGGAAGAGGACATGACCAATAAATAATAATCGATATATTTTGAACTTGAGCTATTCTGCGTAATTTTTTGTAAAATTGGAATAATGCATCCGGAAGATCAAGCTTGTAGAAGAACATCTGAAAAAAAATCTCTTTATTTTCTAGAAGAAAAATCGATTCAACTTGATGAACTACTAAAGACTCAATCATCTAATAGCAAGAAAAAATATCTTCTAAAAGTGCAATGGAAGTAATTTCAACAAAAGCAGATTTTCTCAGAGTCCTCTACAAAAAGATCAGTAGAAGCCAATCCTCATCAGGCCTCAAGAAGATTCTAGTTCTATCAAGAAAAATCTATCGAATCTAAAAATCATTTTTGTATTAAAAACTTAACTAACTATAGCATCTCACTGCAATTTTAGTGTAGGGTCCAAGTGACCTGAGGTATGGAGCCAACAAATGCCTATGAGATAAGATACATTGTCTCTAAGCTATTAGACTCCTTTGTGGCATTTAAGTGTAGGATACTCGTATTGAATTTAAGTTGTAGGATCTTGAGCTAGGGTATCTGAGGTAGGAGGCCAGTCAGTGCCTCTGAGGTAGGAGACTTGGTCTCTAAGTTGTATGATTTACAAATTTGAGTTTTGGTTGGAGTTTTTCGACGCTAGCTCCTTGCTAGATAGACGGAGGGGGAAAGAGGGCGTACCTAACTCAGGCAACCAATATAACTTGATGTGTTTGTGTTGTGAATTTTTTATGATTGCGTGCTTGTCCCTCATACTTTAATTATTCTGCTTATAAGTTAAAAAAAGACGGCATCCCAATATTGGGAATTTTTCCCTTACTGTTCTAATTTTAAAGAAGTCCTCATCTAAATGATATATACATTGTGTAGTTGATGATCCTCTGTTTAATATGTGTATTACTATATTAAATTCAAATAAATCAATTTCAGCAAGTCAGGAGAATAACAAAGACTAGATCATTACTTAATGAGCTCTAATAATTGATCTAAGAACAATATTATTATATTGAGTTAGAATGTTGTTGAGTTCACTCATAACATCACTATAAAGACACACAGTATTAGTCTTACTGTCATGAAAATGAAATGGTTACATATCATCGCATTAATGGTCAATACATGATGGTATAATTGAGTTAGGGAAAACTACTATATTTTTGTGTTGGTAGACAACAGGCGATGATATAGTCATGATAAGGAACTTTTATATAAGTATTATTGTGCTACTCTCTACTAATGGAGAATGATTCTAGGTTATTTACCATTGTGTAGAAGAGATTATCATTGTGAAGACAATAAGAATGCTTAAGAAGGAGCTTTATCGTTATGTTTAACTAATATGTTAACTAAAGAGTTCACTAAGTTGAAAAAGAGGAAGAATTGTTGTTTCAAATTGAATCACATCATGACCACACAAAATATCATTGTATAAATTCAAAATTGTGGAACGTCAAGTCGTCATCCATACTGAAAGCATAAATCAAATCAGTCTTATCTGAAAAGTTTCTTGAGATGATTTTTCTAATGTTTTTGACTGTTATTGTTGTTATACATCTATACAAATTGAATAGATATGGGGGAAACCCTAACTTTGTCTTTCAAAATCAATAAAATAGTATTTCCTCCACGAAAAATTACTAACAAAGTTCCTTGAAAGAAGGCTACTCTAAGAAGGAGAAAAATCATCAAGTGCTCAAGATCTTTTTTGATTTAAATAATTCGAGAGCAAAGAAGCTTTCTAGTTTCAAATTTAGCATAGTTTACATTTTAAAGGAAGATTCATTGAAGAACTGCTACTATTTAGAAAGTGTTTTTCTCTTCAAAGCCAAGAAGACTCGAGCTTTTCAAGAAAAATATCTATTGAGTCTATTTGTTGTTGTAACACATATTGAACAGATAATTATTGTAAGATCTCCTTGAGATTTGAGGTAGGGCTCTTGTTGAAGCCCTAAGTTAGGGTTCCTATTAAGAACTTGTGGTAGGATTCACTTATTTAATATGACTATAAGTATCTTGTTTAAGTCCGAAGTTAGGGTTCTTATTGAAGACCTTAGATAGGATTAATTGGGTGAATATGTGTGCAGGACTCTCTTATTGAAGTCTGAGGTAGGGAACCTATTATGTTCCTAAGGTAAGATTAAAGGATTCTAAGTTGTGAGATCTATTGGATCGGTGATATTGGAGAAGTTGGCCTAGTCTGGCACACTACTAGATAGACGGAGGGGGAAAGTGGATGTACCCATATTGGAGAACCACTATAAATCCCTATGTAATCACCCCCTCTTGGTGATTAGACTACCATAAATATTTCAAGCGGTATTAGAGGGAGGTTATTCAAAAAGGACTTAATAATCTGAATATGATCATTCAAAAGGAAAAATAGTTTATACACCATAATTTCAGGTGAGAACTACATAGAGCTAAGTTCTATAAAATTCTAATATGCAGAAAAAAGAATTTTGGCATTTGGAAGAAGTGGGTCAGATTGTTTATGTATGCTTTTGATCCTAGAATATAAATATCTATTAAGGAAGGGCCCTTCATTCCCATGAAAGTCTCTTCTATTCTTTGCAATCAGAGAGTTCCTGAAAAATACTCTGAAATGACTAAGGATTATGTGGTTCTAGATATAATCAATAAAAGGGCCAATAACATAATAGTGAGTTCCATAGATAACTCTACATTTCAAAATCTAATTTGTTGCACAACTGCTAAGAAAATATGGGATTCTCTTATGGTATATATAGAATAAACTAAAGAAGTCAGAGATGATAGAAAGTATCTACTCAACAAGGAATACGAAGCCTTCAAGCAAGAGAAGAAGGATATGATTGTTAACTACAATGAATTTTTTTTCAAGATTATTAATACATAAAAGACCTATGGGTTATAGTTTTCAACTTATAATATAAATTATAAGTTCTTGAGATCTCTCAATAAGTACTGGGAAATCAAGATCTATGTTATAAGGGAAATGAGAAATTTAGAAAATATTTTTCCCCAGAACTTGTTTGAGACGCTTCTATCCCATGAAATGCAACTAAATAGAAGAAAAGCAGAGGATGAAATATCAAGATCTAACTACAAGGAGAAGACTGTGGCTTTCAAGGCGAAATGATCTATGATAAATAGAGAAAAAATCCCTTCACCTCCAAGATAGCCTGATGAGTTAGAAGATTCTAAACCATACACTTTTGAAGTTGAACACACTGATGAAGAACTCACCTTATTCTCCAAATAATTCAAGAAGATGTTGATTAGGAGGAGATAATAGAATAAAAAACCCTCATCCACCTCCATCTCAAAGAAATATTACAATAGCAATTATAGTGCAAAGCACACTCCCAAAAGTGGCAGGTTAGGACATGTTATAGCTGACAGTCCTAAAAAGAGAAAAGAGGGAAAGTGATCTGATGAAAAGAGATCTCACAAAGGTAAGAAGTCAGAAAAAGGCTTCATAGAAAAGAACCAGAAAAGCTTGATTAACAATCTCTTAAGCTCATTTGAGTCAGAATAAGAAGAAGTATACATTTGACTTACTGTACTATTATAAGAAGAGGATCTAGTTGATTATCCTCCTACCAAGGTGTGAATTAGGGCAACCCTATCACTATTTGACAGTGACTCTAATGAAGAATTTTACTGTGGTATTATGACAATAATTGATAAAGAGGAGCAGTATAATTCACAGCCCGATCTGATATATATTAAGGCTCCACTAATTAATGTTGGACTAGATTAAAAAATTAATGTTGAGACAAAAGCATCCACATCATCTGATGATAAACATGATTCTAAATTAGCTATTGAGTATAATGATTTAGTAAATAAGTTTGGTGCTCAACTAGAAGCACTAAAAATAAATAAAAAACTTGGTAAGAAGCATGATGAGGAGATTGAATCCCTCAAGGTTGCCAATTCTAAATTAATTAAGAAAGCTGAAATGCTAACTCAAATAAGTCAGGAAATTAGTAAGTTGAGAGGGATATCTTTAATCTAAATTGGATCAATTAGCCAAAAGAACAAGATAATTAAAGATCAAGAGGAAAAGCTCCTTAAAGAAAGGAGCTTGTCGAAAAAAATATTTAAGCCACAAGCTCTCCTACTTATAATAGACAACTTTTCTGCTCCTTATAGAGGAGGATTAGGTCATAATAAGGAGAATGATAAAGGCAAATAACTATGACCAAGACAGTGTCAATGGACATTAGAAAAATTAATGTTCCTCTAGTGGAGTCAAGAATGAAAAACACTAGAGAGGAAGAAGGAATATTAGATTAAGTTCATTTAACACACCATTTGAAGAAATTAAAATAAAGAATTATGGACCCTTTATTTTTTGGTCCACAACACAAATAACCAAGCCTTAAAGTAAAGGACATTCCTCAAAGGGCCTGCCTATGTACAGAAACCTATGTCTTTGCAACCTACTTTTCATCATGCACACAACCACAAAATCAGCATAAGAGATACCAAGAATTCTGAAATCCTCTTTGCTGGTCAGCAACATTCTTACTTAACTCCAAAGTTGACTCAGAAACGAGATATAATAGGTTTGAGTGCTAGTGCTATGGCAAGGTTATCCACTTTGCTTTGGATTGTTATTATAACCTGATAATGCCACAGGTAAGAAATGTTAAACTTATTAATAATTTATTTGTATAAAAATCTAATAATAATGCTAATAGGAACCAAGGACCCAAGCAAATTTGGGTTCCTATAGTAAATTAATATTTTTATGTATGTCCAAAGGCCAAACAAATGCCTATATGGTACTTATATTTTGGGTTTTCTAAGCATATGACTGGAACAAGAAGCCATCTAAAAGATTTCACATAGTGAGAAATTAACATAAGTCATATTTGGTAGATCAGATAGAGGGGTAATAAAATGTTATATTATGATTACCATTGGTACTATCTCTATAGCCATGGTAACTTATGTAGAGGGGTTGCAACAAAAACTCATAAGTGTATATCAACTTTGTGATATAGGCTATGTCGATAAGGATATGCGTCTAATCATAAGGTCAATTAACATTGAGATAATTCTTACAGGCAGTAGGAGTGGAAATGTTTATTGCCTTAATTTTTTAATTTTGATTCTTCTATGCCTATGTGCCTAATAACAAATGAAAAAAATCTCTTTATTTGCAAGGACACAAGAAATTAGCTCACTTGAACTCAAGACAATTAATAAGTTAATCTAAGAAAATCTAGTTAAGGATGGAACAAATCTTAATTATGTTAAAGATGGTCACTATCAGGCATGCCAAATGGGAAAACAAATGAGGTTTACCTTTAAGAGTATTGCTCATAAGGATTCTATAAGATGTATATATTATTGCAAATGGATGTATTTAATGATATGCCAATTCACCTTTTCAGAGGGAAATCCTAAACTCTTGTGATAGTTGATGATCATTCTAGATTTACATGTGTATTCTTCCTTAGAATTAAGTCAGATACATTGGAAACATTAGTATCTTTTGTCAAACAAATATAGAATTAGATGGACTATACTGTGGTCAAATTGAGAAGTGCCCTTAAAATAGAATTTCAATCTAGAGCAATGATAGAATTCTGCATATTCCAAGATACTATATAAGAATTATCATCTCCCAGAACTCCAACAAAAAATGGAGTAGCTAAGAGAAAAAATATGAACCATATTTGAGGCCCACAAGACCATGCAAAGTGACTCTTTATTGTCTAAATACTTTTGGGATGGAGCTATCGATACATATGTCATGTATTAAATAGGATCTCTATCATTAAAGATCATGAAATGGCTCCCTCTGAACTATTAAAAGGCAGAAAACATACTTTATCATATTTCAAGCTCTTTGGGAGTATGTATTTTATCTTAAATAATGGTAAATCTTAACAAACTAAGTTTGCTGAGAAAAGCTTTGAAGGGTTCTTCATTGGAATAGCAGACACTATAGGGCAAATAGAGTATTCAACAAAAAGACCCAAGATGTAGAAGAATCAATTTATATTATATTTGATGAGACTAGCTTGATACACAAAGGCTAATCTAGTTCTACAGGTAATAAGCTAAAGATAAAAGAGTAGTCAATTAAATACATGCTTGAAGTCAGTAACTACACCTTACCTGTTGTAATTATTAGAGAAGAAAATCTTTTATTTAAGAAATGCAAGAAGATTCTGAAGGAGTTCAGCAAGCTGTAGATGAACATCAAGGACTATAGCAAGGCTTCCAATTGGTACCAAACATTTGGGAGATCATCCATGGAATCTGATCATTGGAGATGCAAGCTAAGGTGTTATAATATGGAGCAAAGTTTTGAATGAAGCAATATTACCGATATTTTTATCTCAAATAGAGTCCAAGAAATTTAAAAAAACCAATTTATACCATATTCATTGAAAACAAATTTTCTATAAGGAAGATAAAAAATATTATTCCTAAGGGAAATTAAGGGCAAGATCTTGCTAGTCCAAATATATGTTGATGACATTATATTTGGCTCTATAGATGATAACATTTGCAAAAAGTTTTCTAACTTAATGTAAGGGAAGTATGAAATGGGTAGCATGGGTGAGATTAAGTACTTATTAGGACTCCAAGTGAAGTAGTATGAAGAAGGAATTTTTATCTCCCAAGACAAATTAACTAAGGAGTTAATCAATAAGTTTGGAATGGAGAGTGCCTCATTATGTGAAATCCCATGGGATCCAATTTATCTCTAGACAAGGATGAGAAATAGAAACATTTTGATGAAATTATGTACAAATGCATCATTGGGTCCTTACTCTACCTACCTGTTAATAGGTCTGATATAATGTATGCTACACATGTTTTTGCTACGTATCATGGCTGCCCAAAGGAATCTCATTACTCTTTTGCAAAGAAAATTTTTAGATACCTCAAGGGCACACCTATTCTTAGCCTCGGGTACCCTTGAAATAATGATTTCAAACTAATTGGTTATTCAGATGCAAAAATTGCATATTACAAAGAAGATAGGAAAAGCACATCAGACACCTATTACTTTTTGAGGGAGAGATTAATTTCTTGGAGTAGCAAGAAATAAACTAGTGTTGCAATATCAATAGCAGAATTAGACTATGATTTAATAGGGTGTTGTTGAGCTTAGCTACTATAGATCCAACATCAACTGGAGGACAACTTAAAGATCTGAAAAAATGCCTATGTAATGTTACTCATCCAGTACAATTCAATTGCCAAAAATCTTGTGTCATACAGCAAGACCTAGTACTTTGAGATAAGACGTCACTTCATTAAAGTGCATGTTGGGAAAGAGGATATCTTCCTTGAGTATGTCCCCACTGACAGACAATGGCATATATCTTTTCCAAGCCTCTTGTAGAAGCTAAGTTTAATTTCTTCAAATTTGAATTTGGCATGCTCAATCTAGAATAAAATTTAGTGCTAACAAATACAAATTCACATTATGATATTCACTCTTGCCAAATAATTGCTTTTATGATACTAATAATGTATGTATGATGCAAGTAAGAAAGTTACAGGACAATACACAAAAAAATGTTCGTGTCATCATGTTCACTAAATTAGCTAGAGTTTGTGTAATCATGACAACACGACACCATGACTTTGAGGAGCAATAAAATTAAATAAATTGGAACAAATTATCACAACCATTATATGTGGGATAAATTTCGTAATCTTGGATGCTCAGGTACATGCCACTTCACATTCTAAAGTAGAATATATATAAATAGGTTTAATATCTTTAACCTAGTCTAAAAATTACATTTGCTCTAAAGTTGTTGTGATGAGTTCCTCTTAGGCAAGATCATGCAATGATAAGGTTGAGAAATCATCCAACTATCAGAAATATGGCTCCAAAGAAAAACGAGGACCCATTCGACGTGCGATGTGAATAAGTATGAAAAGGATTTTATGATGCCAGTGAATAGTTCTAGGTAGTAATCAGATTGCTCGATGTCATGACCTATAATATGTGCTCTTATAACCTACTATCATAATGAAGAGAGAGAGGTAGTTGAGTTCCTCTTTAATATAAGGTTAAACATATATAAAAAGCTATTAATGTTAGGTGATGGGTAAAATTTATGAATAAATATATTTCTCCAAATTCTACAAACTATAAACAAGACAACTTATCTTTCATAGTATAGGATATTTAAAAAAATATCAACTGTCATATTTCACTAGTCTATTAATTACTTCTACTCATGTAAATTAATATTATTTTATTAGTAAACAAAAAGGAGGTCAAAATAAGAAAAGAGAAAAAGAAAGAAAAGGTCATTCGATCAAAAATCCTTCTTAAATAAAATAAATTGTAAATCATAAATTCATATGAAATGATCTAGAATAATTTGACCATGGAGGTTCCCAAAACATGAAAGCGCCTTTCTCAAGAATAAGCTAACATCTAAACTTAGGTTGATCGATTAAGAACTCTCGGCTAGTCGAAACCGCTAGGCTTACTTTAGGTGATGAACCCCTCTATTGGATTTGACACTAATCTAGAAGATTTATGTCATAGTCTCTCATGGAGTGCATGCAAATCCTTTCTCCTGTGAGTGATTTACTCGTATTCACATTCACTTGATAAACTATAATACAAATATGACTTGAAATTTATACTCCAGAAATATGAAATCAATCAGATAAAATCAAAGGTGAATCGTAAGAGATCTAAATCATGAGATAAGAAAGAGAGATTTGAAACTAAGAAACTTAAGAAATCATTCGATCAACTTCCAAAATGTTAGCTACATATGATGAAAAAAAACAATTTTAGATCTAGAAAAAGGAATTACAAGTGCAATAAATGTAAAGTTACACAAAGAATTAAAAATTCAAAGCATAAAAGTAAATTTCATAATAAAAAATTACACGAGAATGCAGTAAAACTAAACTAGAAATGACCTAATCTAAACTAGGGATTGGATTCAGAACATTAGGACAGCAGCTGGAATTTATAGGAAAAAAATTCTGAAGTCACGCCCCTAGGTCACGCCTAAGGACTAGGGCATGTAAGGTACGAAAATAGTTTTTTTGAAAGCCCGAGAATATTGGAGAAAAACTGCAAAATTCGGGACTTTTTCAGGTCACACCCTAGGTCAAGCCCGCAATCTAGGGAATCTCTTGATCGAGTATGGAAAACAGCAGGAAACAGTGTGATCTGCAGTTAATTTGGTAGTTTGGGAAGGATTCACCCCCTCTAGTTACGCTCGTGACTTGCGCGTGCATGCTGAAACATCACATAAGTACGAGTGGATGTCTTGAATGCTTATCCACGCCCCTTGGTTTGCCGGTCACGCCCCCTATCACCCCCATGATGGGTGTGTGCAAAATAATCTAAGATTGAAAATATAAATTTTAAACTCTATAAGAAACTTTTAGAAAACTTCAAATTATTAACTAAGCTCTCTCAAATAAATCTTAAAATTGGCTAAAGGGGGCAAAATTGGCATAGAAGAAGTTACTTTGATTGGCAAATGATGAATTTTATCCACACATTTCCATTTTTTAATTTTCTTCATCTTTTAAATAACCCAAATGTATATCTTTAGGAGTGATGAATTTTATCCTCTTTGTTAGAAACCAGGTCGGGGCAACACATTCTGAATTATAATCCTAGCTGACTATAGTCGAATGGCAACATCCCCAACCAAATCTCTGCAGAAGGCTCCGAATTATCTACGGGAATATTCTGCAGTATGTTGTTGAGACACGGACTCGAACCCCAGACCTGCTTTATAAGAGGGGACTAACACCACCTCTCATACCCAAGTACGCTGCAACGCACTTGGTTATGAGAGGTGGTGTTAGTCCCCTCTTATAATGGAGGTCTAGGGATCGAGTTCGGGTCTCAACAACATACCGCAGAATATTCACGTAGATAATTTAGGGCCTTCCACGGAGATTTGTTTGGGGATGTTGTTGCCATTCGACTATAGTCGACCAGGTATAGATTGTCTCAATATTACCATAGTTCATTCAGAGCCTTGGTCCCGGCCTGGTTTCTAACAAAAGATGGCCATCTTTTGTTAGAAACCAGGTCAGGCCCAAGGATCTGAATGATCTACGGGAATATTGGGTAATCCAGACATGGCCGATTATAGTCGAGTGACAACAACATCCCCAACCTAATCTCTGCGGAAGGCTACGAATTATCTATAGGAATATTCCGCGGTAGGTTGTTGAGACCCAAAAAGGATCTCGGGACCTTTTTTTATAAGAGGGGACTAAGACCACCTCTCATACCCAAGTGCGCTTTATTACGGTCCTGGCCAACTGCAGTCGAATGACAACAACATCCCCAACCAAATCTCCTCGGAAGGCTCCGAATTATCTATGGGAATATTCTGCGATAGGTTATTGAGGGTGAGACTTGATCCCGGGACATCTTTTATAATAGGGGACTAACACCACATCTCATATCCAAGTGTGATGCATATTCTTGGCAAATTCCCATAGATAATTCGCCCGTCTGCCAAAATCTTATGACAAAATATGACAACAAATTCTTGGCAAAACTGATTCTCCCACTCTTGATGCTACTACTGCCCATATTGCAACTATTACCACTCTTATTCAGCGCCCTTTGCTTGCCTCCCCACCCTCTAATGGCACATTTGCTCATCAGGATCGCTCTGGTAATTCTAGTGGTTGTGGATGTCATACTGGTGGGCGTGGTACATCTTGTCATGTTTGTTCACATGGTGGCAAGATGGGTCATCTTGTTGATCGTTATGTGGATAGGTATCCTCATCCTCGCCCATCTGTTGGTGATAACACAAAGAAGTCCACGCCCCTTGCATCTTATTCTTCTTTTTTCAGTGCTAATATTGTCATTCAGGGTAAGTGACTGATTGATTCAGGAGCTACTAATCATATGATATGGGATCCTGGTTTATTCTCCTATTTGGACAAGTATAACTGGTTTACTTCAATTTTTTGTGGACAGTAATCCATCTCCAGTATGTGAGACTTATACAGTTTGTGTCACTCCGACTCTGTAGCTTGAGGACACATTTTATGTCCCATCTTTTTCGTGCAGTTTACTCTCTGTTCCTACTCCCTGTAAACAACTGAATTACACGATTACCATTACATCTACTACTTGTTATTTTCAGGTTGCTCACTCTAAGGAGAAGATTGCTACTGAGACCGAAAGCAATGGGCTCTTTTGCCTTAACATTGTTACTGCTTTCTCTACGTCTCTTCTATAATGGTATCATTGCTTTGGTCATCCTCCTCATCTCTTTTACCAACTCCTATCAGATTTTCCCAACGAGGACTCCTCTTTGAACTGTGAGACTTGCCATCTTGGTAACCATCATCGTTCTTCCTTTCCTTCAAGACAAGTATGTAGTTATTCTCATCCTTTTGAGCTTGTTCATTCCGATGTTTTGGGTCCTGCTCCTATTAAGACTGTTGGAAGGGGAGTTTACATTCCATTACATCTGTTGATGATTTTTCTCGTTTCACCTAGTTATATCTCTTATGAGAACATTCTGAACTTTGTTCTATTTTTACAGCCTTTTATAATGTGATCCAAACTCAATATGATGTTTCATTAAAGTTCTTCAAACTGATAATGCTCGAGAATATCTTAGTTGCCAATTTTTTGATTTTTGCATGCATCAGGGCATAGTTCATCAAAATTGTTATCCCTATACCTCTCAGCAAAATGGGGTTATTGAGTGCAAAAATCGCCATCTCCAAATTTGTTTAGGGATGTTGTTAGTCCTCTAGTATAAAGGAGGTCCTGGGATCGAGTCCGGGTCTAAATAACCTAACGTGGAATATTCCTATAGATAATTCGGAGCCTTCCGAGGAGATTTGGTTAGGGATATTGTTGCCATTCGACTACAGTCAACCATGATCAAAATTCAAAATGTGCTGCCCAACCTAGTTTCTAACAAAAGATGGCCATCTTTTGTTAGAAACCAGGTCGGGGTAGCACATTGCTAATTCCGATCCTGGCTGACTGCAGTCGAATGGAAACAAAATCCCCACCAAATCTCTGTAGAAGGTTCTGAATTATCTACAAGAATATTCCACGGTAGGTTGTTGAGACTCGGACTCGATCCCAGGACCTCCTTTATAAGTTGGGACTAACACCACCTCTCACACCGAAGTGCGATGCAACGTAGTTGGGTATGAGAGGTGGTGTTAGTCTTCTTTTGTAAGAAACCAGGCCGTCTAGCACCACCTCTCATACCCAAGTGCACTGTTGTCGAATGCAGTCGACCAGGACCAGTATTCGCAATGTGCTGTCCCGACCTAGTTTCTAACACTCACATCTTCATGTTATATAATCTTTTACCGATTTGGGTGCATATGTTTAGGAATAATGAATTTTATCCTAACATTCCATGACATATGATATTTTAACTTTTTTTTATTGCCAAATAAAGGGTAAATGGTAGGGGTAAGGCTAGGGTTTAAACGCTATAAAGTTCCAAAGACAAATATTTTGAGAGCACAGAAAATAGATTGAGTAATCTTAAGCATCTATGAGCAAAAGTTAATATAAGTAAAATCTAAAAAATTCTAAGCACAATTTTTACAAAATTGAATTATGATATTTTAAGGAGGGAAAATAAAATTAAGAAATATTCTAAACAAATCATGATAATGAATAATTCATTAAGTTAAATTCATCTAAAAATTAAAACAAAAAAATTTTTGGAGAGACATTAAATAAAGAAGTACATAAAAGAAAACTCTTTAAAAAGCCAATAATTAAAACTCATAAATAAAATTAGTTTGCCTATGAAAATAAAGTTTGGAGGAAATTTAATTTTACAAAATTTATTAATTAGATACTAACATATTTATATTTTTTAAGTTGTTCAATTTTTTAGATTAATATATAAATAAGAATATATATATTTAATTCTTGGTCTTCCAAAGGAGTTCCCAATGACGGGTTCACGAGGTACTGGCCAGTTTTGTGGGATGAAAGCTCAACACGGTCATTTCACAAGAAATTAAATTTTTTACTTCTACAATTTTTTTGTATTTTTTAATAAAAATAAAAAGGAAAATAGAAAAAAATTAAAATAAAAGGAAACAATAAAATAAATATATTTTATTTTATTTTCAAATTTTTTGATTTTTTTCAAATTTTGAAAAAGATTTTTTTTTTATTTTGAAAGGTTTTGTATATTTTTTGGATTTTTTTATAAAAACAACAATAAGAGATCTCACCCCCATACTTAAAAATAAACATTATCCCCAATATTTATTATCTAAGAGGGGGTAAACTAGTAAAGAAAATGTTAAAAATTTAAATTTGCAAAAAAAAGATAACCAAGGGACACTTTCCAAGAGCACTTTCTTTTTCCCATCTTTTAGCTAGACGGTTATTGTCAGCTAAAATGCAAGTAAAAATAAAAATGGATGGGCAACTCCCTAAATTAACGCTTTGGTAAATATGCCAAAGTTGGTCACTCGACTACTCCTCTATTGATTTGGTGATTATCCTTATATCTGTTAGCTTGAAAATGAAAATCCAAATCATATATACATTCCTGAGCTAATTTGGATTTTTGAAGATGAGCGGCGTACATATGGATTATGAAAGCTTTTTGGTGGCAACGACTCATCTTTTATCAGAAAATTGTTAGTATAAAAAGAATCATAAATAAACATGTTAGAAATAATTTCACATGGAGGAGTGTCGTGTGAAAGAAAATGATTAAGTGTCGGTTGTGTATTTTCTAAAATAAAATTTTCATTAAAAAAATTCTAGCGAATTACCAAGAGAAATCAATTCATCAGGCACAAAATTTTCATGAATTTCATTTTTAAAAATAGTTGAATTTTTAGAAAATTCATGTCAAAGAAGTGAAGTATTAGGCGGGGTAGGGGCAGAAACCCATTTCTTCCTTTATTTGGTCTAGTGTGCCTATAGGTTTTATAAAATCTCGATAAAATAAAAATTCATGCCCTTCAGAGTAAGAAACTATATGATTATATGAAAATTCAGGCAACGCCATAATCAAATTATCGGAAGAAAAAAAATAATACTAGAAGAAATAATATTATTGTAAGACCCCTTTTTTTCTTTTGAATCAACAGGGTCTTATGCCTAGAACCACCGTTTTGCGGTGACACCAACACACCCGAGAAGGTCGTCACTACAAAATGTTGATCCTTCCGGCCATACCGATCATAGAAGAGTAGAATAAATATAAGAGTAAAATAAAACTCAAATACTAGTCCACAAAAATCATTTGAATATAAAATAAATCTCCACGAAGGGAGAGTCCACAACAATGATAAATCAAAGTACTAATAAGAGGACTCCTGCCTGATACATCATGACCCTCATTACAAGTCACTCAATGCGGAAGCAAATCTAAAATAACTACTAATGATCGGGACTCAATTTCTCTACTGCCTGAACTCCTGTGCTAGACTATCCCATCTTCTAGTGCACCGACCTCTGGGGAAACATCTCCTATTTTGGCTCCACGATCCCCTAAAATGATAAGGTCAACGACCGTTAGTTTAAAATACTAAATCCTATCATACCCACCCCTCCCCCATGGCTCCTAGGCACCAAGCGGGGAGAAGGAAAGGGAAGATAACGAAGGTGGAGAGTAACAAAAGTAAACAGGTGGCAGTAGAACTAATCTATCATGAGTTCATAAACAGAGCAAGTAAAAGTAAGCAGCAGTAGATAAGCAGTATGAGTATACACATGAACAAAGTGAGCAAGTAAAAATACAAGAAGGTAAACTAATTAAGTAACCATGACCTATAAGAAAGCCCATACAACTCTATAGACCAAGGGCTCGTTTTGCAAGGCCTATTGTATAAAGAGTCCCATACAAATTTATATAATAGGTGTCAAGGTTTATATGCAATGATTATGCTATGTCATGCAAGAATGCTATGATATAAACATGCAAGTGCAGCTCAAACACCCGACTCTGTGCACACAGACCTTTAATTCCCCCTTTCTAGAGCCTAACCTCCAAGGATACCTCCGTAGTGGCAAACGAAAGAGGTGTGTTGGGCCTTGCCCACCTCTAAACATGTATCAGCACTACCAGTCAGACTTATCATACACCTCAATGCTGCTTCACTAAGCAGAGCTCCTACATACTCTTGTCGGTTGGCACACCGGACTTCATTTGGCTAAGTGGTATACCACACTTGTAGAGTCAACATATTGGTGTCGGTGCGATGACTCTCCAATACCGAAGACCTACCACCTTATATCTTATACACATGTAACATTAATATATTTTCCACCGAGCCAAAGCTCTCCGGACTAACCCATGCATCATAATTATCTACCGAGCCATCGGCTCGCCGGGCTAACCTGCCCATCACCAAAACCACCGAGCCTACCGCTCGTGAGACCCAACCTAACTCCCACAACACCAGGGAGTGTGAGTGTAAGTGTATTCCTAGTTATACTAGTTACTCTTAAACATTGATTATTCTTACGGTTTAGGTTAGCCCAGGACTGTCCAAGGTATTCCGGGTGAAGGGCTCTCACAGGGCACTAGAAACTATGATGGTAGCTGAAGCCCATCGTTCCCTTTCACGAGGCACTTACTATTATTTGTTATTAACCAATTCCCGATCCCTTTTAATATTATACTGCATCTAATCCTAGTGTATGTTGATTCTTTCTCTCTCCACAGAAAAGACGATCTTTCGTCAATCCCGATCACCTCTTAACACTAGTCAACCCAACACTCTCCTCATCATTACTCCTAATGAAGCTCACTTTTTCTTTTTCACTCTACCAAGATCAGTAAACTGTTAAACACATCTCCATATGTCCATTCCACATGTTATCACAATTTCCGTAGTTTTACTAAATGCAGACCAACCTAAGCTAGATAATGTACATGACAGCAGGTACTCCAAATTTTCATCCAAAATCCCTAAGATAATTATTGTGGGTTTATCCTGACACATTTAGCCTAAATCCAGAAACTTGTAATTTTCTTAATTAATTTGGCATTTATTAGATTTTCTTAAAAGTTAGGCCATGGGTAATTTTGAACATGAACTACTACATTTACTTAAGTTATGGCCCCCCAAAAATTAGGAACACTATATGATTGTGAAATATTAGTTAATACCAAATTTCACAGATTTTTCTAAATGTAATAACCTCTAAATAATTAATTCAAGATAATTTAAATAATTAGAATTAATGACGGGAGTACCATAAATCATAGTCCAAAAATTATATAAAATTTACTAGAGCCTAACAATGATCATAAAACACTACTGATAATGTTTCATGCAATTCCAAGGTCAGTGATCCATGCATAAAAATACTTCAAATAATTACATTAAAGTGCACTTGTGAAGGAACATTCGTATAAACTCATCCAAATAACATGTAATAACTTTCCTGGCTCTATTGGGCCCTAAAAAGTTCTCTGCCCCAGTAACATAAATTTACAACAAGATATATTATTTATTATCTATTTATCAAAATAAGGTGCACTAGTTCACTTAACACATGAAGTACTAAGAGGAAATGCCCAAATGATCCAAAAAAATTACTAGTGCATGCCTCTAAATGAAATCTAATTAAGCTTGCCAGAGTTGCATATCATTCTAAGTTAATCAAACCATGGTTACTTTAAAAGCATCACATGGGGCAAGATGAAGGTTATAACTACAATGAAGAGCTAATGTATTCCAAACATCATACAATAAATTCTAGATGTTAACAGCACTATAAAATTACTCCTGCCAAAATATCATGAAGATCCAAGATCATATGGCCCTTCAATATTTTCATAAAATGTATAGGACTAAACTATCCCTATTTAATTTAAGTTATGTGCCTAAGTATAAATGTCACCAAATTCCTTCCTAGGGCATTTCACCACCCTAAGATCTCATGGACTAAACACCAAGTCCATATAAGGACATACCACCCCATGTCCTTCACTAACCCCCAAAGTTCAACCCTAGGGTTTGAACTAGGGTCCTACGGAAAATCCACCCTATTCAACCCCAAACTACATGTGACGGTGATTAAACTAACCATTAGGCTTTGGCAAAAGTCCTAATCCCCTTTGGGTGAGAATTGGCCCCTCCATGCCCCAAGCTCACTCTGACACTAATTAACCCTTAAAGGGCCACACTTTGGTCTCACCAAAACCTATCCAAATCTAACCCAATTAGGCTGGGATTTTATTATAGTCAGCCATGACCATTAGAGTCAGGAACCAAAATTTTGGTGGGTTTAGAGGTCATTAGACCCCTTAAATAATTCATACATGGATTATAAAATTTCTACAAAAACTTTAGGAAAATATTTTCCAAAAATAATCATTTTTGGATATGTTATAAGTCTAAATATGAATAGCTCATACTCCAAATTTAAATTCATTTCGAGGTAAAGATTGATGGGGGAACCCCTAAACAATCTCTAATCAAGCCTAGGTATATACATCACCAAAATGAGTGTTGTGGTCTGACCTGAACTCTAAATGAGTTCAAACCAATTTTAAAATAAACTAGACACATAAGGCTACCAGTTTTATGTTGACCACCTTATTTGAATAGGCCTCTAGGTATCTTTAATTTAAATTACAAAACAGGTGATATTATGTGGCAGAAAATACATAAATTAAAATTTAATATATTAGATCTAGTACAGATCTTAAAGCAAATCGAGTGGCTCCTAGATTTCTTCTTCCTCTAGCCGACGAATGAGATCAGCCTGAGCTAGAGCACCTTTCATTTCCATTTATTGGCCACCCAGCCACCTCCCTGGCTTACCATCACCCCCACCACCTCCGTTGAGGTCGGGGCTATCGCTGGGCGGCGACACGGCTGCCAGAGGGGTTGTTTCTGGTGAACCCAAGAGATAGAAAAACCTTGGAAAATCTTGAATTTTTCTCTCCCAATCGGGCTCAATTGATCCGGATTTCTCTCCTAAACGATCTAAGATTCTAGCCCACAAAGAAGGAGTAGATGCGGACCCTATTTGCGGCCTGAATGCGTGTACTTTGCCTCCTCACCATTTCCGGCCACCGAACTTTTGCTCCTCCACAACTTCTACACCAACCTCAATGGATTTTAAAATTAATCGGGGGAAATGCTTGCCCTTGCTCTGGTGAAGGTCCTTAAAGAATGAATTTGGGAGAGGAGTCTTGTAACTCCCAAATACCATTAAATTTCATTAACGGCCATTAACTCATTCTCTTCGGTTTCAACCAAATTAAAGGGGCTGAGCCACCCCAATTGACGGCCACCTCCAAAAAACTTTTTCTCTCCCTCAGAGGAGTAAAAGCCCCATAAATATAGGGTTTATAGAGCCTCCATGGCCATAATGGCCATTAAGCCTGACCTTTCTCTCTCCACCAAATCACTAATTCTAAAGACTTAGTTCAACGAATTTGCTCTATACGTCGAACTCCGCTCGACAAATTGGCATTAATCGTTGAACTCCACTCGACGAATTGGTTATATTCGTCGAACTCAGCTCGATGAATTTGCTCTATTCGTCGAACTCCGCTCGACGAATTTGCCCCGTTCAACAAAGCCCAAGCCTGGTTCATCAAACGTGCTTCGTTCGTCGAACTCCGTTAGAGGAACTCTGAACCCAGTTCAGCACTTGCTCTATTCGATGAACTATTTGCTGAGCTCGACAAATCTGCTCCATTCGATGAATTGCTGGTGAAGTTCGACAAACACGGGGTGCAGTCGACTCTCTCTACGCCTCCCGAAATCTTTTAAAGTAAAATGGCGTTGAGTGCACTTAATGCCAATCAGTCCATGGCTAAAAGATGGGGTTAGATTTGATTTACTCTAGAGGGGGGGGGTTAATAGAGTATTTAAAATCTTGGCTGTTTTTAATTTTATCAGAGTAGAAAATAGGTGATACCAATAATATAGAAAGAAAAGAGAAACAGGCTAAACTATTCTATCTATCACAGCACAGCAAGAACAGAAAGAAAATCAAAACAACCAGACAAAAAAAGAATTTTATAGTGGTTCCCCAACTGGGTACATCCACTCTTCTACCACCCTGGTAGGAATCCACTGTCAGGTTTTTGATCAGGTGACTGCCACCGCAATATCTATTTGCAGGGAGATATAGCAACCCTTTAGGCTTTTGATCAGGTGCCCAAAAACCAACCAAGTCTTTTGATCAGGTGACTTGACAACCAAGTGGTTAACTTTTGAAGGGAGTTAAAACCATTTTACAGGATGTGAGAGGAGGTGATGGTGTCTTCTCTTTCTCTATTCTACATAGAAGACTAGTGGATCTTGATGTTGATAAAGCTCCCCCTGAGATGTTGAATGGTTCAGGAAGATTGGAAGCTTTGCTTCATGGTGTAGGTCTTCAGCCTTGTCTTGTCAATGTCTAGGAATCCAGTAGACAGATGTTGAATAGTTGTCTCTGAAGATTCCATGATCTAAAGATGAAGTTGACTCCTGATTTGTGATGAATATTCTTTTTCAGTCTTTTTGGTATGAACAAGGGAAAGAACAAACTGTATTTCTGCACACAAAGAGAAAGTTCTGAATGTTCAGGATGTTTTTGAGTGCACTAGGTTCTCTTCTCTGAAAAGCTCTGTAAGTTTTTTTTATCCTATGTCGACTAAAAAAGAGAGAATCTCTTTTATATTCTGTATTCAAAAATTCTCCTTTGAATTTTGAATTGTTGGCATTAAATGCTGAAAGATCTGGAGAGTACAAACGGCTGGAATATTGACTTCAATGAGTTTCCCCAATTGTCCCTAATAAAATAAGCATCTAATTATCCTAATGAAGTCCATAATTTATGCTGTCAATAACGGCTATATTCAAAGGAATATGAGAATTAATTACTCAGGAATAATACAGCTAAATAATATAGAAAGTAAGGGACAGAAGAAGAAAAACTTCTCATTCTGGCCGGGATGGAAATCGTTGACCTCTGAACAGAATTCGTCGACCAGAGTTCCAAGTTCGTCGACCTTAGAATTCCTATTCGTCTACCTGATCTCTGCGAACTGCATACTGAGAAAAACATACCAATTCTGCTCTCTAAGTTTGTCGAGCTGAGAATCTGTCTGAAAGAAAAGATCATCGACCTGAGCTCGAATATCGTTGAAATCAGCTCAGAGAAATAACTCTGAGTTCGTCGATCTGAGATCGACGATCATCGAGCTGAGTTTGAATAACTTCGAACTGAAAAATCTATTCTATGAATACTGCTAAGTTTTGAGTCTATAGATGTCCTCTACTGGCTGGTCCTTGAAGGTTGAACCTAATGACTTATCCTAAACTCTAGGACTACTAGACTTGACCCTGGCTATACAATGTGTGTCAGACTCAGCCTAATTTAGTGAACTTAGCCCAAATCCAACTAGTGATCCAACAATCTCCCCCTATTTGGTTGAGGTCACTAAAGCAAAATAAAAAGAAATAATCATAAAGCATAAGAACATATATCTGACAGAAATAAAACATTCAGCAAATATTTACATAGAGTGCTTAAAGATTAAACAAAATATAGAGTTCAAAACTATGAACAGAAACAAAAACACAATCATTTCTTCTGCTTTAGTTTATCCATGTCTGACTTCTCAAAAGGCTGTCTGAAGATAATTTCTCTATTTGGTTTTGCAGCTTCTTTCTTTTACATAGTCATGTAAGATGCACCAATAATGTTGAGTGATGTTGCTCTGGGAACCACAGCTTCTGGATGCAATTTCATATAATCATAAAAATTAAAGAATTTATTTGCCTTTACATACCTTTTAAGTTATTCCTTTCTGAATGAAGACATGGTTGAGAATTGAGAAGGACCCTTTCCTTCAGCTTTAGCTTTGTTAATTTGGGAGAGTCCTATCAGTTCATGAAATATGGCCATTCTTGCTGATGTCTCCTACTTTGGATCTACAAAGGGAATAGGAGGAGACTCTGGCCTTTTAGTACTTGAGTCCTTCTGTGATTCATCTACTGAGTCTATAGGATTTTTCTTGACTAAAGATGGAGGAGGATGGCCTTGGGAAGACTGCTGCTGACTGCCTTGCTTGGAATATCTCTGATAGGTTTTGGTGACTGAAGCAAGTCTTTGAGATACATTGCCAGAGGCACCTGAAGATGGAGAAAGAGGAGGAGGGTCTTTTCTAAATTACTTAGGAGGAGTCTTGTAACTCCTTCTTTTCTTCCTTTCTTTCTGCTCATTCTTGTATAGCCACATCCACTGAGGCATCCCTGGAAATGGAGTAATCTTGTTCTGAATATAATAAGGTGTGTCATGAGTGGGGTTAGGCTTTGGATCAGGTTGAGGAACAACCTTTATCTTCTTTGAGACCTTCTTCTTGGATTTAGGATCATCTGATTCATCAGAATCATCATCATCTTCATCATCAGAAAAACCTTGAGGGTTATAATATAAAGCATCTATTTCTTTTATGCCTTCCTTTGAGATTTGTTTTTCAGCTTGATGAAGTGCTTGAGGTCAACAACCTCTGGAGGTGCAACATTCTCAGTAATCATCTGATAATCTTCTATATCTTTGTCAGTCAACTGAAATTCATTCAAATCAGAGTCATTCTTGATATGTGCAAGTTCTTGTTCTATATCTTGAGCAATCAAATCATCTAAAGAGGGAATATGGTTATTATCCATTACATAGGTTGGGCCTGAAGGTTCCACAACCATGTTAGTAGCAAAACTTTCCTTTAGTTGATTAACAACCTTAGGACTTATTAGTATAGTGTAGCATACTATAGCCAAAGATGTCTTTAGAGCTAGAAGAAAAGAATTCAAATAAATTGAATTGAAAGAATCCAATAATCAAAAGATGTCTATTGTGGGATTGATATAATAATCACCAACAGTCAAGATATCTGCATTCATCATATCTATATCAATTGCCTCAGTTTCTATATCCATCTGTACATCTGAAAATTCAGCTATCTGCAAAATTATTATTTCTGTTGGTGCTTCTTCTACTGCTGCTACTGCTAAAGGAGACTTTGGAGCTTCTTTATGGAATATCTCCCCCGGCCTGGGTTCAGAGAGTCCTTAAGTTAGGCCCCCAGAAGAAGGGATAGACATGCAAGAAGGTAGAAGAGCAGAAAGGGTGGAAATGGAGTCAGCAAGAGGTTTAATAGCCTCTGCTATGAGTTATTTCAGAAGTGGAGTGATGATTTGTTGAAGAGAGGAAATGGAACGGGATTCCATTTACATGAACTCAGAGGGTGTCTGAGTTGATACAGAAGGATTGATGGTGGATGATGATGGATGACAGGGTGTGGAGTCTGGCATATGCACATCTTGATGTGAAGGAGTTTGGATGGGGATGGCAGCAGTTCAAATAATGGTAAGGATGATAGGTTATGCAAGGGGATGTCAGCAAGATGTGATGGAAGAGGGGATTGAGGAGGAGTATGAGCCGGTGTGGATATATAGTCTGGGGACAGAGGTGGAGTTGGAGAGTTAACTTGAGATGGAGATGGTTGGTAAAGGTTTGAAGAAGGTGTTTGACTTAGAGGTGGTGTAGGTTGGTGAGTTAGAGGAGGAGGGGATGGAATTCTGGTATCTTTTGTGGGTGGAGGAGCAGCTATTTCTGCTCTTGTATCCTCAGAAGCTCTGGAAGTGGAAGGAGCCTTGGATGGCTTGGTGATTGACCTCTCCCACCTCCCAAATAAGGCACAAGTTAGCCTTTTGGAGGCATTTATGAATATGGTCGGGGAGACAAGAGATTCAGTAGCCTTAGCCCAAAGGAAGATTCCCAGAATTCTTCCAAAGCATACCTCTTTCATTGTATTATTCTTCTTAATCATCTCAAACAAAATCCTAGCCAAATTCATAGGCTTCTTGTTCAAAACAGCACACATCACAAGGAATTGCTGCCTAGTTATGTAATCATGGGTTGTGTGCTTGCCCAGCAATACCTTGCCCACAACATCAGCTTAAAACTTGTATTTAGATGACAAGTTTTTCTTAAGAAGCTTATTTGGGTTATCTCCAGAATGTCCCATCTTAATCAACATATCATAAATTTCAGAACTATCAATCTCTAATTCTTCATCTCCATTAACTAATCCAAAATTTTCAGTTAAGAATGTGGGGTTCAGATATACTACGTTACCCGATATGGTTCCCATCATAGTATCACCATCGGAGAGGAAGAAGTGAAAACTAATTCCCGAACTTCTGTTACAGCAATCTTTATTCTTATTGTCATGAGATTCTTTAACAGCTGATCTTCAAATAATTGCAGAATGTCTAGAAAGATCTGGTCAGAATGTTGGAAAGACTCAAAATCTATATCAAATCCCAAATCAAATTTCATCGCTGCTAGAGTGCTCGCCGGAATTGTCATGATCACCCACAACGGAACGCGCGGGATGGAGCTTGAAGAAAACCTAAATATAAGGTTTTTCAGAATATGAAATGACAAACTCTGTCCTGCGAAAAAGAAAATTTCTTCGACCTGAGGTCGACGAAATATTTTATTAACAATAGAGTTCGTCGATCTCTGTCTAAAGAAGGGAAAGCTTTTTGTAGTTCTCAGGTCGACAAGAAATTTCTGAAGTCAGATCATCGATCTCAGTTTGACGAATAAAACTTCATACACAAAGAGTTCATCGATCTCAGGTCAATGAATTTTCTCAAGAACTTTTCTCAGTTCGTCGATCTCCGATCGACGAACTGTGGCAAATTCTTCGACCACAGACATAAAGTTAAATTAAAGCTTCTCCATTGATCATACCAAGATGATTTCGAAAGAACAGATGATTTCTTTCATCCAAGGGTTTTATGAAGATGTATGCTCTTTGCAAATTAGTGTAAATATAGACAAGATTAATTTTCATTTTGTCCACACACTTTCTAATTAAATGATTCCTTATCGCTATATGCTTAGTCATACTATGATGCACTGGATTCTAGGCCATAGAAATTGCACTAGTATTATCACAAAGTAGAGTTGAATTATTTAAGCTGAATCCATAATCCAGGAGTTGGTTTTGAATCCACAGCATCTGTGAACAACAACTGCCAGCTGCTATGTACTCAGCTTCTACTACTGATGTAGACACAGATGTTTGCTTTTTGCAAAACCAGGAGACAAGAATAGCACCAAGGAACTGGCATGTTCCTGATGTGCTCTTCCTGTTCATACTATATCCAGCAAAGTCAATATCTGAGTATCCAGTTAACTTAAATTCTGACTCAGGTTGATACCAGAGTCCTAGATTTGGGCAACTCTATATATATCTTAAAATCCTTTTTAAGAAAATTAGATGAGATTCTTTAGGGTTCACCTGGAACCTAGCACAAAGACAGGTAGCAAACATAATATCTGGCCTACTTGCTGTGAGATATAATAGGGACCCAACAATGGCCCTATATAATTTCTGATCAACAGGCTTCCCATGTTCATCAGAATCAACCATAGCATTGGTAGTCATGGGTGTTTTCTTTGCTGAGGCATCTAACATCCCAAATCTTTTGATTTGCTCCTTAGCATACTTTGATTGGGATATGAAGATGCCATCAGGCAATTGCTTCACTTAGAGGCCAAGGAAGTAAGAGAGTTCACCCATGCTACTGATTTCAAACTTGGAATGCATTAAGTTAGAAAACCTTTTGCATAGTTTTGAATCAGTAGAGCCAAAGATAATATCATCTACATAAATTTGTGCTAATAAGATTTTATCTTTATGATGCTTAATAAATAAGGTCCTATCTATAATACCTCTAGAAAATTGATGTTCTATAAGAAAGCTGGCTAAGGTCTCATATTAAGCTCTTGGAGCTTGCTTTAGACAATAGAGAGCCTTATGCAATTTAAAAACATAAGAGGGATAAGTTGAATAGATAAAACCTGGTGGTTGTTTCACATAGACCTCTTCTTTGAGTTTGCCATTTATAAATGCACTTTTTATATCCATTTGATAAACTATGAATCATTTGTAGGTAGCATAGGCTAAGAATATCCTGATTGCTTCAAGCCTTGCAACAAGTGAAAAAGTTTGGTCATAGTATATGCCTTTCTCTTGTCTGTATCCTTGAGCAACTTATCTGGCTTTGTTCCTTATAATAGTACCTTGAGCATCTAGTTTGTTTCTAAATACCCATTTAGTTCCAATGACTGGGTATTCTTTGGGTCTTAGAACTAAATCCTATACTCTACATCTCTCAAACTGGTTGAGCTCCTCTTGCATTGTAATGATCTAGTGTGGATCTTGCTCAGCATCTTTAATGGATTGGGGATCAAGTTGAGATATGAAGCAGGCAGGCATCAAGTCCTAGTGGAGTTGATTCCTTGTCTACACACCCATTGATAAGTCTCCAATCACTTGAGATACAGGGTGATCTCAAAGTGTGACTATCTCAGTAGGAGGAGCTGGTTGATCAACAGCTTTGGGAGTTAATTCCTCTTATTGAATTAATTAACTGTTGTTGGCTCTTCATTAAACTCAGTGTCTTCATCTTTAATTTATTCAGCAATATGTGGAGAAGGATGTGTAATAGCCTCATTGGTGAGGGTCACTTCATCCAATTTCTCACACAAGTTAGGTACTTGTAAAGTTTCACTGGTAGAAGCATTCTTCTCCTTGTAAAACATGTTAGTCTCATCAAAAGAAATGTGAATAGACTCCTCCATTTTCATTGTTGAATTATTATAAACCATATAAGCCTTGCTTACTTGGGAATATCCAAGAAAATTTCAAATTTTAGCCTTGGCTTCAAACTTTCCAATGTGTTTTTTATTGTTATTATGAATGTAACAAATACAACCAAAAAATATAAAATAATCTACTTTAGGTTTCTTCCCTTTGAGTAGTTCATAGGGGGTCTTGCCCTTGAGCTTTTGTATCAAACTTCTTTTCAAGACATAGTTTGTTTTGCTCACAGCGTCTGCCCAAAAGGATTGGGGTAAGTGAGCATCTGCAATTAATGTGCTTGCAGCTTCAATGAGTGTTCTATTTTTCCTTTCAGCTACCCAACTTTGTTGAGAAGTTCTAGGAGAAGAGAAGCAATGTATGATACCTTCCTTCTAACAAAATTCTTGCATGGGAAGAGACTCAAACTCAGTACCATGATCACTTATGATCAATGCAACTAGAGTAGAATACTCAATCCTTATGATCTTAAGAAATTTTGTAAGAACCTTAAAGTTATCTGACTTATTTCTCAAGAAGAACACCCAAGTGAACCTTGATAAGTCATCAACAATTACTAAGGTATAAGACTTCCCTCCTAGGCTCTGTACAACAATGGGTCCAAAGAGAACCATATGGAGCAAGTACAAAATCCTAGGTGAATCACTCTTATTAAGTGACTTAAAACTATTTTTAGTTTGCTTGCCTAACTGACAAGCCCTGCAAAGGCTTTCCTTCTTGTAGGGATAAGAAGGCAATCCTCTAACAAGGTTGTCCCTAGATAGTTTAATAATGTTTTTTAGATTTACATGTCCTAATCTCCTATGCCAAAGATCATTACTATTACTGATTTGGTTAAACAAGCATATTTCAGTTTTAGCTGACTTAAAATTAACTATATAGATATTTCCTACTCTAGTGCCAATTAAAACTATTTGGTTATCAGCTGAAGTAATAATATAGGAAGATTTGTTAAATGATACCTGAAACCTTTCATCACATAACTAACTTATGGATATAAGATTGTGCTTCAGTCCATTTACATATGCAAAATTCCAGAAGATGACTGCTCAAATTTTGACATTTCCATATCCTTCAGTCTAGCCATAATTGGAATCACGAAATATTACTTTGGGTCCTATCTTTGACTTATAGTTGATTAGATTGTCCTTATTTCCAGTCATATGCTTTGAACAGCCACTATCTAGATACCACTGTTGCTCTGTGGTGGTATAGTCTTTCACATACAATAAAACAAATTAGTTATTCTTGACCCAGGTTACCTTAGGTCCTTGTTGATTTATATAACTAAAGCTGGAAATATAAGAATATTCAGGTTGACTTTTATAACCTAAGGGATGATATTTTCTGGGTGGAATTATCCATTGGTTAAAGGGATTAATGTTTTGTCTTCAATGATTAAAAATCTTGTTGAAGTTAAAGTTTTTGTTATAATAAACTGGGGTCGACGAATTCTGGTACATTCATCGATTTGAGGTCGACAAAAGGCGATGAGTTTGTCGAACTCCACTCAGAGAATGAGGGTATTCATTTTCTGGGGCCCAATTTCATCGATCTCTGGTCGACGAACCATACTGGTTTCATCGATCGCAGTTCAGAGAATGCTTATAGTAAAAGTTTGCGTTCAAAGTTCATCAACTTGAGTTCGACGAACAGTACTGTTGGAACACCCTATTACTATTTGGACCAGGATGACTATACTTCTATAGGGATTTTGGTTTGTGACCTCCTTGTTGATTATAAAGGTCACATAGGCTAGGTATAATAATCTTCAGCTCGACATAGAGTCGACCTCTGCTCGACGCAGAGTCGATCTCAGCTCGACGCTGAGTCGACCTCAGCTCGACGCAGAGTCGACCTCAGCTCGACGCAGAGTCGACCTCAGCTCGACGTAGAGTCGACCTCTGCTCGACGTTCCGTCGAACCCAGTTCTACTTACAGAAAACACTCTCTGGCCGACGTGTGTCGTGCTCAGATCGACATTTTATTGTGAGCTCGACGCTTTTCAGACCTCCGTCAGTTTTGGATAGGAATTCAAATTCCCTCTGTCAGACAATTAATGCTGAAGATTTATTGGCCGTTACAGCATATCTGGTGCATGGCTCAAGGAATTTTCTAAGGAATGTCTGCCCGTCATTTCCTTTGAGGCATGGACATTTAAGGAAAGCAATTAATGCTGACTTCCAACGGCTATCAAAGAAAAGGAAGGAGAAGACCCAGATATATAATTAATTTCTTGGATATACAGAACATTAAGAAGAACATACACAGGACTTCAGCTTCTTTCTCTGTGTGATATTGTTTTGAAAGCTCACTCACAGGAATTCTGATTGCTTTAGACACAACCCTCCAACCTTCTTGGATCATCTCTTGCTGGAGAAAATCAGATCTTTTGAAGACCTGTCACCCTTGTGCAGAGCTCTCCTTCCTGAACCTCTTCTTGATCTCAGGGGGAGCTTTGACAACAACTACAGATCCACTTTTGCTTCTCTCTGCTTGTTGATAGAGAAGACAACCTCATCCCTTTTTCTTTTTCTTTCTGTATAGGGTTATAACTCCCTTCAAAAGTTACTTTTGGTTTTGCTGAAACCTGGTCAAAATCAGCTTCTTTGGTTTGTGAGAACCTGGTCAAAAACTCTCTGGTGCTCAAGACACCTGATCAACTCATCTTGAAGTGGATTCCTATCAAGGGTGGTAGAAGAGTGGATGTACCCAGATTTGGGGAACCACTATAGCTCCTTGTGTCGTCTGGATTGCTTGTCTCTTTGTGTTTTGCTTTGTGCTGTGAATTTCCTTTTACTCTGATTATTTGCTATAGCACCATACACTAAGTAAATACAAATTTTCTCTGCACACAAGTTTTTATTTGCAAAATTATTTTAAATAACTCTATTCACCCCCCTCTAGAGTTAGGATTGATCTTATCCTGCACTTTCAATTGGTATCAGAGGGAGGTTGATCATTCATACAGGCTAACACCTGGATCAAAAGATCCCTGATAAGATCATTTCTCTCAAAGGGTTATTTTCCTTAGTTTTACTTATCCTTAAAACTCATGGCACAAAACAAGGACTTTGCTAGTACCAGACCTCCTATGTGCAATCTATCTAAGTTTGCACTATGGAAGGCAAGGATTAGACTTTACATGAACTCTTTTGATGAAGACATTTTTAATTCTGTGTTGACAGATTGTCCAAGACCTCCCACAGGAACAAGTACATCAGCTGTTCCTCCTCCTTCAGGGACTGATGCTGACATAAAGAAGTGGAAGGCAGCAGATGCTAAAGCCATGAACATCTTGGCTCAAACCATGTCAGATGACATTTTCCAGAAAGTAGCTGATTGCAATACTGCTAAAGAGATCTGGGAAAAACTTTCAGAAATTGTATCAGGTTCTGCAGATGAAAGAAAGGATAGGAGATCCTACCTCATCACCCAGTATGAGAACTTCAAAAAGGCAGAGTCTGAGTCAGTTGCTGACATGTACAACAGACTGAGCCTAATCATCAGTGAGCTTAGATCACTAGAGAAGGACATATCTCTCACTGAGATAAATGACAAGATACTGACTTGTTTCCCTAGCTCTTGGGACTCAAGAATCTGGTCAATTAAAGATGGAAGAAATGTCTGTGAGTTATCCACAGAAGCCCTTCTAGGAAAGCTCAAGAGTTATGAGCAATTCATTAAGAAGAGAGAAGAAGAGCAGAAGACATCCACACCAACAGAAAAGGTTGAGAAAACCATTGCCTTCAAAGCACAGGAAGAAGAACCTAAAGAAAAGGTGTTGGGAAATGAAGAGCTTATGAGCCTACTGGTCAAAAGGTTCAATAAGCTGAATAAAAAGAACTTTAGAAGATGGTCATCCAAAGACAAAGACAAGCCAAGGTATGACAGATCTAATAATAAAGATATTATCTGCTTTGGCTGCAGGAAACCAGGACACATCTTCCCAAAATGTCCAGAAAATCAAGACAAGGACAGAAGGGACAAGAAGGAAAAAAGTATAAAAGGAAGGATAAGGAGTCAAGGAAATACCATGACAAGCCTTCCTCCAGCAACAGCAAGCACACCAGAAAAGGATTTGTGGCTGAATCCTGGAGTGACTCTGATGAGTCTGATTCATCATCCAGTTCTAGTGATGATGAGGATGATGCAGAAGAAAAAGGATTCTGTATGATGGCCATCAGTGCATCTCAAAAGAACACTGATTCAGGGCCTGATGCTGACTACCCATCTGATCAGGAACTTACTGAGGATCAGGTAATAGATTCATTTGACTTTACTTCTGATGATTTCAAATCTGAGTTTAAATCTATGTGCATTGACTTGATTGAGTCTTAAAAGTTGATCAAAACTCTAAGTGAACAATTAATTGAATGCAAATCCATTAACTCAGATAATCTTAGACTCTTAGAAGAGTTGAAGCAGTGTGGGGAGGAGATAGCTTCACTGAAAAGTGAGCTATCTAAGGCCAAACAATTTGAAGAAACCCTTAATGGGAGAAGTATCAAATTGATGGACATCACAAGTACAGTGAACTCAAGATTGAATGGTTCACTGGGCTTGGGTGCTTCATCCAGCCAACCCATAGTGCTGACAACTCCAATCAAATTTACCAGTGAGAAAGGTAAAGGAGTCTTGATAGTGGCTAGGAAGAATGCAGACTTAACCCAGGAAACTGGACAAGAAGCGTCGAACGAAGCTCGACGGACGTCGACCAGAGCTCGACGTAATCGCAAGAAAACGTCGAACTCAGGTCGACGTCTCCTACCCTCTGAACAAAGCAAGCCTTCGCCGTCGAATGGAGCTCGATGCACTCACCAGAGTCCGTCGACCGAAGCTCGACGTGCGTCGAGCCAAGCTCAGAGCAAAAATCAGTTCTCAGGGGTTAACTCAAGATTTAATTCCAGCTCCACATCTCATCATTTTAACCCTTATGCTGAATGGATAATACCTCCTAGGAGATATCATCCTGTAGGCTATAAGAGTCAACCTGAGATGTCTTTTATTTCAGAATTTAAAGGATATCAAGAAAGGCCCAAGGTAAACTGGGTCAAAAACAATTGATTTGTTGTATGTGCAGATAAAGACCTATCGAATTGAGAACCAGCAGTGGTACTTGGATAGTGGGTGCTCAAAGCACATGACTGGCAACAAGGAGAACCTTGTGTCCTTCAAAGCCAAACATGGACCCAAAGTAATCTTTGGAGATTCAAATTTTGGACAAACAAAAGGCTATGGCCAAGTCAAGATAGGGTCAATCACATTTAAGAAAGTGGCCTATGTGGAAGGACTAAAGCACAACTTAATCAGCATCAGCCAGCTATGTGATGCTGGTTATCAGGTTTGGTTTACCAACTTAGCATGCAATATTGCATTAAATAACAACATTATCTTAATTGGTAATAGACAAGATAACATATATCTAGTTGATTTTAATTCATCTAAAGTAGATATTTGCTTATTTAACTCCCTTAGCAAACCCAATGAACTTTGGCATAAAAGACTACGACATGTGAACCTTAGAACCATTGCTAAGTTATCCCAAGACAACCTTGTTAGAGGACTACCTTCTGGTCCCTACAAGAAGGAAGGACTTTGCAAGGCCTGTCAGTTAGGCAAGCAAACTAAAAACAGTTTCAAGTCACTTAATAAGAGTGACTCACCTAGAATCTTGTACCTATTGCACATGGACCTTTTTGGACCAATTAATGTACAAAGCCTAGGAGGGAAATCTTATGCTTTAGTAGTTGTAGATGACTTCTCAAGATTCACTTGGGTGTTCTTTCTGAGGAAGAAGTCTGATAACTTCAAGATTTTGACAGATTTTCTCAAAGGCATACAGATTGAGTTCAATACTCACATTGCCCTGATCAGAAGTGATCATGGGACAGAGTTTGATTCTCTTCTCATGCTAGAGTTCTGTCAGAAGGAAGGTATCAGGCACACCTTCTCAGCTCCAAGAACTCCTCAACAAAATGGGGTAGTTGAAAGGAAAAACAGAACCCTTATTGAATCTGCCACAACATTGTTGACAGATGCTCACCTTCCTCTAACCTTTTGGGCAGAGGCAGTGAACACCTCCAACTATGTTTTGAATAGAAGCCTGATACATAAACTAAAGGGTAAGACTCCCTATGAGTTACTCAAAGGGAAGAAACCTAAAGTGAATTACTTCAAAATTTTTGGTTGCATTTGCTTCATTCACAATAATGACAAGAAATACCTAGCTAAATTTGAAGCCAAAGCTGATGAAGGAGTGTTTCTGGGATACTCCATGACTAGCAAGGCTTATAGGGTTTTTAACAAGTGCTCAAATAAAATTGAAGAATCCATGCATGTTACATTTGATGAAACTAACATGTCTTATAAGGATAAGGAGACTTCTACCATAAGTAATTTGCAGGAACATTCAATTTCAGAAAATCTGAAGCAGCTTACCATCACAGACAAAGGGTCATTACCTTCACCAATTCAGCAAGACACTGAACTCAGTGACAATGAAGAGGAATTTCAGGTTCTGGAAAGTTCAAAAGGCCAACAAATTGAAGAACCAGTTGTTGTTCCACAAGAGGAAACAACAACACAGGTTGGTGCATCATCAACACCCCTTGTTGATCTTGCAACAACAAGAGATCACCCAATCTCACAAGTAATTGGAGATATCTCAGTGGGTGTGCAAACAAGGAATCAAGTTAATCAAAATATTATGCACACCTGCTTCCTCTCTCAAATTGAGCCTCAAACCATACAAGATGCAGAGCAAGATCCAAACTGGATCATTGCAATGCAGGAAGAGTTGAATCAATTTGAAAGGAATAAAGTTTGGGATTTAGTACCAAGACCAAGGAACCAGCAAATTGTTGGAACCAAATGGGTATTCAGAAACAAGTTAGATGATCAAGGAATAATTGTCAGAAACAAGGCAAGACTTGTTGCACAAGGATATTGCCAAGAAGAAGGAATTGATTATGACCAAACCTTTGCACCAGTTGCAAGGTTGGAGGCCATAAGAATCTTCCTTGCATATGCAGCTCACAAGAGATTCAAGGTATATCAGATGGATGTCAAGAGTGCTTTTCTCAATGGAGACATCAAGGAAGAAGTTTATGTAAAGCAACCTCCAGGTTTTATCTCTCCAACCTTTCCTGATCATGTTTTTAAACTGCATAAAGCTTTATATGGTCTCAAGCAAGCTCCTAGAGCATGGTATGAGACCTTAGCTTGTTTTTTGTTGGAAAATGATTTTAAAAGGGGTAGAGTAGACCAAACTCTCTTTGTTAGAACCCATAGGTCCCATACCCTACTAGTACAAGTTTATGTCGACGATATCATATTTGGGTCTACAGATTCAAACTTATGCAAAAAGTTCTCACAACTTATGCACTCAAAGTTTGAAATGAGTAGCATGGGTGAGCTTGCTTTCTTTCTTGGATTGCAAGTTAAACAACATGTGGATGGCATTTTCATTTCTCAAACCAAGTATGCTAGAGAATTGGTTAAGAAATTTGGAATGTCTGAAGCATCCTCTATGAAAACACCTATGCCTACAAATGCTGTTTTAGATGCTGATGAATCTGGAAAACCAGTTGATCAGATAAGCTATAGAGCAATCATTGGCTCATTGCTTTATCTAACAGCTACTAGACCAGATATAATGTTTGCCACATGCATTTGTGCTAGATTCCAAGTAAGCCCTAGAGAGTCCCACCTCACATTAGTTAAGAGGATTCTTAGGTATGTAAAAAGTTGTCCTAATCTAGGTCTCTGGTATCCACATGACTCAGGATTTGATCTAACTGGATTTTCAGATTCTGATTATGCTGGATGTAGAGTAGACAGGAAAAGCACCAGTGGAACTTGTCAATTCCTTGGTGATAGACTTGTCTCCTGGTTTTGTAAGAAACAAACCTCTGTGTCCACATCAACTGCTGAAGCTGAATACATGGCTGCAGGTAGTTGTTGCTCACAGATTTTGTGGATTCAAAACCAGCTCCTAGACTATGGGTACAACTTAGAGATGTCTAAAATCTTTTGTGATAATACCAGTGCAATATCTATTGCTCAAAATCCAGTTCTCCATAGTAGGACCAAGCACATAGAGATCAGACATCACTTCTTAAGGGATAATGTAGAAAAGAAGAAAATTGCACTAGAATACATTTCCACTGAACTACAGAGAGGAGATATCTTCACCAAGCCCTTGGATGAAAAGAAGCACCTCTTTTTCCTCAATCAGTTGGGAATGCTAGATGGAGACAGCATAAATTAAAACTCCAAGATTTTGAAACCCATAATTAACAGGAATAGGAAAATTTCATTTTAAAATTTCCTGTCTGAGTGGTTGTTCTGAGCTCTGAACTAAGCTCGACGCGGCGTCGAACGGAGATCGACGGTCCGTCGCCCTCAAAAGCGTCGAACGTCGAACTCAGCTTCCAGCGTCGAACTAAGTTCACAGCTCCCTGGCTTCTTGAGTTTCTCTCTCCCCGGTCGACGTCTTCGTTCAACGTCGACCTGAGCTCGACGTATAGCTTCAGCCAAAGCGTCGAACGTCGACCTAAGCTGCACGCTGTTGAGTCGTTTCAGTTCTCCTAGAGCCTGAGAGCGTCGAACTGAGCTCGACGTTCTTTCCTTTTCTGCGTCGAACCCTAAGTATAAAATCATTTTCTCATCGTCGTTCGCAGTTGCGCTTTCCTATCTTTCTGTTCAAGCTTTCTCCCTCCAAATTCCTTACTCTTGATCTTGGAAGGTATTCTTTTTGCAGGAAAATGGCGATCACAGCAGGAGCTCTGGCGGCTATGAAGTTCGATTCTGGATTCGATATCGACTTCGACTCTTTTGATGGATCTCCACAATATTTTTTGGATATACTGGACCTCTTCAAGGAGCAGCAACTGGTTAACTTTATGTCAACCAGGATCCCTCTCCCAGAGTCAGAAATCAAAGAGTGGAGTCTTACAGCAGTTATTTCAGATAACAATACATTGACTGGGAAAGTTTCAGGAAATGAGGTAGCCATCTCACCTCAAATCATTACAGAAGTTTTCAACTTTGCTGCTGGAGATGATGGCATAGAACTATCTGTGGAAGAGTATGCCTTGATGCTGGACAGGATGGGGCATGCTGCTGGTAACCCCTCTAAACTCCTCAAAGTTAACCTAGCCATTGAATATAGGTTATTAGCCGACATTACAGGCAAAGTGATCTGTGCAAAGAGGACTGCACATGATGCAATTACTAGGCATCAGTTCTGCCTCATGGCTGCACTTATAGATAAGAAACATCCCAACTGGGGATTGATTGTGTTTGAATTGATTAAGAAAAAATTGGATAAAAACTCTGTCCACTTTGGAAGAGTTCTTGGGTTGATTCTCAACCATTGCTGCCCTCAACTGCTTGTGTCCTCCAAGAAGCACATCAATGCTTCCAAGAGGCTCACATGTGCCCTAATTGGCAAGTGGGACAGAAGAATTGTGAATCCCAGGGCAGCAGCAGCAATGAAATCCTCTGTAGACACCAGGACTGTAGAGGTCATTCCCTCTCAGTCCACTAGTCCAGAAGCAGGGTCTGTGCCATCTGACTCTCTCACCCTCCCATCCACTTTCATCCCCTCAACCACAGTTCTCTCATCCTCTCAACCTCTACCCTCCTCCATCTCTACCATTGCCTCCTCCCTTCCACCTCACACTACTTTCCTTCCCATAAGCTTGGATTCCTCCCCTCATGAGGATCTCTTTTCTTTTGACATGCATGAAGACTCCTTCATGGATGCCTCTACCTCCTTTCCTCATGAATTCCCCCATTCATCTACTTTTTCAGAGCTACTCTTTTCCTCCATCCATGAGCCAGTTACACCTCCACTGTCTGCACCCCCCTCAACATCTTCCTCATTTACAGTTTCTGCTACTCCATCTACCTCTACTCAAGTTCCCCTTGAGCAAGTAGCCCTCCTGCCCTTAGCCAATCAAATCTTTGACCTTCTGTCCCCTAGGCTCTCCTCCCTCCTGGATGCCAAGCTGGCTCCTCTAATTCTTTCCCTGAGCACTCTTTCTGCCTCTGTCTCCTCCCTCTCCTCTCAGTTGGCATGCTCTTCTTCTGGGGGCCTAGAGTCAGCTACCACTGATTCTAGGCAGGGGGAGATGTCAGCAGAAGAAGAGCTGCCTCCTTCTTCAGTTCAGTTTGTTCAGACATGTTCAGAGACAGTATCAGTTGCAGAAGTTCAGATAGTATCTGAGGCTCCTCCTCCAGCTTCTGTTCAGAGCTTCTCCCCTCCAGCTCAGATTCAAGAAGATCTGTCCAGGGCTATTGTCCCATTTCACAAGATCCCTGATGCAGCAGTGGTAGCAGTGGCTCCTGCTAATAATGAAATTGAAATGTTAGCAGCTGTTGAAACTTCAGGTGAAGCAATTGAGACACCTGATGCAGTTGAGACCCATGTCTCCCAAGCCCTTCAGGAACCAGCCTCCTTAGTCTCTATGGCTCCTGAGGCTGTGCTCTCTTCTGCAGTGGTAGTCTCCTCCTCCCCTCTGACATCAGCTCTTCCTTCAGTTTCCTCCTCAGCACCTCCAGACTCCATCAGTTTTCCTATCTCTAAAAGGAAGTACATAGATCCATATGAAGAATCTCAAAGTTCAGAAGATGAGTTTGCTACAGATTCTGATGACTCCTCTGTAACTATTGCAAGGAAGAGGAAAGCTAGATCAAAAGCTTTGAAAAGAGTTCCAATTGCCAGAGCTACAGATCATGACATTCCCTACTATATCAAATACAATTGTGAAATCACAGAGCCATGGATGCAGTACTCCCAAAATCAGAGAAAAGCAATGAAGAAGAAAAGAAAGTTCAATGAAGGACCATCCAAAACTGTCCATCAGCCTCCACCTCCACCTCCTCCAGATGCAGGTGCAGGTGCTAGTTTATCCTCCAATCCAGCCCCTTCAGCTCTACATGGAAAGACATATCAAGCTAGAAGATATCAAGGAGACAGTCAGCAAAGGGGAGGTCAGCAAAGAGGAAACTATAGGGGTAGGCAGTCTAGAGGAAGATCAGGTTCTCAACCTTATCAAAGGGGAGGAGCCATTGATCCAACCTCTGGCCCCTATCCCTATAGACCTAGAGCTGACCTCACCCCAACTACCTCTCAAGAACTCTCCTCTAACAGATTTGAACCAGTTGTACCCTTTGAAGATCCCACCAAAACTCCAGCCTACTGGAAAGCTAGAATGACAGAAATGGCTGCTTTAAATGAGATTAATAAAGCTAGAGAAAAAGGTCTGGACACCTCTCATATCAGTACAATGTCAGACCAAAGAAAAGAGGAATTGGAGAAATATAAGTCTAAGAAATTCTTTGATTCAGACAGATATATGCAACTCCATCCTACAGCTGTACCACCCAGTGCAAGAGATCAAAAATCTTTAGGTGCAGCTGATGACTACAGATCAAAAAAGGAAGCTTCAAATCCAAACAGAGAAATCATCTTCAAAAAGAGTGATCAAGACAAAGCCTCAAAGGGAAAGTAAAGTAAGATGCTTTAATTCTTTCTATATATGTTGGACTCAGGACATTTGAACATTTGTGCTGCTATATAATGTTATATATATGCTGCTTTTTATTCTGTCATGTCTGGTTGTATTGTAGTGTATTGTATCTGCTTTATCTTTCTTTGAATCCCAAAAATCATGTAAATAGTAATCCTAATCCAAATAGGGGGAGATTGTTGGAACACCCTATTACTATTTGGACCAGGATGACTATACTTCTATAGGGATTTTGGTTTGTGACCTCCTTGTTGATTATAAAGGTCACATAGGCTAGGTAGAATAATCTTCAGCTTGACGTAGAGTCGACCTCTGCTCGACGCAGAGTCGATCTCAGCTCGACGCTGAGTCGACCTCAGCTCGACGCAGAGTCGACCTCAGCTCGACGCAGAGTCGACCTCAGCTCGACGTAGAGTCGACCTCCGCTCGACGTTCCGTCGAACCCAGTTCTACTTACAGAAAACACTCTCTGGCCGACGTGTGTCGTGCTCAGATCGACGTTTTATTGTGAGCTCGACGCTTTTCAGACCTCCGTCAGTTTTGGATAGGAATTCAAATTCCCTCTGTCAGACAATTAATGCTGAAGATTTATTAGCCGTTACAGCATATCTGGTGCATGGCTCAAGGAATTTTCTAAGGAATGTCTGCCTGTCATTTCCTTTGAGGCATGGACATTTAAGGAAAGCAATTAATGCTGACTTCCAACGGCTATCAAAGAAAAGGAAGGAGAAGACCCAGATATATAATTAATTTCTTGGATATACAGAACATTAAGAAGAACATACACAGGACTTCAGCTTCTTTCTCTGTGTGATATTGTTTTGAAAGCTCACTCACAGGAATTCTGATTGCTTCAGACACAACCCTCCAACCTTCTTGGATCATCTCTTGTTGGAGAAAATCAGATCTTTTGAAGACCTGTCACCCTTGTGCAGAGCTCTCCTTCCTAAACCTCTTCTTGATCTCAGGGGGAGCTTTGACAACAACTACAGATCCACTTTTGCTTCTCTCTGCTTGTTGATAGAGAAGACAACCTCATCCCTTTTTCTTTTTCTTTCTGTACAGGGTTATAACTCCCTTCAAAAGTTACTTTTGGTTTTGCTGAAACCTGGTCAAAATCAGCTTCTTTGGTTTGTGAGAACCTGGTCAAAAACTCTCTGGTGCTCAAGACACCTGATCAACTCATCTTGAAGTGGATTCCTATCAAGGGTGATAGAAGAGTGGATGTACCCAGATTTGGGGAACCACTATAGCTCCTTGTGTCGTCTAGATTGCTTGTCTCTTTGTGTTTTGCTTTGTGCTGTGAATTTCCTTTTACTCTGATTATTTGCTATAGCACCATACACTAAGTAAATACAAATTTTCTCTGCACACAAGTTTTTATTTGCAAAATTATTTTAAATAACTCTATTCACCCCCCCCCCCCTCTAGAGTTAGGATTGATCTTATCCTGCACTTTCAAGTACACATTTCATCGATCTGAGTTCGACGAAATCTGCTGAACATTATTCTGGTTAAAATTTTTCTTACTCTTTCTCTTTTTTATTCTTGTGCTTAAGTTCTATTTGATTATCATTGTTATCTTCTATTTTCTCTTTACCCTTTTCTAAGACAAATTGTATAGGCGTTGTAAGGATATTTTTCTGAATTAGTGGGGGTTGGCTTGATGAAGCACCTAAGCCCAGCTTGCCATTAAGTTTAGTATTCACTGTGCTTGTGATGTTCATCAGCGTGATACTTCTCCCATTCAGGGATTCTTCAAGTTGCCTAGCCTCAAATAATTCAGACTTTTATTTTATGATTTGTTCATTAGCTAGAGTGATTTCATCCTTTAGTTTGATATTTTCTGAAAGTAGGTTCTCTTGTTCACTTAGTTTCACCCTCAGTTGCTTAATCTCTTTTTCAGAATTTATTAAATCAATATATAAGGATTTTAATTCTGTTCTTAAATTTTCAGAATTAAAATCAAATGAATACAATACCTGATCCTCTTCAGATAGAGGTTCTTTAGTGTCTGATTGGTCAGCTTCAGAGTGGGTGCTTGATGCATCAATGGACATCAAGCATATTTCTTTGGCCTTTGCTTCCTCTTCATCTTGATTGGAGCTAGAGGATGAAGATTCATCTTCAGTATCACTCTAAGTTTCAGCAATGAAACCTTTCTCCTTCTTTTTATGCTTGCTGGAGGAGGGCTTGTAGTAATACTATTTCCTTGCTTCATTTTCTATTCTTTTCTCCTTCCTTTGGTTCTCTGGACACTCTGAGATGAAGTGTCCAGGCTTCGTACAGCCAAAAAAACAACTTCTTTAGTAGGTATTTTGTCATACCTGGGCTTGTCATCTTGCCTTGATGACTTTCTTCTGAAGTCCCTCTTGCCCATTTTATAAAATCTCTTGGTTAAGAGACTTAGAAATTCTTCATTGACTGTTGGGGCTTTTGATTCTTCATTAGCTTTGAATGCTATACTTTGCTCCTTTCTCTCTAAATAAGGAGTCTTCTGTTGTGCAGCCTCTCTGGAATTTATCAACTCCTCATATGACTTGAGCTTGCCAAGGAGAGATTCAGTGGAAAACTCATTCAAGCTTTTGGCTTCCTTGATAGGTCAGATCTTGGAATCCCAAGTGTTGGGAAAGCATATTAGAATTTTGTCATTTATCTCAGTCAATGAGATGTATTTATCTAAGGTTTTCAGCTCACTGATGATAACACTTAGTATATTATACATATTAGCCACTGATTCAGATTCTTCCTTTTTGAAGTTCTCATACTGTGAGATGAGGTTCGATCTTCTGACCTTTCTCTCATCAGCTAAACCTGCCACCATCTGGTTTAGAGAGTCCCAGATTTGGTTTGTTGAAGTGCATTCAGCTACCTTTTGGAAGATATCATCATACATGGTTTTAGCCAGTATATTCATAGCTTTTGCATCAGCTATCTTGGCTTTCTTTGAGAATCAGTCCACTGAGGTGGTGGAACTGCATGAGTGCTTGAAGTTGATGTGGATGCAATCTCTAGAAGTGGAGGTCCTGTCAAAATAGAATTAAAAATATCCTAATCAATAAATTTCATATATATCTTGATTCTTGCCTTCTAGATGGCAAACTTATTTAAGTTGCAAACTGGAGGTCTGGTGGTTGCATAATCCTTATTCTATGCCATGCTATAAGAAATAAGATAGATAAATTTAGATCTAAGAAGGATCTGTTGGTTCAAGTGTTACATTATTCAACCAAGATAATAGCCCTCTGATACCAATTGAAAGATGGGGTTAGATCTGATTTACTCTAGGGGGTAAATAGAGTATTTAAAATCTTGGCTGTTTTTAATTTTATCAGAGTAGAAAATAAGTAATACCAATAATATAGAAAGAAAAGAGAGACATGCTAAACTATTCTATCTATCATAGCACAGCAAGAACAGAAAGAAAACAACACAACCAGACAACACAAGAATTTTATAGTGGTTCCCCAACTGGGTACATCCACTCTTCTACCACCCTGGTAGGAATCAACTATCAGGTTTTTGATCAGGTGACTGCCACCACAATATCTAATTGCAGGGAGATATAGCAACCCTTTAGGCTTTTGATCAGGTGCCCAAAAACCAACCAAGTCTTTTGATCAGGTGACTTGACAACCAAGTGGTTAACTATTGAAGGGAGTTAAAACCCTTTTATAGGAGGTGAGAGGAGGTGATGGTGTCTTGTCTTTCTCTAATCAACAGAGAAGACTAGTGGATCTTGATGTTGACAAAGCTCCCCCTGAGATGTTGAATGGTTCAGGAAGACTGGAAGCTTTGCTTTAGGGTGTAGGTCTTCAGCCTTGTCTTGTCAATGTCTAGGAATCTAGTTGACAAATGTTGAATACATGTCTCTGAAGATTTCAGGATCTGAAGATGATGAAGAGTCTTGATTTGTGATGAATGTTCTTCTTCAGTCTTTTTGGTATGAACAAGGGAAAGAAAAAACTGTATTTTTGCACACAGAGAGAAAGTTCTGAAAGTTCATGATGTTTTTGAGTGCACTAGGTTCTCTTCTCTGAAAAGCTCTGTAAGTTTTTTTTGTTATCCCGTGTCGACTAAAAAAGAGGGAATCTCTTTTTTATTCTGTAGTCAAAAATTCTCCTTTGAATCTTGAATTGCTGGCATTAATTGCTGAAAGATCTGGAGAATACAAACGGCTGGAATATTTACTTCAATGAGTTTCCCCAACTGTCCCTAATAAAATAAGCAAGTAATTATCCTGATGAAGACCATAATTAATGTTGTCAATAACAGATATATTCAGGGGAATATGAGCATTAATTACTCAGGAATAATATTGCTAAATAACATAGAAAGCAAGGGACAGAAGAAGGAAAACTTCTCATTCTGGTTGGTACAGAAATAGTCGACCTCTGAATAGAATTCATCGACCAGAGTTCCAAGTTCGTCGACCTGAGCTCTGCAAACTTCATACTGAGAAAAACTTGCCAATTCTGCGCTCTAAGTTGATCGAGCTGAGAATTTATCTAAAAGAAAAGATCGTTGACCTGAGCTCGAATATCGTCGAGCTCAGCTCAGAAAAATAACTCTAAGTTTGTCGATCTGAGATCAACGATCGTCGAGCTGAGTTCGAAGAAATTCAAACTGAACAATCTGTTCTCTAAATACTACTAAGTCTTGAGTCTACTGAGGTCCTCTGCTGGCTAGTCCATGAAGGTTGAAATTAATTACTTATCCTAAACTCTAGGACTACTAGACTTGACCCTGGCTATACAATGTGGGTCAGACTCAGCCTAATTTAGTGAACCTAGCCCAAATCCAACTGGGGATCCAACAAAGGCGTTCATTGCACTCAACACACTCAACGCCCCGAGCCAAGATGCTTCAAAGTAAAATGGCGTTGAGTGCACTCAATGCCAATCAGTCCATGGCATTGAGTGCACTCAATGCACTCAACGCCCCAAACCAGGATATTTATCTAAGTAAAATGGCATTGAGTGCACTCAACGCACTCAACGCCAATCAATCCATGGCATTGAGTGCACTCAACGCACTCAACGCCCCAAGCCAGGATATTTCTCTAAGTAACTTCCAGATCTAAATCGATGCTTCCTGAACCTGAGCCAATTCTCTTGGCTAAAAACGCGTGTGTGGGGCCTAACACGAAATGAGATGTTACACCTTGGAGGTCACTTGACCCTTAGTTAGGGCACTTTGACCTTTTTGGGCTAGGATTGACTTGAGTCAACTTAGCCTCTTTGGTTAACCCCAATGGGTCCTTGGTGGCCCATTGGCCTCCCCTAGGTTTAGGGGTTCCATGGTGGGGTCAATTTTGTTAAGGGAAGGCCCATTGGCCCTAGATAGGTCACTTGGTCTTCTCGGTCTTCCTACGGTTTTGTCATGACCTAGTCATGATGAAACACTCCTAGGGGTCTAGGAGTTTGAGGGATGTTACAAATCCCAATACATAAAAATAAAAATTTCATCCTCGAAATTCTGGTTAGGCCTACGGGGTGTAAAGTATGAGAAGTAAAATGTAACATCCTGAGAGGTTAAAGGGGATACCTGACGTGAAAAGTTCTAGGTACCTTTGCTGCATTAAGTCTTGCAGCTCCCATGTGTGCTCCTCTTGTCCATGATTCCTCCACAATACCTTGACCAGTGGAACCTTCTTGCACCGTAAGACCCATATCCCTATATCATCTATCCGGATTGGCTCCAGGTTCACCGATCGATCAGAGGCTATAGACCTATCTATAGTCGTAATCTACTACTATGGTCGAAGTAGAGCTCTCATGAGGGAGGAGACATGGAAGACGTCGTGCAAATATGCTAGCTCTAGTGGCAACTCTAGTCTGTAAGCCAAGGGACATATCCGTTCTAGCATCTTATAAGGCCCCATATATCTTGGACTGAGCTTCTTCCGACCACCCACCCACGAGACTCCATGCATCAGGTGTATCTTCAGAAACACCCAGTCTCCTACCAAAAACTCTACATGACGATGGCGAGCATCGTAATATTTGGCATGTCTGCTCTTGGCCTCCAACATCCTATCTCGAATCAACCACACCTGAGCATATGTATCCTCAATGAACTCCGAGCCAAGTGCTTTCAGATCTTCATCCTAGATCCAAGATAAAGGAGTCCTTCATCTCCCCCGTATAAAGCCTCATAAGGAGCCATGCCGATGCTGGACTGATGGTTGTTATTGTACGAGAATTTGATCAACGGTAGCTTCCTCTCCCATGGCTCTATGCAGTCCAATATGCAAAGACGCAACAAATCCTGCAGTGTCTGATTGTTGCACTCTGTCCGCCCATCCGTCTGAGGGTAGAAGGTTGTACTAAATGTCAATCGGGTCCAAAATAATCCTGGACCGACCTCCACTCATTAGACGAAAATCATCCATCACGATTGGACAGTATCGTCCTCGACACCCCATGGTATCAGACGAACTGTTCCACGAACCTCCGCACAAAGTCACCCACTGGAGCATCCTTCCTGATTGGTAGAAATTTGGCCACCTTTGTCAATCAATCAAAAATCACACATATCGAGTCGTTCCCCGCTTGTGATTGAGGAATACCATATTTGAAATCCATGGCGATATCATTGAACTTCCACTCCGACATTGGAAGTGGGTGCAACAATCCGGCCAGACTTTTACACTCTGCCTTCACTAACTAACAAGCCTTGCAATAAGTCACGAAGTATGTGATATCCCTCTTCATGCCCGGCCAATACATCGTCCTCTTCAGGTCGGCCATCGTCTTACTGATGCCTGGATATACCGAGTACTTGCTGTAGTGAGCCTCGGTCATAATGTCCTCCAAAATCCTGCCCCCAGCTGTTATGTACACCCGTCCTCTAAAGTATAACAACCCATCCCTCTTAGTATACTCCCCGGCCGTTCCTGCCTCCAAGGTCCTGAATACTAACTCTAGTTGCTCATAAATTCTCTACTCAACACTGATATGATCTCGAATATCATCAGTAGTGCTCATCGCGGCCAGATACTCATCATAAAGCTCTGATTTGTCCGAGGAAAACAAAGTAATCTGCATATCCTCCATCATCTGTATCATCTCCATAGTTATCAACTGGGGCTCTGCTTCAGAAGTGGTAGTCCTCTGGCTCAGTGCATCCACCACCACATTCGCCTTCCCTAGGTGATAGTGTATCGTGTACTCAAAGTCAGATATAAACTCCACCCGTCATCTCTTGCGGTTATTCAATTCCTTCTATGTGTTGACATATTTCAGATTCTTGTGGTCTGAAAATATTTTGCAGTGCACATCATAAAGATAATGCTGCCAAGTCTTCAGAGTGAACACCACTGCACCCATCTCCAAGTCATGCACTGGGTAGTTCTGCTCGGTCTTCTTCAGCTGGTGGGAGGCGTATGCTATCACATGTCTATATTGCATCAGTACAGTGCCCATCCCCTGAAACAATGCATCAGTATACACCTGGAAGACCTCCTTCCTAGATAGGAGAGTAAGGATAGGGGCCGACGTAAGCCGGCCCTTCAAATCCTGGAAGGCCGCCTCACACTGTCACGTCCAAATGAATGGAGTGCACTTCTTCGTCAAAGAAGTAAGTGGAAGGGATATCGAAGAGAATCCCTGCACAAACTTCCGATAGTACCCGGCCAATCCCGAAAACTCCGAACACCCGTGGTCGTCTTGAACTAAGGCCAGTCTCGCACTGCCTGAATCTTTGCGGGATCTACCGCCAATCCCGCTCCACTAATGATGTGGCCTAAAAAGGACACCTCCGTCGTCAAAAACTGGCATTTGCTGAACTTGTCATACAACTAATGCTCCCTGAGCTTCTCCAAAGATAAGGCCAGATGTTTTACATGCTCTTCCTTTGTCCTTGAATAAATGAGGATGTCATCTATGAATACAATGACAAACCTGTCGAGGTATGGCTCGAACACCCAGTTCATCAAGCTCATGAAGACCGATGGCACATTCGAGAGCCCAAAGAGCATCACGATAAACTCGTACACGCCATATCTGCTGCTAAATGACGTATTCGGAATGTCTTCATCCTGAATCCATAGTTGATAGTATCCCGACCTCAGATCCAGCTTTGAGAACCAATATGTTCCCTCTAGCTGATAAAAGAACTCATCGATCCTTGGCAGTGGATATGTATTTCGGGCTGTCAATCGGTTTAGTGCACGATAGTCGATACACAACCTGTGGGTTCCATCCTTCATCTTCACAAACAAGACTGGAGCTCCACATGGCGAGGAACTATGCCTAATGAATCCAACCTCCACTAGCTCCTTAAGCTGACTCCTAAACTCCACCAGCTCCTTCAGATCAATCTGATAGAAAGCCGTAAACACTTGCTTAGTTCCCGACACCAACTAGATCTGAAAATCTTTCTCCTGATGCGGCGGCAATCCTGGTAGCTTCTCTGGAAACACATTCGCAAAGTCACGCAGTATCGATATATCGGCAACCATCATCTTAACCTCGGCCATCTCGAAGAACACCTAATAGACCTCATCTCCCTGCAAGTGGGCCTTAACGACCTCAGTAGAAGATAAAATCCTACGAGAGACGGGAATAATACCTTTGAAAGTCACGAAGGCGATGTCATAACTCAGTACAAACTTCTTTGTCGGGCAATCTATCCAGGCGTGGTTCCAAGTAAGCCATGTCATGCCCAGAACCAGGTCAAAGTCTGTCATCCTTCAGACCGTATCCATGGCCTCGAGTGTCATACCATCAATAGTCACCTTCAGGAGGCACTTAGCAGTAACTAAGACCACCATCCCGTTTGGGAGACACACCATCCAGGCGACTCCTGAATAATGCCTGACTCCTTACAATCCCTTTACGAACTCCTCGGAGACGAAATTGTGCGACGCCACCGTATCAACCAAGGTGTGGGCAAGTTTGTCGTACACAATAACTATTCATGTTCATTTAAGTATGGTTGGGTAACTGGGCCTATGGTTTTATTTCCTAGTATGCTACTATTGTTTGTTGTTTTTGAAAATTCAAAGGTAAATATAAACATAAAATTACTAGCATACCTGCAATCACCCTGCCCGGGTCCCGAGGTGGAGCCAAGTCCAGAGCATACACCTGCTCCCTCTCATTCCTCTGATCTCTACCCTGGAAACCACGTCATCTTCCATGGCCTCGGCCTACAAAATATCGAGTGGGCAGGGAAACCTATGGTGCCGGTAGAGGTGCCCCTCTCATGGGGCAATTTCTTTGAATGTGCCCTACCTGATGACAGTTGTAGAACTCGGGCGGGGGATGTATCATACCCCTGGGCCTCTGTATCTCCAGCATCTGAAGAGGTTGAGGGGCCAATACCACCGGCTTCCTTAGCTCTTGCCTTACCTCTTGGCGAGGTTGGTCCTCTACCCTCCTCTCATCAGCAAAGCGGCCCCTCCGATGATCATTCATGCCTCCCCGGCCATGATCCTTAGATGGCCTCTTCCAGCTTCGAGTCGTGTGCCAGTCAGCCTCCATACTCTTTGCTATCTCAATAATCTGAGGTACAGGTCCGTAAGATACAAAGAGATGAGCCTGTCTCAGGTCCTCTCGAAGGCCCATATAGAACCTCTTGGTATACCCCGCTTCGTCCAGCTGATAAGAGTCCACAAACCAGACTAAGTGAGTGAACTCCCGACGGTACTCCAGCACCATCCTGTTTCCCTACCTCAACTGTAGGAACCTATCTTCCAGCTCATCTCTTGCTTATCGTGAAACGAAGTGCTCCAACATTACGGCCCTGAACTCCTCCCAAGTTATGTCAGCAATGTCCCGATCTACAAACAATGTATCCAGAAGTGTCTTCCACCATCTCTTGGCATGAGACTCCAAGCAGGAGACCACCAGAGGTACCCTCTCCTCCCACAGGAATCGTATCTCGGTCAGCATCTCGAACTTGATATCAAACCAATCTTCCGTCCATATAGCCAACTCTATCCCAATGTCTGATGGGGGAGAGAGTCCTCGAAAGATGCTCAACAAATTGGACCCCGGGTTCGGCTACGGAGCTGGAGCCTGTTGGTCCATGAAGACCTTCAGAATGGACGTCAGAGTCTGTCCTATCTCTTACTATAGAAAGACATTGGGATCTGGTGGAGGTGGTGCAATATTCAGAGTTTGCTAGGCTCCGTCCTGCGGTGTAGGATGTGCTGGGGCTGTATAATAAAAGCCAAGTGTAAGAAATTTGACCCCAAACCTAGTTAAAAGTGGACGATTACATGTGATCCCCCATATGGGTACAGCACAGCTTCCGCTGCTTAGTTTGTCCCCAAATGAACTCGAGCGGGGGTGACCCAGGGTTAGTGGACTTCTACTCTTCCGATCGAGGTTTCCCCTCTGATACCAATTTGTAAGACCCTATTTTTTTTTCTTTTAAATCAACAGTGTCTTATGCCCAAAACTGCCGCTTTTGCGCTGAGACCAACACACATGGGAGGGTTGTCACTACAAAATGCCGATCATGCCGGCCATACCGATCGCAGAAGAGTAGAATAAATATAAGAGTAAAATAAAACTCAAATACTGGTCCACAAAAATCACATGAATATAAAATAAATCTCCACGAAGGGAGAGTCCACGACAATGATAAATCAAAGTACTAATAAGAGTGCTCCTGCCCGATACATCATGACCCTCATTATAAGTCACTCAACGCGGAAGCAAATCTATAATAACAAATAATGATCGGGACTCACTATCCCTGCTTCCTGAACTCCCATGTTAGACTGTCCCGTCTCTAAGCGCACCGACCTCTGGGGATGCATATCCTAGTTCGACTCCATGATCCCCTAAAATTATTTTGTCAACCACTGTTAGTCTAAAAGACTAAGTCCTATCATCCCCCACCCCTCCCCCATGGCTCCTAGGCACAGAGCGGGGAGAAGGAAAGGGAAGGTAACGAAGTTGGAGAGTAACAAAAGTAAGCAGGTGGCGGCGGAACTAATCTATCATGAGTTCATAAACAGAGAAAGTATAATTAAGAAGTAGTTGGTTAGCAGTATGATTATACACATGAACAAAGTGAGCAAGTAAAAGTACAAGAATGTAAACTAAGTAACCATGACCTATAGGAATGCCCATACAAACCTATAGACCAAGGGGTCGTTTAGTAAGACCTATTGTATAAAGAGTCTGATACCAATTTATACAATAGGTGTCAAGGGTTATATGCAATGATTATACTATGTCATGCAAGTATGTTATGATGTGAACATGCAAATACACCTCACACACCCGACTCTGTGCACACAGACCTTTAGATACCCCTTTCTAGAGCAAAACCTACCAGTGTACCTCCGTAGTGGCAAATGTAAACGGTGGGTTGGCCCTCGCCCACCTCTAAACTGGTATCAACACTACCAGTCAGACATATCATACGCCTTAATGCTAGTGCACTAAGCGGAGCTCCTGCGTACTCTTACCGGTTGGCACACCGGACTTCATTTGGCTAAGTGCTATACCACACCTGCCGAGTCAACATAATGGTGTCAGTGCAACGACTCTCCAATACCGATGACCCACCACCTTATAACTTATGCACATGCAACATTAATATATTTTCCATTGAGCCAAAGCTCCCCGGACTAACTCGTCCGTCACAATTATCTACCAAGCCATCGGCTTGCCGGGCTAACCTGTCCATCACCAAAACCACCGAGCTTACTGCTCGTGAGACCCAAACTAACTCCCACAACACTGGGGAGTGTGAGTGTAAGTGTAATCCTTGTTATACTAGTTACTCTTAAACATTTTTTATTCTTATGGTTTAGGTTAGCCCATGACTGCCCAAAGTATTCCCCGTGAAGGGCTATCCCAGGGCACTGAGAAATATGATGGTAGCTGAAGCCCATCGTACCCTTTCATGAGGAACTTACTATTATTTGTTATTACCCAATTCTCGATCCATTTTAATATTATACTGGATCTAACCCTAGTGTATTTGACTCTTTCTCTCTCGACACGATAGACGATCTTTCGTCGATCCCGAGCATCTCTTAACACCAGTCAACCCAACACTTTCCTCAACATGACTCCTAATGAAGCCCTCTTTTTCTTTTTCACTCTACAAAGATCAGTGAACTATTAACCTAATCTCCCTCAGTCCATTCCAATGTTATCACAATTTCCACAGTTTTACTAAATGTAGACCAACCTAAGCTAGATGATGTACATGACAGGAGGTACTCCAAATTTTAATCCTAAAGCCCTAAGATAATTATTGTGGGTCTATCCTGACACATTTAGCCTAAATACAGAAACTTGTAATTTTCCTAACTAATTTGGCATTTATTAGATTTTCCCAAAAGTAAGGCTCTAGGTAACTTTGAACATGAAGTACTAGATTCCCTTAAGTTATGGCCACAAACAAAATTATGAACGCTATATGATAGCAAAATATTAGTGAATATAAAATTTCACAGATTTTAATAAATGTAATAATCACTAAATAATTAATTTAAGTAATTCAAATAATTATAGTGTATGAAGGGAGTACCATAAATAATAGTCCAAAAATTATATAAAAATTACTAGAGCCTTATAATGATCATAAAACACGACTGACTAAGTTTCATATAATTCCATGTTCAGTGAGCCATGTATAAAAATGCTTCAAATAATTCCATTAAAGTGCACTTATGGAGGAACATTCTTATAAACTCATCCGAATAACATGTAAAAACTTTCTAGGCTCAATTGTGACCTAAAAGGTTCTCTGGCCAAGTAACACAATTTTACAGCAAGATATAATATTTATTATCTATTTAGAAAAATAAGGTGAACTAGTTCACTTAACACATGAAGTACTAAGAGGAAATGCTCAAATGATCCAAATAATTTACTAGTGCCTCTAAATGATATCTAATTAACCTTTCCAGAGTTTCATATCATTCTAAGTTAATCTAACCATGGTTACTTCAAAATCATCACATGGGGCAAGTTGAAGGTTATAACTACAATGATGAGCTAATGTCTTCCGAACATCCTACAATAAATTCCAGAGGTCAACAACACTATAAAATTACTCCTACCAAAATATCATGAAGATCCAAGATCATATGGACCTTCAATAATTTCATAAAAGGTATAGTCCTAAATAATCCCTAATTGGTTTAAGTTGTGTGTCTAAGTCTAAATGTGACCAAATTCCTTCCTAGGTCATTTCACCACCCTAAGATCTCATGGACTAAACACCAAGTCCATACAAGGACATATCACCCAATGTCCTTCACTAACCCCCAAAGTTCAACCTTAGGTTTTGAACTAAGTTCCTAGGTCAAATCCACCCTATTACACCCCAAACTCCATGTGAGGGTGTTTAAACTAACCATTTGGCTCTGGCCAAAGTCCCAACCCCTTTGGGTGAGAATTGGGCCCTTCATGCTCCAAGCTCACTCTGGCCCTAATTAACCTTTAAAGGGCAACACTTTGGTCTCACCAAAACCGATTCAAATCTAACCCAATTATACTGAGATTTTTATCATAGTCATGCCATGACTGTAAGAGTCAGACACCAAAATTTTGGTGGGTTTATAGGTCATTAGACCCCTTAAATAATTCATACATAGATTATTAAATTTCTACAAAAACTTTATTAAAATGTTTTCCAAAAATTCTCATTTTTATATGTTATAAGTCTAGATATGAATGGCTCCTTCTCCAAATTTCAAATCATTTGGAAGTCAAGAATTGATGGGGCACCTCAAAAAATCTCTAATCAAGTGTAGGTATAGAGCACACCAAAATGAGTGATGTGGTTTGACCTGAACTTTAAATTTGTTGAAACTAAGTTTAAAATAAACTAGACCCATAAGGCTACCAGTTTCATGTTGACCACTTTTTTTTAAAGGCCTCTATGTATCTTTAATTCAAATTCCAAGGCATGTGATATTATGTGGCAGAAAATACATAAATTAAAATTTAATATATTAGATCTAACACAGATCTTAAAGCAAATCAAGTGGCTCCTGGCTTTCTTATTCCTCCAGCCAACGACTGCGTTCAGCCCGACCTGGAGCACCTTCCATGTCCATTTCCCAGCCACCCATCCACGTCCCTAGCCAGCCACCACTATCACCACCTCCGTTGAGGAGGGGGCTATCGCCGGGCGGCGACACGGTCGCTGGAGGGGTGGTTTCTGGCTAACCCGAGAGGTGGAAAAACCATAGAAAATCTGGAATTTTTCTCTCCCAATCGGACTCAATCGATCCCGATTTCTCTCCTAAATGATCTAATATTCTAGCCCACGAAGGAGTAGAGGAGGACCTGGTTTGCGACCTGAATGCGTGTACTTTGCCTCCTCACCATTTTCGGCTACAAAAATTTTGCTCCTCTGCAACTTTTACACCAACCTCAATGGATTTGAAAAGTAATTGGGGGAAACGCTTGACCTTGCTCTGGTGAAGGTCCTTAAAGAAGGAATTTGGGAGAGGAACCTTGTAACTCCCAAATATCAATAAATTTCATTAATGGCCATTAACTCATTTTTTTCGATTTCAACCAAATTAATGGGGTTGAGCCACCCCAATGGCCGGCCACCTCCAGAATTCTTCTCCTCTCCCTCAGAAGAGTAAAAGCCCCAAAAAAGAGGGGGTTATGGACCCTCCATGGCCATAATGGACATTAAGCTCGAGCTTTCTCTCTCCTCCAAATCACTAATTCCAAAGACTTATTTCAATGAATTTGCTCTATTCGTCGAACTCCGCTTGACGAATTGGCTTTATTCTTTGAACTCCGCTCGACGAATTGGTTGTATTCATCAAACTCCGCTCGACAAATTTGCTCTATACGTCGAACTCCACTGGATGAATTTTCCCCATTCGACGAAGCCCAAGACTGGTTTAGCAAACTTGCTCTGTTCGTCAAACTCCGTTCGACAAACTCTAAACCTAGTTCAGCACTTGCTCCATTCGACAAACTATTTATTGAGCTCGACGAATCCGCTCCGTTCGACGAATTGTTGGCTGAGTTCGACCAACACGGGGTGCAGTCGACTCTCTCGACGCATCCCGAAATCTTTCTAAGTAAAATGGCGGTGAGTGCACTCAATGCCAATCATTCCATGGCTTTGAGTGCAGTCAACGCACTCAACGCCCCGAGCCAAGATTTTTCTAAGTAAAATGGTGTTTAGTGCACTCAATGCACTCAACGCCAATCAGTCCATGACATTGAGTGCACTCAATTCCCCGAGCCAGAATATATTTCTCTAAGTAAATTGGCGTTGAGTGCACTCAACGCCCAAACAGGGATATTTCTCTAACTAACTTCTTGATCTAAATTGATGCTTCCCGAACCTGACCCAATTCTCTTGGCACAAAATGCATGCGAGGGGCCTAACACAAAATGGGATGTTACACCTTGGAGGTCACTTGACCCTTAGTTAGGGAACTTTGACCTTTTTAGGGCTAGGGTTGACTTGGGTAAACTTATCCTCTTTGGTTGACCCCAATAGGTCCTTGGTTGCCTATTGGCCTCCCCTAGGGTTAGGGGTTCCATGGTGGAGTCAAATTGGTTAAGGGAAGGTCCATTGGCCCTAGATAGGTCACTTGGTCTTCTCGGGCTTCTTAGGGTTTTGTCATGACCTATTAATGACAAAACCATCCTAGAGGTCTAGGAGTCTGAGGGATGTTATAATTGTTATCTAAATTTTGTGGGGGGGAGAATCAAATTGAAATTGGAAAAATTCACCAAATATAAAAGGCAAAACTTGTGAAACAAAAGAAGAAGAACTAAAATTCAGATCTAAATAATTATCCTTATCACTATGGAAACTATCCAGGTGATTTGTCCACCTAAAATAATCTACTTGTGTTATAAAATTATCTAGCCTTCACAAGTCAAGAAAAGAGAAAAGGCAAGCTGAAGAAGAATTAATGTCTCAATTGGAGTTCATGGAAAAGAAGAGAAGAGAGGATGAGCAACACACAGAATACAAAAAATGGAGCCATCAATAAGGAAACATCATTTTAACTATATGGAGAGACTTTGTGAAAGTCAAAAAGGATGCAGAGAAATTCTACCCCTCTACTGAGTGGACAAAACACCTGAACCAGAAATTAAAGAGAAAAGCTCACTTCAATACCGATAGGAACATTTCAAATCCTCCCAAGGCTCCTCCAAAATTTATCCCTAAGACATCCCCCTATTTTAAAAGTCAAAGATAAAGGGCAAAGGTTGTTGAAAAGTAGTTTGCTGAGTGAAGGAAGATGAGCTCTAGCAAGGCTGAATACAAATATAATTTTTTTTATATTTAAATTATTTGACTAAACATTATACACACACACAAAGACACACACACAAACACATATATATATATATATATATATATATATATATATATATATATGTGTGTGTTTGTGTTTATACTATAAGCAAACTCCAAAACAGCCATGTTGTAACATTCGTCTCCCCAAAATACCCCCCAGTCATGGTGTAACATTCACTTACCCAAAATACCCCTTCATATCTTCTTCTTATTTCAAAAGATTTTGTTTTTGAGTCATTTTTACTTTTCTGTGAATTTGTCTCGCTCAAATTTGAGATGGGATGCGGTAATAAAATCGGAATGCTGGAAGCCCTAAACAAAAAAAAACCGCAGAACTATTCATTTGCTCCCCTCTGATGCTCCCGCGCTATAGTGATCACTTCACCCCCCCCCCCCCCTCCGCTGCTCCTATAACTTCAGCACTCTCTTCGCCCCCCTCCGCCTCTCCCACACCTCCTCACACATTCTCAATAAAGAGCTGACATGCTTCATTCGCAAATGTTAAAATGCTCCCGGTGAGGATTTCTTGATCTTAGGGATTTTGGTTTTGATTTCTTGATTATAATTTTCATGGATTTTTCTTATTTAAGGTTTTATCTGCAGTGGTCTCTTTGCCCCACTCTTCCTCTCCCACACATCCTCATGCGTTCTCGATGTAAGGCCAACATGCCTCATGCTTCTTCGACGCAGAGCCGACATGCTTCATTCGCCTCACTCTGCTCTCAAACTGCTCCATGTAAGGATTTCTGATATTATTTTTTTTGTATACGGTTCTTGATCTTAGGTCTTTTGGTTTTGGATTTCTGATCTTAGGTTTTATATATTGATTTCTATGGATAACATTTATACTGACCAAATGATTTCCCTTGTTCATATGAAATATTGATTTTCGACTGCATTTGATCAGCAATGATTTTAAGACATTTTATTCAATAACCTGTTGTAGCAAGTTGTTTTTAGGTTTGATTTTTAGTCCTCTAATTTTTTTAGGTTTGATTTCCGACCACACTTTGATATCATGTTGTTTTTAGGTTTTATTTTTAGTCCTCTAATTTTATTTTTAAAACCTCATGTTTCCTCTTAGCTCTTAGTTTTGAGGTACACAACACCTTTTGAAAACCTCCTGTCTACTCATTTCAAGCATTCGTTCTTCCATCAGCATCTTTGCCTGCATTCCCATGAGATCTTACTGCGTGAAGATAAATTGACGTTACTGCATGAAGATAAAATGCGGAGGTCTTACTATCAAATTATTGTTACTTCGCAAAGATAAAAATAGGATGCGAGTCCTAGAAATAATGTTGTTCTTGAGTTGTATGTTCTGTGGATGATTTCAACCAATCTAAAATACCATCTACATTTTTTTATTGTTTGCTAAAGAACACACTTAAATAGGATGCAAGCCCTAGAAATAATGTTGTTCTTGCTAGCTCTTATTTCTGTGAAAATGGCTACAAAATTTTTAGGGGCTAATAAAAATGTCGGCAGGAGGAAGATAAACCTAAAGAAGATAGACCTAGAGAACAAAACAGAACACCAAGACGATCTTGATAGCTCTTATTTCAATTTCATCTTCATTTTTTATTTAAGTCTTTGAATTTGTTTATGACTTCGATTTCAATTTCATCTTGATTTTGTTTTCGTTTTAAGGTTGATTCCATTTTTACTTTATGATCTTAATTTTGTTTTCATTTTAAGTTTAGGATTTTGATTTGGTTTTTGTTTATAATTATTGTTATTGAATTTGTTTTTAATTGCAGTTTTCCTAACATGTCACGGACTGATGGCCAAGTTTCCCTCCCCTTCTTAACTTAACTTTGCTCAACCTCTTCTGCAACGAAATAAGATTGACATTACAAAATCGATTTATTTCTTCAAGTTAAGGGATCTCTTTTACTTTTTCACAAAAAAGTACGATTTTACTTGCTTTCATCAAGTTCTATTGTTTACATTTAATCAAGTTTTAAATTCTATATAGATCTCGAGATTGTTCTACTATGATTTTACTTTGATATGATCATTTATGGGAATGGATTTTTTTTTAAAAAAAAATCATAACAATCGTTCAATTTGATAAAGTTATCCAATATAACAGTGAAAGGATGCACAACTATAACCACTGAAATGCTATTACAAATTGGCATCATTTCTTGATTTGTCCAATTTTTTAGCTACAAAGACTTGCACAGATCTACACCACGCTGATCTTCGGGTACCATTTCTTGATTTGTCCATTTTTTAAGGTATGAAAACTTACACAGATCCACAGTTTATTTACAAAACATGATATGAATATTTTTGCTTCCCCTTCATATATTTTACATTACTTTCTGCTCTTATACCTTTTCAGCTTTAGATCCACAATTTCTTGAGCACAATTTGTTATTTTTGTATCTTTTGTTCCATGAAACTATTAAATGATTCAAAACTTATTTGAGTATCTTTATACTATAAGTAAGGAGGATTTGAGTATCTTTGAGGCTTTTATGTTAGAGGTCAGCATAAAATAAGATAAATATAGGTTAGTAATTTCCCTCACGGGACTGGTACAGTCGCGCTTGGCAAATAGGGCGTTGCAACGTGTACCCTCTATGCAAATAAATTAGTGTACTTTTAACCAAGTTGTACTTCATCAAACACAAAAAACAATTACATGTCTGGAAGAAAATAGATAATTCTTGAGTTAATTACATCGCATCGCAGACACTAGGAGATGGCCAACCAAAATGCTTAGGCGTCGTCGTCGTTGCCAAATCAGGGTGGGCCAGTCCAACGTAAAACAGGGAGACCTTCAACTTTGGCGGCAACTGCTGAGCAAACTCGAGAGTCAACCCAAGTATGTGTTAGTAATTGGAGGCAATCATTGACTGCAGAACAACGTAGTGCACTGAATGCAAGACGAACATAATCGCGCTCATCATTGGCTTTACCATCGGCCGTAGAGGTCCAACAGAATGAGCTAGAACCTCCAAATCAATCGAATGAAGTAATGATTCATTTTTGCACGTTTTTGACTACAGTCAAGGAGTACGCAAATTTTTATGATCCACTACAGTTCGACTAACTCCTGCTCTCGTACGATATTTTTGGTTGGTATTTAGCTTTTCAGATGGATCTGGGGTTACGTGTTAGTTGTTGTGACTACTACGCATGCATGGTCCAGGTTATAAATTTCAATACTATTGATGAAGAACTTCATGTAATAGATTTTTAATTTCCTAATTTTATATAGTTTGTGGCCTAATACAGATATACACGAATAATTCATCAGTACTTCTTCGCGGAGGACGACTGCTTCAATAATACGTCGTGGATAACTACATCAAGATTGAGACTCAAAAACTAAGATGGATTAGCCTGAATCAAAATAAAATTCATGTGGATCTATATCAAGGATTACAAGTGTTGGAACCCTACTTGTGATTTGGGCTAGGTTCACTATTAGGTTTGATTAGATGACCCAATATGTATAGTCTAGGGTCATAGGTTATTTCCAGGGTCAAAGTCAGCAACACATACTTAGATTGTCAGTCTCTACTTGAAAAGACTTTAGAGATAGAATACTTCAAAGGAAAAGTAGTTAAAATGATTGCAGAAACGTCGTTCGACGATAGCTGAACTCAGCTCGAAGATTGTCGATCTCAGATCGATGAACTCAGAGTTCCATCTCTGAGTTGAGCTCGACGATAGTCTAGCTGAGATCGATGAACTGATATCTCATATCAGAAGTTCAGCTTGACGAAGGACTATCTCAGTTAGACAAACATGGAGCTCAGATTGGCAAGTATATTTTTAGCTCGACGATCTTGTAGCTTAGCTCGACAAAGGAGAATTCTTAACTCGACGAATAAGGAGCTCAGGTCGATGAATTCATTTCTTAGTTCGACTAACTCTTTCCAGGTTCTGTTTGACTAATCTTCTCTGCAGTTTCTCAGTTCGACTATGCCAGTTTGTTTTAAAATTTTATTATTATAAGACATTAATGTGCCATATTCTCAAGAATATAGTCGTTACCTGGCAGCATTAATTATGGTTTTCACAGAGTTATTACTCTACCTTATTTACTGGGATAGTTAGGGAAATACATTCAAGACAAAATTAGCCGTTCAGGATCCCAGATATTATGTAAGGGAGTTCAGGAAAGAATTTAAAGTTTAAATGGTTTTGAATCTGCAATCAATATATAAAGTGAATTTTCAGAAGATTGCAATTACAAGAGTTAGTAAATCAGTGAAAAAGAAGAGCAATCAGTAATCAATAAAGAACACAACACAGCTCTCATACACACAGAGATCTTCATCTGCTTCAGGCTTTCAAGAGACAACTAATCAAAATCAGTCTAAAAGCTTGCTGAAGAGCAACATCATTTTGAAGTCCTACACCCTGAAGCAAAGCTTCCACTCCTGATCAGATCCATACAACTCAGGGGGAGCTTTGACATCATTAACAAATCCACTATTCTTCTCAGAGATTTGAGATAAAGAAGACAACATATTTTTACTTTTCCCTTTCACTGTGTACAGGGTTTTAACTCCCTTCAAAAGTTAGCCTTTTTTGTTCACAAGTCACCTGATCAAAAGACTTGGGATTGGTTTTTAGGTACCTGATCAAAAGCTCAAAGGGTTGCTAGATCTCCCTTAGAAAAATTCATCTTGTGGTGACAGGGCAACTGAGCAAAAACCTATGGTGGCAGGGCACCTGATCAAAAACCTGTAGTGGATTCCTACCAGGGTCGTAGAAGAGTGGATGCACCAAGGTTTATTGGGGAACCACTATAAATTCATTGTGTCATCTGGATTGTATTTACCTTTTCTGTTTGTGTGCTGTGATTTTCACTTTACATATATATATACATATCACCTATTTTAATCCGCTATAAAAATTATCAAAAAGTTTTAAATACTATATTCACCCCCTCTACTGTTAGTTAGATCTATCCCTCACTTTCAATTGGTATCAGAGGGTTATTTTTTGGTTTCACCTACTAACACCTAAACCAAAAGATCTTTGATAGATCATATTTACTCTAGTTTGTCTTTTATATCATGGCACAAAACAAAGAGTATTCAAGCACCAGACGTCCAGTGTGTAATCTGAATAAGTTTGCACTTTGGAAGGTAAGGATTAGGCTCTATATGAATTCTATTGATGAAGACATTTATAATTCTTTTTTGTCAGGTCCCCCTACTCCATCTGCATCAACAAGCACCTCAGCTATGCCACCACCTGAGTGGACAGAGTCTTAGAAGAAGCTGAAAGTTGCAGATGCCAAAGCCATGAACATTTTGGATCAAACTATGTCTGATGATATATTCTAGAAAGTTGTTAAATGCACTTCAGCGATATATGGGATTCCCTAAATGGGATGGTTGCAGGATCTGTAGATGAAAGGAAAGACAGGAGATCACATCTGATCTCTTAGTATGAGAACTTTAAGAAGGAAGAAGCAGAATCAGATGTTGATATGTAAAATAGACTCATCCTCATAATCAATGAGATGAAATCATTGGACAAGAAAATCTCAGTGATAGAGATAAATGACAAGATCCTTATGTGCTTCCCTTGCACATGGGACTCTAGGATCTAGCCAATCATGGAGGCCAGAATCCTAAATGAGATCTCTACTTAAAATTTTTTGGGCAAGCTCAAGTCTTATGAGCAGCTCATCAAAACCAGAGAAGCTGAGCAAAGGACTTCTTCTTCAGTAAGGAAAGTGCAAAGCATTACTTTTAAAGCAACTGAAGAAACAGAAGCCATTCATGACAATGAAGATCTATTGAGTATCTTGGCTAATAGATTTTACAAGATAGCATGGAAGGACTTTAGGAGAAGATCTTCATGAAATGATGATAAGCCAAGGTATGGCAAGGCTCCTACTAAAGAGATTGTCTGTTATGGATGCAGGAAAAATGGACACATACTTTCAGAATGTCCATAGAACTAGAAGAAAGACCAAAGAAAGGACAAAGACTCCAAGAAATATTCCAGCAAGCCCTCTTACAACAAATACAAAAAGAAGAAAAGAGGATTTGTGGCTGAAATATGGAGTGAATCTGAGTCAAAATCTTCGTCTTGTTCAAGTGAAGATGAAGAAGAATCAAAAGCAAAAGAAATTTGTTTGATGGAAATCAATGCCTCATGCAATAATTCTGAAGAAGAATCTGAATCTGAATCAGAAGAAGATCAGGTAATCTCAACCTTTGATTTTCATTCAGAACAATTTAAAATTGATTTCAGATTATTATATAAAGATTTGATTAAATCTGAAAAAGAAATCAAACTTCTTAGAGAGAAATTAATTAAAATTGAAAATGTTTCTTCTGAAAACATAAAACTTAAAGAAGATTTAAAAACTGATAATAATCAAATATTTTCCTTAGAAACTAAATTATCTCAGGCTAAGGAATTTGAAGAATCTCTTAATGGAGGAGTATCAAATTGATGAATATCACAAGCACAGTAAATGCCAGGCTAAATGGCAAACTGGGCTTGGGATCTTCATCTTGTCAGCCTTATATTTTTGAGAAAAATATCTTACCTAAACCAATTGAATTCATATCTGCTAAAGGAAAAGAGAAAGAAGTATTACAACCTACATATAAAGATACTGAAATTTTACCAAAGACTCACTCAAAGAAAAATAAAAAATCACATCAAAATAATGTTCAACAAAATTCATCGAACCGAGATTGACAAAATCTGCATTATTCGTCGAACAGCGATCGACGCTCTTTGATCCCAGAATTTGGGTATGATTACTCAACAAAGGGTGCTCGATGAAATTAACATGTTTTGTCGAATAGAGATCGACGATCGTGGAATGTAGGGAATGAGTATTATAATTCTGTGAATCAAGATCGACGAAATTAATACTTTTCGTCAAACTAAGATTGACGAACTCAACTAAATTCGTCAAACTCACATTTTCAAAACAGAAACTTTAATCCTTATCAAAATAATAATCAAAGACCAAAATTTGTTAATCTTTTTACTCAATGGATAATCCCTCCTAGGATATATCATCCATTAGGTTATAAGGATCAACCTGATTGCTCTTATATTACTAGTTATTCTTTAGAAAGAAATCAAGGACCTAAGGTAACCTGGGTCAAGAACAACTAATCTATTTTTATACAGGTAAAGGAATATCCTACCACAGAGGAACAGTGGTATTTGGATAGTGGTTGCTCAAAACACATGAGGGTTTCAAAGGCCAACCTAAGTGACTTCAAAGCAAATCTTGGACCCAAAGTTATTTTTGGAGACTCCAATTATGGACAAATAGAAGGATATGGAAATGTCAAGATTGGAGCAGTCACATTCAAGAAGGTGGCATATGTAAATGATCTGAAGCATAAACTCATCTCTATCAACCAACTATGTGAATTACTTAAAGGGGAGAAACCTAAAATAAACAATTTAAAGTATTTGGTTAAATATGTTATATTCACAATAATGACAAGAAATATCTTTGAAAATTTGAAGCTAAAGCTGTAGAGGGAATTTTTCTTGGATATTCCCAAGTTAGCAAGGCTTATAGGGTATTTACTAAATCAACACACAAAATTGATGAATCTATACATGTAACTTTTGATGAGACTAACATGTTTTATAAGGAGAAGGATTCTTCTACCATAGAAAATTTGCAGGTACCAAATCTTTGTGAGAAAATGGTGTTTTTAATCCTAACATAAGAGGATATATCACATCCTTCTCAACAGATTATTGATGAAGATAGTGAAGAAGAAATTCAGGAACAGATTACTGAAAACATTGTGGCAAATGAAATTCCACCAGAGGAGTTAGTACCACAAATGGTTATTGAAGAACCAACTCTACCCACTGATCTTATCACACTTAGAGATCATCCCATATCTCAAGTGATTGAAGACATGTCAGCTGGTGTGCAAACAAGGCATCAATTAAATCATGATCAGATGCATGCTTGCTTTGTTTCTCAGATTGAACCTCAAACCATTAAAGATGCAGAGAAAGATCCCCACTGGATTATTACAATACAAGAGGAGCTCAATTAATTTGAAAGATGTAGAGTTTGGGATTTAGTTCCAAGACCCAGAGATTAGCCAGTCATTGGAACTAAATGGGTCTTTAGGAACAAACTGGATGCACAAGGAGAAATTGTGAGAAACAAAGCTAGGCTGGTAGCCAAAGGTTATTCACATGAAGAAGGTATTTACTATGATCAAACCTTTGCTTCTGTTGTAAGACTTGAAGCCATCAGAATTTTTCTTACTTATATTGTGCATCAGAATTTCAAAGCCTATCAAATGGATGTCAAAAGTGTTTTTCTTAATGGAGAACAAAAAGAGGAAGTGTATGTTGAACAACCACCAAGTTTTATCTCTTCAACTCATCCCTCCTATGTTTTTAAACTGCATAAAGATCTATATGGTTTAAAACAAGCTCCAAGAGCTTTGTATGAGAACTTAGCTAGCTTTCTTTTAGAGCATAAGTTCATTAAAAGTATTGTAGACATGACCTTATTTATTAGACATCATAAGCATAAAATTTTGCTATTACAAATATATGTAGATGATATAATATTTGGATCTACTGATTCAAAACTTTGTAGAAGGTTTTCTTGACCTGATGCATTCAAAGTTTGAAATGAGTAGTATAGGTGAACTATCTTACTTACTTCATCTTCAAGTAAAGCAAACCACTGATGGTATCTTCATATCCCAGTCTAAATATGCTAAGGAGCCACTCAAAAGATTTGGGATGTCAGATGCCTCAGCTGCAAAAACAATCATGCCCTCCAATGCTGTAGTTGAATCTAATGAACAGGGCAAGCCAGTTGATCAGAAAATATATAGGGCGATTTTTGGGTCCTTATTGTATCTTACAGCTTGTAGGCAAGACATTATGTTTGCTACTTATATTTGTGCTAGATTTCAAGTCAACCCTAAAGAATCACACCTTATTTTACTAAAAAGGATTTTAAGATATATAAAGGGTTGTCCTAATATAGGACTTTGGTATCCAACAGAGTCAGAATTTGACTTAACTAAATTCTCAAATGCTGACTATGTTGGATGCAGAGTTGACAGAAAAAGCACATCAAGAACTTGTCAGTTCCTTAGTGATAGGCTTGTGTCCTGGTTTTGTAAAAACAAACTTCTATGTCCACATCAACTACTGAAGCTGAATACATTACAGTTGGTAGTTGCTGCTCACAGATTTTGTGGATTCAAATTCAGCACCTGGAATATGGTTTCAACTTAAATAATTCAACTATCTTTTATGATAATACTAGTGTCATTTCAATTGCACAAAATCCAGGGCATCATATTAGGACCAAGCATATAGTGATTAGACATCATTTCATTAGAGATTGTGTAGATGAAAATAAAATTAATCTTGTCTTTATCTCTACTGATTTACAAATAGCAGACATTTTCACCAAACCATTGGATGAAAAAAACATCCGTTCTTCCTAAATAAGCTAGGTATGATTAATGGAGAAGCTTTAATTTAATTTTTGTTTGTGGTCGAAGAATTGGTCACTTTTCGTCGAATGAAGATCGACGATCTGTGAACTCTTCTTGAGATTTTCATCGAACGGAGATCGACAAAATCTCCTTGAGAAACTGTTCTTTGAACGGAGATTGATGAATTTGTTTCAGAAAATTTTTCGTCGAACGGAGAACGACGAATTATTTTCCCCCTCTTCAAACATAAATCGATGCTTTCATTTCTTTTTGAGATTTTTTTCGTCGATCTGAGTTCGAAGATTTTATTTTGCGTCGACAGAGTTCGTCTTTTCGACTTCTAAAAACCTATAATTAGGTTTTCATCAAACTCCATCCCAGGCTTTCAAATTCCTTTGCACTTGATCTCTTGTTTTTGTAGTCAATGGCGATTTCAGCGGCGACCCTCTCTAGGATTAAATTTGATGAAGGATTTGACATTGACATTGATTCATTCAGCCATTCTGATCAAATCTTCAAGAACATTTTTCAGTTGTTTGAGGCTCCATAGTTGAAAAAGTTCATGACCTCTAGGATCAAACTTCTAGTGCAGGAAATCAAGGAATGGGTATTCACAGCAACTTTTCCAGATCAAATGACCATTTCTAGATCGATTTATGGACACCAGGTTTCTCTTATCTCTACTATTCTAAGTGAAATTTTTGGTTTTATCAATGGGGAAAATGATATTGAATTATCTAGTGCTGAGTTTTATGATATGCTAGTTATAATGGGTCAGTCCCAAGGAAATCCTAATAAATTGCTAAAAAAGGACTTGTCTGTTGAATACAAGTTCCTAGCAGATGTGGTTGGAAAGGTAATCTTGCGCAAGCACTCTGCCCATGACTACATCACCAGGCACCAATTCCTTCTGATGAGTTCCCTGGTTAATCAGAAATTAGTGAACTGGGTGGAATTTTATTTTATTTGATTAAGAAGAAAATAAGTAAGAAGGATGTGAATTTTGGTAGAGTTCTGGAAATCTTCTTACAGGCAATAGTTATAGAACATTTGGTCTCCCAAACTATTTTCATCAATGACTCTAAGAGGCTTACCTCTGCACTATTTGGTAGATGGGAGAGGGTCATCCCTAAGCCCTCCAGGGCTTCGTCTTCCAGGATAGCTTCAAAAGACACAAGGGATGTAGTAGCCACTCACTCAACCCCTAAAGAAGTTCCTACTCCTCCTCCCTCTCCTGCTCATATACCATCTCCTCCTCTTCAACAACCATCTATAGTTATTACAAACACACCCTCTACTTCCATCCCTCCTACCACACTTGTTCTTCTTCAATTCCATCTTCTTCCAATCCACCTTCTACATTTGCTCAGAACCCCTCTGAGTTTATGTCTGTGGATTTCTTCTCCATCTCTTCCAGCATCTTGGAATTTATCACTCCTACACAAAAAGCTCATAGAGGAAGCAGTTGCCCCTCTTGTTTCTGCCATTACTGATAATTCTTCCAAAATTTCATCTTCCTCCTTTGTCCCTTCTTCTGGGGGCCTAGATTTAGGTCTCTCTAGATCTAGGCAGGGGGAGATGTATGATGAAGAAGCTCCTCAAACAACAGTTTTAATTCCAGCGGCAGTTATAGAAGCAGTTTCTGTAGTTGAAATTTCAGATATAGAAATGATTGCAGTATGTTCTGATGAAGAAGTAACAGATCTTTCAGTTCCAGAGGTTATCAATGATGGTGATGTATTTATTAATCCCATAATTGATTTGTTTTTTCTATTTTCAGCTTCTGATTATCTAAACAATGTTATTCCTAGTTATCTTCCAACATTTTTAGTCTATCAAAAAGCAATAGTTTGCTATTCTTCTCCAGTTGATTCTTCAGAAAATAGTTTCTATAATATCTCTTTCAGTACTTCTTCAGTCTCTGAGAATTTATCAGTAAATGTTATAGATCCAAAGGCTATCTCTCCACCAAATTATGCTTGGGCTGAATCCCTAATGTGAGATATGGAAGCTATTATGTTTAAATACATAGATTCAGAAGATACTGATGTACAAGTTAGTACAGAACATATATAGCCACAGCCTCAGGTTGAAATAATATATACAGATGTATAGCTACAGGCTCCTCCTATAATTTCTGCTCAAATGCTAAAACGGATTAATTATCTGTATGATATTCATTCTAGTGAATCTGATGATGATGAAGAGTCAGATGATTCAGAGGATGTTGGTTCTAAGAAAAGAAAATCCAAGAAGAAGGCTCTAGTGAGGGCTGCTCCAAAACCAAATCCTACAGCAGATATCCCCTATTATATTCTTCACAACATTACACTCACTCCAGATACTCCTTACTAGATGATGCTTTCTAAAAATGAACAAAAGAGAAGGAGGAAAATGATGCAATACCATTCTCCTCAAAGGACTTGGAGAGGACCTCCTCCTCCTCCTCCTGTAGCAGGATCAGCGGGAAGTGCTTCTCAAGTTCAAAGGTCTACTTCTCATTCTCATCAATCAAGACCTACTCAAGGTAGCAAAGACAGACCTTCAAGGTCAAAAACCCAATCCAGCAGCTAGCAGAGAAAATAACAACAACAACAACATGACAATCAAAGCAGCCAACAAACAAAACAAGGTAGTCAGGAAGAAGAATCAAGTCCAGAGAGACCTCCCTGTCCAATTTATGATCCAGAGTTGGATCCTAACTGAATAATGGCTAGGTTTAATAAGCTGATAGATCTATATCAGATAAGGAAGGCCAAGGAAGAAGGAAAAGATTCCTCTCAATTTTCAACCATATCATCATACAGGAAGAAGAAATTGGACAAATATTAGGTAAAAATTCCCTTTAGCATTGATACTTATATGAATTTGCATCCAGAAGCTGTAGTGCTCAGAGCTGCATCTGTGAAGATTCTTGGTGCTCAAGACATGAAGATGACTCAACTGCAAGCAGCTGATCTAAAAAGAAAGATGATTTTTACAAAACCTTCTTCAGATCCTTCAGATGCTTCAAAGAAAGACACATAATTTTCTGCTTATGCTTTCTAAACTTTATTATTGATGTTTATATTTTAAAAAGGCACAATTATTTATATCTGCTGAAGTTTTATAATTCTGTCAGATATTCTTTCCTTGCTTTGTGATTTTCTTTATTCTATTTTTATAATGACCTCACTAAAATAGGGGGAGATTGTTTTAGCCCTACTTGTGATTTGGGCTAGATTCACTAATAGATTTGATTAGATGACCCAACATGTATAGTCTAGGGTCATAGGTTATTTCCAGGGTCAAAGTAAGCAACACCTACTTAGATTGTCAGTCTCTACTTCAGAAGACTTTAGTGACAAAATACTTCAAAGGAAAAGCAGTTAAAATGATTGAAGAAAAGTGATTCAACGATAGCTGAACTTAGCTCGACGATCATCGATCTCAGATCGATGAACTCAGAGTTCCATATATAAGTTAAGCTCGACGAATGTCTAGCTGAGATCGACGAATTGATATCTCATATCAGAAGTTTAGCTCGACGAAAGACCATCTCAGTTCGACGAACTTGGAGCTCAGATTGGCAAGTATATTGTCAGCTCGACGATCTTGGAGCTCAGCTCGATAAAGGAGAATTCTTAGCTCGACGAACAAGGAGCTCAGGTCGACGAATTCATTGTTGAGTTCGACTAACTCCTTCCAGGTTCTGTTTGACTTATCTTCTCTGCAGTTTCTCAGTTTGACTATGCATGTTTGTTTTCAAATTTTATTATTATAAGACGTTAATGCTCTAATAATTAATGCTTAATATTCTCAAGAATATAGTTGTTACCTGGCAGTATTAATTATGTTTTTTACAGAGTTATCACTCTACCTTATTTACTTGGGCCGTAGGAAAATGCATTCAAGACAAAATTAGCCGTTCAGGATCCTAGAAATTATGCAGAGGATTTCAGGAAAGAATTTAAAATTCAATTCGTTTTGAATCTGCAATCAATATATAAAGTGATTTTTCAGAAGATTGCAAGTACAAACGTTAGTAAATCAGTGAAAAAGAAGAGCAATCAGTAATAGGAGAAGAACACAACACAGCTCTCATACACATAGAGTTCTTCATCGGCTTAAGGCTTTCAAGAGACAACTAATCAAAATCAGTCTAAAAGCTTGCTGAAGAGCAACATCATTTTAGAGGCCTACACCCTGAAGCAAAGCTTTCACTCCTGATTAGATCTATATAACTCAAGGGGGTCTTTGATATCATCAACAAATCCACTAGTCTTTTCAGAGATTTCAGACAGAGAAGACAACATATTTTTACTTTTCCCTTTTACTGTGTAAAGGGTTTTTACTCCCTTCAAAAGTTAGCCTTTTTGGTTCACAAGTCACCTGATCAAAAGACTTAGGATTGGTTTTTGGGCACCTGATCAAAAGCTCAAAGGGTTGGTAGATCTCCCTAAGAAAAATTGATCTTGTGGTGACAGGGCGCCTGAGCAAAAAACTATGGTGGCAGGGCATCTGATCAAAAACCTGTTGTGGATTCCTACCAAGGTGGTAGAAGAGTGGATGTACCCAGGTTTATTGGGGAACCAATATAAATTTCTTGTGTCGTCTGGATTGTCTTTACCTTTTCTATTTGTGTGTTGTGATTTTCTCTATATTTATATATATATATATATATATATATCAGCCTATTTAAATCCACTATAAAAATTATCAAAAAGTTTTTAATACTCTATTCACCAAAGCCCCCCCCCCCCTCTAGTGTTAGTTAGATCTATCCCTTACTTGTCGCAACAAGAATAGTTTAAATTCAGTTTTGAATTGTTCTGAAGTAAAATCAAATGAAGAAATTACCTGATCTTCTTCTGATTCAGATTCAGCTTCAGTAATTTCAACTTCAGAGTCGTTGCATGATGCATTGATATCCATCAAACAAACTTTCCTGGTCTTAGATTCTTCTTCATCCTCACTGGAGCTGGATGAAGATTCATCCTCAGATTCACTTCATATTTCTGCAACAAAGGAATCATCAAATGAAATGTTCAGTGATTTATATATTTTTTATATACAAATATACGTATAATTTCTATATAAAAATAAAACCAACCCAACCAAGGAAGGAAGTCCTCGTTTTTTTTTCTTTTCTTTTCTTTTCCTGTTCTGAAGAAGCAGGGCATGCGAGGGAGAGGGAGAAGCGCCTTTCTGGGAGATTTCTGATGGTCGCCGCGGGAGCTCTACTATGTGGATTCTTCGTTAGAGAATATATATGGAAAGCCCTCACCAATATTTATGCTTGTATTGTAAGTATTTTTGGTTTTATGGAAATTCGGCGTTGGGGTGAGTAGCCATAACTTTCATTTTTACCCAAATCCATCCAGATTTTGTGTCCGTGGTTTTTTTTCAACTGATCATAGATTTGGAGTGCTTGGGAGGCTATAAATTGGATGTTTTGAGGCATGTGGTGGACTATCCCTCTTGCTTAGTCTTCCTTTAGTTCCTCCTTCCCCATTTAAATTCCTAAATTCGTTAATATTTCTTTTTTTCTGGGTTGATCATATCCTGGTGTTGGTCTTACTGAGTTCTTACTATAATGAGTGTTGTTTTTAAAATTCGTCGAGTGTTCACATCAAATCCATCGAGTGTTTGCATTATTCGTCGAGTGTTTTGGTAATTTGTCGAGTGTTCACGTAATTTGTCGAGTGTTCACATTAAATTTGTCGAGTTTTCAAGTTAAATTCGTCGAGTGTTCACGTTAAATTCATCATGTAGTCACATAAAATTTGCTTAATCCGTTAAGTGGTTACATCAAGTTCGTCGATTGGTCATGCCGAATTCAATGTGTGGTCATGATGAATTGTAATGAAGGCATGTTCATGCTTGGAATTTTTGGATTTTTCTTGTATCATCGGGATGACTTGATGCCAAGTCTTGTATAGTGGCAGTAGACTTTATATTCCCTTCTTTTATAAGATTAATGTTACTTTCAGCTTATTTATAAAGTACTTATACTCTTCATTTAGGAACTACGGTTTTTTGTTCTTTTTTCTAAATTCTTATAATTTTGTGGTTAGTTTGTTAGAATGGGAAACATGACACCACTATAGTACTAGTTTTTTTATGATATTATTTGGAATGTGGGTGTTAGTGGATTGGATAACCGCTTCAGTGCATGTGGTGAATCATTACACTCGGTGGCTTTGTTATGGATTGTTGGGTTGGGTTGGATGGATGACCACCACCACAGTGCTTTTTAGATGTTTTGATCTAATGGTTTGTGTTGGATAGAATACAACCACCTCAGCACCATTTTATGCCCGATGTTAAATATTCACTCATCGAGCTAATCAGTCTCATTTATTATATGCATAAATATGTATATGAATAGTAGTATGAATCCTTGTGGCACTAGGTGCAAGTCTTTCACTTATTTAGCCAATTCTTGCTGAATTAAGTATACTTACTGCTAATGTGGTCTTTTATTGCTATTATTTCACAGTTATTCTCATTGTGTTAATAGTCTTCTTAAGCTTATTAACCTTTTTGGCTCTATTTGAGCCGACTTTTGTGCCTTTTATGCTGAGGCACTCTTTTCTTTCGAATGCCTCAAGTTCAGACCAATAGCAGATAGAGTTGACCGAGCTCATTTCTCCCAAGCTTCAGTGGATGTTTCCCTTTCCTCTCATTAATTGAGAGGTAGTCTATTGTTTTTTCTTGACTTTGTAGTATATCTCATACTTTTACTATTGGTGATATGTGTTTGTGTCAGATTGTTGGCGCCTATATCATATTCTTTATGTGTAAGATTGTTTATTTATTGTTTTTGCTACTACTACTATTTTGTTGATGATGCATTGCTCTCTGGGAAGGTTTTATGCTAGGCTGCTAACTATTTTTGCGTACAGTCCATAGAGTATAATGAAAATCCATTTTTACTTATATTAAATTTAGGGCAAATGGGTTCATAGTCATGGGGGTAGAATGTTAATGAGTCCAAATTATACACTTATTTTTGGACTCATCTAGGCCAATTTTATCGTTATTGCACTGCACTTGAGAGACATAACCACTTATATTCGTTTATCTTGTCCATTTCATGATTAAGTGCACCTTAAGGGCCCTCGTTTTCAGTGTGGTTTCGTTGTTTCTGTATTTTCGTTTGTGTTACTTATTCTCTCGCTGTGTTTGGAGAATGTGGTGTGCACTTTTGGTGGCCTATCTATTTCTACTACAGGTGCATGGGTCGCATGCGTGTTCCGGAATCGCTTGGGAAATCCCAAACAGTACAGGAATACTGCACACGATCACTGGCCTCACTGCGCACGACCACTGGTCGTGCGCCACTGATCGTGCGCACTACATTCTCCATTTCCTCTTTTATGTCTTAACGATCGCACGATCACTAGACCGATTGTACACGACCACTAGTCGTGCGCTAGTGATCGTGCGCTCTGCCATCTAAATTTTCCTTATTATGCTCGGGTAATCGCACGAGCACTGGACATTGCACGCACGGCCACCGGTCGTGCGCCACTGCTCGTGCTCGTTTACCTCATGTTTCTGCAATTCTGTCTTTGCCAATCGCACGATCAGTGGATTCAGTGCGCATGACCACTGGTCGTGCGCCACTGATCGTGCGCATATATGTTGATATTTCTGTCCATGTTGCAGGTTTATTTGGGAATTACGCACGATCATCGGACGATAGTACGTACGACCACTGGTCGTGCGTCGCTGATCATGCGCTCTGCTTATTCTGCCTCCGTATTTAAGGGCCTGTTCCACGATTTAGGTCAACGCGGGTTATTTCTGTGATCGGGAAGTGTGTGGGAAGTGTCGTTCTACTTCTCCACAGTTCCTCCACCCATCTACACCCTCCGAGAAGCATTCTCCCGCCATCTGAAGCCATCCTCAACCTTCGGAGAGCTCCTGGCCATTAGCAACAAGCAACCGGAACTCTTGGTGACATTTCTCTGGACGAAAGAAAGAAAAGATCAAAGGAATGGAAAGAAGACAGAGAAGAACAAGTGGATTGATAACCCACTTTCATACGGTAGCGACCACAGTCCGTGAGTCATGAAGTGGATTGACAACCCACCACTCCGGCCAAGAGCAACGGCTACGCCTTCCCTCTTGCAGTTTGAAAGTGAAGGGATAGATACTACTCTAGAGGGGGGGTGAATAGAGTTATCAAATTTTGGCGCTAGACAAAACTTAATGGTCTACCCAACTCCCTTGGAGTGAATTGCGGAATTAAAAGATTATAGATATGGAATTAACCCTATAGCCTAACACAAGTGTTGTGCACAAACTCAAGCTAACTGTAATTACAGTTAAGGCTTGGAAATCCTAATCAGCAACTAGCAACCTAGTTATATCTATTCACAGACACAGTGCAGAAATTAAACAAGGCAATCCAGACGACACAAGGAATTTATAGTGGTTCCCCAAACAACTTGGGTACGTCCACTCTTCTACCAACAAGGTAGGAATTCACTCAGGTTTTTGATCAGGTGCCCTGCCACCAACAGGATCTGCTTCAGGTAGATCCAGAAACCCTTTAGACTTTTGATCAGGTGTCTAAAAACCAAGCACAGGTTTTTGATCAGGTGCCCTGCCACCAAGGGATACTTTTGAAGGGAGTAATAACCCTATACAGGAGGGGGAAAGAAGGTTAAGATGTCTTCTCTATTTTACAATAGATTAGAGAAGCACAAAAACTTGCACTGAGCTAGAAAGCTCTAAAGAATCAAGGCTCCCCCTGGCTCAAAGATGTCCAGGTAAAGTCTTGCTTCAGTGCAGAAAACTCTTCAGAAAGATCTGAAGGAAAAACTACAAGAAGATAATAAATAATAAAATTAGAGATCTTCAGGCAGCTGTCTTCTTCTTCTTCTTCTTCAAAAGAACTCTGAGTTTGAATCTTCCTGGAAGCAGGAGAACTCAGGTTGAAGAAGAGTAGAAGAGCTTAACACTTCTCAGTTAGATGGAAATTGCTGAGAGCAGAAAACTTGATCTTGATGAAGGCTTGAATGCAGATGAACTGGGTAACTAGTTAGCTAGCTTGAATCCTTCTTCAAAGGATCCTTTTTATAACAGCAACAAGCAACAGCTCTCTTTAATTTGAATTGCTTGTCTTCTTCTGAACCTTGAGACCTGGGCTGTAAATATCAAGAAGACAAAACAAACTCTGCAGCAAAAACATTCTATAAAAGGGATAAACCTTTTTCTAGGAAGCTGCAGGAAGCAATCTGATAATAAAGTACTAAATAAAGTCACATCAGAAACAAACTCCTTATAGCAGGAGAAAGACTTTTCAGTCTAACGGCTATAAAGGACTGACAACAGATAAAGTAAAATACAATGTCAGCTAATAAGACAAACAACTTTATCTGAAAAGATTTTACTCAGGCATAAGGGATGGAGCAAATATTGCCTGGAAATATTATCATAAAACAACTGAAAAGATATGTCAGATAATGTATTAATTAATTAAATATAATAAATAAATACAAAATATAAAGGCAGACAGAAAACGTCGAACGACCCTCGAAGATCGTCGACCGACGCACGGAGATCGTCGAACTATCGGACAGATAGTCGAACGATCCAGATAGTCGAACTATCACAAGAGATAGTCGAACCATCACAGCAGATAGTCGAACTATCAGAAGATAGTCGAGCTATCAGATAGTCGACCTATCAACAGATAGTCGAACTATCAAAGCGAAACAGATAGTCGAACTATCAACAGATAGTCGAGCTATCAGATAGTCGAACTATCAAAGCAGATAGTCGAACTACCAAGCGAGAACAGATAGTCGACCTATCAACAGATAGTCGAACTATCAACGCAGAACAGATAGTCGAACTATCAACAGATAGTCGAACTATCAACGCAGAACAGATAGTCGAACTATCAACAGATAGTCGAACTACCAATGCAGAACAGATAGTCGAACTATCAACAGATAGTCGAACTACCCAACAATGACAGATAGTCGAACTATCAACAGATAGTCGAACTATCAACAGATAGTCGAGCTATCAGATAGTTGAACTATCCAAACAGATAGTCGAACTATCAAAGCACACAGATAGTCGAACTATCAACCGATAGTCGAACTATCCTCGCAGACTGAAAGTCGAACAACTGATAGACGATCGTCGAACAGTCAGTCGACGATAGTCGAGCGGCGTTCGATGATAGTCGAACGAACAAACTACTTAACCAAATTCTTCATCTGGAAAAGCGAGGACTCTACAGCTAGACCACTAATCATTGACCATAGATATTTCTTGGGTCAAGGGACAAAGGGAGACGACTAAACTCAAATCAAACTAGGGTACCAACAATCTCCCCCTATTTGAGTTAAGTCTCTCAAAAAAAAAACTAAAACACAGAACTAGCTAAAGAGCAATAACATTAATTCAGGAAACAGTTAACAATTAACTAGCAGTTATCAAACAGATAAACATCAGTCAAATATAATTAAGGATCTACAGAGTCTGGCTTAGGATTAGACGAGCTAGGAACAAAGGAAACTTTCCGTAAAGGATCAATTTCCTCTTTCTTAGACATCTTCAAGTCTTGCGCGCCAATAATTTTTAATTCTACAGTCCTTGGAACAACGGCTTCCGGGTGCTTTTCCATATACTTTGAAGGGTCAAAGACCTCAGGATTAACCTGGAACTTTTCGAACTCCTTCTTTCTGAAAGTAGACATGGTGGTTAATCCATTAGTATCTTTTCCTTCAGCTTTTGCTTTCCTGATTTGAGCTGCTCCAATCAATTCGTGAAAACGAGCCATCCTAAAGTTAGGATCAAGCTCAGGACTTTCATACACGGTCTCAGAAGGAGTATCATCTGATTCTTTATCTTGATTAACTAGATAAGACAGGGGAGCAGACTTAGCAAAGTTCTTACTAGAATTTTTTAAACAAAATAAACTACTTACCTTTTGAAACAACTTTTTCAGAATGCTCTGGCATAGGAGATGAAATCCTTTTCTTTGGAGAAGGAGGAGGAGAAAAAGATGGTCTTTGAAACACAACCTCCTTTACTTGTTCTCTCACTGTATCAGTTCTTTGATGGCCAGAATATGATTTACCTTGAAAACCTTGAGAGCTTTTTCTTGAAGAAGACTGAGAAGGAGCAGATTTTCCAGACGGAGCAGACGGATTAGCAGATAAATTCCCAGAGGCTCCTGCACCAGGAGGTGGTGGAGGAGGACCTCTGGGTGTCCATCTAGGGGTAGGACTATCATATTTCTTAGCTTTCTTTCTCTCTTTCTGTTGGTTCTTGGAGAACCACATCCAATGTTGAAATTCTTTTGATTTGGGGTCAATTCCTTTCAGAATATAGTATAGAGTATCATTATCACGATTGGGAGGAGGAGGAGCAATTGCTTTTCTTTTCTTCCGAGCAGCTTTCTTTTTCTTTGAATTTTCAGATAAATCAGAATCCTCTTCATCTTCAGAGTGAGATGAAGGAGGATTGTCATATGGATCATAGGCTTCAGAAACAGCCTTTTCCTTTAAAGCAGCTTTCTCTTTTTCCTCTTCTATGGCATCCTGAGCCAGAAGGGAATCCAAATCAAGTCCTGGGGAATCATCCCAAATAGTTGACTTTTCAACTTGCAAATCTTTTTCTTTTTCTTCTAACAAAGATTGAACTCTTTGATTCCAAGCATCTCTTGCTTTCTCTTCTTAATTTTCAGATACATCTTCTAAATCATCTAAAAAGGAATCCAATTCTGGATCTACTTGAGCATCAGGAACATCTGGAGCAGCTTCAGAAACAATTTCTATAACCTGAGCAGCTATATCTTCTTTAATATAATCTGTAGATTTATGAACACAAATCTGCTAAATAAGCTAAAATCATTCCTTCTAGGTATTCACAAGCTAGCAAATTAATTGACTCGTCAATAAAGCGGATGAGTGAATTACCTTCATATTTTACCAACTCCCAAGATACATCTAGGTAGGATGTAATAATCCCTTCTAGGAAATGGGCAACCACCGGAGTGGTGAAATCTTCTAAGCAGACTTTCACCGCAAATTCAGATAGCATAATTGCATCAGATATTTCTTTGTCAGATAACACTGAACCTGATTGATCTTGAGCTTGAACTGCATCAGTCTCTTCTTGAACTGCTGGAAGAACTGCTAGAAGGGAGGCTGGAGGCTCTGAGACATCTTCACAGAACATCTCCCCCTACCTGATTTCAGTGGAAACTGAAACCAGGCCCCTTGAAGAAGAGGGCTCAGCAGATTTAGAAAGTTATTGAATGGAAGCAGTCAAGGTGGCAATGGAGGAGGCAAGTGGAGCAATTGCCTCTTCAATCATTATTTTGATTGAAGGGGTAATTAACTCCAAAATGCTAGAAATGAAAGCTGGGGTGATCTCAAAAGATGATGGAACTACAGTGGATGGAGATGCAGCAGAAATGGTTGTAGTGTTAGGATGAGAAGTGGTGTGGACTGGAGATTGAATTGGAGATGGAGCTGGAGAATGAATAGGGGACTGAATAGGAGTCTGAGGAGGTGTTAGAATCCTCTCAGATCCTAACAGATCAAAACTAGGAGCAGATATCCTAGCCAGATGAGAAGGAAGAGGAGATGCTGGAGGGGAAGGAAGAACAACCGTGGTTGTTTCTCGAACAGGAGAAGGAGAAAGTCGTACTTCAGCTGAAGTTGATGGAACTTCAACTGAAGCAGACTGCATAGCAGAAGAAGATGAGGGAAGGGAAAGAGCTGAGCCAGCTTCTACCGGGTGAGGAGCGACTGAATCAGTCCTGGTGCTCTCTGATGTCGCTGGAGCAACCCCTATGAGAGCGGGTTTCACAAAAGTCCTCTTCCACTTGGAGAACAGATTTGGGTCCATCTTCTTGCTTGCATTTATGGTTGTTGCAACGGAGACAAGCAGCTGAGGATACTTTTCCTTCAGGAAAATTCCAATAACCCTACCTAGGGTAACCTCTTTCTTACTATTCTTTTTCCTTATCAAATCAAACATTACTCCTGCCCAATCAATCTTTTTCTGATTAAAAATTGCACACATCAGTGCAAATTGTTGCCTTGTGATGTTGTCATGAGCAGAGTGCTTCCCAAGGAGCACTTTTCCAACTATCTCAGCGAGAAATTTAATCTTAAAGGGAAAATTAACCTTGAGCAGCTTCGTGGGAATGCCCTCCGCATGTCCCAGCTCAGTCAGCATCCTTCCAAACTCTTGAGCATCTTGCTCATAATCTTCTTCACCATTTATCAAACCAAAAACATCAGTCAGAATGGCCGGAGTTAAAATTACCTCTTCTCCGCCAATGGTGCCAGTCATCGAATCGTCAGAGGATGACGAAGTGAAAGCCCATTCCTTGATTTTGGGAATATTTAACTTTATCCTTGTCGACATTAATCCTTCTAGACCTTGATCCCGGCATAACTGAAGAATTTCTACAATTCCTGCTTCACAGCAACTGAACGCGTCAAAATCGACGCTGAAGCCTGCATCGAAATTTACAACAGCTAGCACTGCGGGAGAAATCGCCATTGAATTGCTAGAGAATGCGTGAGAAAGACGGAGAAGACGAAGGGGACGAAGCGGCAGAAAATCGCAAGCGGGAAGACAGAATGTGAAAAGCCACGCTCCGTCGACGATAAAACAAAAGATCTTTTAACCTAGGTCGACTATCGGCTATATATTAGACCGGAGATAGTCGATCTATTAAAAAGATACTAGACTCGATAGTCGAACGGTCGTTCGACGATCGGCCCAGAAGCAGAGTAGTCGATCAATCGTTCGACTATTTTTGGCTTCTCAAACAACAGGCTGTCATCATCCAGAGATCGATGATAAGCTCGACCTGTTCGACGATCTTCGAATGCCGGTCGATGATCTTCAAACAGATAAGCTATCATTAACCAGAGGTCGACGATAGGCTTGATCCATTCGACGATCTTCGATCATCGTTCGACGATCTTCAAGCAGGTTTCAACATAGGCAGATATAGTCACACTTAGTCTCGTCCATTTATCATGCCTAGTTGAACTAAAAAGAACAGATGCTTCTGTTCATCTAAGGGCTTGGTGAATATATCACCTCTCTGAAACTCAGTGGATATGAACTCAAGACAAATCTTGTTCTTTTCCACACAATCTCTCAGGAAATGGTGCCGAATCTCAATGTGCTTCGTTCTAGAGTGGTGCACTGGATTTTGTGCAATGGAGATAGCACTGGTACTGTCACACATGATTTTGGTATTCTTGTGTGAGTAACCATAATCCACAAGCTGGTTTTGAATCCACAGGATCTGTGAACAACAACTAGCAGCTGCTATATATTCAGCCTCTGCAGTTGAAGTTGAGATAGAAGCCTGCTTCTTACAGAACCAAGAGACCAATCTCTCTCCCAGGAACTGACAAGTTCCTGAGGTGCTCTTCCTGTCAACTCTGCAACCAGCATAGTCAGAATCAGAATATCCAATTAATTCAAATTCTGACTCAGCTGGGTACCAAAGTCCTAGATTTGGACATCCCTTCAGGTATCTCAGGATTCTCTTTAGAAGAATCAGATGAGATTCCTTGGGGTTGACCTGGAATCTAGCACAAAGGCATGTAGCAAACATTATATCAGGCCTACTTACAGTTAGATATAATAGGGAACCAACAATGGCCCTATAATTCTTTTGATCAACTGGCTTGCCGTGATCATCAGAATCAATAACTACATTAGAAGCCATAGGTATAGGCATTGCTGAAGCATCAGCCATCCCAAATTTCTTTACCAATTCCTTGGCATATTTGGATTGGGAGATGAAGATACCATCAGCATCTTGCTTAACTTGGAGACCAAGAAAGTAAGACAGCACACCCAAACTACTCATCTCAAACTTAGAGTGCATCAGGTCAGAGAACCTTTTGCAAAGTTTGGGATCAGTGGAGCCAAATATAATATCATCTACATACACCTGAACTAACAGGATTGTGTCCTTGTGATGCTTGACGAAGAGGGTTCTATCAACTACTCCCCTAGTAAAGTTGTGCTCTAAAAAGAAACTAGCTAGAGTCTCGTACCAGGCTCTGGGAGCTTGCTTTAGTCCATAAAGAGCTTTCTGCAACTTAAAAACATGTGAGGGCTGAGTTGAAGAAACAAACCCTGGTGGTTGTTCAACAAACACCTCTTCCTTAAGCTCACCATTCAGGAATGCACTTTTGACATCCATTTGGAACACCTTAAACTTCATGTAGGCTGCATAGGCCAAGAAGATCCTTATTGCTTCTAGCCTTGCAACAGGAGCAAAGGTTTGGTCATAATCTATACCTTCCTCCTGTCTGTAGCCCTGAGCTACAAGCCTTGCTTTATTCCTTATAATAATTCCATTTGCATCCAACTTATTTCTATACACCCACTTGGTGCCTATGATCAGTTGGCCTTTAGGTCTTGGAACCAAAGTCCAAACTTTACATCTCTCAAACTCATTGAGTTCCTCTTGCATAGCAATGATCCAGTAGGGATCTAGCTCTGCATCTTTAAAGATGAGGGGCTCAACCTGTGAGAGGAAACAAGCATGCATCACATCTTGTCTTAATTGGTGTCTTGTTTGCACACCAGCTGATATGTCTCCAATCACTTGAGATGTGGGGTGATCTCTAAGTGTGACAATATCAGCAGGTGGGATGTGATCTTCAGCAACAGTTGGGATTAATTCCTCAGGAGGAATTTGATCTACTGTTGGTGGTACAACAACAGCTTCTGCAATGTCTTCATCACTGTCTGATTCAGTGATCTAAAGAGTTGATAGTTGAAGAATTTCTTGAGAAGCATCAGGTACCTGCAATGAACTAGAGGAAGGAGAATTTTCCTTCTCCTTGTAAAACATCTGAGACTCATCAAAAGATACATGCACAGATTCTTCAATTTTACAGGTTGATTTGTTATAAACCCTATAAGCTTTGCTTACTTGGGAATATCCAAGCATGATTCCCATTGAAGCTTTTGCTTCAAATTTTCTAAGATATTCTTTATTGTTATTATGAATATAAACAATACAACCAAATACTCTAAAATAATTAATTTTAGGTTTCTTTCCTTTAAGCAACTCATAAGGAGTTTTACACTTAAGCTTGTGTATCAAACTTCTATTCAAGACATAATTGGCTGTACTAACAGCTTCTGCCCAATAGGAGAGAGGCATGTTAGCATCTGCCAATAATGTACTAGCAGCTTCAATGAGTGTTCTATTCTTCCTTTCAACTACCCCATTTTGTTGGGGAGTTCTAGGAGCTGAGAAACTATGTTTGATACCTTCTCTCTCACAGAATTCTTGTATGAGAAGAGAGTCAAACTCAGTACCATGATCACTTCTGATCAAGGCCACATGAGTAGAGTACTCAGTCTGCACATATAGTAGAAAGTGTGTAAGGGCTTTGAAGTTATCAGCCTTAGTTCTCAAAAAGAAAACCCAACTGAACCTAGAGAAGTCATCTACAATTACTAAAGTGTAATACTTCCCTCCTAAACTCTGTACATTTATTGGGCCAAAAAGGTCCAAATGTAATAGGTACAGGATTCTAGGAGAATCACTCTTATTTACAGATTTAAAAGAATTCTTGGTTTGCTTGCCTAGCTGACACGCCTTGCATAGGCTCTCCTTCTTGTAGGGGAAAGAAGGCAAACCTCTAACAAGGTTGTGTTTAGATAACCTAGATATATTTTTAAGGTTAACATGACTAAGCCTCTTATGCCACAAAGAATTATTATTAATTGTTACTTCATTAAATAGACAGATTTCAGAGTGAGATGAATTGAAATCTACTAAATAAATATTACCTATTCTAATGCCTACTAAAACAACATTATTATTTAAAGTAATATTGCAAGAAGAGTTAGAAAATGAAACCTAGTAGCCAGCATCACATAGCTGGCTGACTGAGATCAAATTGTGCTTCAGTCCAGTCACATATGTAACTCTCTTGAAAGTAACATCTCCAATTGTAATCCTGTCATAGCCTTCTGTCTGACCACAGCTAGAATCTCCAAAGATAACCTTTGGGCCGAGCTTAGCTTTGAATTTTGACAGATGATCTTTATTTCCTGTCATATGCTTGGAACATCCACTATCCAAATACCACTTATTTTGAGTGATTGGATAGGCCTTCACCTGCAAGATATTTATTTAGACAGAGTGGACCCAGGTAACCTTGGGTCCCTTGTTTTTCACATAAGAAAAGCTAGAAATAAATGAAAATGCAGGCTGAGGGTGATAACCTAATGGGTGAGATCTCCTAGGTGGGATTCTCCATGCAGATGATGGGTCAACAAACCTAGGGTTTCTATTTTCATTTAGGTTTCTATGGTACTGATGATGATTTTGAAAATCATGTTGAAAACGTCGATCGACGTTCGACGATGGGCGCTCAGATCGTCGAGCTTCGTTCGACCATTGAGCTTCCGATCGTCGAGCGGCGTTCGACGCTCTTTGCATTTCGTTAAAAAATTTCTTTCTTTTCTCTCTCTTAGCCTTATTTAAAGTTTTGTTAACTAGGTTTACTTGCTCAGTTTTCTTCATTCCACTAGCTGAAATGAAGTTCACTGGAGTTGAAAGATTATTTTTAAGAATAACTTGGGGTTCACTTGCAGAAGCTCCTAAGCCTAGTTTGTCATTACCTGACCTAGTGTTAGTCATGCTGGTAATCTCTAACAGCTTAAGGCTTCTACCATTAAGTGATTCTTCTAACCTCTTAGACTTAGCTAACTCTATTTTAAGAAATTTAATTTCTTCACTACAAGTAGTGAGATCTTCCTTTAACCTAATATTTTCTGTAGCAATTAATTCTGAGTCAGCTAACTTATTTCTAAGTTCTTTTATCTCCTTTTCTGAGCTAATCAAATCTAAGCATAAAGATTTAAAATCTAATTTAAATTCTTCAGAAGTGAAGTCATAAGAAGATAGTACCTCATCTTCTGTTGGCATCTCTTCATCTGAATCTGAACTCTCTGCAGCTGAGTGATTGCTGTAGGCATCTATTGCCATGAGGCAAACCTCCTTTGCCTTCTTCTCTTCCTCATCCTCACTGGAGATTGAGGAGGAGGATTCTTCATCAGAATCACTCCAGGTTTTAGCAATGAAACCTCTCTCCTTTTTCTTGTTCTTGTAGGAGGATGGCTTGGAGTGCTTCCTGTGCTGTTCCTTTTCTTTCCTCTTGTCTTTGTTCTTCTCCTCTGGACACTCTGGTAAGATGTGTCCAGGTTTCCTGCAACCATAACATATAATTTCTTTAGCAGGTGAACGGTTATACCTTGGTTTGTCTTCATATCGTGAAGACTTCTTTCTGAATTCCTTTCTCCCCATCTTGAGAAACCTCTTGGCAAACAATGCCATTAGCTCCTCATTTGATTGGCTACCTTCAGAAGCATCAGCAGCCTTAAGAGCTAGAGATTGCTCTTTTCTTGTTGGAGTAGGGGTCTTTGCTTCTGCTTCTGCTTCCCTTGTCTTCAGCACTTGCTCAAAAGACTTGAGCTTGCCGAGAAGGGCTTCAGTGGAGATCTCTGTGGTGCTCCTGGCTTCCTTGATGGGCCAGATCCTTAGATCCCATGTGCTAGGGAAGCACATAAGAATCTTATCATTGACCTCTGTCAATGATATGTCCTTGTCAAGGGTCCTCAGCTCATTGATGATTGAGCTGAGCCTGGTGTACATGGCTTCAACTGATTCAGCATCAGTTTTCTTGAAGTTCTCATATTGTGAGATAAGGTTGGACCTTCTGTCCTTCCTTTCATCAGCTGAACCAGCTACAATCTGGTTCAGTGTATCCCACATAGCTTTTGCTGAAGAGCAGTCAGCTACCTTCTGGAATACCTCATCAGACATTGTCTGAGCCAGTATATTCATTGCCTTGGCATCTACTATCTTGGCCTTCTTGTACTCATCGTTATAATCTAGAGGAGGCACTGCACTCATATCAGTTGATGATGAGGCAGTGGCAGCAGCAGGTGCTCTTGGGGGACCTGACAAAATAGAAGCAAAGATGCTTTCATCAATAGAATTCATATATAATTTTATCCTTGCCTTCCAGATGCCAAACTTAGCTAAGTTGCATGATGGAGGTCTGGTGCTAGAATAATCCTTGGACTGGGCCATGATAGTGAATATCTATATGCTTTGGTATCTATCAGGATCTTGTGACTTAGGTGTTAGCCTATTCAGTCAGACAACCCCCCTCTAATACCAATTGAAAGTGAAGGGATAGATACTACTCTAGAGGGGGGGTGAATAGAGTTATCAAATTTTGGCGCTAGACAAAACTTAATGGTCTACCCAACTCCCTTGGAGTGAATTGCGGAATTAAAAGATTATAGATATGGAATTAACCCTATAGCCTAACACAAGTGTTGTGCACAGACGCAAGCTAACTGTAATTACAGTTAAGGCTTGGAAATCCTAATCAGCAACTAGCAACCTAGTTATATCTATTCACAGCCATAGTGCAGAAATTAAACAAGGCAATCCAGACGACACAAGGAATTTATAGTGGTTCCCCAAACAACTTGGGTACGTCCACTCTTCTACCAACAAGGTAGGAATCCACTCAGGTTTTTGATCAGGTGCCCTGCCACCAACAGGATCTGCTTCAGGTAGATCCAGAAACCCTTTAGACTTTTGATCAGGTGTCTAAAAACCAAGCACAGGTTTTTGATCAGGTGCCCTGCCACCAAGGGATACTTTTGAAGGGAGTAATAACCCTATACAGGAGGGGGAAAGAAGGTTAAGATGTCTTCTCTATTTTACAATAGATTAGAGAAGCACAAAAACTTGCACTGAGCTAGAAAGCTCTAAAGAATCAAGGCTCCCCCTGGCTCAAAGATGTCCAGGTAATGTCTTGCTTCAGTGCAGAAAACTCTTCAGAAAGATCTGAAGGAAAAACTACAAGAAGATAATAAATAATAAAATTAGAGATCTTCAGGCAGCTGTCTTCTTCTTCTTCTTCAAAAGAACTCTGAGTTTGAATCTTCCTGGAAGCAGGAGAACTCAGGTTGAAGAAGAGTAGAAGAGCTTAACACTTCTCAGTTAGATGGAAATTGCTGAGAGCAGAAAACTTGATCTTGATGAAGGCTTGAATGCAGATGAACTGGGTAACTAGTTAGCTAGCTTGAATCCTTCTTCAAAGGATCCTTTTTATAACAGCAACAAGCAACAACTCTCTTTAATTTGAATTGCTTGTCTTCTTCTGAACCTTGAGACCTGGGCTGTAAATATCAAGAAGACAAAACAAACTCTGCAGCAAAAACATTCTATAAAAGGGATAAACCTTTTTCTAGGAAGCTGCGGGAAGCAATCTGATAATAAAGTACTAAATAAAGTCACATCAGAAACAAACTCCTTATAGCAGGAGAAAGACTTTTCAGTCTAACGGCTATAAAGGACTGACAACAGATAAAGTAAAATACAATGTCAGCTAATAAGACAAACAACTTTATCTGAAAAGATTTTACTCAGGCATAAGGGATGGAGCAAATATTGCCTGGAAATATTATCATAAAACAACTGAAAAGATATGCCAGATAATGTATTAATTAATTAAATATAATAAATAAATACAAAATATAAAGGCAGACAGAAAACGTCGAACGACCCTCGAAGATCGTCGACCGACGCACGGAGATCGTCGAACTATCGGACAGATAGTCGAACGATCCAGATAGTCGAACTATCACAAGAGATAGTCGAACCATCACAGCAGATAGTCGAACTATCAGAAGATAGTCGAGCTATCAGATAGTCGACCTATCAACAGATAGTCGAACTATCAAAGCGAAACAGATAGTCGAACTATCAACAGATAGTCGAGCTATCAGATAGTCGAACTATCAAAGCAGATAGTCGAACTACCAAGCGAGAACAGATAGTCGACCTATCAACAGATAGTCGAACTATCAACGCAGAACAGATAGTCGAACTATCAACAGATAGTCGAACTATCAACGCAGAACAGATAGTCGAACTATCAACAGATAGTCGAACTACCAACGCAGAACAGATAGTCGAACTATCAACAGATAGTCGAACTACCCAACAACGACAGATAGTCGAACTATCAACAGATAGTCGAGCTATCAGATAGTTGAACTATCCAAACAGATAGTCGAACTATCAAAGCACACAGATAGTCGAACTATCAACCGATAGTCGAACTATCCTCGCAGACTGAAAGTCGAACAACTGATAGACGATCGTCGAACAGTCAGTCGACGATAGTCGAGCGGCGTTCGACGATAGTCGAATGAACAAACTACTTAACCAAATTTTTCATCTGGAAAAGCGAGGACTCTACAGCTAGACCACTAATCATTGACCATAGATATTTCTTGGGTCAAGGGACAAAGGGAGACGACTAAACTCAAATCAAACTAGGGTACCAACACAGTTTACTCTACCTTTTCTCTTGTGGATTGTAACTTTAAGCTTATAATCAACTTTAACAAACTTTTCATTTGTCTATGAATGAAGTATGTTTGGTTAGTTACTTGTTCTATTATAGTTGTGATGCACTCGCCTCCGCTTGCACTCAACCACAAGCGCACTAGATTCCACTCTAGCAAGGGCTAGAGTTGGTCTTTATATAGGTGTTTACGACCCTCACTCTCGCATTTGCTCTCCATCCATATACTGAAGCACGGCATAGCGGCCTGCACTCACTCATTCACAAGCGAAGCGGAGCTGGCGACCCGCAGTGGTTTTATTTCTGTTTGGTAGAATTAGAAAACCAAACCAACCCCCCCCCCCTATTGTTTATTTTCGCTCTTAGTGACGATCTTCACACAACGCTATCACGTACCCTTCCTGCATTCCCTCGAGATCGATATTCGCGGAAGCTATTCCCAAATTATTACTTGATAGTGACTGGTACACTTGCCATTAGCGCATCAAATGTTCGCCGGGTCCTCATACTCATGTAGGATAAAATGAAATTATTTATGTATTTTTTTTGCTGCGTATATATTTTCTTACTTGTTGATTTGCTGATCCACTGAACTGAGGGACACGGTCTTTGAACTTTAAAAATAAATCATGTTCTTCAACTTAATATATATATGTCTTTTATGAAAATAAATGAAGAGATGGAGCTGTCTGAGCGTCTGCAGTTGTCCCCTGCATGGCTTGGCCTCATGACGCGTATTTTCTCACACTCTAATAATATTTATAAATATTGAGAAAAAGCGGGTTGTGACACCCTCCACCTCATTTTGAGAAGGGATTTCTAGGTTAGCTTATTTAGTAACATCGTCTCTCAATCTATGTTGCACAACCTAATCTTAGATTTCCTTACTGACTCTAAAACAGCTCCCTTTCAGCTTCTCCCTAGTCTTTGGGAAAGCTTAGCCCACTTGACCTCAGTCTTTAGGTCAATTCTTTTGGTTTAGTGGATTATTTCTCCAAGGGACTGATTCAACTCTAGTTCCCCTGAAAAATTACACATAAATAGATAAATAATTCTCCCAAAATTTGGTGTCTTCAAAGAATCCTTCATCTTCCCAAATATAGCCCTTCCACATTCGGCCATCTTCTTCAAAATTACTCTCGCCATCAGTTCAAACATCTCCTTAGAGATTATATCATGGTATCTTGGCTTGCAAATGAGTATTATCGCTATTATATATACCATATGTTTTCCTGAAGTTGTCATTTTGTTTTTGTAGATTGTTCTGGAGGGTGTCCCTGAGAACCAACCCCACTAAAGGGGTTGTTCAAAATCTGTAGTGTTAGCCTCTTCTTCTTCTCCTTCTAGAATTTTGGTGAACTTGAGAACATTAGTTAGGGCAAAGGTAGAAATCTTTACTCGATCTTCATCAACCTTTGATAAAATAACTTTTCTTGTTGACGATATCTTAGCATTATAAGAGAACTCCATGACTTCTCATTCAAAATTTTGAGTTGGTTTAAATAGAATGAACTCCAACCCAGCACTAGTGTATTAGGCTATCACCACTTTCAGACTGGCTTCTTCCATCTCAAATGCTCCATAGACAAGTTTGCATCTGATATTGAACAACTCATCTGATTTCTTCGATCGAATTAACGATAGAGAGCACAAATGGTCAATGGCTTCTCATTTGGATCTCTTTATGTGATGCTTTGAGAGAACTTAATCCAATGCATGCTCTATTTCTAGAATTTTGTGGCCTTTTATTCCACTTGCAGAGCACTCATTAGATAAATATATAAGAGATATCTAGATTATGTATATTTGTTGGAAATAAAACCTTCTTGAATATGTTTTTATCTTTAGAAGACTTGACACTGTCATTTTCTCCAGTATATAATATACTATAAGGTGCAAAAATTCTATTTATTGTTTTCAAGATAATTTGTGGCTTACAAAACCGAACTACCAACTTTCTCTCAATGAGAAGCTTATTCTCAAGATCTTTTATTAGTTCATTCTTTTGATTTAATACCTTGTCTTGAGATCTAAAGGGCTTGAGGATTTTTATTTCCTCAGCCTAAGCCTTAATAAATTTCTTACTCTTTTTGAGTGCTTCCAAGAGAGCACCATATTAATCTAACAATTTAGAATGATTCTCATAATTGCTTAATGAACAATCTTCTGATTCAGCATTAGAATCAGTCTCACAAGATGATGTGTTTTACATTTGATTCATTCTCAACATCAAGATCCGAACCAAAAAGAGATAGAGAAGTTTTAATACAAAGCTAAAAAGGATGAGCTTCATCCCGATCTTATTCATTAAACAAGGTTACAAGCCCATAGTAGTGTTCATCTTCAGACTCATTGCCTAAGAATGTTAGGGGCCTTATCCCCACTTTGGCAGAAGGATGATCATCATGTCCCTCATCATCACATAGTGTGATAGCCCAATATAGGCATTTTCATCAATATCTGAGGAGTTGTTACTGCTATCATTTAGAGTCTTGGACTTTTTGGCCATAAAGCTCTTCTCCTACTTCTTTCACTTATATGATTTCTTCTCCTCAACCCTTTGATTTTCCTTTCTCCTTAAAGGACATTCATATATGATGTCTCTTATTTTATTGCAATCAAAACACATAACATTAGTAGAATATTGTATATTCTGTTTAGTGTTATACTTGTATTCACTTGACTTGTGCTTTTGCATCTTATTGCAGTAGCCTGACTTTCTTGAACTAAAAGAGGGGGAAGGTCTGTTCTTATACTACCTTCTTTTACTGAGCTTCTTAAACTGATTAGAAAATAAGCATAGATCTCCATCAAACAATAATGGCCCTGAAGTGTTAGGTTCAGAGTCTTCTTGATCAACATATCTCTTATGAGGAATAGGAGATTCCTTGATGCATCTTCTGGAGCTCTTAGCCTTGAAAGCTACTGGCTTATCTTTTCTAAGGGACCTACTGCTCTCCTCTTCAGGCTTTCTCGTAGTTAGCTATAGCTATTGGGACAGTAGTGTTTTATATAGATTATGGAGTTCCATCTTGGCAAGGTTCTCCATTTCTCTAATAACAAATATCTGTTCTTTTCCATGGATTTGAGGAAATTATCATTTAATCATAGTTAGAGAACTCTCCCCTATACGTTCTCAGAACATTATCTATTTTGAAAAACATTTTGTAGTACTCAACAATTGAGACTTTCTTATCCTGTCTGAAAGCCTCATATTCTTCATTTAACTGGGATTTCATATTATCCCCGACTTCTTTAATTTCTTCCATGTATACTATCAAAGAGTCCCACAACTCTTTAGCAGTCTTGTAGTGAACCAGATTCCTGAAGGTTGAATTATCTATGACATTAACAAAGATGTTATTTGCTCTTTTATCCATGGGCGCCTAAGTAATCTCATCCTTTTCCATCTTACTATATTTTTTAGGGACTTTCTTGGTTGAAACTATGGTATTATCTTATGTTGGATTGTGTGGCCAACCTTAGAGGGGGGTGAATGAGGTTTTAATATTTAATTAAAGAATTCGAATATTGTTTTCGAGGAAAACTAGTTCCGTAAGCTACCGCAGGGCGCTAACTTGCTAGTACGCAGCGGTGGTCACATCCTTATTTTCCTAGACACTTTCTCCTTGGAGATGTACACACCCTTCAGAGATCTACTATAAAACACTCACAACGTCACACACAGAAAAAGAACAACAAATAATTTTATTCAAATAGAAACGAAAGTTGTTTACAATTACAAGCACTAGATCTCCATGACTCTAGAGATCGAAGGTGGTGAAATTCAAATTTCTTTTCATTTTCTATACCGACCCACTACCCGGACCGATTGACTCTCTCCCTTTCCCTCCAGGAAAGTCTTCAATCCTGCTCTTCACCTTCATATAAGGAAGTTTCTTAGAGCCCCACTAGATCTCCCGATCTAGACGTCCCTTCTCCAAGATGATTTCTCATGGAATCCTTCCCGGATTCTTATGACTTTCATCGGTCGATTTTTCTTACCACACACACACACAAAGAGAAAAATAAAAAAAGAGTAAAGAAGATTTAAGATTGATTTTCCCACAAGACAATTTCTGCATTTAGCGGTGCATGACCAGTGCTAACGAACTTCATTTGGTTGCAACAAATCAACTCCTCATGTCATTGTAGTCTTTTTCTCATCGGAGATCTTCGTGTGTGAATAGGAGGGAAGAGGCTTTCTCATCCTTTAATAGAGATGGCGGAACAATGCTCAAAGGTGGCACCTGAACCCTAGAATGATGTTCTGTCTCCCTTGTTTTGTTGAAGGAATGAAAAAATGAAACCCTTTTATATATCTTTGAAGAGTAGGCTACTGTCGGCGGTAAAACTAACGCCTGGTGGTAGGTCGATGCGCATCGATGTGACAGCTGTCCCGCAGATTTGTAAAAATATTTGAAAAAGATATTTGTCTGAGTTTCCATGCTAGCGCGGTGCGGTACTCAACTAGCGCCAAGCAATAGCGTAGTCTTCTAGATGACCACTGAGAAAGCTAGCATTGCGCGGTAGGAAGCTAGCACTGCATAGTAGGTCATAGAGCACCTGTCTGGGTTTATTCCCGAAGCTAGCATGGATGGTAGCTCTAGCTCCATGCGATAGGTTCCAAAGCGTCCATATAGACTAAATCCAGGCTAGCGCGCGGCGATAGGATTCAGTGCGCATCGATAGGTCATAGAGTTTAGTTCTTTGAATCTTTTGAACCTGTAACCTGCACACTATACACAATTAAGTATGATCAAATACAACATGGGATTTGATATTCTCAAACTAAAGAGATGTGAACCATAGGCTCCAACATATTTCAAGAGAATAAATGGGAATTCTTCTACAACAATGAAGTTCCTTGGGTCAGATGCCTCTATGAAGAGTTTGGCCCTCTCCTTCCAAATAGCAAAATTTTCTTTACTACAATAGGCAGCTTTATAGAGCTCAACTCTTTGTAGTTCTCTCCAGGGGCCATGGTGAGTAGATGATAGTTCCTAAGGAATATCTTTTCAAGGTGTTAGACTCCTTTTGAACAACCTCCCTATTATTTCACTTGAAAGTCAAGGGATGCCTTTTCACCTAAAGGGGAGGTGAATACGTTGAAAGTTTTGGGGCAGTCTAATCACCTATAAAGGGTTAATAGTTGTTTTGATCTTTTTAAAGTTTTATGTTTTTGCAGCTAATCTAACACAGAAATACAAACACACCACATAAAGTACATAAAGATTTATAGGGGTTACCCAATATGGGTATATCCACTTTCACCCTTCACCTATCTAGTAGTGTGTGAGGCTGTGTCAACTTCTTAAATATCTCAGATCCAATAGATCTTATAACTAAAATCCCTTGAGTCATACCTCAGGAATAGAATAGGTTCCCAACCTTAGACTTCAATAAGAGAGTCCTACACTCAGATTCACTAGATGATTATTACCTCAGGTCCTCAACAGGAACCACACCCCGGGCCTTCAATAAGAGTCCAATACTTAGATTCAACAAGTGAATCCAACCTCAGGTTCTCGACAGGAACCCTATCTCAGGCCTTCAACAAGAGTCCTACCTCAGATCTAAAGGAGATCTTACAAAAATAGTTTGTTCAATATGTGTTACAATGACAAATTGACTGAATAAATATTTTTCTTAAGCAACTTGAGTCTTCTTGGCTTTGAAGAGAAAAGCCATTTCTGAATAATGATAATTCTTCAATGACTCTTCGTTGAAAATGTGAACTAGGTTGAATCATGAGACTGTAAGGCTTCTTTGCTCTTTAATGATTTTAATGAGAAATGATCTTGATCACTTGATTATTTTTCTCCTTCTGAGGGTAACCTTCTTCAAAAGGAACTTTGTTGGTGCTTTATCTTGGAGGAAATACAGTTTTATTGATTTTGAATGATAAAGTTAGGGTTTCCTCCATATCTCTTCATCTTATATTAATGTTTGACAATAATAATGGTCGAGAACATTAGAAAAATCAAGTCAGAAATTTTTATATATAAGACCGATTTGATTTATTCTTTTGATATGGACGACGACTTGACATTTTGCAAATTTGAATTTACACAATGATATTTTGTGTCGTCATGATGCTTGATGACTAGTTTTAGTTATCCCTTTTGGGGGTATTTTAGTAGCTTAAGTCCATAAGTTTTATTTAAAATTTGTGTTTTTATGCTTGTTATAATATTGTTGTATTATTATAGTTCTATTATATATATTGTTGTTATTTTATATTTTATGTTATTATGTTTAGTTTATAAATATCATTATCTTTGTTATAATTATTTTGTTTAGTTCTTATATTTTATGTTAAATTTAGTTTAATGATATGAATTATCATGATTAGTTTAATATCATGTTATTTTATTATGAGCTAATGTTGTATTTATGTTTTGTCGGTTCAAGATTGAACTTGGTGCAGCCTCTTTATTCCATGGTGTAGCCGGCCCTCCTCTTGTTGTAGCCTACAAGCCTCAATCCATGCTTGGCCGAGCCCTACAAAGCCTACAAGTTCAGCACACTTCAAAGCCCTTCTAAGCCCTCTACCCGAGCCCATGAAACATCCCACTCTCCTCATTAAAGTGGCCGGCCTTCCCACCAAGCAGCAGCCCCCCTCTTTCATTAAAATGCCATGCATGAATATATTGCATGCATGGCCGGTCACTATTCTCCCTCTCTCTCCATCTACATTAAATTCTCTTTCTCCTCTTCATTACTCATGCATGAATATCCCCATGCATTGGCCGGCCCCTACCTTTTCTCTCCCCTCTTTTATTTTCCATTCATCCCCCCTTCATAATTTACATTCTCCATTTAATACAATGCATGACCCCCCCCTCTTTTCTCTCTCCCCTTTATTACTACATGCATGAATCTCCTCCCCATGAAGTGGCCGGCCCCCCTTATGCCCTTTCATTTTCTTATGTTCTAGAATCCTCTCCATCCCCTATATAAGCCACCCCAACCCTCAAGCCAAAGGATTACAATTTTTGTTGGAGTGAAGTTCTAAGCAAAGTTTGAATGTTGAGTTGGAGAGCTTGAGTGTTTGTGAGTTGTAATTTTCTCTTTGTTATTGTCATATTTTCCATTAGTGCAAGTTTTTATTTTCATGTTTTGTTTCCTCCAAGTTATAATTTTCCTTGTAATAGCATAACATTTCCTTTTATTATCATATTGTGTAATCTTCTCTTCCCTTTCAAGTAATAAAACATGTTCTTCTCTTATTTTATTTTGTCTTTCCTTTCGAATATGCGTAGCTAAATTTCCTTTAGCATTCGATCGTGAGGATCCATAAAATGAGATGAGGGTTTCTTTCATTTCATAGTTTTATTTTTCCTTAATTCTACTCGGTCCTTCTTTGATTATTATTTCGTCGACTCCGTATTTCCGGTATACGGTAGTAGGCTAAGGATCTCATATTTGAGTAGCCGAGAGGCTCATGAATGTGAAAGATCACTCAAAGAAGGAAGGAGTTAAACGCAACCCTAGAGATAGGACGACGTAAATCTTCCGGATTGGAGTCAAATCCAATAGTGTGGATCACTTCGATAATGCAACTTTAGGCTTCTTTGGTTTGTAAAGAGATTTCGATCAAAGAGTCTATAAGTTAGGATACCTAATGCTCTAGCGAGATTTTGTCTCATTTTCGGATCCGCCACGGCCGAGTATGATTTGCAAATTTAAAACTATACCTTTTATCCCTCTCGTTTCATTTTATGGTGAATCAATGATCGAATGCTAGCTTTTAAATATAAGGTTTTCGTCTCGCAATTTATCGTTTATTTCACTTTTAAAAATTCTCAAAATCCAACAATTTTTCCGGTAGGATAATAGTTCAAGCGTGAGTAGCAGTACTTGACAGCCCCGTATTTAAATGTGGCCTTGATACTACGATTCGACAGGTACGCTTGCCTGCTCGGATTTTAGCCCATCAAGTTTTTGGCGCCGTTGCCGGGGATTTTTCTTCGTCAATATTTTGAAAACGCTTTCGCTATTACTTCTGCAAAAAAATCAAAAAAATTATTGTTTTCTTTTATTATTATAATCAACCCACCTTATCGTATTTTCTACCCAACCTAAAATCTCTCGAAAAGGGTAAGGGGCTTTAAGCGCCACCATTTTACCTAGTACCTTGCAAACCCTTCACCGGGTAGCCCTTGGGAAGTTCGAGAGCCAACCCGTAAAAACTCTATTTTCAAAAAAAAATCCTTTCTTCTCTTTTTCTTTCTTTTTCAAGTTTTCTTTTTCATTCTCCTTCGTCTTCTTTGCTAGTGCATGACCCGAGCGAATCCGTCGCTACTTGTTGATTTGGACCCAAAAATCGAACGCTCCTTTCGGAGACAACTACGATTCGTGGCTTCCACTTCTCAAACAGCGGTTGAGGATTCCTATGGGGATTGCAATTTCAATTCTGAAATGGGGGACCCTAACCCAGGATTGGCTCAGCAAAGGACCATGTCCGATTATGCTCGAACAAACTTGGAAGGAACAGAGACAAGTATTGTTCGACCTACGATTGCGAACAATAACTTCAAGCTTAAGCCTAGCATCATACAAATGGTGCAACAATATGTACAGTTTGACGGATTATAAGATGAAGATCCGAACTTGCATATTGCTAATTTTCTTGAAATCTGTGACACCTTTAAGATTAATGGTGTTTCAGACGATGCTATAAGGCTAAGACTCTTCCCCTTCTCCCTAAGAACCAAAGCCAAACAGTGGTTGAGTTCTCTTCCAAGAGGATCAATCACTACTTGGAACATTTTAACTGAAAAATTTCTTTCTCGTTATTCCCCCCCCCCCCCCGCTAAAACTGCTAGGCTGCGAAATGATATAACTTCATACTCTCAAATTGATTCTGAGACCCTCTATGACACTTGGGAGAGGTTCAAAGAACTTTTGAGAAGATTCCCACACCATGCTCTGCCTGTATGGTTGCAGGTCCAGACATTCTATAATGGGCTAAACCAAGAAACTAAGCAGATGATAGATGCCGCTTCCGCTGGTTCTTTAGACCGCAAAACTCCGGAAGCCGCTCTTGAGCTTATCGAGGGCATGGAGATGAACACCTATCAATGGAATTCGTCTAGGACTCGCCCATCTAAACCTGCAGGTATATATGAAGTGGATTCGGTGACGCAACTGGCGCTGCAAGTGGAAATGCTCAACAAGAAGATCTCGGAGATGACTGCTCCCTCCGCTGCTAAGGTATATGAAAATGTTGCTACTGCCGAGCAGGTGGATTATCTGGGGAACATACCCAGGCCTGCTCAAAATATTTCTGCAAACAATTTTTCTGCTTTTTCGAATTTTTCTTCTCCTCCTGGTTTTAATTCTTCTTCTAATTCTTATCACCCCGGATGGCGTAACCATCCTAATTTCTCGTGGAGTAATAACGCTAATGTTGTATGCCTACCGCACAATTTTACACCACCACCACGACTACAACAAAATTTTCAAAAACCTTCCCCTTTGGAAGAGATCCTCGCTAAGTATATAAGCTCGAACGATGCTACTATTAAAAACTTAACAGGATCAATGAAAAATTTAGAAAATCAGGTCGGCCAACTCGCCAAGGCCTTTTTCGAGAGACCACCTGGAACTCTTCCCTCGAACACTGAGCCTAACCCAAGGGAACACGCAAATGCGATTTCCCTTCGGAGCGGTAAGGTTGTTAACAAGCCCACCACAAGGGAAGAGCCAAGGGTGATTTTCCCTCCTATTATTATCCCCACGGAAAATAATAAATCAAATCTTGAGAATGAAAAATCTATTTTTGAAAAAGAAAAAGATATCTCTGTTTTTACTGATTCTGAAAAAGAAAAAAATGATTTTCAAAATGATGCTCCAGTGATTATAAAGGAATTTCCACCACCTCCTTATCCGTCTCGACTTAGGCAAGACAAACTAAATAATCAATATCAATGCTTTCTTGAAATATTCAAACAAATTCATATAAATTTGTCATTTCATGAAGCAATTAGTCAAATTCCTAAGTATGCGAAGTACCTTAAGGATTTATTAACAAACAAGACAAAAATAGAAAATTTATCGCATGTAACGTTAAATGAAGAATGCTCGGCGGTCGTTAAAAACTCTACTCTTCCTAAAAAGATAAACGATCCGGGTAGTTTTTCCATCCCTTGCGTTTTTGGTGATCTGTTTGTTAAACATGCGTTAGCGGATCTTGGTGCGAGCATCAACTTGATGCCTTTTTCTTTATTTAAAAAGCTAGGTTTGGGCACTCTCAGCCCTACGCGCATGAGTATATAGTTAGCCGATCGTTCGATTAAGTATCTGTTAGGTGTTGTTGAGGATGTGTTAGTGAAGGTCGACAAATTCATCTTCCCGGTGGATTTTGTCATTCTCGATATTGATGAGGACATCGAGGTCCCTCTTATCCTTGGTCGACCCTTCCTAGCCACCGCTCGCGCAATCATAAATGTGAGTGATGGAAAACTTTTTCTGCATGTGGGCGATGAGGAAGTCACATTTGACATTAATAAATCTATGAAAAATTCTTTACAAAATGATGATTCTTGCTTTTTCATTGATGATTTAAAAGAAGACTCCTATTTTTCTCCAAATGATTTTTCTTCTTCCTTTTCTGAACCCTCATTAATTATATTTGAAAATACTGTTATGTCCATACATGCAAATGACTCTGAGTTTAGACGAAATGATCTTATTTTTGAAAATGATAAAAATTTGCCAAATTATTTTGAAAAACCACCTGACCCTGAAGAAAAAAATTATCGCGATAAGAACTTTCGCCACCATAAAAATTTTAAGCCAGGCGATCAGGTTCTTCTTTTAAATTCACGTCTGCATATTTTCTTTGGAAAATCTAAATCTCGTTGGTCTGGACCATTCACGGTCAAGGATGTTTTTTCTGATAGAACTGTGTTGCTTGTGCACCCGGAAAGGGGTGAATTAAAGTGCATGGACATAAACTTAAACTGTATTTTTCTAATGATTCTGCGTCTCCTGCAAAGGAGAATCTTCTTTTGGACTCTTAGAATTCTACTTTGTTATGGACATTTTTATTTTTGGACTTCTTATTATTATTATGCAACTCTTTTATTTGAATTATTGTAATAAAGAACATTATTGGGCATCTGCCCACGGACTCAATTATTTTTCTGCTTTTATTTTGCTCTTCCCACCGGAGGCCAATCAATTACAAGGCCGTGGTCGCCGCTTATAACATCCCATTTCCGGCTAGACCCCTAGGAGTCGGTTGGTCGTGACAGAACCCGAGGAAGCCCGAAAATTGAAATAAATCGACCGAGATTTCGGGTCACGGGTTGGTCACGCCCGTGACCGACCCGTCACGGCCGTGACCTGGGCGTGACTTCTTCGACGATCGTCGATCTCCGTGAGACGATCGTCGAACGTGCAGCCTGGGCAAGTCACGCCCGTGACCAAGGTGTCACGCCCGTGACCAAGGGGCGTGACTCCTTCGACGAGCGTCGATCCCCGTAAAACGATCGTCGAAATTGAACTCGGGCCTGTCACGCCCGTGACCTAAGTGTCACGCCCGTGACCAAGGGGCGTGACTCCTTCGACGAGCGTCGATCCCCGTAAAATGATCGTCGAAATTGAACTCGGGCCTGTCATGCCCGTGACCTAAGTGTCACGCCCGTGACCCAGGGCGTGACCACCATTCGACGACCGTCGATCTCAAATCGACGATCATCAACCCATAACTAACCACCCGAGCCTGTCACGCCCGTGACCCAAGGTGTCACGCCCGTGACCATCCATCGACGATCGTCGATCTCAGTTCGACGATCGTCGAACCCAGAATTGGCTATCCGGGCCTGTCACGCCCGTGACCTATGTGTCATGCCCGTGACATTGTCTGAAACGACGGTTCAGGCACGAAATTATTCTAACACGCGTCGTAATAAATGCGGGTGTGGGAAGTTACACCAGGAGTATTTATGGGCTGTTTCCTTCCTTAATTATTTAAATAAATAAGGAAAATGTTGGTCCAATAGGAAATCACCACCTGGCGAACACCTCTTCGTTTTCCAGCGTTTCAACGGCCCTGCATCATAACCGAAGCGTTAAGGGGAGGAGCCTTCATGGCCATTAAGGCTTTACCCATTCACCTTCCCACTTTCTGACTTATAAAAGCCCACCTGGAGCAAGAGGAGAAGGTTACACGCTCAAGTAATCGGATCAGATCCTTGTTGTTGCTGTAGGAGAAGTTCAGCAACGCCACCACCGCACCATGGCACCCCGTCGTTCTTCTCGCCTTCAAACCGCGAACAAGGTCCTCCTCTGCTCCTTCTCTTTTATGGGTAGATCTTAGGATTCTTAGAAAGGAAGTTCGCGCTCAACGGAGCCGGACCCGTCTCTCGTTTTCATGGGAAAACCATGAAAATGGTATTTTTGAATTCGCCGGAAACCGCCACCTCCGGTGGCCAAACCACCGACGACCGCTAGCCATCGCCTCAACGGAGGTGGTGGTGGTGGTGGCTGGCCAGGGAAGTGACCGGACTGCCGGCGACGGATCATGGAAGTGTTACAGGAAAAATGACTTCCTGAGTTCTGGTTTTCGGGTTCTGTAGAAGATGAACAGTAAAAACTGTTTTAAATATATAAACTAAGTAAATGATTTTGTATGGAAATTATACTTGGATGGGCCTATTTTAATGCTGCAAAACAAGGCTCTTAGAGGCCATTTTAGGAAAAGTGACCAGACACAAAAGTCGTAGCCCTTCGAGTCTAGATCAATTTAAAATTGGTTTCAACTCGTTTGGGTAAGAGGTTCGGCCACAACACCCGTTTTAGTGGGGGCTGCACCTAGAGTTGGGCAGAAATTAAAACGGATGCCCACTCTTTGTCCCTTGTCGAAATGACCTGAAATTTGGGCAGGGGGTTAACCTTGGTTATACCTAAAGGCAGACCAAAAATGGGAATTTTTGGAGATACTTTGCCTAAAGTTTTTGGTTTAATTTAATAAACTTAGAGGAATTTATTTAGATGGTCAAATGACCTCCAAACCCTCCCAAATTTTGGTGAGTGGTCCCTGGCTATAAAACCTAGGTCTGTGTAAAATTCCAATTGATTTGGAGGAGTTTTGGGTGAGAAATCTTCTACCCTTAACTAGGCGTTAGTGAGACACCTTTTAATAAAAAGTGCACTGAGAGTTTGGAAAGGTCAAATCGCCTCAACAGAGGCTGATTTTCTGATCTCTGACTTAGAATGGTGTTATAACCTTCTTGGAGAAAAATGGAGTGGTTTAGGGTTGACTTACCCTAGGGTCCAAGCTCAAATCTTAAATGAAGGGTTTTAAGGTTTGTGAAGGACATAGGAGCAAAAGCTCTTGTATGCCCTTGAAATTTGGAGGAGAGTGGCATGATATGTTGAAAACTCTCTGGCTGAAATAGTGAAGGAAATGGGGGTAATTGGGTACCTCGGAAGTTGAGAGTTTGAATTAGGATAGAAATGTAATTTAGTTATTTTAAGCACTAAATCCAATCCAGAAATCATGAAACTCGGGAGGAGGGTGTTTTAGGATGTTTTAGTCTTATGGTAATTTTCCTGGAATTTTATGATTATTAAATATTATACTTCATGTGTTAATGGATTATTAGCCCAATTTGTTGTTTCAAATATTTGGAGGTTTTAAATTAATTATAATCAGTTAAAATTCTGGATTTAGATCTTGACTAGTATAACATTGATCCCTGAATTTTCATAGAATTTTATGTTGAATAAATCTGGTACTTTGTTCACAGATAATAGAAAGGGGTTTTATTGATTAAAAATTAATTATGGATAAATTACTTGCTGGAAAATTATGAAACTTGGCCAGTGCTAATTTTAGGCTTTTATCTGCATGGCATAAATTATTTATAATTTTTGAAAGAATATTTTCTGTACTTGATTCATAAACAACAGAAGTTAGAGATTATTTCTAAAATAGTTTTCATGTCTTTTTAATGATAGAAAAATTATTATACTTAGGATTTAACCTATTGAGATAGCCTACTATTTATCATAAATTTGCTGGACATCTTGCATGATTACTTAGGGTAGTTCATGTTCAAACCGGTAGCCCTTGGGATTTTCGAGGAATTTAATTAAATGCCAAATAGATTAGGAAATTTTCCATTTTCTGGATTTAGGTCATTTATATCATGGTGAGACTCCAGTAAATAAGTTAGGGCAATTAGATGAGTATTGGATCATTGCGTAACCGGTTCGACATGAAGTCTAGGTCGGTCTGCATATAGCAATTGTGAATTGAAATAAGACATGATCTGAGGAAGACATTGGAATTAAATAATTCATTTTGTTTGGGTGGGCAATAGTGGAGGAAATCGCAATAGGAAGATAAAAAGAGTAGCGAGAAGTGGTGATAGCTAGAGTTAAGAGGTGTTCGGGTTCGGCGAAAGATCGCCTTTCCCGAAGAGAGGAAGGTTAAAAATCACCCTAGGATAGTCTATCGTAATATGAGAAAGGAATCGGGCTAAGGGAAATAAACCAATAATAATAAGTGCCTTGCGAAAGGGAACTTCGGGCCGTAATGCCGCCGTCTTGGTTCCTAGTGCCCCTTGAGAGCCCTTCACGGGGAATACCGGGGGCAGTCCTGGGCTAACGTGAACTGTAATAACAAACTGGAAAGAGTAACTTAGTAACTAGGGCTGCACTTTTCACAAACACTGTTGGCACAGGAAGATTGATGAGAGCTTCGGCTCGGGTGATTTGGAAACGGACGTTTGGGTCCGGGGAGCTTCGGCTCGGTTGGTTAAGAGACGGACGGGATGGTCCGGGGAGCTTCGGCTCGGTTGGTTTGGAGACGGACGTTTGGTCCGGGGAGCTTCGGCTCAGTTTTGTGTGTTTACGAATAAACTTGCATGTGCATAAGATAGGAAAGTTAAGGTGGTGGGTTTTACGATATCGGGGAGTTCGATTGCACCGATACCGATATCGTTGACTCGGCGAGGTGGTTAGCACTTCGCCAACAGAAGTCCGGTGCGCCAGCCGGCAAGAGTATGCAGGCGTCCGCTTAGTGCACCAAGCGTTGAGGCGTACGATAGGTCAGACCAGTGGTGCTTTTACTGGTTTTGAGGTGGGCGAGGCCCAACCCACCGCTTCCGTCTGCCACTACGTAGGTATCCTGGGAGGTAACGGCTCCGAAAGGGGGAACTAAAGGTATGTGTGCACAGAGTCGGGTGTGTGAGTTGCACTTGCATGTTTCATCATACCCACTAGCATGTCATAGCATAATCGATTCATTTAACCCTGACACCTAAAGTATAAGTGGTATGGGACACTTATACATTAGGACCTGCAAAACGACCCCTTGGTCTATAAGCTTGTGTGGGCAAGTTTATAAATCAAAGGTTAATTTCAATATATAACAACCATTGCTGTTTGATAACCGACACCCCAAGGTATAAGTGGTATGGGACACTTATACGATGGGAGCCTTGCAAAAGATCCCTTTTGCTTATGTGTTCTCGCATAAGTGAAGGTTTAAATTCATATAATTGCTTTTCTTACAGCTAGACCTATTATAACATTCATATTAACTGCTCACCGAATACAACTTGTTAGATTAAGTCCACTGTCACCTCTTTACTTTTATTCTCCACAAATATGTCCTCCCCTTTCTTTCTCCCCGCTCGGTACCTAGGATCCATGGGGGAAGGGGTAGGGGATGATAGGGCTTAGTCTTTATGACTAACGGTTTTCGAACCGCATCATTTAGGGGATCGTGGAGCCCAGCATGGAAGAGCAGCCCCAGAGATCGGTGCGCCTGGAGATGGGGCAGTCTAGCTCCGGAGTTCATACAGCCGGGACCGTGAGTCTCGACCTTGAGTAGTTTCTGTTTCGCTTCCGCATGAGAGACTTGTAGTGAGGACATTTTGTACCGGGCATAAGCCCGCATTTATAGTACTCTGATGTTTTCTGTGGACACTCCCTTCGTGGAGATTTTATCTTATTTACATGTGATTTATTATTGTGGACTGCATTGTTCTTACTTCAATTATTGTGCTACTTATTGTGATCGAAAAGGCCGGCAGAATCGGCGCGTTGTAGTGACGACCTTCCCGGGTGCGAAGGTGTCATCGCAAAGCGGCGGTTCTGGGCATAAGACCCCGGTGGTTGAAAAAGAAAAAAAAAGGGGGGGGGGGTCTTACAAGTGGTATCAGAGGGCAAACATCGATCAGAAGGAAGTAGCAGTTCACAAACCCTAGGTCACCCCCCGCTCGAGTTTAGTTTGGGGACAATCTAAGCAGCGGAAGCAGTGGTGTGCCCATATGGGGATCACATATAAATTGTCCACCTTTATGTAATATTTGAACGTTTTCTCAGCGTGTGTTTTTGTTACGCAGCCTCCAACACGGACTACGCCACAAGGTGGAGTTCAACAGGCTCAGGATGTTGCACCACCCCCACCGGCCCCCACTCCTTTCCTTCAGTCAGACATGGGACAGACCCTGACTGCCATCCTGGAGGCCTTCAGGGCCCAGCAGGTTCCGGCCCCGCAGCCAAATCCGGGGGCCAACTGGCTCAGCATCTTTTGGGGTCTTTCTCCCCCGTCCTATTTGGGGACAGAGTCGGCTGTTCGGACGGAAGAGTGGCTAGATATCATGTACGAGATGCTGACCGGGATTCGGTGTCCATGGGAGGAGAGGGTGGCTCTGGTTGTCTCCTGCCTGGAGTCCCATGCAAAGAGGTGGTGGAAGACGCTGCTGGACACGACATTTGCTGATAGGGAGGTTGCGGAGGTTACTTGGGAGGAGTTCAGGGCCGCACTGCTGGAGCATTTCATTTCGCAGTTGGTTAGGGATGATTTGGAGGAGCGGTTCTTATAGCTGAAGCAGGGTACCCGGACCGTGGTGGAGTACCATCGAGAGTTTGACCATCTGGCTCGATACGCAGATTCCTACCAGCTGGACGAGGCAGGGTATATCATGAGGTTCTATAAGGGCCTGCGGGAGGACTTGAGGGAGGCTCTGTTGTTTGTATCTGACGGGCCCATCTCCCGGATTTTGGAGATGGCCAAAAGGATTGAGGCAGATTGGCACGCCACCCGGGGCCGGAAACGTCCAGCAGAGGATCAGGGACGGAGAGGTAGAAATGACCAGCGGCGAGGTGCTGTACCATAGGGGAGGAGGACGGAGGACCAGCCTCGTCTGGACGTGAGGCAGGAACTGAGGGAACAGGTGGTATTAGCCCCTCCTCCTCTTCGGATGCAGGAGATGTCGAGACCCTGGGGAATGGCGTATCCCCCACCAGAGTGTTTTCTTTGTCATCAGATTGGGCACATTCGGAGGAACTGCCCCATGACGGGGGCACCACCTCCAGCACATCAGGGCGGCCCACCAGCTCAGTATTACGGAGGCCGAGGACGCGGCCGCGGTCGAGGATACCAGGGGGAAGATCGTAGACAAGGAAGAGAGCAGGTATATGCTTTGGACCTTGCGCAGCCTCGAAATCCGGAGCAGGTCATAGCAGGTACGCTGCAATGCTTCTTTATTTTCTTAGAATTTCCCTTTAAGTTGTTAAAACTCAGAACCGCACTATATAGATTAACAAGGAAAGAAAATTCTTTATAGAACCCTAAGATATTTAATCACCCCAGGTATAGTCTTCATCAGCGGCAAGCCTGCCCGCACGCTTTTTGATACTGGAGCTACTCACTTCTTTGTGTCGGAGACGTTCGTAGAAGGACTAGAAGGTGTGGAGCGGTTCACAGGCTCGAGGATGAGGGTGCGACTACTAGATGGATCCGAACTCCTTACCACAGATCACTGTAATATGGAGGCGGAAATTGGTGGAAAGGCATTCGAGGCTCCAGCGACGATTTTGAAGCTGACGGACTACGACCTGATCCTGGGCATGGTATGGCTGCACTGGAACCATGCCCAGATTGACTGCCAGGCGAAGAGGATCACCGTGAGACACGGGGACTCTTTCATTACCATCGAAGGTATAAAACCTGTCTCTCGTATACTCTTATCTTCGGTACAGGCCGTTAAGGCCCATCTGCAGGGAGAGGAGGTCTATCAGATTTTATTTGAGATGACGGAAGTTAAGGAGTCGGTGACAGACATCCCGGTGGTGCGAGATTTCGCTGACATCTTTCCAGAGAAACTACCAGGACTACCTCCACACCGAGAGCAGGATTTTCAGATACAGCTTATGCCGGGGGCCAAGCCGGCGTCTAGGGCCCCTTATCGGATGGCCCCAAAGGAGTTGGCAGAGTTTCGGACTCAGCTGCAGGAATTAGTTGAGGCAGGATTTGTTAGACCGAGTTCCTCACCATTGGGAGCACCGGTCCTATTCGTGAAGAAGAAGGATGGGACACTCCGCCTGTGCATCGATTATCGAGCACTAAACAGGCTGATCGTCCGGAATACCTATCCGCTCCCTCGGATAGACGAATTGTTCGACCAGCTAGAGGGGGCCCATTATTTCTCGAAGCTGGACTTGAGGTCAGGATACTACCAGCTGCGGATCAAGGAGGAGGATATCCCGAAGACGGCCTTTAGTAGCAGATATGGCCTATATGAGTTCACCGTGATGCCCTTCGGGCTCACGAATGCTCCGTCGGCGTTCATGAGCCTCATGAACCGGGTTTTCGAAGCCTACTTGGATGTGTTCGTCATAGTATTCATAGACGACATCCTGATCTACTCTAGGATGGAGGAGGAACACACTCGACATCTGGGACTGACTTTGGAGAGGTTGCGGGAGCATCACCTTTATGCAAAATTCAGCAAGTGTTAGTTTTGGTTGAAGGAGGTGGCCTTCCTAGGCCACATTATCAGCGGAGCCGGGTTGGCAATGGATCCGGCAAAGATTCAGGCAGTTCGAGATTGGCCGCAGTTGAAGACAGCCACCGATGTGCGAAGTTTCTTGGGACTTGCCGGCTATTACTGGAAGTTCGTGGAGGGGTTCTCTCGGATTGCCCTCCCCCTCACATCTTTGACGAAGAAGGAGGCACCTTTTGTTTGGACCCCGCAGTGCCAGACGGCTTTCCAGGAGCTGAAGGACCGACTCATCTCAGCCCCTATTCTGGCCCTTCCATCTGGAAAGGAAGGATTCCAGGTGTATACTGACGCATCATACCAAGGGATGGGAGCGGTGCTGATGCAGAATGGACATGTCATAGCATATGCCTCCCGCCAGCTGAAGACCCATGAGAGGAACTACCCGGTGCACGACCTCGAGATGGGAGCGGTCGTTTTTGCTCTGAAGGTCTGGCGCCATTATCTTTATGGAGTCCACTGCGATATCTTCTCCGATCACAAGAACTTGAAATACGTGGACAGGCAGAAGGAGCTGAATATCAGGCAGAGGCGTTGGGTGGAGTTCTTAGCAGATTATCAGTATGAGATGCACTACCATCCAGGGAAGGCAAACGTGGTGGCCGACGCGTTGAGCCGGAGAGCTGCCACTTCCGAAGCTGGGCCCCAGGTTATGTCCATGGAGCTGGTCCAGTCATTCAGAGATATGCGGATATCCCTGGTCTCTGAGGATGATCCAGAGCTGTATATGGAGTATCTGAAATCGATGGTGGCCGTAGACGATATTTGGGATCGCATTCGGGACGGACAGAGGACAGATGCGTGGGCAGAGCCGATGTTCCGAGCTTTGGAGGAAGGTTCGACAGGAGATTATTCCCTGAGAGATGGTTTGCTCCACTTCAGAGGCAGAGTATATATACCCGCAGGAGGCCAGATCCGAGAGGATATTATGATGGAGGCGCATTGCAGCCGGTACTCGGTGCACCCGGGGATCACAAAGATGACCGCTGATTTGAAGAGGACGATGTTTTGGCCGGGCATGAAGAAGGACATTACGTACTTCGTGACCCATTGCGAGGCGTGTCAGTTGGTGAAGGCGGAGTGCAGGAACCCCGCAGGACTGTTGCAGCCACTCCCGGTGCCGGAGTGGAAGTTTGACGATATAGCTATGGATTTTATACATGGTCTTCTCCGGTCTCGGACGGGGAATGACTCGATCTGGGTGATTGTTGATCGGTTGACGAAGGTGGCCCGCTTTATACCGATCAGGAAGGATGACTCGGTGGGAGTGCTGGTACGGAAGTTTGTGGAGCAGTATGTCTGATATCATGGCGTGCCCCGGACGATAGTGTCGGACCGCGATGGACGGTTTACATCCAGGGAGTGGCGGTCAGTGCAGGCATACCTGGGCACCCGTTTGACTTTTAGCACGGCCATCCACCCTCAGACGGACGGGCAGACAGAGCGCACCAATAGGACATTGGAGGATCTACTACGACTGTGTATACTAGACCGAGGGGAGCCGTGGGAGAAGATGTTACCATTGGTCGAGTTCTCCTACAATAATAGCTACCAGTCCAGCATCAGGATGGCGCCTTATGAAGCCTTGTATGGATGAAAATGTAGGACCCCGCTTTCTTGGGTTCAGGACGAGGATCCGAAGCTGCTGGGATCGGATTTTGTTGAAGACACCGAGGCTCAGGTGAGACTGATCAGAGATAGGATGTTGGAGGCGCAGAGCAGACAGGCTAAATACTATGACGCCCGGCATCGTCAGGTGGAGTTTCGGGTAGGGGATCGAGTGTTCTTGAAGATCCGGCCCATGCACGGAGTCTCTCGGGTGCGCGGTCGGAGGAAGAAACTCAGCCCTAGGTATATGGGCCCTTACCGGATCCTGGAGCGGATCGGACCCCTAGCCTACAGGCTAGAGTTGCCACCAGAGCTGGCAGCTCTACACGACGTCTTCCACATTTCTTCGCTGAGAAGGGCTCTACTATGCCCGGAGCAGCGGATTTTGACCACCGAAGGGCCGGTAGCTTCAGACCGTTTTGTTCACTTGGAGCCGGTCCGGATCGACGACAAAGGAGTACGGATCTTGCGCCGCAAGAAGATCCCCTTAGTCAAGGTTCTGTGGAGAAATCACGGTCAGGAAGAGCACACCTGGGAACCGTAGGATCTGATGAGGTAAAGATACCCGGAGTTGTTCAGTCAGGTACATCTCACCACCTCTCGGTATACTATAGATTGCCTTCTTGTTTTGGACAGTTAAGACTAGATAAGGAAAATCTAGGACCTAGGCATGCGCACTCAATCAGAAAGGTAGGGGCTAATCTTTTGTTTATTGGGGAGATTTTCTTCGTTTATCAAACGAATAGTCGCCTAAACCCAATAAAAAGATCGTATGGGATGTTACAAGTTTAATTTATTCCGATAGAAATCCCCATAGGCTCAACTTCAATTTCGGGGACGAAATTTTTGTTTTGTTTATTGGGATTTGTAACATCCCATTTCCGGCTAGACCCCTAGGAGTCGGTTGGTCGTGACAGAACCCGAGGAAGCCCGAAAATTGAAATAAATCGACCGAGATTTCGGGTCACGGGTTGGTCACGCCCGTGACCGACCCGTCACGCCCGTGACCTGGGCGTGACTTCTTCGACGATCGTCGATCTCCGTGAGACGATCGTCGAACGTGCAGCCTGGGCATGTCACGCCCGTGACCAAGGGGCGTGACTCCTTCGACGAGCGTCGATCCCCGTAAAACGATCGTCAAAATTGAACTCGGGCCTGTCACGCCCGTGACCTAAGTGTCACGCCCATGACCAAGGGGCGTGACTCCTTCGACGAGCGTCGATCCCCGTAAAATGATCGTCGAAATTGAACTCGGGCCTGTCACGCCCGTGACCTAAGTGTCACGCCCGTGACCCAGGGCGTGACCACCATTCGACGACCGTCGATCTCAAATCGACGATCGTCAACCCATAACTAACCGCCCGAGCCTGTCACGCCCGTGACCCAAGGTGTCACGCCCGTGACCATCCATCGACGATCGTCGATCTCAGTTCGGCGATCGTCGAACCCAGAATTGGCTATCCGGGCCTGTCACGCCCGTGACCTATGTGTCACGCCCGTGACATTGTCCGAAACGACGGTTTAGGCCCGAAATTATTCTAACACGCGTGGTAATAAATGCGGGTGTGGGAAGTTACACCAGGAGTATTTATGGGCCGTTTCCTTCCTTAATTATTTAAATAAATAAGGAAAATGTTGGTCCAATAGGAAATCACCACCTAGCGAACACCTCTTCGTTTTCCAGTGTTTCAACGGCCCTGCATCATAACCGAAGCGTTAAGGGGAGGAGCCTTCATGGCCATTAAGGCTTTACCCATTCACCTTCCCACTTTCTGACTTATAAAAGCCCACCTGGAGCAAGAGGAGAAGGTTACACGCTCAAGTAATCGGATCAGATCCTTGTTCTAGCTGTAGGAGAAGTTCAGCAACGCCACCACCGCGCCATGGCACCCCGTCGTTCTTTTGGCCTTCAAACCGCGAACAAGGTCCTCCTCTGCTCCTTCTCTTTCATGGGTAGATCTTAGGATTCTTAGAAAGGAAGTTCGCGCTCAATGGAGCCGGACCCGTCTCTCATTTTCATGGGAAAACCATGAAAATGGTATTTTTGAATTCGCCGGAAACCGCCACCTCCGGCGGCAAAACCACCGCCGACCGCTAGCCATCGCCTCAACGGAGGTGGTGGTGGTGGTGGCTGGCCAGGGAAGTGACCAGACTACCGACGACGGATCACGGAAGTGTTACAGGAAAAATGACTTCCTGAGTTCTGGTTTTCGGGTTCTGTAGAAGATGAACAGTAAAAACTGTTTTAAATATATAAACTAAGTAAATGATTTTGTATGGAAATTATACTTGGATGGGCATATTTTAATGCTGCAAAACGAGGCTCTTAGAGGCCATTTTAGGAAAAGTGACCAGACACGGAAGTCGTAGCCCTTCGAGTCCAGATCAATTTAAAATTGGTTTCAACTCATTTGGGTAAGCGGTTCGGCCGCAGCACCCGTTTTAGTGGGGGCTGTACCTAGAGTTGGGCAGAAATTAAAACGGATGCCCACTCTTCGTCCCTTGTCCAAATGACCTGAAATTTGGGCAGGGGGTTAACCTTGGTAATACCTAAAGGCAGACCAAAAATGGGAATTTTTGGAGATACTTTGCCTAAAGTTTTTGGTTTAATTTAATAAACTTAGAGGAATTTATTTAGATGGTCAAATGACCTCCAAACCCTCCCAAATTTTGGTGAGTGGTCCCTGGCTATAAAACCTAGGTCTGTGTAAAATTCCAATTGATTTGGAGGAGTTTTGGGTGAGAAATCTTCTACCCTTAACTAGGCGTTAGTGAGACACCTTTTAATAAAAAGTGCACTGAGAGTTTGGAAAGGTCAAATCGCCTCAACAGAGGCTGATTTTCTGATCTCTGACTTAAAATGGTGTTATAACCTTCTTGGAGAAAAATGGAGTGGTTTAGGGTTGACTTACCCTAGGGTCCAAGCTCAAATCTTAAATGAAGGGTTTTAAGGTTTGTGAAGGACATAGGAGCAAAAGCTCTTGTATGCCCTTGAAATTTGGAGGAGAGTGGCATGATATGCTGAAAACTCTCTGGTTGAAATAGTGAAGGAAATGGGGGTAATTGGGTACCTCGGAAGTTGAGAGTTTGAATTAGGATAGAAATGTAATTTAGTTATTTTAAGCACTAAATCCAATCCAGAAATCATGAAACTCGGGAGGAGGGAGTTTTAGGATGTTTTAGTCTTATGGTAATTTTCCTGGAATTTTATGATTAATAAATATTATACTTTATGTGTTAATGGATTATTAGCCCGATTTGTTGTTTCAAATATTTGGAGGTTTTATATTAATTATAATCAGTTAAAATTAGTATAACATTGATCCCTGAATTTTCATAGAATTTTATGTTGAATAAATCTGGTACTTTGTTCACAGATAATAGAAAGGGGTTTTATTGATTAAAAATTAATTATGGATAAATTACTTGCTGGAAAATTATGAAACTTGGCCAGTGCTAATTTTAGGCCTTTATCTGCATGGCATAAATTATTTATAATTTTTGAAAGAATATTTTCTGTACTTGATTCATAAACAACAGAAGTTAGAGATTATTTCTAAAATAGTTTTCATGCCTTTTTAATGATAGAAAAATTATGATACTTAGGATTTAACCTATTGAGATAACATACTATTTATCATAAATTTGCTGGACATCTTGCATGATTACTTAGGGTAGTTCATGTTCAAACCGGTAGCCCTTGGGATTTTCGAGGAATTTAATTAAATGCCAAATAGATTAGGAAAATTTCCATTTTCTGGATTTAGGTCATTTAAATCATGGTGAGACTCTAGTAAATAAGTTAGGGCAATTGGATGAGTATTGGATCATTGCGTAACCAGTTCGACATGAAGTCTAGGTCGGTCTGCATATAGCAATTGTGAATTGAAATAAGACATGATCTGAGGAAGACATTGGAATTAAATAATTCATTTTGTTTGGGTGGGCAATAGTGGAGGAAATCGCAATAGGAAGATAAAAAGAGTAGTGAGAAGTGGTGATAGCTAGAGTTAAGAGGTGTTCGGGTTCGGCGAAAGATCGCCTTTCCCGAAGAGAGGAAGGTTAAAAATCATCCTAGGATAGTCTATCGTAATATGAGAAAGGAATCGGGCTAAGGGAGATAAACCAATAATAATAAGTGCCTTGTGAAAGGGAACTTCGGGTCGTAATGTCGCCGTCTTGGTTCCTAGTGCCCCTTGAGAGCCCTTCACGGGGAATACCGAGGGCAGTCCTATGCTAACGTAAACTGTAATAACAAACTGGCAAGAGTAACTTAGTAACTAGGGCTGCACTTTTCACAAACACTGTTGGCAGAGGAAGATTGATGAGAGCTTCGGCTCGGGTGATTTGGAAACGGACGTTTGGGTCCGGGGAGCTTCGGCTCGGTTGGTTAAGAGACGGACGGGATGGTCCGGGGAGCTTCGGCTCGGTTGGTTTGGAGACGGACGTTTGGTCCGGGGAGCTTCGGCTCAGTTTTGTGTGTTTACGAATAAACTTGCATGTGCATAAGATAGGAAAGTTAAGGTGGTGGGTTTTACGATATCGGGGAGTTCGATTGCACCGACACCGATATCGTTGACTCGGCGAGGTGGTTAGCACTTCGCCAACAGAAGTCCGTTGTGCCAGCCGGCAAGAGTACGCAGGCGTCCGCTTAGTGCACCAAGCGTTGAGGCGTACGATAGGTCAGACCAGTGGTGCTTTTACTGGTTTTGAGGTGGGCGAGGCCCAACCCACCGCTTCTGTCCGCCACTACGGAGGTATCCTGGGAGGTAACGGCTCCGAAAGGGGGAACTAAAGGTCTGTGTGCACAGAGTCGGGTGTGTGAGTTGCACTTGCATATTTCATCATACCCACTAGCATGTCATAGCATAATCGATTCATTTAACCCTGACACCTAAAGTATAAGTGGTATGGGACGCTTATACATTAGGACCTGCAAAACGACCCCTTGGTCTATAAGCTTGTGTGGGCAAGTTTATAAATCAAAGGTTAATTTCAATATATAACAACCATTATTGTTTGATAACCGACACCCCAAGGTATAAGTGGTATGGGACACTTATACGATGGGAGCCTTGTAAAAGATCCCTTTTGCTTATGTGTTCTCGCATAAGTGAAGGTTTAAATTCATATAATTGCTTTTCTTACTGCTAGACCTATTATAACATTCATATTAACTGCTCACCGAATACAACTTGCTAGATTAAGTCCACTGTCACCTGTTTACTTTTATTCTCCACAAATATGTCCTCCCCTTTCTTTCTCCCCGCTCGGTACCTAGGAGCCATGGGGGAAGGGGTAGGGGATGATAGGGCTTAGTCTTTATGACTAATGGTTTTCGAACCGCATCATTTAGGGGATCGTGGAGCCCAGCATGGAGGAGCAGCCCCAGAGATCGGTGCGCCTGGAGATGGGGCAGTCTAGCTCCGGAGTTCATACAACCGGGACCGTGAGTCTCGACCTTGAGTAGTTTCTATTTCGCTTCCGCATGAGAGACTTGTAGTGAGGACATTTTGTACCGGGCATAAGCCCGCATTTATAGTACTCTGATGTTTTCTGTGGACACTCCCTTCGTTGAGATTTTATCTTATTTACATGTGATTTATTATTGTGGACTGCATTGTTCTTACTTCAATTATTGTGCTACTTATTGTGATTGAAAAGGCCGGCAGAATCGGTGCGTTGTAGTGACGACCTTCCCGGGTGCGAAGGTGTCATCGCAAAGCGGCGGTTCTGGGCATAAGACCCGGGTGGTTGAAAAAGAAAATAAAAGGGGGTCTTACACCGCTCCGCCGCTGTTGATATCAAGATGAATCAAGTCAAACCTGCTGACGATCAAGCGCACTAAAGAGCAAGCATGGGGGAGCGACATCCACCTTCATCTCACGAACCCGGGGAAGTCCTGTTCTTATTTATTTATTTTCCTGCATTTTTCTTTTTCTCTTCTTCTCCGTCCCCTTCTCTTTTTCTTTCTGTTTTCTTCATTGAGGGCAATGAAGAATTTAAGCATGGGGTGGTCTAGTATCTTCTGGTCTTTCTTTCTATCTTTCTTCTTCCAAAAAGAAAAAAAATGTGTTTTCAAATTAGTATTTTGTGTTAGCTTCATCAAAATCCAAAAAAATTATAAAATATAAAACCCAAAAAAATTAGAAAAAAAAACAAAAATAAAAAAAAATGTGCTAAAATCTATTTGAAAAACAAAATCTAAAATTATTTCTATCTTTCTTTTTATGTTTCTTCTAGTGATGTGTAGGCCCGTGCGGTTTTTGTAGTTCTACATAGATTACATTGAAAATGTTTTCTAAACTTACCATTTTAACATAGTTTAGTTCTACTAGTTTCTCTTTCTTAAATATAGGCATCCGTTTAAAAAAAATTATAAGTTAGCAATTTGTAGTTATGTCTTTTTATTCGGTTAGTTGCTTACGAATGGTTGCTAGGTATCATTAGTTCTTTTTCATTTGCGGGGTAGTCTTTCTTGGTGTCTAGAACTTGTACCAAGCTACTCTCGAAACATTTGCGTCATTTTTACGTTCTTTAGAAATGATGTAGGCCACCATTTGACTAGTTTGAGCTTTTCTTGCCCACCAAAAACATCACCATTACAAAAACAATTTTGGGCCTTTTCCATGTTTTCCTTGTTTTTAGCTCCACCTTTCATTTCATTATGATCACCAAAGCCAAATGCCTTTCCCATTTTTCACACTATAACCTTGAGCTTAAAAATTTTTTTGTGGGAGGGGTATTATCTTTGAATTGAATAGGAAATTCTCAAGCTTATTTTTGGAGCATTTTAATCAAAATATTATTAAAAAAATGAGAAAAAAAATGAAAAATCAAAATCAAAATCAAAAATGAAAGAAGAAAAAAGTTTTATGTTTGGCCAAGTTTATAAAAGAAAATTTTCATGGCCTTATTTTATAGTTTGAATTGGAGAAATGACTTGTTTGTCATTTCTCATTTTGTTATCATGTTTTTTTTATTTTTATTTTTGAGCTCAGCATGGTTTAGTGTTTAAAGCCCTCATGTTTATCCTTGTTTTCATTTCCTAATCATTCAGCTAAGCCAAGTTTTAATGCCTATTAGAAGTCCTATTAATCTTTAGAATGTAAATTCGCGTAGTGGAGAAAGTGTGAACGTACAAGCCTATGGCCACCATCATTGATGGATTTCTTTGGAGGTTACCTTGGAGTGTTTTAGGGTTAATGTTTATCTAGCAACCTAGTAGTTTGTTAATGCGCCGTTTATTTAGAACCTCTACTTTTTTTCCTTACTTTCATTTATTTTGGATGCTTTGTTTTAAGATTTAGAAATGGGTAGACTTTTCTTATGTTTTAATGAGATTTTTAGGGTTCCACTTTCAAATTTTCTATTGTGCACTTCTCACCCCACTAGTTGATAACATGGAAATTAGGATAGTTTAATTTTTCATGTTTTGCTTTTCTTAACTATGGAACCTAAAATAAAATATATATCTTTTGCTTTCTTTTTGTTTTTTCCAAGTCTTTATTTCTATTTGCTTGAGAGCAAGCAAATGTCTAAGCATGGGGGAGTTTGATGACTAGTTTTAGTCATCCCTTTTGGGGGTATTGAAAGTCCACTTAGTGTCAACTACTTACACCTAGGGGGAATAGGTGTCTTTGCAGCGTATATGCGGAATTAAAATTGTACCTGCACAAGAAATCAAACCAACACAGCACAACAAGTACGCAAGCAATTTATAGTGGTTCCCCGAGTTGGGTACGTCCACTTTCCCCCTTCGACCTATCTCCCAACCTGGGATGACTCGGTCACTTCACCAACCGGATTGAAATCCAATCCTTGCACTAACGGAAGGAACCCTTCCACATGTAGGAGTCAACACTCCCACAACACGTGTTGCACACAACACTACAACTAGAGACCAAACGGTCCTTTACAAAGAAATGAAAATAGCTTGTAAGAAATACAAACAACGTATGAAGACCAAGGTGTCCCTCTTCGTTCGACGACGTGTTCTTGAGGTCAACGAAGAGTCCACAACCTAGATCTCACTTGGAGAGAATCTTCTCTAAATCGACGGCTTCAACAATAGAGGCGGTGATGCTATGTAGATCCAATCTTCTTAGTAAAATCGGCAAGGTCTTCCAACGGTCACACTAGGATCGATCGTCTCGATCGATTCGGATGGGAAAGGTTTCCCGATCACAAATCAAGAGACAAAAGATCTCTGGATAGACGCGTGAGACGCTGAGCCCGACTAGGCTTCTATCGCCGGGAGAGGTAACGAAAACCTCGATCAACGATGGCGAGCAACTAGCGAGAGGCGGAGCGGGTCGGCCGAGCTCGCTTCCGATCTAGGGCTTGACGGCGGCTTATTTTTCATTTTGCTGTGATCCGTCTTTTTACTGTTCACAAATACAGAGTATTTATACACTAGGTCAAGAGAGACCGTTGTGGGCCCCACCAGCGGTAAGACCAAAGTCCGGTTCAAAATCCCGATGATAACGTGGACCGGTCCAGGCAGACTTGGAAAAATGCCCAAGTCAAATTCGGCGAGAATCGTGAGTGATTCTCGACGAATCGGCGAGAATCACTTACGATTCTCGCCGAATTCTACTTAGAGAATTCTGGCTACACAGGTTATAGAGGCCGGGGAGAATCGGTGGGAATCACCTTGGATTCTCGCCGACTCGTCGAGAATGCAAAGTCATTCTCAACGAATCGGCGAGAATCACTTGGTGATTCTCGACGATTCTGCCTTAGATGATTTTTCTGACGGCGTCGAGACAGCCGGCCCAACCCGGCAAGAATCAACTAGTGATTCTCGTCGACTCGTCGAGAATCACTAGTGATTCTCGACGAATCGGCGAGAATCACTTAGTGATTCTCGACGAATTATACTTAGACGAATTCTCGTCTTTCCACCCGTGAGCAGGTCTTTGGCCCACCCTTGCTTCTTGTCTGCTCTTGCTTTATCATAGCCCTGTACTTGAAATTAAGTACACCCCAATAGAGAGAGTACACGTAGGCCAACACACTGATCTGCTCAACGAGGGATTACGTTGCACAGACCCGTGTATATTGACCCACTGCACCCTGACATTGGTGTGTACTTAGCATGGAATAACTGCAAGCACAACTAAAAAATAGTTCATCAAATACATTGTGAATTCATCTTAGCTAGACAGGTGGCTTCCTCAAATCCAGGTAATTGTGGATACAATACCCAACAATCTCCCCCTATTTGACGAAGCCAAAATCCTACTAGCTAAGATGAATACCACCATCCAGAGAATGATTAAAATTTTAAGTAGACGAGAACAAACATAACAATACTTGAGTCAAAACATGACATCATATATATATATATATATAAATTCATAATACTTGTTCGTAAGATAATAGGGAAACATTGATGTGCAATAAGAGGCGGAAAAGATCCTAAGCCTATTTTTCCTTAGCAAGATCATTCTTAAGCTTTTGAGCCAGGAATTTCTTGCTCTGTCTTTCGAAATATTCCTTAGGCTTCGGATGATATCTGGGAGGAGGGGCTTTATCTGCCACTGTGTTATTCCTGAAGAATATGTTGCGTTAGGCTTCAAATTCTTTATGCCACTCCCATTCGTATTGGCTATATACCTCACTTCGATTTATGTGCCCCTTCTGTTGTAACAAAAATGTGTCCAAGATGATACTCTTTGATACAGGACTCCATTTTTCATTTTTCACATCCTCCTCCGTCAATCTGATCCTCTTTTCAGCTGGTGTTTCCTTTGAAGGTCCTTCATTGATTTGCCTTTTGCCTTTGGCTTTGGCTAAGGCATCTTGATCAAACCAGGTTCTTCGTTCAGCCCTTTCAGCAGCTTTCTTTGACTCAGCTTCGCTTAACGGAACAACTTCTGCACTTGCTCCTTCGTCATCCACAGTATTGTTCTCAGTAGTCTCGTGAACAGGATTATCCTCAGGAATATTGGTTGTATTGTTGCCTAATGCTTGGTTGAGCAACCACTGGCAACTGTCATACACATATACATTAGACTGGTCAAAATTTTCGATGATGATGTGCTGAAGCCCTTCCATTTTAGCAGTATATTCTTTCTCCCCCTTTTTGGCTTCGATTGCAATGGAGTTTGCATAGGAGTGCAGGGACTCATCAATGTGCTTCAGAGATTTAGAGAACTCAGTCAGCAGGTCTTGTTGATTTTTATTGAGGAGCACCATGTTGGTATCAAATTTTTGTATGCTGTCCGCCATAATATGTGCATTTTTATTGACGACGGCCAGATCGTCAGTATTCTTCTTCAGTCCTTGCATGAGAAGAGATACTGCTGTGCCTGCCTCTGTGTATTTCTCATCAAATTTCTTTTCCATCAAATCCAGTTTGTGGTTGATCTGAACCACATTTTTCAGCATGAGATCCTCAGACTCCCGCAGTCTCTGTAGCACTTTGTTGTGCGATTTCACAACCGTATCCTTGAGCTCATCAAGCATACCTTGGACAAAGTTGACAGTGAGATTTGCTATGCTTTCTTGTAGTGGAGGAGCTATAGGCTGACCCTGGTCAGGCTCCCCCGCAGAAGTACTGGGAGAGCTGGAGAGCAGCATATAGTCCACAGGGGGAACAAAGGATTGCTCCCCCTCCATCCTTGCATCTGACCGCCTAGGAGCTTGTTCCTCAGATGGAACCTCAGCAGCCTCCTGAGAGTCCACCACTTTCTCCCGCTCAAGTACTTCTTCCACCACCTCAGTCTCCATGTGCTCAGCCTGATATGCAGAATTATGCATGTCTTCTTCTACTGCATCCACCTCATCTTCATCAGCCACCTCATCTCCCAGGTAATTTATATCTTCCTCACCGTCCTCTTCCTCTTCCACATCTGCCACTTCCTCCTCACTGTCTGCTTGCACAGATTCCACAGCATCTTTTGCTATCTGAGAAATATCTGATAAGATGTTTGCAGAAGGGAGTACAAGCTCCCCCTCAGTTCCTGTAATCAGTGCATCAGGAACTTCACTGGGGGCTGCAGAACCGGTTTCAACTACCACTGCAGCTTGCCCTATTCGACGTTCCCATCGGTCGAATATGCTAGTATCCATCCTTTTTAGGTAGTGCAGAGGCACTCCCTTGCTCATGTCGAATTTGTCTCCGTCCAGTTGATTCAGATAAAGGCTAATGATTCTGCCAAAACTGGGGGTTCGAAGTGAGTCTTTAATCCTGTTAAACAGCAAGGCTCCCCAGTTGAACTGCTTTCGGCATACGATTGCCACCAAAGTTTTGAACATTTCCCCAGAAATATGGTCATGGGATCCAGGTTTGCAGATTAGTACTTTCCCAATGATGTCAGACAAGAGTTTCCCTTCCTCATTCATTTCTTTTCTCTTTATTGATCTGGTGCCCCTAGCTAGCCCACAGAATAATAGGGTCCTGGCTCTATCATGTTCCTCTAGATAATCCTCGTGCTCAGAACTGGAGAGCTGCAAGCATTGAGTCAGTTTCCTGGCAGACATCTTGATCCTTGCACCTGCAACCTTACTCTTGATGATAGAGTCTTCGTTCCAAAGTTTGGCGGTTGCGAAGAACTCCATCACTTCTTTATCTAGAATCTTGCATGGGTGCTCCAGCACGAATGTCAGTCCTGCTTCCTCGAGCATGATGATTATGTTGTGGAACTCGTCTGAGGCCTGGGAGAAACCGGTTCTCACTAGCTCGCATCCAGTGACCAGGCCTGCAGTAGTCCGTGGGGCCATAGCAAACTAGGAAGAAGGGGAATATCAATTTTCAAGTCTAAGGATCTCCGAAACTATGAGGTTGAGGATACAATCTATACTAAGCTTAAGTCACGGTTAGGGATAAGAAGGGGATTACCTTGTGAGGAGATGCAGTGAATGTTCCGGCACTATGATGCGTTATCAGAGTTGCGGCGAGCCGATCCGAAGCTGAGCGTGGGCGTGTCCCCGGCGGCGCGAGGGAGTCTTTGGGAGGGTCGTTAGGTCACAACGAGGTCGACGGAGGAGTTCGCTGAGAGGATCGAAGGGATTCCTTCGTAGCTGGGACTGTGTCTCGGCGAGAAACTGGAATGTGAAAGATCGACGGGATTGGCGGAATGAACGCGTGAAGTGGAAGATGAGAAGTCGGCGGGATTTATATCAGGGTCGGCGGGATTTATATTGTACGTTATAACCGGGTTTATATAAGAGCTTTGGTTCGATGAGGATTGCAGAAATCAATTTTATGTATTTGTCACGGGTTGGAAAGAGTTCGAAAAGATCATTACTTAATCCAAGTGTAGATTAACATACCACACAGCTTAGGAGGCACATCAACTCTGTGATTCCTAACTCACTAACATTGGCTCGCAGATTTCATAGATTATGTCGAGATTGATAAACGCAATATTCTTGATGTTAGTTGTCATTCTCAGTGACTCCTAATGACGTGTCAGCTTTAATTTTCAGCTTGTAATGTATGCCTATTGATGTGCCTTCTCGAATCTATCAGAGAATTTACTGACACACCTTTAATAATGTATCTAAGGGTTATTTTTACAGTTTTGATCTGTCCTTAGAATAACACACATAGATGTGTATATATATATATATATATGTAAATGTCGACATAATATGACTCAAATATTTAGGCTGATCAATGATACCTGGAATTGTAAGATTCATCATTCAGCCCTTCTGATTAGAGCATACCAGGTGTTCAATTGGAGTATCCCATTGTTGATAGTACTTCTTTCGTTCCAGATACTTGTTCCAGACCAATCTTGGAACATCTTCTGTCTAGCTCCCATCATGACACGGAAGTCTAGACTACCCTGCACCAAAGAATATTACCTTACCTTAGGAGCCCAATATGTATTGGGTCCTAGGTTCCTGTCAGCATAATAACTGGACTGCCTTCCCTCAGGAATCCTGGTGGGAAGACTAACATTGCCTCGAGGATGTGGAAGTCCCCTTGCCATTGATACAGAATAGTTGTGCCAACAATCTATGACAAAATGACCCACTTTGCCACAACACCAACACTCATGAATGTTGTATCGCCGTTTGTGACCTAAACGGATGACAGAGGTAGTCATAGTTCTAGGTCTAAATGGAATAGAGCCAGATATGCTCACAGAATTGTCTCTTCCACCGTGACTATTGGAAGGGTGGAAAGAATGCATATGGCAGGTGTCATGAGGCCTGGGAGGTGGTGCCTTCTTTTCAGTCAGCCCCCTTCCAAGGACCTCATGAGTCCTAACAACATGATTTCTATCCCCCCTTTCCAGAGTCCTAGGGAGGTGAGAAGGCGCATTGTGAGCTGATGCTGGCAGATTCATGACGAGTAGGGGCTGTGGCCGAGAATACAAAGGGCTTGGTGGAAGCCGGAGGTATTCTCTTCTGGGTGGCCATGACAGCCCTTGCATTTTGAGTGCTTCCACAAGAGGACTGATCATTCTTGCAGTGACCATGGTTATTCCTATGGTCATACTTGAAGGCATGATGAGTGTCCTTCCTACTCGGGGTGGGGGGTCTGAACACCGTTTCCCCATTTCTCCATGACTTAATAATTTGGGAGATCCACCCAATTTTCTGCTTTTCTCTTGATAGCATCAATCTTGGAAAAATTAGAAACTATCCTCTTCTCGTCTCTAGACGACTTTCTAGATCCGAGATCTGAGAGTCCTTTACTTTGATGGATTCCAATTGGAGATTCATCAAGATCTTCAGCTGAGCAATCTCCTTAGCTTGTTCCTCAACAAGTAAGTTGCTCGTCTTGAAGGGCACTCTCAAGGGAATCACGATTATCAATCTTTTGATTGAAGCTATGTGTATCCCTTGCATCATTGGAAGGACTACTCTCAAAACTATTCCTGTCTTCAGGAACTTCAAGAGGAGAGGGGCATGAGGAAGAAGTTACCTGCTTCAGACTTTGTTGTTCATGGTTACCATCCAGATTGGCAGAGACTGTTGAGTTAGCTTCATCAGAACTGCTTTCCTCAACTTCTTCTTCAGTCTCTGACAAGGACACATGAGCCCTGATATTGACATATTGATCATGCCCTTCATCTTCAGAAATAAGGACTCCTACATAGGCTTCATCCTCTTGCTGACAACCGGTACCAGCTTTCTCTGATCCCTCCATGAGGTCTGAGATGGTTTGCCACATGGACTTGGCCGTCCTACACTTGTCCACTCTTGAACGAGATACACCAGACCAGACGTCAGTGATGATCTGACGTATTAACATGTCCAAGTTGTACAGTGAGAGCTCGGTCTCAGACATCTCTTCGGGACTCTTGGGGATATGGATATCCTCTCCAGACTCAGAAGCCTTCATGGTAATGAAGGGACCTTCTTCCAAGATGATTGACACCCGAGGGTGGATGGCCTCCAGATGAAACATAACTCTCATCTTCCAGATAGGATAATACTCTGTTGTGCACGCAGGGAGTCTCAGAGGAGGAACATCAAATTCCAGCTCCATGCTTGAGTCTCGTCTTCTAGTTGACACAGGAGGCAGGATCTTACTCAAGGTGTTAACCTTATTGTTGAGTAACCTCCCTTTGATACCACTTGAAAGTCCACTTAGTGTCAACTACTTACACCTAGGGGGGAATAGGTGTCTTTGCAGCGTATATGCGGAATTAAAATTGTACCTGCACAAGAAAACAAACCAACACAGCACAACAAGTATGCAAGCAATTTATAGTGGTTCCCCGAGTTGGGTACGTCCACTTTCCCCCTTCGACCTATCTCCCAACCTGGGATGACTCGGTCACTTCACCAACCGGATTGAAATCCAATCCTTGCACTAACGGAAGGAACCCTTCCACACGTAGGAGTCAACACTCCCACAACACGTGTTGCACACAACACTACAACTAGAGACCAAACAGTCCTTTACAAAGAAATGAAAATAGCTTGTAAGAAATACAAACAACGTATGAAGACCAAGGTGTCCCTCTTCGTTCGACGACGTGTTCTTGAGATCAACGAAGAGTCCACAACCTAGATCTCACTTGGAGAGAATCTTCTCTAGATCGACGGCTTCAACAATAGAGGCGGTGATGCTATGTAGATCCAATCTTCTTAGCAAAATTGGCAAGGTCTTCCAACGGTCACACTAGGATCGATCGTCTCGATCGATTCGGATGGGAAAGGTTTCCTGATCACAAATCAAGAGACAAAAGATCTCTGGATAGACGCGTGAGACGCTGAGCCCGACTAGGCTTCAGTCGCCGGGAGAGGTAACGAAAACCTCGATCAACGATGGCGAGCAACTAGCGAGAGGCGGAGCGGGTCGGCCGAGCTCGCTTCCGATCTAGGGCTTGACGGCGGCTTATTTTTCGTTTTGCTGTGATCCGTCTTTTTACTGTTCACAAATACAGAGTATTTATACACTAGGTCAAGAGATGACCGTTGTGGGCCCCACCAGCGGTAAGACCAAAGTCCGGTTCAAAATCCCGATGATAACGTGGACCGGTCCAGGCAGACTTGGAAAAATGCCCAAGTCAAATTCGGCGAGAATCGTGAGTGATTCTCGACGAATCGGCGAGAATCACTTACGATTCTCGCCGAATTCTACTTAGAGAATTCTGGCTACACAGGTTATAGAGGCCGGGGAGAATCGGTGGGAATCACCTTGGATTCTCACCGACTCGTCGAGAATGCAAAGTCATTCTCGACGAATCGGCGAGAATCACTTGGTGATTCTCGACGAATCGGCGAGAATCACTTGGTGATTCTCGACGATTCTGCCTTAGATGATTTTTCTGACGGCGTCGAGACAGCCGGCCCAACCCGGCAAGAATCAACTAGTGATTCTCGTCGACTCGTCGAGAATCACTAGTGATTCTCGATGAATCGGCAAGAATCACTTAGTGATTCTCGACGAATTATACTTAGACGAATTCTCGTCTTTCCACCCGTGAGCAGGTCTTTGGCCCACCCTTGCTTCTTGTCTGCTCTTGCTTTATCATAGCCCTGTACTTGAAATTAAGTACACCCCAATAGAGAGAGTACACGTAGGCCAACACACTGATCTGCTCAATGAGGGATTACGTTGCACAGACTCGTGTATATTGACCCACTGCACCCTGACATTGGTGTGTACTTAGCATGGAATAACTGCAAGCACAACTAAAAAATAGTTCATCAAATACATTGTGAATTCATCTTAGCTAGACAGGTGGCTTCCTCAAATCCAGGTAATTGTGGATACAATACCCAACAGGTATTTTAGTAGCTTAAGTCCATAAGTTTTATTTAAAGTTTGTGTTTTTATGCTCGTTATAATATTGTTGTATTATTATAGTTCTATTATATATATTGTTGTTATTTTATATTTTATGTTATTATGTTTAGTTTATAAACATCATTATCTTTGTTATAATTATTTTGTTTAGTTCTTATATTTTATGTTAAATTTAGTTTAATGACATGAATTATTATGATTAGTTTAATATCATGTTATTTTATTAATGAGCTAATGTTGTATTTATGTTTTGTAGGTTCAAGATTGAACTTGGTGCAGCACCTTTATTCCATGGTGTAGCCGGCCCTCCTCTTGTTGCAGCCTACAAGCCTCAATCCATGCATGGTCGAGCCCTACAAAGCCTACAAGTTCAGCCCACTTCAAAGCCCTTCTAAGCCCTCTACCCGAGCCCATGAAACAGCCCACTCTCCTCATTAAAGTGGCCGGCCTTCCCACCATGCGGCAGCCCCCCTCTTTCATTAAAATGCCATGCATGAATATATTGCATGCATGGCCGGCCACTATTCTCCCTCTCTCTCCATCTACATTAAATTCTCTTTCTCCTCTTCATCACTCATGCATGAATATCCCCATGCATTGGCCGGCCCCTACCTTTTCTCTCCCCTCTTTTATTTTCCATTCATCCCCCCTTCATATTTTACATTCTCCATTTAATACAATGCATGACCCCCCCCCCCCTCTTTTCTCTCTCCCCTTTATTACTACATGCATGAATCTCCTCCCCATGAAGTGGCCGGCCCCCCTTGTGCCCTTTCATTTTCTTATGTTCTAGATTCCTCTCCATCCCCTATATAAGCCACCCCAACCCTCAAGCCAAAGGATTACAATTTTTGTTGGAGTGAAGTTCTAAGCAAAGTTTGAATGTTGAGTTGGAGAGCTTGAGTGTTTGTGAGTTGTAATTTTCTGTTTGTTATTGTCATATTTTCCATTTGTGCAAGTTTTTATTTTCATGTTTTGTTTCCTCCAAGTTATAATTTTCCTTGTAATAGCATAACATTTCCTTTTATTATCATATTGTGTAATCTTCTCTTCTCTTTCAAGTAATAAAACATGTTCTTCTCTTATTTTATTTTGTCTTTCCTTTCGAATATGCGTAGCTAAATTTCCTTTAGCATTCGATCGTGAGGATCCATAAAATGAGATGAGGGTTTCTTTTATTTCATAGTTTTATTTTTGCTTAATTCTACTCGGTCCTTCTTTGATTATTATTTCGTCGACTCCGTATTTCCGGTATACGGTAGTAGGCTAAGGATCTCATATTTGAGTAGCCGAGAGGGTCGTGAATGTGAAAGATCACTCAAAGAAGGAAGGAGTTGAACGCAACCCTAGAGATAGGACGACGTAAATCATCCGGATTGGAGTCAAATCCAATAGTGCGGATCACTTCGATAATGCAACTTTAGGCTTCATTGGTTTGTAAAGAGATTTCGATCAAAGAGTCTATAAGTTAGGAGACCTAATGCTCTAGCGAGATTTTGTCTCATTTTCGGATCCGTCACGGCCGAGTATGATTTGCAAATTTAAAACTATACCTTTTATCCCTCTCGTTTCATTTTATGGTGAATCAATGATCGAATGCTAGCTTTTTAATATAAGGTTTTCGTCTCGCAATTTATCGTTTATTTCACTTTTAAAAATTCTCAAAATCCAACAATTTTTCCGGTAAGATAATAGTTCAAGCGTGAGTAGCAGTACTTGACAGCACCGTGTTTAAATACGACCTTGATACTACGATTCGACAGGTACGCTTGCCTATTCGGGTTTTAGCCCATCAATGCTATTCAACTTGACGCGATGATTATTCCTCTTCTTTGACTTAATGAACTCTTTAGTTATTATGTAAGAACACAATGATAAAGCTCCTTTTTAGGTATGCTTGGTGTCTTCACAATGATATTATCTTTTTACACAACGGTAAACAACTTAGAATTATTTATCCTTTAATAATGGTAATACAATGATACTTATATAGTAACACAATGTCGATCACGAATAAGATAACAAAAGGTCAGGCTAGGGCCCCACGCTATATTTAACGAACAGACAGCGGAGTTACTAAATAAAACCAAAAATCTTTCCAATTTAACACAGAGTTCACAGCAAACAAAAACATTATATAAGATAACCCACCAAAAGAATGTCCACTAATATCCACATGAATGAATATTCACAAAAAGTTTGGCCTTATGGCCTTACAGACTGTTTACATGATTACACAATAAAGTGGTTTCCATAAATTGCCACGTAGGGCGGCAATACATGAAAATAGTGAAAACATGCACTTAGGCCTTTGAGGTCTAGCACAACATCAGGGATTCAGCCTGCTATTTCTTGCTCGGCTCGTAAGGGCTTGCACAAGTAGATTCTACAAAGACATGACAAACAAAACACCGGTTGGCTTTAGCTAACCATAATTATAATGACCCTACACCATTCTCGGGGCGGTGGTACACCTTCCATGTAAAGCATGCGGTATGGCAGTATATAGAATTGCACATTCATCGCAGACATTTGCATGCACGACCACACGTCTCGTGTACTCAGGGCAAATTATCGGTGTACTGAATTTCAAATCCCACCTTCATCCTAAGTATAAACTATTTAGATGGTCATTGAGCTTTTACCGTCAAGGCTACATTGCCTAATAGACTCTCCTAAGATCAGACGGTGCACTGAGGAGCGACCTCTTCTCCTACCAGCAAGGGACGAGTTCAGATCAGCTTTGCATGTGTTCAAATCATCAGAATCTCACAGTTGTATATTGTGTATCAAAACAAAGATATACCAGTTTTCCCTTAACTCAGTGATTTCATCATGTGTTGACCATTTACACGATGATATTTAACCTTTTCCTTATTATCACAATAAAACGGTTACTATGTATCTTCACAGTAATGTTATGAGTGAACTCGATGACATTCCAACTCACCATGATCATATTATTCTTAGATCATTTTTGAGAGCTGGTTAAGTAATGGTATGGTCTTTAATGTTCTCCTTACATTCTAAAATTGATCTATATGGATTTTAAATAGTCATCCACATATTAAACAGATGATCATCAAATACACAATGTATTTATCCTTGAGTTGACGACTTCTTCAAATGTAGAACATTGACTGCAAAGTTCCCAACAATATCCCCTTATTTGAAGAGGTAAAAACCTCAAACAATGATAAAGTACACACACACACACACACACATATATATATATATACAAGTAGTCGTGCATGGGGGACCCCGTGTGGGCAATATTCGTCATTGTCACGGGGGCGACATTTGTCGCGGGGGAGACATTTTTCGCCGGGGCGACATTTGTCGCGGGGGTGACATTTGTCGCGGGGGCGACATTTATCGTGCGGGTGACATCAATCCTGTGGGCGACATCAGTCGGCGATATCATTTTTGGTCTCAGATATCGGTCATGGGAAGAGATAACGGTTGCGGAAGCTTCCAAACATGTTTAGAATAAGTAATACAATGCATAAAAAGATACAGCTATATTCATGAAAGTACACTGAATATAAAAAAAGAAGAAATAATACAGTTTATGAATATTATAAATGTTACATTTATCCATACAATCTATGTATTTTGGCTCGATGCATATAATTTTGTGAATATTTCTTTGAACACAATATTTCTAGTGTACACTCCTTCTTGCTCCTCGAATGTACCATTTTTAATCACTTTGGTGTTATTTGCGGAAACTCCTCTTGACAAAGCCACATGCAGATATCCAAGGCTAAAAACATCATTTGGTAAATATTCTCCAACATTTGAAATTGTTTGGCCCTGTGATTTTTTGATGGTTAAAACATAGCTCAATCATATTGGGAATTTCTTTCGGGTGAGATCGAAGGGCATCTTAACATCCTCTGCTCTCTTCAAGGGAATTCGTAGTAGAAATACATTGTGCGTTTTAAACTCCTCGCTCAATTTTTCAGCCTCAATAACATTTCTTAAAAATTTTACACATATAAGTCTTTTTCGGTTGCACAACCCAATTTTTTGATCAATATTTCTAAGAAGCGTTATCGGTGAACCTTTCTTGAAATTGAGCTCATAAGGTGGTAGATTCCCCGGATTTATTGAATTTAAGAATTCTGGCAAATATAAATTATGGGTGGCATCCACTACTGAGTCAAAAGAATAGTTGTATTCTCCCGGAAATATTTCCAGACGTTTTTCATTTATTTTGTTGACATCTTCATTCAAAGGCGTTATTATTGCTCTACTTTCCATGTATTTGACATTTGTTGGGGAACCAAGCTCAAGGAATATTGCATCGATCAATATATTTACAGAGTGTTCATCTACCCAAGAAATGACCATAGAGGTTGGAATCTGAATCATATCCTTTAGAACGGCTAGCTCATCACCGTTATCCATGCGCAGAAAGAAATCCAAGAAATTTGGATCGTCGTGAGCTCTCATGTTCATTGTTAATCTAAGAATATGAACATTCGTCCATAAATACGATTCAACGATGTATGCTGTTTGGAGATCTTCTGAAGTGGAAGGATGGAAGGATGTATCTGGAGGTGGAGAAGGTACTCTGTCTTGCTGACCAGAAGGAGCCGGAGGAGTAGGCATCCTAACTTGCTGCACAGAGGAGGCAGGCTCCCCCTCAGCTGCTGCACTAGATGTGCAAGTAACATTATGGAGAGAGGGAGATGGGGTCCTTTCCTCTACAGCAGGTTGTTCATGGCCTTTAGCAGCTTTGGCTGGGTTCTGCAATTTAAATTCCCACCTCTGAATGGAGGAGATAGAAACTTTCTTCATATGGTGGATGGTTGTGCCTTTGGAGAAATCAAACACCTTAGGATTAATCTCATGCAACATTAAAGAGATAATCCTTGCATAATTTGGAGCCTTAATGCTTTCCCTTATCTTGTCCAAGAACATCGTACCAAATTGAAATTTCTTCCTTGAAACAATAGCTGTTATCATATAGAAACGATCTGTAGAAATGAAACTTATAGAAGAGGTTTTGCACAGTCAAACCTTTCCCAAAATATCCACAAGGAGTTTTCCTTTAGCATTCAGGTCTGGACATCGGATATTCTTGATAACCTTAAATATTCCACAGAAGCTATATGCTCTATCATAATCTTCTTTTGTGACTTCATCCTCTTCATCCACTACATGCATTTTAAGGAGTTATGAAACAGAGGTTTTGTTAAGTTTAACCTTGATTACCTTGACCTTGGACTTCAACACTTTTCCATTTCCCTTGACTTTGATGTTCTTGAAAAATTCTTCAACCTCTGGAAAGAGTATTTTGCACGGCTGCTAAAGAACAAATGTTAAACCTACTGTGTCGAGTAGAATCATCAAGCTCTTGAAATCATCGAAAATCTCTGCTATGCCGGCGACAACCAACTCACTGCCAACTCTGATCTTCGACAGCGGCCCCATGTCCTTCAGTGAATGCAGGGTGATGGATTAGAAGACGACGGCGACGGCGGCGTGCTCTGTGTGAGCGGCAGAAGGCGAAGAGTCTTTTCGAGAGAGAGAGGATTTGAACTCGAGTAGATTCTTGAAATCCTATATTTTATATTTATATAACCCTAGTAATGATGATTATGAGTCTAATAAAGCTTAAACATACCTTAGATAGCGGCGAAAAGGATGCGGGTTTCGAAAATGAAAATTTTGAAAGAATCTAGAATCTGACAGGTCATTTCTCGAGTGGAACTTCAGTACTTGAGTGATGGAATAGCTGTACTCGAGTGGCGGTATGACAGTACTCGGGTGGTAAAATTCTACTTCTCAAGAAGAAGTTTAGTACTCGAGTGATATCACTCAAGTGACTTACTTAGTTCTCAAGAATTCAGAGAAGTACTCGAGTAGTCATATTCGAGTTCTCAAGTAGTCATTCCTTATCTCGAGAAATGAAGTCCACTTAGAGAAATTCTAACCTTTTTGACTAAACCTTGATTTCTAAGTTGTGAAAAGAGTCCACCTTGTCTATTCCTCTTTATTGAGCATACCCAGTTCAGTTTTGAAGAAACTGAACTTGGTCTCGTCCAGCGGCTTTGTGAAAATGTCTGCAATTTGCCTATAAGTTGGAACATACTGCAGATCAATATCCCCATGCTTCACATGCTCCCGGATGAAATGGTATCTCAGCTCTATGTGCTTTGTCCGGCTATGAGAGACTGGGTTGTTTGTTATTCCTATTGCACTGGAGGAGTCGCAAAATAGAGGGATGTCTTTGACTTGCATATTGTAGTCTTCAAGTTGGTTCTTTAGCCAAAGTAATTGTGCACAACAACTACCGACAGAAATGTATTCCAACTCGGCCGTTGATATTGCGACATAATTTTGCTTTTTGCTGCTCCATGAAATGAGTCTCCTTCCAAGGAATTGACAAGCCCCGGAAGTGCTCTTTCTGTCATCTTTACTACCTACAAAGTCAGCGTTTGAAAAGCTAATTAGCTCGCTGTCATTACTTCCTTGGGTACCATTAGCCAAGATTCGGTGTACCTTTAAGGTATCTCAAAATCCGCTTTACAGCAGCAGTGAGATTCCTTACCGTTCACTTGGAATCTAGCACAGACACATGTAGAGAACATTATGTCTGGTCTACTGGCAGTAAGGTAGAGCAAGGATCCAATTATGCTTCTGTACTTGGTTTCATCAAAAGGTTTCCCTTTATCATCCTTGTCCAAAGACATAGCTGAACCCATTGGAGTCCTCATAGAAGTTGCATTATCCATTCCGAATTTCTTGATCAACTCCCTGGTGAACTTAGTATGTGAGATGAAAATTCCATCATCAGATTGTTTCACCCGAAGTCCTAAGAAATACTTCAGCTCACTCATACTGCTCATTTCAAACTTCCCTTGCATAGGTTTTGAAAACTTCTTGTAGAGGTTGTCGTCTGTAGAGCGAAAACTAATATCATTGACATAGATTTGCACTAGAAAAATCTTGCCTTTAATTTTCCTAAGAAAAAATGTCTTATCTATATTTCCCCTTGTGAACTTGTTCTCAAGAAGAAAGGTAGACAGTGTCTCATACCAAGCTCGAGGAGCTTGTTTCAAACCATAAAGAGTTTAAGATAAAAGATATATATAATCGGGATAGTTAGAATCAACGAAACTGGAGTTTGTTCCACATACACTTCTTCCTTTATGTCACCATTAAGGAAGGCAGATTTTCACCTCCATCTGATAAATGGTGAAGCCTTTAAGTGCAGTTTATGCTAGGAACAACCGGATGGCCTTTAGCCTTGCCACTGGAGCATACGTCTGGTCAAAGTTGATTCCTTCTTCTTGTCGATAATCTTTGGCGACGAGTCTGGGCTTGTTCTTTATGATTGTTCAATTCTCATCCATCTTGTTCCTATAGACACACTTGGTTCCGATGACGTTCTTACCTTTGGGTCTTAGAACAAGTTTCCACACTCGACAATGCTTGAACTGATTCAACTCTTCTTCCATGGCCATAATCCATGATGCGTCTGAGTTTGCTTCCTCAAAATTCTTTGGTTCAACCTGTGAGAGAAAACTCAAATATAAATTTTCATTAGTAGTACCTCTACGAGTTCTAACACCATCCCTGGGATCTCCTATGATTTGCTCCATTGGGTGATCCTTCAGATGTCTTAGCTCTAGATTCCTTGCATATGGAGTGTCTTCAACCACAAGTGCGACTTCATTAACTTGAGTTACTTCTTCATCTTGATCATCAACCTCTCTAATAGGGGTTGGAGTGGTGATCTTGATAAACTTTTCACCTTTTTCTTCCATCGGCTCACTCAAGTTGATTTCTTTCAGCTTTGAACTTGCATCTTCAACAAACACACTAGAAGAGCTGCTTTGCAGCAAGCTCGTCTCATCAAATACAACATGTATAGATTCTTCAACCACCAGGGTTTTCTTATTAAATACCTTATATGCCTTACTATGGCTACTATACCCAACCAAAATACCTTCAAAACTCTTTTCAGTAAATTTAGTAGTATGATACTTACCATTGTTAAGAACGAAGCATTTGCAGCCAAAGATTCTAAAATATTATACAGACAGCTTTCTGCCCTTTAGAAGTTCATAAGGCGACTTATTGTGATTCTTGTTTATGAGTGCTCGATTTTGCACGTGGCATGCAGTGTTGACGGCTTCAGCCCAGAAGTACTCTGGTAGTGAAGCATCACTCAACATAGTTCTACAGTACTCTATGAGTGTTTTATTCCTTCTCTCAGCTACTCCATTTTGTTGCGGAGTACTGGGAGAGGAAAACTCATGAAAGATACCTAGGCTTTCAAAAAATTCTATCATGGCCCCAGACTTGAATTCAGTTCCATTGTCACTTCTGATTTTGACTACGGAACAGTTGTATTCATTATGGATCTGCCTAATAAAATTTGTAAAGACATTGAAGGTATCTGACTTGTGTTTCAGAAAGAACACCCACGCAAAGCGTGAGTAGTCATCAACAATAACCAACGTATAATCCTTACCTCCTAAACTTCTAACTTGTAGTGGACTGAACAAGTCCATACGTAGTAGGTGTAGACACCTATTAGAATCTTTGCCTATAATGCTTTTAAAAGTAGCCCTTGTTTGCTTGCCTTTCACGCATGCATGGCAAGGTCTATCATTATCGCACTTGACATTTGGGGCATCACGTACTAAGTTTAGAGAAAATAATTTAATAATAGTTTTGAAATTAATATGAGTTAATCTCTTATGTCATTGGTCACCAAGAGACGCACTATCTTTTGCCAAAAGACACACTGGTGTAGAAGAGACTATACAAATAAAATTTAAACAAAATATATTGCTACTACGAGTGCCTTATAAAATTGTTTCCAAATTATCAATAGACTTTATTAAGCACTTATCAGCATGAAATTCAACAATGTATCCTTTATCGCAGAGTTGGCTTATGCTTATGAGATTGTGTTCCAATCCTTCAACATAAGCCACTTCCGAAAAAAATACACTACCATTAGTAATCATACCATAGCCTTTCGTAATTCCTCGGTCAGAACCTCCAGAGATGACCTTTGGTTCATTCACGACTGGTGAGTAATTCTGAAGTAGGCTTCTTGTCCCGGTCATGTGCTGAGAACATCCACTGTCTAAGTACCAGATTGGAGTTTTGGTGGTCTTTGGACATACCTGCAGTCAAAAATCAATTTGCCTTAGGAACCCAAACTTGCTTGGGTCTTTGGTCTCTAATAAGCTTGCTCCCCCTATATGTATTAACAATGTGAGCGGCCTATCTTACATGGTTAAACTGAGGGGTAAAATAGTTTCTGGGATTAAACCAGCAATCGATGGCAAAGTGACCAACTCTGCCACAGCACCAACATTCAAACTTGTTGTATCTTTGCCTAACTCCCTCCTGCTTGACTTTTAGGGAGTCTGGTCTAGCAGGGGCTGCAGTTTTGGAGGTAGAAGCTTCATGGTGAAGACATTCACAAGGGTTCTTCTCCTTCATAGGCTTTTTAACAATGGGTTTAACTATTGGAGCTTTCTCGATGTTGCGACCATGATCATAAGGTTTGTAGTTTTGAAGAGTGATCTCCTCATAAGGTGACTTGAAGACACTCTCGCCAAAGTCTCGAGGATGGGTCCATCCTTTGTAACGGGACTTGGGCTCTACATAAGTAGGCCTAGCAAAGTGACTATAGGACGAGTCCAGATCAAACTTATTTATCGGAAAGATAACTTTCCTAAATGAAGTTTGTTCTAGCGGAGCCTTCCCTTTTTTCCTTGGCCAGAGCCTTCTTGGCCACCTTATTTCTCCTTTGGGCTTTATTTATCCTAGAAAATTTACTAGGAGCACCCACATGGCCTAAGGCAGCACCTTTGGCCTGAGTAGAGAACTCAGCAATAAGAGGAAGAACTATCTTGGGCTTAGAGAAACCTTCAATTAGTTTCTTTTCGGCTGCAAGTTGTTCTTACAACCCCTTGATGATTTCCTCTTTTAGATCGAGGTGCTTGAGAGCCTTATTGTATTCTTCCATAGCATCATGGAAGTATTTCTTGAGGGAGTCCATCATTCCAATTTCCTCTCTCAGATTGCTCTCTTCGGCCTTTAGAGATTTGGTCTCCTTAGCATGAGCTCTTGCCACTCTACAACATTTATCGTAGGATTTGATCAACTCTTTATATTGAGACATGAGTTCAGATTCCTCATTAGAAGAACATTCCTCATTCTCATGGTCAGAATCATCAGATTAAGAAAGAGGGGTATGAGATTTGTACCTCCCTTGTGAACTGGGGCTCTTCTTCTTCGTCAGTTTGTGCCATTAGCCCAATATAGGCTTCCACTTCATCACTTGACTTAGATGAGTCAGTGTCGCTGAGGATTTTGCCCTTTTGGCTATAAGGCTTCTTTCTGTCTTCTTCTTATGGTAAGAAAATTTCTTTTCGCCTCTTCTTTCACCCTCCTTCTTCTTATAGGGGAAATCAGCAATAACATGACCTGGCTTATTGCAACAGTAACAAACGATGTTAGTAGAAATATGTTTGTTCGGTTTAGCATTATATCTGTCCTGGCTACTTGAGCCTTTCTTGTAGTGATCACCATCATGTCGTGATCTTCTGTATGAGGCATCCTTGCCTCTCTATTGCTTCTTCTTGTTCAATCTTTTCTTGAACTGTCTTGAGAGTAGAGAGAACTCTCCTTAAGATAGCTCTGAGCCTGAAGTGCTTGGCTTAGATGATTCTTCTTCACTTTCCTCTTGTGCTGGGGCAGGGGAGGCAGCTTTAGACTTCCTTGAGGTGTCTGCCTTGAGAGCTACAGACTTCTCCTTGGATGAAGACCTGTTATTCTCTTCTTTAGCTTTTCTTGAATTGATTTAAAGCTCATATGACATAAGCTTTCCAACGAGATTTTGCGTGGTCAGTCTCAGCAAGCTTTCCAAATTCCTGGATAGGAGAAATCTTGTTATCCCATTCCTTAGTCAGGGATCGCAAGAACTTATCATTCAGTTCTCTATTGGTGAAGAGTCGGTCGTAAACTCTTAGGCCGTTAACTATCTTGAAGAAATTCTCAAATGTGTCAGCAATGGTGTCCTTGGGTCCTTGTTGAATGGCTTCATACTTTTGATTCAGAAGGGATCTTCTCTCATCCCTAACTTATTCAGTACCTTCCATCAAGATGATAAGAGACTGCCACATCTCCTTAGCAGACTGGCAGTGAATCAAATTTTACAACATTGAATCAGCGACTGCACTTGCTATAATATTTTTGGCTTTCTTATCTAAAGAGACAAGTGCAATCTCATCTTTGTCAAGATCCATTAGCTTCTTAGGAACTTGTTTTGTAGCATCTATAGTGGAGGAGGTTATGGGAACATAAGGACCTTCTTCAATAATTGAGAAGATCCTTGGATCCACAACTTCCATAAAGAACTTTATCCTTTCTTTCCACATAGCAAAATTGTTCTTTGTGCACAAAGGAAGCTTAGCGAAATCCTTGGCTCTGTCAATGCTTGGATAACTCAAAAGACAACTAGGGGCAGATCTGATCAAGGTGTTAACCTTTTAATGATCAACCTCCCTCTGATACCAATTGAAATAGAGTTTAAGTTGTCTACCTAAATCACCTAGAGAGGGGTGAATAGGTGAGTTGTGCATCTTTTTGCGGAATAAAAAATTTAACGGACTAATGCACAAGAAAACAACCAAGCATTCACAGAGGACCCCAAGAATTATAGTGGTTCCCCAATCTTAGGTATGTCCACTTTCCACTCACCGATCTAGCAATACGGTAAACTCGGCTACTCCACTAATCTCGGATCAAAACGATCCTACCACTCAGAACAACGTTCCTACAATCTCGATTTAAAAAGGGATCTACACTCGGAAGATAAAAACTTCCTACAACTCGGAGAACGAGGCTCCTACACTCGTAGAATGATCTCCTACAAGATTAAAAAGAAATTTGTACAATACAAACAGTAATCTTCTCAGATCTGAAAATCTCTCCCTAGGTCTTCTTTCTTGGACTTTGCGGCTTTATCAGAAATTGTAGTAGAAGAAGCTCGGCTAGATCTGTTCTGAGAAACTTTGACTCCACTAGAACACATAATCTCATAATAGAAGTGAACATAAAATGTTTGATGCATACAAACCATAACAAACCATTACATAACTGATAATACAGCACACTACAATCACAGCAAGCTATTAAACAGTGCACATATTATGTCTGGAGCATAAAACATGAGTAGATAATCAATACAACTATCACTAATGATATGAATATCGCCAGGTGATATCCACAGCAATCCAAAATTAGTCCAAACACCTGCATAAGTCATATATTTCGAAATATCTACTCTCTCCACTTGTATCTGGTTGTTCCTCACTCAAACTTTGTTCTTTATCCCGCTGTCTTCGAGTTTGTCAAATGGAGTGTCGTAGTGGTTCCACCACAGGATTCTCCCAATCATATTCTTTTGCTCGTGTAGGCTTCTTCTTAGAACTTCCAATGAGGAACCTAAGCATTTTCTATATCCCACAAAACTTCTTTTGGACATCCTCCTTATGGTCTTTGAAGGACTCTCGTAAGTCATGGTATGACTCATGAAGAGATCCTCCTCATGGTAGTGGAAGTATCATCAAAGTGGATGGTACACTCTAAGAGTTTGGTAGACGTATTAAATCTGTAGTGTATATGGAAGGGACATTATCATTTAGATAGAAATACTGATCAATCCAAGGATACTTCTAATATAGGATACGTTGTATAATACCTCCCAATGGAAGTGTATTAAGCAATTTTTCTCAAAGGATCCTTTATATTTTAAGTATATTGGATGATAGATAATATCAAATCTACTATGTCAAACTCCTCTTGCTCTAGTATGTGATAAGCCAACAAACTTAACTGTGTAGTGATTATCTTTGTATCCCCTGACTTGAGCATTATCGAATGTCTCAAGATGTATTATACCATGTATGCATCTAGAGTCAATGTGGAAGTTTTTTTATATTTTCATTTTGTTCTTTCTTCCATGCAGGACCTGATTTAATAAAGACCAATCACGCTCTTTTTCATAGTTCTTTACCACAACCAAAATATTTTCACTCTCTTTCAGACCAAATTCTTTTCTTAAATCTTTGTGTATGATATCCACTACTCCTTGCATTTTTGATCTTACACCTCCATTCATTTTAGTATATGATGGATCTACTAAATGGTTATAGAACTCCCTCACTAGTGCGGATGAAATCATATTAGGAATGATCACAGACATTATACATAACATTGCTAGCATATTATAAATGTGAGCATGCTCCACTTCATTAAACTCAACCATCACTGCGACACCAATAGTTACCTTCTCTATTCTCGAAAATATCTGGTATGATGATTGAGGAGTGCTGGATGTATTCCTTCGAGCTCATGATCTGAATCCATTTCGTGCAACAAACACCTAAAATTAATATCTTGGGCGATATTTATTTCTCCTAGCGATACCAGATGGAAAACAACTTTTTGCAAAAATTTACGAAATCTTCTTAGATATTGCCAAATTTATCTAGATCTTACATTGTAAAATGAAAAAAAACACTAATGTGAATGCAAAATCACTTCGTTAATCTTATTTTCTAAAAAAAATCATGAAATTTTTTCAAAACCTTAAACTAAAACTCCATATATCTTAGATTTATTTAAAAAAACTTCATGAAAATGAAATGGATCTCTCCAAATAGAACTTTGAAGTGATTTAATTTGGAAAATTTAACTCAATAAAAATTTTTCTTGAAAATGATTCCAATATTCATCTTCTTCATATGATCCTACTTTTTGAAAATATCAATTATATTTACCATAGAAACCAAAATCCTAAATAGAAATTATGAGATCTAAGACACTATAGTTTTCAATCAAAGAAAATAAGAGATCTATCCTAAAATTACATTTTTTACATAACTATTTTCAAGATCTAGTCTTATTTCGCTCCCAAAGTCAACAAAACTCCATTAAAGTGAAATAAAATGAATAGGGTCATTCAAATTCAAACCTAGTAGAAGAAAATTTTGAAATTTTCAAACATAAACCATCTTACCTACCAGATCTGATGCTTGTGTAGGCAAAATGAAGTGGGATTCAGTGATAAGAAATTGGGGAAATGAGATCTACGGTCAACAAATTGCTTTTATAAAAAGTGATATTGTCGGCGATATTAATATCACCTGTGATATAAAAAATTCTTTTAAAAAATTTATTATTTTAATTTGCATATTTTCTGACATATTTAATCTCCAAACTCATTTCATATTATCTTTCGGTCAATATTTTTTCTTAAAATATCTTGAAATGTTAAAAATATACATTTCTTTTCTTTCTTTGTTTTTAACTTTCTTATATAACATCAAAAGTTAAAAAAACACAGCTTATGCTACTTTGCCAAAGTTAAGGATGACTAGCTTTTTCATTTAAAGATTATTTACAATGTCTAATTTTATTTTCAAGTTAAATAAAACATTATTTTTGATCTTATCATACCTTGAATATTATCTTATATTACATAATGAAATTGTTTGTTGAACATATGTAGAATTATTTTTGCATGCTTCTAAGTTTGAGTAATATTTTATATTTGATAATAAATATCTCACTCACACTTTTAATAATCTACTTGTTCTTTCAATCTTATTCTTGCATGATTATGTAGTGTACTAGCATAACCACTTAAATTGCATGAATATATTACCTACTCAACCTTGATTTTCAAGAACTTTGACATTAGATAAAATGTGGTTTAAAACAAAATTTCAATATTTACAAAAACAAGTGAATTTAGAGTCCTTGATTAAAAATAGTATTAACAACAATATTTGAAAATTGATGATGAATAAATAAGTATGATAACAATGATAATTCCATCAAGCACTACTCTCCCTCCTGATAAGTCTGAATAAACATTGTGAGGTTTAGCACATTGAAAAGAATTGGAAAGTGTCTTGTGCAAAAAATAAATTTCAACCACTTCTCTAGATAAAAATTACTCTATGTGATTTAATGATTGTGTAAGTATGATTATTTATGTCGATTAATGTTGTGTTCTTACATTACATGCCTTCATGTGATTTGATTTTTGCATATGTATACTTTATCAAAACATATTTGTACACGTTATTATCTTACATAAAATTTTCACCCATGAGAATTGGATCCTAAAGCATATCTACATTACTCTCTACAAACTTGAGTGATTGCATTAGATAGCAATGCATAATCTGATGGCGTTGACCCGCCAATGAATGAAGATATCCGTCGCTACAAACTCCTCCCGCGGCCGCATCGCCACAACAATCAAGAGAACAAATATGTTCGCCGCTACGACCTCTGTGCACAGCCGCATGCCACCGCATAACTCTTGGTTTCACACTGCATAGCTCCTCGATGAAGTTAATGCTGCTTCAAGTTTAGTTTAAGCTAATAGGATAGTTTATCATTTTAGTTTAATTAGTCTACTAAAATGTTAGCTTAATTAAGTGCAGGTTAGTAACCTTTTGTTTTTTTTATGTTGTAAAACTATATATGTTGTTTGGGGATAACTATAAAAAGGAAGATTGATTGAGAACAAAAAAAAATCCTGTGAGCTTTCTTCCCTAGGGTTCGGTCCCAACCCCTCATGCGTTTGTGCCATGTGACGCTACCGCCGCCCCTCTCCGCACGGCGTATGACTTGCCACCTCCATCTGTCGGTGCGACTCCAGTGACCCACCCCCGGCCTATCCGAGCTGCTATCTACCCGAGTTGCTGCCTACCTGAGCCCCTACTCGAGCAACTGCCTGCCCCTTCCTATCCGATCCGCTGCCCTCCCCTATCCGCGCCCCTCCATCCCGATCCACTGTCTGTCGGGACCCTTTAGCATGGTTCCGTGGAGATTAGCGAGTCTTGGTCTCCATTCGGCATAATGCCGGTGGAACCGTAGTAGAGCGATTCGTATCGTGACAACCTCCTCGAGTGGGTAACAAATTTCTTTCCTCATCTCGTGTGTGATTCATCTCTTAACATATTTCTTGTGAAGAAAAATGGTGGCGTTAATTTTGAAATCGAGATTGCATCGTGGTTTTCTCCAGATTATTCATTGTTTAACTCTTGATTTTTTCGGCGTTCTTAGGATTAGGTTTTTCGTGGCTTTTCTGTTGTTGGGAGAGATCAACCACTTTGAGCATTGATTTTTTTGGTCAATCTCTTTTGGTACAACACAAACGTTCAGATCATGTAGGTCAATTTCGCTTGAGCAACTATTAGCAAATAGCCTTTATTTAATATCTAGAGGATTGGCGACCCTTCGTATTGGCGTGCGAATGATAATGATGTAATTCGGTGGGGTTACATCTTAGTTGTGTGAGAGAGCGAGTTATGCATTTTCCGATCATCTAAGTTGCGGCGGTGGGACTAGCCTGCATCATAATCTTTATAATGTTTATAATTACATGAATTTCAAATTATTCTACATTGTAAGTGTTATATTTACATGACATTTCCAATCATGCTTGCATACTTTTGAAATTAGCATTTCTATTACTTAATATCAAGCATCTCGTTTTAAAATTAAAATTTTTTCTCTTTCTATGGTTTTCCTTTCTAACAAGACGTTGTTCTTATAAGTCCTTACACTATTTCTGGTGTTTTTACTACTTGTGCTTTCTATTTCACAATGGAACAAATTGCAAAGAACTCTACCCCAACTCCGTTTGATAATACAAAAAGGTTAGAATTAATTGAAGAAATTTATTAATTACAATATTTGAAGGGAGCACATTAAAATTAGCAAAATGCTTTTTGTAGGGGGCATCTATATATGGGAGACTTTGCACGTTTATAACGTTAATCATTTTTTATAAACATCACTTTAGTTATATAACATCGCCTGAGATATTTCTTACTAGAGGATTTGTTATTATCAAAAGGGGGAGATTGTTGGAGCATGCATTCTATAACCCTTGGTTTGAGAATAACAAATATCGATTGTATTTGATCATTTTTTTGTTTATAGTGTGCAGGAACAAGATGTATATTTCTCTTATGTGTGTGGTGCGGAAAATTTAAGAATAGCTCAAATTTCACAATATCACGGGCGATAAAAATATCATTGGCGATAGACTGGATGACTTTAGACTAACGATGGCCATATATCGCATGATCCAAGTCGGCAAGCATGATTTTGAAATATCACCAGGCGATATAAATATTGCCCGCGATATCTCCACGTTTTGGCAACAATCACCTTTGTTGCCATGATTTTCCCAGCGTAGGACACGTGACAGCTTGACAAGCTAACGCTTGCGATAATTATATCACTGGCAATATCGGCCAAAGTCTATAAAAAGCTGAGAATTCAGTTGTCCAAGGTTACACCTCCTGACGCTTAATTTCTACGTTCTCTGACCCCCTTCATCTCCAAATTCAGAGCACTCCCAACTACTTCCTTCAAGTTCAAGTGTTTAGAGGAGATTTGTTGGGTCCATTGATCATAATGTCCTGGATTTGAAGAAGGCCCACAAGTTAATGATATACATATGAATGTATTTGATGCATACATGTTTGCAATTTGTTCTCTATTATATTGATTTGATAGGTAGTCTGAGTCAACATGACAGTTGGACTCAAGACTGGATGTTGGCAAAGCAGAAATCTGGCCAAGTCCAAAAGCATTGAGTGAAGGTAGTTAACTCAACACCAAGAGGCTAAAAGCATTGACAGAAGATCAAGTAGTCAAAGCCTCAGTGTTGCTATAAAGAAATCTATCTAAGGACAGAAGCATTGAGTGAAGGTAGTTCACTCAATGCCTACTCAACAAGAAATCTATCCAAGGACAGAAGCATTGAGTTAAGGCAGTTCACTCAACGCCTACTCAACAAGGATTCTATCTAAAGCATAAAACGTTGAGTGAAGACAGGTCACTCAATGCCTACTGTATTGAAAATCTGTCTAAGGATAGAAGCATTGAGTGAAGACAGGCCACTCAATGCCTCATCAAGAATCCAGGCAAAGTACAGAAGCGTTGAGTGAAGAAGCTGCACTCGACACCTACATACAGAGAAAATTCAACTAAGTCCAGAAGCGTTGAGTGATGAAGACTCATTCGATGCCTAAGCTGTTAGACTATAAAGTCTATATGCATTGAGTGATGAAGGCTCACTCAACGCACTCAATTCCTGAATATACAGAATTCAGCTAAGTACTTTTGCGTTGAGTGATAAGGCTTCACTCAACGACTGTGCAGATTCCCTGGAATTTGTTAAGTCTACAAGAGATTAGTCATGCTGACGTTAGCAGAAATTCAAATATCGCTAGTTTTGCATGCTAGAAGACAAAAGGCACCGCTTGCCTTTAGTAGTATAGTTAATGTAAAATTTGTGCTGCAGTTGCCCATTCTAAGGTTACACACTGCGTATAGAGTCGTTGGATTTACAGGAGATAAAAAGCGAGTTCCGAGAAATTAAGCGAATCTTTTGAATTGAGGAGAAAAAGATTTTCTGGATCATCTTCTTCCAGAAAAATGAAGTAGAAGAGCTCTGCAACTGGTGTTCAACAGCAAGTCTGAAGTCTTCAGACTAGGATGGCTGATCGAAAAAATAAAGCGCAGCAATATCATTTTGTCTTCATCAGCTAGTTCAAAAGCTCCAGTTTCTGAGATTCTTCCCAGCACAAAGCTAAACCAACCTGAAGATCTACTTCCTTGGTGTTGTGAAGAAGTTGGGCTGAGCTCACTCAGTATAGAAAGAAGGCTAAAAGAATTATTTCTCTGGAGCAAGTCATTAACAGCAAACTCACTCTTTCTATAGGATCATTCGTGATCTGATTTGTAAGCCTGAAATATAAAGGCTAAGTTGTAGAATCCTTCTGTGGATCTGAGGTAGGGCATGTGTGCCTAAGGTAGGAGATTTATTCTCTGAGTTAGGATCCTATTGTTGATCTGAGTGTAGGACTATCCTCCTAGCTTGAGTGTAGGACTTTTGTTAAGTCTGAGGTAGGTGATCAGAAGGATCACTGAGCTATAGGAGATTATATCTTTGAGTTTAGGGCCTTAGCCTGAGGTAGGACTTGGAGGAGTCAAAGATCCTGAGGGATCTATGTTGTAAGCTCATTGAGCCGAGCCTTGATGGAGATTGTCTTGTCTAACACACTATTAGAAAGGTGGGAGGGAAAGTGGATGTACCCATACCTTGGGGAACTACTATAAATACTGGTGTGCTTGTGTAAACTCTTGAAAGCTAACCTATAGTAAATAACTCAACTCACCAAACTAAAAGATAATCATAAAAGACTTAAAATCCTATTCACACCCCTCTAGGTGTTTAGCTACTCTTGAAACAAAGACTTTCAAGTGGTATTAGAGGGAGGTTGTTCAAAAAGGACTTAACAGTCTGAATAGATCTCCAAGAGTAGCTTAAGATTTGCTATATGAGTTCAGGTGAGAACCACAAGGAGCCGAGCTCCATGTAGCTCCCTATCAAAAGAAAGGAAAATTTTGGGATTTGGAAAGAGAGGGTCAGGCTATTCATGGAATCCTCAGACCCAAGGATTTTCATCACAGTCCAATAATGACCCTTCATTCCCTTGAATATATCCGTCCTGGATGCAAATGACCAAACTCCAAAGAAATACTATAAGATGACAGAGGATGAAGTCATCCTGGCAACCATGGACAAGAGGGCACAAAATATCATTGTTAGTGTCATAGATGATTTCACCTTCCATAATTTGGTCCACTACAAGATAGCCAAGGAAATGTGGGAATCCCTCATTATCTACATGGAAGGAATAGAGGAGGTGAAGGATGATAGGAAATCCCTCCTGAATTAGCAATATAAAGCTTTCAAGTAAGGCAAGAAGGACTCCATGGCAGAATGCTATGAAAAATTCTTCATGATAATGGACAGTTTGATCACCTATGGCAGACAATTCACTAATTATGAGCTGAATAATAAGTTCTTGAGATCCCTAAACAAGGAATGGGATATCAAGATCTATTTCATTAGAGAAGTTGGCAACCTGGCCAACCCTCTGCATCAGAACTTATTTGGCAAGCTGTTATCCCATGAGATGCGGCTGAACTCCAAGAAGGCTGAAGAGGATGTAGCCAAATCTCTCAGCAAATATAAGACAGTGGCCTTCAGAGCTGAAGCCATGAGAAGAAGTAGAGTAAAGACTCCTTCTCCTCCAAGGAGAGTTGCTGAGTCAGAATGCTCAGATCCCAGCTCCTCTGGGAATGAACTATCAGATGTAGAACTAACATTGTTCTCCAAGCAGTTCAAGAAGTTGCTAAGCAGGAGAAGATAGTGGAAGAATAGAGGTTCTTCAAGATCTTCATCAAGAAAGCCCTACTCCAGCAAAGACAAGTCCAGATTTGACTCCTTTGGGGAAAGGCATGACTCCAAATAGAAAAAATATGTTAAGACTAATGTTGTTTATTACTGCTGCAATAGGAGTGGACATGTCATTACTGACTGTCCAGTTAAGAGGAAGTAGTAGATGAAGTCTGATACCAAAACCATCACAAGGTCAAGAAGGCTGAAAAGAGCTTCTATGCCAAGAAGACTGCCAGCCTATTAGACAGTGATTCTGAATCTTTAGAATCTGAAGAAGACGAGACCTACATTGGCCTCATGTCCATTGAAGGAGATGTTGAAATTCCTACTACCCCATCTAGCATCAAGACCCCACTATCCTCAGTCTATAGTGACTGTGAAGAGGATGAGGAGCACAGTCTCATGGCCATATCAAAAGACAATCAGGGCATTTCTATTCCTAATGAGGTACACTCTATCCCAAGCTCTCCTTCTATCTATGAGTCTGACTCAGACTCTGATGCATCTACTTCCTCCAGTGGGGAATAGGGATCAGATTCTTAAGATGATGTCAATCAATTTATTGATATGTATGGTGCAATTCTAGAAGCTCTGAAGAAGAGCAAAAGGCTTGCAAAGAGACAAGTTGAGGAGATTGTATCCCTACAATAAGTTGCTTCCCTATAGTCTGAGTCAGCCCCCTTGCTAGCTTAGATGATGTGGGAAATTAGCCAGCTGAATACAATCTCAATTATCCAAATTAGGACCATAAGCCAGAAGAATAAGATCATCTTGGATCTTGAAGAGAAGCTCCTTAAGGAGAGAAAGTTAGTGGCTGAATTTTCAAAGCCCAAATCAGTGCTGCCACTGATAGACTCATTAACCTCTTAATAGGATAAGAGAGGTTTGGGGTTCAAATGGAACTCCAGAGCTGCCTAGTCCAAAGGGAAAGGCAAAGCTTCAGTAGTGCCTCAGACTACCTTTCACAAGGTAATCCTCCCATCAAATAGGTATGACTAGGACAGTATGTATGGTCACTAGAAAAATGGGAACTCTTCTTTTAAGAATACAAGAGTATCTTATAATGGAAGGAGAAAGGACATGGGTGTGAGTGCACTAAATGATCCCCATGAGGAAATTCAAATGGCCCATATGGACCATTTGTGTTTGGTACTCCAGCCCCCACACTCAAGAATAAGTTAGTAGCCTATTCTCAGTCTCTTCCAGCAAAAACTTAGACCAAGGGTCAATTTGTTAGTAAGCCTAACTAGGCAGTCTCTGATGCCATCAACAACATATCTACTGCAAAAAATACTACTGTTGGTGGAACTCAGAGTAAGCCAAGTACATCTACTATCAGACTCTCCTTCAGTCAAATTCCTGTTGAAAGAAATAAGAAGAAGGCTACAGCTATCCCCTCTGAACAGACAACTATTAATAGCTTGCATACTTCAAAGGCTGTTTAGAAGGGGAGATACAATATTCATGAATGTTGGTGATATGGTAAAGTGGTTCACTTTCCCATAGATTGTTTGCACAACCCTAGTGTGTCAAGGGAAAGAGTGAGTCTTCATATTAGAAGTGTTGCAGGTAGACATGTTTAGTTTCAAGCTAACAAGAACCAAGGACCCAATCCCTTTTGGGGTCCAAAGGTAAACTAAACTGTGTTTGCAGGATAGTCCAAGTACACATGCACCAATATGGTACTTGGACAGTGGATGTTCTTGACATATGATTGGAATAAGGAGCAACCTGAAGGATTATACTCATGTAAAGAATGGACCTAAGGTGATCTTTGGAGGTTTAGACGGAGGAGTCACCAAGGGTTATGGTATGATCACCAATGGCATAGTCTTCATCACCAAAGTAGCTTATGTGGAAGTATTGCAATATAATCTAATTAACATAAGCCAATTATGTGGCATTAGCTATGTCATTTTCTTCCATAAGGATGAGTGTATAATTAAGAGATCAAGTGACCAAGAGGTCATTTTGATAGGCACTAGGAGTGGAAATATATATTGCTTAAACTTTTTATGTTTAAGTACAGACTCACCAATTTGTCTAGTAGCAAATAAGAAAGTCTTTAATTGTGTGCAATGTCACAAGAGACCTGCTCACTTGAACTACAAGACAATTAGCAAGCACTTCAGTGAAGGGCTAGTCAGAAATGGACCTAATATAAGATGCATCAAGGAAGGCTTTTGCTCTGCATATCAAAAGGGCAAGCAGAACAGGGCATCCTTTAAGAGCATTAGGGTTAAGGATTCTGAGAGGTGTTTGTACCTCTTGCATATGGACTTGTTTGGTCCTATGTCAGTTCACAGTATTGGTAGGAAAGTTTATACACTTGTGATAGTTGATGACTATTATAGATTTGCTTGGGTTTTTTTCTATAGAAAAAGTCAGAAATCCTAGACATCTTTATGACCTTTGTTAGGCAAATTCAGAATGAAAAAGACAGCTCTATGGTCAAAATTAGAAGTAACCATGGTACTAAATTTCATTCTGATATCGTGATAAAATTCTGTGAATAATAAGGAATTCATCAGGAGTTTTCTTCTCCTAGAACACCCCAATAAAATGGTATAGCTGAGAGGAAAAATAGAACTCTCATATAAGCTGGCAGGACACTACTTAGTGACACCTCTCTCCTAGAATACTTTTGGGCTGACGCAGTGAACACTGCATGTAATGTCCTGAATAGAGCCTCTATCAACAAGTATCACCCGAAGACTTCTTATGAGATTATGAATGACAAAAAACCAAATCTAGGATATCTCATGATATTTGGAAGCAAGTGTTTTGTGCTCAATAATGGGAAGTCTTACTGTACCAAGTTTGTTGTCAAGTCCTTTGAAGGGATATTTATTGGGTACAGCAATCATAGTAAAGCATATAGGGTCTACAACTTGAAAAATCAAGTTGTAGAAGAGTCTGTGAACGTAGTCATTGATGAATCATCCATGATTAACAGTGAGATATCTAGCTCCTCTAGATCTACAGGTGTAGAGTTGGAGATGGATAAATTAACCATCATAGACACTCCTCCAACTGCCCAAGAAGATGATGATTGTTAGGAATATTTCCCTCAATGCTCCCTAGATTTGATTTGAAGATTCATCACCATCAACACTAAGAGCATTGTTGTATTTGATGTCGGTTATGCTCATTGTTGGGTCCATTGCCCACAATGTTCCTTAGATTGGATATGAAGAGGCATCTCAATCAACACTAAGAGCATAATATACTTGATGTGTGCTTGAGTTCTTGCATGCAGGATGTCCTTTATTGGATAGGTAAACAGGAAGAGGAAGCTGGAAGTCAAATAAATTGACTAAGGCATAACCGCTGAGACAGCTGAGAAGAATGTCTCAGCAAAACCGCTGAGATAGCTGAGAAGCTCAACACAAATTATTGAGAGAAGTGTTGGTCTCAGCTTAACTACTGAGACAGAAGAATGTCTCGGATGAGAAGAAGTAACCGCTGAGATAAAAGACAATCTCAGCTGTGAAGAAGAAACCGCTGAGACAGGTTAGAAGGAATCGCTGAGACAAAGTCAGCAAAGCTTTTCTTAAGTCCAGAAAGTGGAGTTCGTCGAACTAAGTTTAGAGTTTGTCGAGCATAGCTCACCTTTCTTCGAGCTTAAGTTAAAGGTTGAAGATTCAGAGTTCGTTGAGCAGAGCTCACCTTTCGTTGAGCTCAAGTTAAAGTTTGAAGATTCAAAGTTCGTCAAGTTGATCCCGCCTTTCGTCGAGCTCAAGTTAAAGTTTAAAGATTTAGAGTTTGTCGAGCTGAGCTCACCTTTCGTCGAGCTCAAGTTAAAGGTTTAAGATTCAGAGTTCATCGAGCTCAGTATAAAGTTCATCGATCTCAAATCGACGATTGTCGAGCTCAGTTCAAGTACTTCATGTCGTGCTAAGACAGCACATTTCGTCAAGCTAAATATAAAGTTGGAGATTCTGATGTTCGTCGAGCTCAGTATAAAGTTCATCGATCTCAGATCGACGTTCGTCGAGCTCAGTCCAAGTACTTCATGCCATTGCGGGAAAGCTATAGTAGCGCCGGAAGCTACTATTTGTCCTCTTGTGAGGGTGGTGGCGCTCACCATCCTTGGCTGGGCCCACACTCAAATTATGTCATTGATTCAAATAAACAGATATAAAAAGAAAAGAGAAAATGGGATTAGGGCAACAATCACAGCAAACGAAAACAAGAACAAAAGCAGAAAATGAAAGAGAGACGGTTGGACTTCATCCTCTTCGAACAAGCTTGAAAGCAAAGTCCAGTAATGAAAGCTAGAAGGTAAGGATAGCTGAAGCTTCTTCCAGTTCAACAAGATTATTCCTTGAAGAACAAGTTGGCATATTCAATCTATCAGCAAGAGAAGATAGTTGTGTGTAGGGTTATATTAAACGGCAGTTGCTGCCTTCAGTACAGTAGAGATATTGGTAGCTGTAGAAGAAGACTAATTCCTTCTACAGTAAGTGGGCTGGACTGATATCTGCTCAGTACAGCAAGTTAGACTCAGAGACTTTTCTCTGAGTCAGTATTCCAATTTGATTGATCAATTGCCAGTAGGATTCAGGTTGCCTGGATCTGAGTTATAGGGCACTTTGTTCCTGAGCGGTAGGTGACTAATTATTCACTAAGGTAGGTGCCCTGCTGGGTACTGAGGTTGGATCCAAGTCTGGATCTAAGAGTAGGGTTGTCCTCCCAGCCTGAGTAGTAGGACTTAGTGATAAGGCTGAGGTAGGTGACTGTTGAGTCACTGAGTTGTAGGTGATAAGTGTGTCACTGAGTGTAGGTCTTGGAGGAGACTGAGTGTAGGGCCTTTTGGCCTGAGGTAGGTGACAAGTGTGTCACTGAGTTAGGTGCCTGGAAGGGCACTAAGGTAGGTTTAAGTTGGGTATTGAGTTGTAGGAGTGTTGCAGCACTCTGAGAGTAGGGCATTGTGCCTGAAGTTGTAGGTTTGAGAAGCCTAAGTTATAGGCCTTAGAGATAAGGCTGAGGTAGGTAGCTTGAGGGTCACTGAGTGTAGGAGCACTGCAGAGCTCTGAGGTAGGATCCCTTGTGGTTCTAAGGTAGGGATGTCCTCCCATCCTGAGTGTAGGGCTTAATAGCCTGAGGTAGGTGGTCTGCTGACCATTAAGTTATAGGCCCTTGTGGCTGAGAAGTAAGTCTTGGAGGAGACTTAGAGATCCTGAGGGATCTGAGGTTTAATCTCTTTGGAGCAAGTTTTGGAGAAGTGTCTAGTCCAACAAGATGGTTGGATAGGTTGGAGGGAATGTGGATGTACCCAGTTGGGGAACAACTATAAATATCTGTGTGCTTTTTTGTGGTTGTTTTTCTTTTTTTTATTTGCAGGTGTTAAGGATAAGCTCTAGATCACCCTAAGGTGAAAGCAAAAAGAAAAAAGAAAACAACAAGATATAATAAAGAAACCAAAATATAGTCACTAAGGACTAAGAAACCTATCCCCCCCTCCCCTCTAGGTGATTTAGTTATCCTTGAAATAAGGACTTTCAAGTGGTATCTGAGGGAGGTTACTCAAAAGGACTTAACAGTCTGAGTAGACATCAAATTATAGCTAAAAGGGTTATACTTGTGGGTTCAAAAGAGAACCTCAAGGAATGGAGCTTCAAGTCTGCAGCAAGGAGAACTTTGGGACATAGAAAGAAAGGATCAGGCAGATCATGGAAGCTAGTGATCCTAGAATCTTGGCTTCAATTCAAGAAGGACCCTTCATTCCCATGAGGGTCTCTACATCAGATGCAAGCATCCAGACCCCAAAGAGTTATGCAGAGATGTCTGAAGAAGAAATCAATTTGGCATCTATGGACAAGAGGGCACAACACATCATGGTAAGTGCCATAGATGACTCCACCTTCCAGATGCTTGTCCACTACAAGACAGCCAAAGAGATGTGGGATTCTCTCACTGGCTATATGGAAGGGACAGAGAAAGTCAGTCTTTCTGATAGTGGTTCAGAGTCTGAAGAAGAAGAAGAAGTCTTCATTGGGCTACTTGTTGTTATTGCATATGAAGATAAAGACCATCTAGATATCAAAATAGAGATCAGGGCCCCTTTATCTCACTCAGAAAGCTATACTGAGGTGGATGAAGATATCAGTGGTTGTTGTGAGTGGATGGCTTTGATAGAAGAAGTATCCTGCTAAGATCAGCCTGGACAAGATCAGGTACAATCCCTGTCTAGCTGCTCAGGTCATGAGACCTGTCCAGATTCTGATGCATCCTCATCTAGTGATGAAGATGGCTCTGAATCTGAGATAGATGTCAATCAATTGATTGACAAGTATGGTCAAATTTTGAATGCTTTGAGAAAAAGCAAGATGATGGCCAAGATGCAGGCTGAGGAGATTATCTCTCTTCAGCTAGTTGTTGCTCAACAATCTTAGATAGCTTCCTTGCTGGATCAGAAAGTGAGGGAAATCTGCCAACTAAAGGCCTTCTCAATTATCCAAATTGAGACCATAAGCCAAAAGAACAAGATCATTTTTTATCTTGAAGAGAAACTCCTAAAGGAGAGGAGGGTTGTGGCTGAATTCAGCAAGCCTAAAGTTGTGTTGCCTTTGATAAATTCCTTCTCATCTAAAAAGGGTAAGAAGGAGTTAGTAGTCAAGGGAAGCACAAGAGTTGACCTTTCCAAAGGGAAAGGCAAGGCCCTTAAGTACAATAGTCAACCTTTCATAAGGTAATCCTCCCTTCTCATAGGTATGACCAGGACTGCATGTATGGTCACTATAAGAATGGTAATTCTTCTTGTAAGAATACAAGTGTATCTTATAATGGAAGAAGAAAGGATAGGGTAATGAGTGTCTTTAAGGCTCCCCATGAAAAAGTACAAATGGCTCATGCTGGACCATTTATATTTGGTGCCTCAGCCCCAACTCACAAGGGAAAGGTAGTGGCTTTCACTCAAGCCCATCCAGCAAGGACTCAGACCAAGGGTCAGTCTATTAGTAAGCCTAACTTGGTTAGTTCTGATGATATAAACAGCATGTCATCTACAAAGAAGACAGTTGTAAATACCATTCAGGGCAAGTAAAGGAAGCCTGCTGGAAGAATAACCTTCAGTCAGATCCTTGCTGAAAAGAACCTGAAGAAAGTTGATGCTCCTCTTCCTTCTGTTCAGTCAGCGGTTAACTACACTGCAAGACCTGCTCAGAATAGAAGATATAATATTCATGAGTGTTGTTGTTGTGGTAAGGTAGGGCATTTTTCCCTAGATTGTTAGCACAATCCTTCTGTGTCTAGAGCAAGAGTAAGCCTGCCTGTCAGAAATTCTGCAGGTAGGCAAGTTAGATTTTAGGCTAACAGGAATGTAAGACCCAATACCTTTTAGGGTCCTAAGGTAAGCTAATTTTGTTTTGCAGGTTAGTCTATGTGTCTATCTCCCAAGTGGAACTTGGACATAAGATGTTCCAGAACTTGGACTAGAACAAGGAAGTTATCCTATAGTTCATACACCAAGGATAAGGATGTTTTTTAAATTCCTGAAGAAGGGTACAAGTGGTATCAAGTGGCATGGGAGAGCTGGGTCTGTTGTATCTAATCTAGATATATGCTCTCTATTCAAGTGGTACAATCACTATAGGGTGGTAACTGGCCATGATCATAGATGAAGGCCAACTGGATCCATCCAGTAGGAATGTCTAGTTGGACAAAGTCTTGCTGCCATACCAGCAAATCTGAAAGGACAAGTAGACTGTACTCATCTCTGAGGAAAGCACAAGTAGCTCCTCTGTGAGCAGCAAGGAAGAGGCACACTTTGCTCAGTTGATAAGACTCACTATACAGAAAGGACAAACTATGAAGTGATATCAACAGCTAAAATAATGACTGATAGTCATAAGGACTGGATCTGTGCAAATGTAAAGGGGGAGACTGTCAAACTATGATACCCCTACTGATGGGGAGCATGCTCAGTAAAGGTTACTGGACAAGCTTGAATCTTACCTAAAGTTACCCATCACAGAATAGATCAGCAGTACTCCTGAGGATCATCTTGCCCCCATGGACATTACAGAAGCTGAAAGGGAAACTACCCAAGTGATGGCTCCTGCTGGAAGAAGGCAAGCCAATCAGTTTACTAGAACAGCTAGATTTTTCCAACTATAAAGTCCAGAAGCTGCAGGAGAACACTCAGCCTCATGAGAAGTGAAACCTGACAGCTGCACCAATGGTATTATCTGCAATCAGCTAGGGGGAGAATAGAATCACAGTAGACAAGCTCCTCCCTGTCTATTCAGAAACTAAGAAGTGATTGATCAATATCATAATCAAGATAGTACTTAGTGGGCTGAACACTCTTATACTGCTAATCAAAAAGCTGAAGCCAAAGGAAAGTCTGCTGATAAAGAAGGGGAGAAGATCGGGCTCAGCAAGAAGTGATCATGGTACAAGGGAGTTGCTGTGATGTTTATCATGAGTTTGTCCTGACTGACATGTGGCTGACATGTTTATCATGCCACTAGATGAAGTATAGATTCAACACCATCTAGATTAAGATTTGGTAAGTTGAACTTGGTATAGCTTCAGTTGCTCCATGTCATACTTGTGTAATAGGATTCATTTATCTTGCAGGTAGATAAGTTCTTGGTGTGGCATCAAGGCTATAAAGACCTTTAAGAGGTATCAAACTTTGATGGACTCAAGTGTCCAGCAGAGGAAATGACAAGGATGCTCCTATTGAGGGGGATCAAGCTCAGCACCCTATAAAGGGGGAGCATGTCCAGCACTTGCTGAAACAGGACCAACCTCTTGTTTGGAAGGAGCAGAAGCTGCTGTAGTAGATCAGTTGTCACAACTGCTAATCAGTTTTTCTTAAGGACAATTCACAGACAAAGGGGGAGATTATGAGAAGAGGAACAGCTAGCAGCCAGCTCAAGTGGATCCATGGGTCACTGAAGTGCTAAGGGGATGCAGTAATGTGGTGTATCAATGATATTACCATAGGTGGATGCTGATTCTATAGATACAACATCAGCAAGTGGAACTATGTGTGCAGCAAGCTTAAATGCTATAGTGTTGTGTTGTATCAATGTATCAACACCGAAGGTATGACTCCTAATCAAGTAGACGATCACTAGGATGATTTCCTTAAAAATATCAACATAGAACTTTGTCTAGGATCAAGAGATAATCTCTCCCATGTTATTTTATACTCCCTCAATAGATATGCCTATTGAAGAAGACAAAAAGGGGGAGATGTATGGAAATACATAAGAGGGAGATATAGAAGCAATACTTGACATGACTAGGTCAAGTTGAGTCAGTGCATATTTCTTGAAAAGATTCAAGTAGTATGAGAAATGCAATGACTGACCACATGTCAAGTCATGATTGTGTCAGTACATATTTTGAGGCAAGTGCTTCTAGTGGTGCTCCAGTTAAATATTAAGTGGTAGAAAGGAGAGTTCAAATTACTTGAGAAATTGCTCAAGTAGTATAAGGATGCATTGACTTAACTTATTAAGTCAATGCAATTAATTAGAGCATATTGTATTAATTTAACATAAGCTAGCAGGTGTATAGAAATATCTACAGCTGCATGAAATTATTCTGCCTATCATGATATGCCTCTTATTATTGTTGGGTGTTCTGCCTTCTTCAAATAGGGGGATATTATTGGGTCCATTGCCTAGAATGTTCCTTAGATTGGATTTGAAGAGGTATCTCCATCAACACTAAGAGCATAATATACTTGATGTGTGCTTGAGTTCATGCATGTAGGTTGTCCTTGATTGGACAGGTGAACATGAAGAGGAAGCTGGAAGTCAGATAATTTGACTACGGCATAACCGCTGAGACAGCTGAGACAGCTGAGAAAAATATCTCAGCAGAACCGCTGAGACAGCTGAGAAGCTCAACACAAATCGTTGAGAGAACTGTTGTTCTCAGCTTATCCGCTGAGATAGAAGAATGCCTTAGCTGAGAAGAAGTAACCACTGAGACAGAAGACAGTCTCAGCTGTGAAGAAGAAACCCCTGAGACAGTTGAGAAGGAACCGTTGAGACAAAGCCAGAAGAAATTTTCTAAGTCCAGAAAGTGGAGTTCATCGAACTGAGTTCAGAGTTCGTCGAGCTGAGCTCATCTTTTGTCGAGCTCAAGTTAAAGGTTGAAGATTCAGATTTCATCGAGCTGAGCTCACCTTTCGTCGAGCTCAAGTTAAAGTTTGAAGATTCAAAGTTCATTGAGTTAAGCCCGTCTTTCTTCGAGCTCAAGATAAAGTTTGAAAATTCTGAGTTCAACGAGCTGAGCTCACCTTTCGTCGAGCTCATGTTAAAGGTTGAAATTCAGAGTTCATCGAGCTCAGTACAGAGTTCGTCGATCTCAGCTCAACGATCATCGAGCTTAGTCCAAGTACTTCATGTCGTGCTAAGACAGCACATTTCGTCGAGCTAAATGTAAAGTTGGAGATTCTGAAGTTCATCAAGCTCAGTACAAAGTTTGTCGAACTCAGATCAACGTTCGTCGAGCTCAGTCCAAGTACTTCATACCGTTGCGGGAAAACTACAGTAGCGCCGGAAGCTACTATTTGTCCTCTTCTGAGGGAGGTGGCGCTCACCATCCTTGGCTGGGCCCACACTAAAATTGTGTCATTGAATCAAATCTACGGATATAAAAAGAAAAGAGAAAATGGGATTAAAACAACAATCACAGAAAACGAAAACGAGAATGAAAGCAGAAAAGGAAAGAGAAGCGGATGGACTTCATCTTTTTCGACAAGCTTGAAAGCAAATTCCAGCAGTGAAAGCCAGAAGGAAAAGATAACTGAAGCTTCTTCCAGTTCATCAAGATTGTTCCTTGAAGAACAAGTTGGCTGATTCAGCAAGAGAAGATAGTTGTGTGAAGGGCTGTAAGCCTTCAATAGCAGTTGCTGCCTTCAGTGCAGCAGAGAAATTGGTAGTTGTAGAAGAAGACTAATTCCTTCTACAGCAAGTTGGTTGGACTGATATTTGCTCAGTCCAGCAAGATTAGACTCAGAGATTTTTCTCTGAGTCAGTATTCTAATTTTATTGATTAATTGTCAGTAAGATTCTGGTTTCCTGAATCTGAGTTGTAGGGCACTTTGTGCCTGAGCGATAGGTGACTAATTAGTCACTGAGGTAGGTGCCCTACTGGGGTACTGAGGTAGGATCCAAGTGTGGATCTAAGAGTAGGGTTGTCCTCCCAGCCAAAGTAGTAGGCCTTAGTGATAATGTTGAGGTAGGTGATTGTTGAGTCACTGAGCTGTAGGTGACAAGTGTGTCACTGAGTGTAGGTCTTGGAGGAGACTGAGTGTAGGGCCTTTTGGCCTGAGGTAGGTTACAAGTATTTCACTGAGGTAGGTGCCTGGAAGGGCACTGAGGTAGGTACCTGTTGGGTACTGAGCTGTAGGAGATCTACAGCACACTGAGAGTAGGGCCTTGTGCCTGAAGTTGTAGGGCTGAGAAGCCTGAGCTGTATGCCTTAGAGATAAGGCTGAGGTAGGTGGCTTTAGGGTCACTGAGTGTAGGAGCACTACAGAGCTCTGAGGTAGGATCCCTTGTGGATCTGAGGTAGGGTTGTCCTCCTAACCTTAGTGTAGGGCTTAACAGCCTAAGGTAGGTGGTTTGCTGACCACTGAGTTGTAGGCCCTTATGGCTGAGAAATAAGTCTTGGAGGAGACTTAGATATCGTGAGGGATTTGAGGTGTAATCTCTTTGGAGCAAGTTTTGGAGAAGAGTCTAGTACAACAAGATAGTTGGATAGGTGGGAGGGAAAGTGGATGTACCCAGTTGGGGAACCACTATAAATATCTGTGTGCTTTTCTGTGGTTATTTTTCTTTTCTTATTTGCAGGTGTCAAGGACAAGCTTTATATCACCCTAAGCTGAAAGCAAAAAAAAACAACAAGATATAATAAAGAAACCAAAAGATAGTCACTAAGGACTAAGAAATCTATTCACCCTCCCCCCCTCTAGGTGATTAAGATATCCTTAAAATAAGGACTGAAAGTGAGGAAAAGATCTACCTTAACTCTAGAGTGAATAGAGTATTTAAAATAATTCACAATTAAAAAAGTATAGCAGTGGAACACTTAAATTTATGTATATGTGTAAGGTGCTTGCAGTGAAGTAAAAACTAAAGCAAGAAATAAAGAATCACACAGCACACAGAAAAGACAAACACACAGCAACCAGAAGACACAAGGATCTATAGTGGTTCCCCAACAACCTGGGTACATCCACTCTTCTACAACCCTTGGTAAGAATCCACTGCAGGAAGGGTTGATCAGGTGTCCTGGGCACCAATGAGCTTTTGACAAGGTGCTCAAAAACTAAACCATATTTTTTGATCAGGTGTCTTGCCACCACTGAGTTTTGATCCGGTCTCAGAAACCAAGAGTTCACTTTTGAAGGGAGAGATAACCCTGTACAGATGGTGGTAAAATAAAAAGTTGATGATGTCTTCTCTGTCTCAAATCACTGAGAGAAGACTAGTGGATTTTTGATGTTGTCAAAGCTCCCCCTGAGATGTAGAATGGTTCAGGAGTGAAAGCTTTGCTAGGGTGATAGGTCTTCGGATGCTTTAGATCTCCAGCAGAAGATGATTCCAGCAGATGCTGAAATGTTTGGTGTCTGGAGTCCTTGATGTTGAAGCTTTTGAACACTTGAAGATTTGGAGGAGTTGAGTAGCAGAAGATCTCCTCTACAGCAGAATTTTCTTGTGTTCTTGAAGATTCAGTAGATTTGAAAAATCACAAAAGATGAACTGTTGATCAGAGAAGTTGTATTGTTCAATCTTCTGTGTTGTAATCTAATTCTTCTGTGTCTCTTTGTATTCTCTGTGTATTGTTGTTATTATCTCTATTCTCTTCTGCAGGAGTATATCAAAAATCTGACTTAGATGGCCATTACTCAGTCATAAATGACTTCCATAAATGACAACTGTCTCTGGGGAAAGTCCTAAGCAACATTCCATTTAGTCCTTCCTTGAAACTTGCATCAGATTGCTTGAAACGGCTAGAAAAACCTTTGTAATAAATGCAGAAAATAACTCGGAAGGAATTTGAATTAATTCCATAACTGTCTTTGAGTTTGAATTCTGAAAGCGTCGATCTCTCACAGAAATCGTCGATCTAAGCTCTACGATCGTTGAATTGAGCTCAGAGATTGGATTTTCACAGCAGATAGAAAACGTCGACCTGAGCTATACGATCATCGACCTGAGCTCAGCGACTTGGAAAATAGCTGAAGACAAAACGTTGATCTGAGCTCGAAGATCGTCGACCGGAGTTCGACGATTTGCAGACTTGAGCTCAGAGAACGTCGAACTGAGTTCGACGTTTCGTCGACCTGAGCTCGACGAAAATTATCTTGTCTCAGTACTTAGTCCTGATCTCTGAATGGTCCTGGGGATAGCTCCAAACCTAAATTCTAAGCCCTAGACTCATTCTAATTTGACCTTTTCAACTAAACAACTAGGTCAAACAATTTTCCTATTAACATAGTGATCATTGCCCAAATTAGTAATAGGGTGTTCCAACAATCTCCCCCTATTTGGGTTAGGATTACTATTTACAGGACATAATCAGGAAATACAGAATCATACATACAGAAATATAAAAACGAAACTAACAATGCAAAAAAGATAATCAAAGCAGCATTGCAGAACTCAAAAGGAAATCGGCAAATGTTAATATATAGATGTAGTGTCTGCTAACAGAATTCATTTCCTTTCACTGCCTTTCTTAAATAAAATCTCCATGTTCGGATTAAGAGCATCTTTCTTTGATCTTCTGTCATCTTCTGCACCTAAGGAGGTTTGGGATCTGGGCCTTGGAACTACAGCCTCAGGATGCAGTTTCATGTAATCTTCTGGATCAAAGAACTTTCTTGAAGCATATCTCTACAGTTCTGTCTTTCTTTGTTCTGAAAGTGTAGAGATGTTAGAAGTATCTTTCCCTTGTTCTCTTGCCTTCTTCAACTGATCTAGAGCAGTAAGCTCTTTCATCCTGGAAGTCCATGATAAAGGATTGTTTTCTGGATCCTCAAAAGGAATTGAAGGTTCATATCTATTTATGGTTTCTGAAGCAGTAGATGTTCTTGTAACAACAGTATCTCTGAGTTTATAAGGAAAAGGACCTTGAGTTGAATCCATATGCCCTTGTCCTTCCCTTTGCTGTTTGGAATAGGTTCTATATTCTCTCTGACTTCCTCTATGTTGTCCTCTTCTTGAATGATAGCCTTTTTGATACTGTCCTCTAGGCTGATATCTTTGAGAGGGTTGAGAGGAACTTTGCTTTGAATCTGAAGATTGAAATGCAGAGCCTCCACCAGATCCTGAATCTGGAGGAGGAGGAGGAGGTTGATACTGAGAGGATCCTTTCTCATACTTGTCCAGTTTACTTTTCTTCTTCATAGACTTTGACTGATTTTTGGAATATTGCATCCAGGGCTCTGTAATCTGGCAGTCATGCAGAATATAATATGGTATGTCATTTGCATCTTTGGCCTTGGCAGGAGGAACTCTCATCATAGCTTTGCTTCTATCTTTCCTCTTTTTGGCAATGGTGCCAGCAGAGTCATCAGATTCAGTATTGAATTTGTCACTGTCAGAGCTCTGTGGTCTGTCATAAAGATCATCAATTCTTTTTATGTATTCCTCTTGAAGTTTGGATTTCTCAGAAACAGCGGGAGCAGGAGGTGTTGGAACAGCAGCAGGAATCTCAGCAGGAGTAGTTGGAATAACAGACACTTGTGGAGCAGTTGCATCAACAGGATTCTCAGAAACTTGTTCTTCCAGATAACTTTCCAGTTCTTCAATAACAGTAGTATCAGCAGACAGCATGTCAATATCAGTAGATTCAACATAAATATCAGCAGCAGCACTAACAGTAGCAACAGTTTCCTCAGCCTTAAGAGACTTTACATAGGATATGATCAGGCTGGGATCACATACAGAAATAGGCACAATCTTAGTGAGGTCTTCAACTCCCTGAGTTGGTAAGCTTCTTCTGTGAAGAAGATCAAAAGTAGACAACAGTGACCTGAGGTCCACTGTGAGAACTGGTTTTTGAGTAGCAGGCATTACTTCAACTTCATAAGGCATCTCCCCCTGCCTTGATTTAGTCATGACTGGATCAAGGCACTCCATAGAAGGAACTGCCTTAGGAGAGGAAAAAGAGGTTAGCCCGTCAGATAGCTCTTTTATTGATTGCAGGAGTGGAGCCATGGTGGTCTCCAGCAGGCTTACTAGCTTGGGGGCTAGTATCCCATATAGCCTATCTGCTAAAGCAGATAAATCCACTTGCTCAAGTGGGACTTGAGTAGAGGTGGAGGATGGAATTGCTTGAACTGATGGTGAATGGGTTGCAGTTGATGCTGTGGTGGATGGGATTATTGATGGTTGAGATATAGGGATGGTGGACATGGATGGTATGGGTGTTGAGATGCACGGAGTGAAGGATTGTTGGGAGAGTATATCATGAAGAAGTTGTTGGTAGGAGGAGGTAGAGGGAAGCTCAGGAGGAGAGGAAGGAGAATCATCCATGAAGGAATCTTCCAATATGTTGAAGGATGGAATGGTAAGAGGTGGATAGTAATGAAGTGGATGGAATGATTCTGAGGTGGCTGGAGGTGAAAGAGGTGATGAGATGGTAATGGGGGAAGAGATTGTTATGGTTGAGGAGATTGTTGTTATTGATGTGGAGGTGGAGGTAGAAACAAGAGGAGGAGAAGGAGGAGCAGAGGTGGAGGCAAGCAGTTCTTCCATGAGGGTTGGAGCTTGAGGGGAAGTGACTACAGGAGTCCTTGTGCCTGAAGCTATAGTAGTCCTGGCAGATTTGATGATCTGCCTGTCCCATTTCCCAAATAGGGCACAGGTTAATCTTTTAGATGCATTAATGTGCATCCCATTGGAAACCAGCAGCTCTGGGCACCTGGAGTGCAGGAAAACCCCTAAAATCCTCCCAAAATTGACAACTTTTATTAATTTTCTTCTTGATCAAATCAAAGAAGATTGTTCCCCAATTCAAATGTTTCTTGTCCACTATGGCTCCCATCAGACAGAACCGATACCTTGATATGATATCATGTGCTGAGTGCGTAGCCAGCAGCACTTTCCCCACAATATCAGCCAAAAAATGAAATTCAATAGATAGATTCTTTTTCAATAACTTATTAGGGTTTGCAGCAGAGTGACCCATTCTATCCAACATAGAATCAAATTCTTCTCCAGACATATCAGTAGAATCATCTCAAGAACTTAAGTTGAATACCTCAGTCAGAAGGGTAGGGGACAATTGTACCTGAATCCCGCTGAAAGAACCGACTAGGGTATTCATATCCAGATTGTTTGCAGTAAATACCCATTCCTTTATTTCGTCAACCGCAACCTTCATTCTGGTCGACATAATATCCACTAGTTGTTGTTCTTGAATAGTTCCAGGATATCCTTGAAGATTTGATCGCTGCCGTCGAATGAATCCATATTAATATCAAACCCGGTATCAAACTTCATCTTCGCGAGAGCCGCACCATTCACCGCCATTGAAGACCTGCAAAATATTTACCAAACACAACCAAGTGCAGTAGAGTTTGTAGGGAAAGAAAGAAATTGCAGAGAGTATGAATGCGCAATCGAAGAACGACGTCGAAAAATGATTTTTATATTAGGGTTCGACGGCGGAAAGGAAGGATCGTTGAACTCAGTTCGACGATCTGGGCTTCTAATGGAATCTAAAGAGTCTTTAATAACGTCGATCTCCGTTCGACGATACTGGAGAGCGTCGAACTCCGTTCGACGATAGTTGACCAGAGGAAGATAGCCTAGCGCTTCCTGGAAAACGCTGAACTTCAGTCGACGCTTATTGGAAAGCATCGATCTCTGTTCGACGATTTTTGGAAAAACGTCGAGCGCAGTTCAGAGAAAAAATTGAACCTACAGACACTAGAAAATATAAGTTTTTAGCCTAATCTTGGTCTTTTTTTAGATTTAAAAATCTTGGGATTTATTTTAAACTTCCTCCATCTAACATTCCTAACTGATTTAGGAAGAAGGTGTGTTTCTTTTCATCCAAAGGTTTGGTGAAAATATCTCCCCTTTGCAAATAAGTTGGGATATATTGAATTTCAATTTTATTTTTCTCTACATTGTCTCTTAGAAAGTGATGCCTAATCTCTATATGTTTTTTCCTACTATGGAGGACTGGATTTTGTGTTATGGAGATAGCACTAGTATTATCACAAAATATTTTTGACCCTTCTAAGTTGTAGCCATAGTCTAGGAGCTGGTTTTGAATCCACAGAATCTGTGAGCAACAACTGTCTGTTGCCATGTATTCAGCTTCAGCAGTTGAAGTGGACACAGATGTCTGTTTCTTACAGAACCAGGAGACAAGTCTGTCACCAAGGAACTGGCAAGTTCCACTTGTGCTTTTCCTGTCTACTCTACATCCAGCATAATCAGCATCTGAAAATCCAGTTAATTCAAATCCTGAGTCTTTTGGATACCAGAGTCCTAGATTTGGACAACTTTTCACATACCTGAGAATCCTCTTTACTAAAGTTAAGTGTGACTCTCTGGGGCTTACTTGGAACCTAGCACATATGTATGTAGCAAACATTATATCAGGTCTACTAGCTGTAAGGTACAGTAGAGAGCCAATCATTGCTCTATATGTTGTCTGATCAACATGTTTTCCATGTTCATCAGCATCTAATACAGCATTAGTAGGCATAGGTGTTTTCATACAAGATGCTTCAGACATACCAAATTTCGTAACCAGTTCCTTTGCATACTTGGTTTGAGAAATGAATATGCCTTCAGCATATTGTTTGACTTGCAATCCTAGAAAGAAGGAAAGCTCACCCATGCTACTCATTTTGAATTTAGAATGCATAAGGTTGGAAAACTTCTTGAACAAATTTAAATCAATAGAACCAAAGATAATATCATCTACATATATTTGTACTAGTAGGGTATGGGACTTATGGGTTCTAATAAAAAGAGTTTGGTCTACTCTACCCCTTATAAAATCATTTTTCAGAAGAAAGTATGCTAAGGTCTCATACCATGCTCTATGAGCTTGCTTGAGACCATATAATGCTTTATGCAATTTGAAAACATGGTCAGGATAAGTTGGAGAGATAAAACCTTGAGGTTGTCTAACATAGACTTCCTCTTTGATGTCTCCATTGAGAAATGCACTCTTCACATCCATTTGGTAGACCTTGAATCCTTTGTGAGCAGCATAGGCAAGGAATATTCTTATGGCCTCTAACCTTGCCACTGGTGCAAAAGTCTGGTCATAGTTAATTCCTTCTTCTTGAGAGTAGCCTTGAGCAACTAGCCTTGCCTTGTTCCTTACAATAACTCCTTGATCATCCAACTTATTTCTAAACACCCACTTTGTTCCAACAATTGAGTGATCCTTAGGCCTTGGCACTAGTTCCCAAACTTGATTCCTCTCAAATTGATGTAGTTCCTCTTGCATAGCAGTGATCTAGTGTGGATCTTGTTCTGCATCTTGAATTGATTGAGGCTCAACTTGAGATAGAAAGCAAGTAAGCATCAGGTTCTGGTTGACCTGATTTCTGGTTTGCACACCAGCTGAGATGTCTCCAATCACTTGGGAGATTGGATGATCTCTTGTTGTTACTAAATCAACAGGGGGTGTTGATTGTTCACCAACCATTGTTGTTGTTTCCTCTTGTGGAACAACAACTGGCTCTTTTAGATGTTGCACATCCTCTTCATCATCACTTCTCTCATCCTTTTGCTGGATAGGTGGAGGAGCTGTATCCTTTTCTTTAACCTGTAATCTGTCCATACTTTTTGAAAGAGAGTGTACCTGCATAGGTTCTATGGTAGAAGCAGACTTCTCCTTATAAAACATGTTAGTCTCATCAAAAGAAACATGAACAGATTCTTCTATTTTAAGAGTAGATTTATTATATACCCTATAAGCCTTGCTGATCATGGAGTATCCGAGAAACACTCCTTCATCAGCCTTAGCTTGAAATTTTACTAAGTATTTCTTGTTATTATTGTGAATATAACAAATACAACCAAAAATTTTAAAATAGTTTACTTTAGGTTTCTTCCCTTTGAGCAATTTATAGGGAGTCTTGCCCTTCAGTTTATGTATTAGGCTTCTGTTCAACACATAGTTGGAGGTGTTCACTGCCTCAGCCCAAAAAGATAGAGGTAGGTGAGCATCTGTCAACAATGTAGTAGCATATTCAATTAGAGTTCTATTTTTCCTTTCAGCTATCCCATTTTGTTGAGGAGTTCTAGGAACTGAGAAAGTATGCCTGATCCCTTCACTCTGACAGAACTCTTGCATAAGAAGAGAATCAAACTCTGTCCCATGATCACTTCTGATCAGGGCAATGTGAGTATTGAACTCAATCTGTATACATTTGAGAAACTCTTTCAGACACTTAAAGTTATCAGACTTCTTCCTCAGAAAGAATACCCAAGTGAATCTGGAGAAGTCATCTACAATCACCAAAGTATAAGATTTACCTCCTAAGCTTTGCACTGTAATGGGTCCAAAAAGATCCATGTGTAACAGATACAAAATCCTAGGTGAATCACTCTTATTAAGTGACTTAAAACTATTTTTAGTTTGCTTGCCTAATTGACAGGCCCTACAGAGTCCTTCCTTCTTATAGGGACCAGAAGGTAGTCCTCTAACAAGGTTGTCCTTGGACAGCCTAGCAATGGTTCTAAAATTTAAGTGTCCTAGTCTCTTATGTCATAAATCATTTGGTTTGCAAACTGAATTAAATAAGCAGATATCTATGTTGGTTGAAAGGAAATCTACAAGATAAATGTTACCTTTCCTTTTACCTGTTAACACTGTTGTGTTATCCTCTGACTTGATCTGGCATAAGGATTTGTTGAATGTCACATGATATCCTTCATCCCAGAGTTGACTGATGCTGATTAGATTATGCTTCAGTCCTTCCACATAAGCCACCTTCTTGAATGTGACTGAGCCAATCTGAACAGCACCATATCCTTTTGTTTGACCAAAGTTTGAATCTCCAAAGATCACTTTGGGTCCAAGTTTGGCTTTGAAGGATGTGAGATTGTCCTTGCTCCCTGTCATGTGCTTTGAGCACCCACTATCCAGATACCATTGTTGGTTCATTGCTGGATAGGTCTTTACCTGCACATAAACAATTTATATGTTTTTGACCCAGTTTACCTTGGATCTAGGTTGATAGCCTTTAAATTCAGAAATGAAAGACATCCCTGGTTGACTCTTATATCCTTCAGGATGGTATCTCCTATGAGGTACTATCCATTCAGTATAAGGGTTGAAGCTTTGGGATGAGGGACTTCTAGGATTGACTTGAGATTTACCTCTAAAAGAAGGTTCAAAGCTCTGAGCTCCATTCGACAATCGTCGACCTGAGTTCGACGATCTTGGGTCAGATCGTCGAGCTCCGTTCGAAGATCGACTATACCAGAGTTCAGAGTTCAGAAGTCGTCGATCTGAGTTCGATGATCCAGCCTTGGATCACCGAGCTCTGTTCGACGATCGTCGAGCTCTGTTCGACGTTTTCTGTTGAACTTGATTTTCCTTAGGTAAATCTGGATTCTTCCTAGCTACCTCTACAACACCCTTTCCTTTATCAAAAATAAATTTAATTGGGGTTGTTAATACTATAGGTTGGCTAGATGAAGCACCCAAGCCCAGTGTACTGTTGAATCTTGAGTTCACTGTGCTTGTAATGTCCATCAGTCTGATGCTTCTCCCATTAAGGGATTCTTCAAACTTCTTTGCCTGGGATAGCTCACTTTTCAGTGAAGCTATCTCCTCCCTACAGCATTCTAACTCCTCAGAGAGTTTGAGGTTATTTGACTTTAGGATACTGTAGTCAGATAATTGATTTCTGAGAGAGATTATCTCTTTCTCAAACTTTAGCAAATCTAAACACAGTGTCTTAAATTCAATTTTAAAGTCCTCAGAAGTAAAATCAAAAGTGTTTATTACCTCATCCTCTTCAGATCAAGTTTCAGCTTCAGAATCAGACTCTTGTTCTGCATCAGAGTTTTGCTGGGAGGCATTGATTGCCATCATGCAAAATTCTTTTTCCTCAACATCATCCTCATCATCACTTGAGCTGGATGAGGCTTCTAATTCTTCTTCTGTATCACTCCAGCTTTCAGCTATAAACCCCTTCCTTATATGTTTATTTTTGCTTGAGAAGGATTTGTTGTTGTTGTTTCCCCTGGAGTCCTTGTCTTTTCTCCTATCTTTCCTGTCCTTCTTGTCCTTGTTCTGATTTTATGGATAGTCAGGCACAATATGGCCGGGTTTCCTTCATCCAAAACAGATTATTTCTTTATTATTTGATTTGTCATACCTTGGCTTCTCATGCCCTCTTGATGACCTCTTTCTGAAAACTTTCCTGGCCATTTTATACAATCTTTTGGCCAGCAAGCTCATCAATTCTTCATTGCCTGTGACCTTGTCTTCAGGCTTCTCTTCTATGGCTTTGAAAGCTATGGTCTTCTCCTTTCTGATGACTGGAGAAGTAGTCTTTTGCTCTTCTTCCCTATTCTTAATGAGCAGCTCATAAGATTTGAGCTTGCCCAAAAGAGCTTTTGTAGTTATTTCAGTTAGACTTCTGGCATCTTTAATTGGCCAGATTCTTGAATCCCAAGTGCTGGGGAAGCACATTAGGATTTTGTAATTTAGTTTAGTGAGTGTGATCTCCTTATCCAATGTCTTCAACTCACTAACTATCAGACTGAGCCTATTGTACATATCTGCAACTGACTCAGCTTCTCCTTTCTTGAAATTCTCATATTGACTTATGAGATGGGATCTCCTGTCCTTCCTTTCATCAGCAGATCCTGAGACAATTTCAGATAACTTGTCTCATATCTCTTTTGCTGAACTGCATTCAGACACTTTTTAGAATATCTCATCAGACATGGTCTGAGCAAGAATATTCATAGCCTTTGCATCTGCTACTTTCAATTTCTTTATTTCTGCATCTGTTCCTGAAGGAGGTGGAACAGCACTTGTACTTGTGATCACTTGAGGTCTTGGACAAACTGTCAAAACATAGTTAATAATTTCCTCATCAATAGAATTCATGTAAAGCTTAATCATTGCCTTCCAAAGTGCAAACTTAGAGAGGTTGCACACTAGAAGTCTGGTGCTAGCATAATCTTTGTTCTGTGCCATCATTTTGTATGAAAATAAATATAATATAAAAACTAATAACTATCCTCTATAGAAGGTTTATCTTATCAAGGATCTTTTGGTTCAGGTGTTAGCCTGTTCAACCAATCTGTAGAAAATTCAGATATTGAATAACCAACCTGGCTCTGATACAAATTGAAAGTGAGGAAAAGATCTACCTTAACTCTAGAGGGGGGGTGAATAGAGTATTTTAAAATAATTCACAATTAAAAAAGTATAGCAGTGGAAGACTTAAATTTATGTATATGTGTAAGGTGCTTGTAGTGAAGTAAAAACTAAAGCAAGAAATAAAGTATCACACAGCACACAGCAAAGACAAACACACAGCAACCAGAAGACACAAGGATCTATAGTCGTTCCCCAACAACCTGGGTACATCCACTCTTCTACCACCCTTGGTAGGAATCCACTGTAGGAAGGGTTGATCAGGTGTCCTGGGCACCAATGAGCTTTTGACAAGGTGCTCAAAAACCAAACCATATTTTTTGATCAGGTGTCTTGCCACCACTGAGTTTTGATCAAATCTCAGAAACCAAGAGTTCACTTTTGAAGGGAGAGATAACCCGATACAGATGGTGGTAAAAAAAGGTGATGATGTCTTCTCTGTCTCAAATCACTGAGAGAAGACTAGTGGATTGTTGATGTTGTCAAAGCTCCCCCTGAGATGTAGAATGGTTCAGGAGTGAAAGCTTTGCTAGGGTGATAGGTCTTCAGATGCTTCAGATCTCCAGCAGAAGATGATTCCAGCAGATGCTGAAATGTTTGGTGTCTGGAGTCCTTGATGTTGAAGCTTTTGAACACTTGAAGATTTGGAGGAGTTGAGTAGCAGAAGATCTCCTCTACAGCAGAATTTTCTTGTGTTCTTGAAGATTCAGTAGATTTGAAAATCACAAAAGATGAACTGTTGATCAGAGAAGTTGTATTGTTCAATCTTCTGTGTTGTAATCTAATTCTTCTGTGTCTCTTTGTATTCTCTGTGTATTGTTTTTATTATCTTTATTCTCTTCTGCAGGAGTATATCAAAAATCTGACTTAGATGGCCGTTACTCAGTCATAAATGACTTCCATAAATGACAACTGTCTCTGGGGAAAGTCCTAAGCAATATTCCATTTAGTCCTTCCTTGAAACTTGCATCAGATTGCTTGAAACGGCTAGAAAATCCTTTGTAATAAATGCAGAAAATAACTCTGAAGGAATTTGAATTAATTCCATAACTGTCTTTGAGTTTGAATTCTGAAAGCGTCGATCTCTCACAGAAATCGTCGATCTGATCTCTACGATCGTTGAACTGAGCTCAGAGATTGGATTTTCACAGCAGACAGAAAACGTCGACCTGAGCTATACGATCGTCGACCTGAGCTCAGCGACTTGGAAAATAGCTGAAGACAAAACGTCGATCTGAGCTCGAAGATCGTCGACCGGAGTTCGACGATTTGCAGACTTGAGCTCATAGAACGTCGAACTCAGTTCGGCGTTTCGTCGATCTGAGCTCGACGAAAATTGTCTTGTCTCAATACTTAGTCCTGATCTCTGAATGGTCCTGGGGGCAGCTCCAAACCTAAGTTCTAAGCCCTAGACTCATTATAATTTGACCTTTTCAACTATACAAATAGGTCAAACAATTTTCCTAATAACATAGTGATCCTTGCCCAAATTAGTAATAGGGTGTTCCAATAAGGACTTTCACTAATAATATGCAGGATGTTCCTTGGAACAAAGTTAGACAGGTTATCTAAGTGATGGTGACAGGTGGTCACAAGGTAGGTAGGTGGAGAGACTGAAAATCTATCTAAGTCCACAGGCATTAAGTGAGGGCAGCTCACTCAATGCCATATGCAAAGAAATCTGGTTAAGCCGACAAGCATTGAGTGAAGCAAGCTCACTCAACGCTAGATTCCAAAAAGCGCTGAGAGATGACAGGACATTCAAATCCCTTCAGCATTGGCAAGGAAGGAAAGTGGCTAAGTCTACAGGCATTAAGTGAAGCCAGTTCACTCAACGCCATACAGTAAGACGGGTTGAGTAAAGTCAAGTTAGTCAAAGCCTGACTATTTGTAAGGCAGAAAAGTGGTCAATTCCACAAGCATTGAGTGAAGGCAATTCACTCAATGTCATACTATAAAAAGAGTTGAGAAAAGCTCAGATAGTCACAGCTTTATCTTTGATAGTAAAGAAATCTAGTTAAGTCAAGAAGTGTCGAGTGATGAAGGCTCACTTGACACCAAAGCAACTAAGACTATAAAAGTCTAGATGGCATTGAGTGATAAAGACTCACTCAACGCACTCAACGCCTAAGCTGACATAATATCTGTTTAAGTACAGAAGCGTTGAGTGAAGGCTATTCACTCAATTCCTCATCAAGATAATAAGATAAAGCAGAAAGCCTTGAGTGAAGAAGCTACACTCAACACTTTCATTCAAGAATGTGACTAAGGGTTTTGGCATTGAGTGATGAAGGCTCACTCAACGCCTAGTGATAGAAAACTGTCGAAGTACTTTGGTATTGAGCGATGAAGGCTCACTCAACACCTACTGGTATAAAAAGATTGGCTAAGCCAAAAAACCGTTGCGTGATGAAGGCTCACTCAACGCTGTCAATGCCCGAGATGCAGAAAGATTAGCTATGGTAAAAAGCGTTGAGTGAAGCTTGTTCACTCAACGCACTCAACTCCTAAGATGCAGAAAGATTGGCTAAGGACAAAAGCGTTGAGTGAAGCTTGTTCACTCAATGCTCTCAACGCCTGAGTAAGACAAAAATCTTTCTAAGTGTTTTGGCATTGAGTGAAGCTTGTTCACTCAATGCATATACTAAAGTGTTTGAATTTGACTAAGTCCATAGATGCTGACGTCAGCAAAATTCAAAATATTGCGGGATGGCTACAATACGCGACAAACGGCGCCACGGGCTTACTATACGACTTTTGGCTGTTAAAGCAAAGTTGCAGCTGTCAACTATTGTGGGTCCCACTGCTCTAAGAGTTGTTAATCAACGGAATATAAAAGGACAAGATCAGGGGCTGAGAACTTCAACTTTTTGTGTTTTATTCATTTTAAGATGAGGTGGCTGAACTTCATCTTCCTCTCCATTGTTCCCAGCTTGAGAACCAAAAGTTCAACCAGTTGCTCTAAAAGTACCAGCAAGTTAGCTATAGCTAATTTATTCTGCTACTGCAAGTTTAGATAAGTATCTGATAAAGAAGAAGAAGCAGAGCTTCAGGTTTCTGTAGTCAAGGTTAGCTGTAGTAGTGAAAATCTGATAACTTTAGATAAGCAAGTTCAGTGAGCTTTCTATCACTGAGGTAAGAAGAAGAAAAAGAGCAAGCCAAAGCAGCTATGATTTCTCAGCACAACCAAGCCTAATCTTGAAGATCAACTTTTGGAGCTTAGAAGAAGTTAGGACTGAGCTTCTAGTTCAGTTTAGGAAGAAGCAGAGTTCTATATGGTACTTCCAGCATAAGAAGTTGTTCATTGAAGATCGATTCTTATTGTTGAGAAGAAGTTGGGTTGAGTTTATCTCAGCTCAGGAAGCAACAATGTCTAACCCTAGCTGTAGTAGCTGGAAGCTAAAGAAAGTTAGTTGGTGGCATTCACACCTGCACCAGCAAGTTCAGAGGAAATCTCTGATGAAGAAGAAGCAGCAAAGATCCAACCCTAGATGCATCACTTCACAGCCCAAGCAGAGTAAATCCTGAAGATCAATTTCTGGTGCTGTGAAGAAGTATATAGGGCTAAGATTTTCTCATTTCAGGAAGTAGAAATCTCAGGGACTATTTCCCTGTAGTCAAATTTCTCCAACCCACTTTCATCTAGTAGGATCTTTTTGGATCTGAGTTGTAGGCTTGAATATATAAAGGCCAAGTGTAGGATCTGGTTGCAGATCTGAGTGTAGGACCTGTGTGTCTTAGATAGGGCTTTGGCCTGAGTGTACAATCATTTGGATATAAGGTAGGGCCTTTAATCTTAGGTTAGGAGAGTCATTCTCTCTAAGTATAAGACCTTTGGGTCTGAGGTAGGATCCATCTTTAGATCTGAGGTAGGGCCTTTGTGCCTGAGCTGTAGGAGAGTCATTCTCTCTGAGGTAGGGTTGTCCTCCCAGCCTGAGTTATAAGGATTTTGGGTCTGAGGTAGGTGATCTTTGGATCACTGAGTTGTAGGGCTTTATGCCTGAGCTGTAGGTATTGGAGGAGACTGAGTGGTCCTGCGGGATCGTGTTGTAAGCTCTTAGGAGCCGATATTGGAGAAGTGTCTTGTCTAACAAGCTGTTAGAAAGGCGGGAGGGAAAGTGGACATGCCCATAATCTGGGGAACCACTATAAATATTGTGTGTTATGTTGTGTTCTTGAAAGCAAGCTAACTAAGCTAACTCAACACACCTAAAACACAAAGAAAATTAAAGATAGTCACAAGAGACTAAAAAACCTATTCACCTCCCCCCCCCCCTCCCCCTCTAGGTGATTTAGCTATCCTTTAAATTAAATACTTTCAAGTAGTATCAGAGGGAGATTACTCAAAAAATACATAATAGTCTGAGTAGATCCCCAAGGATAGCTACAAGGTTTGTACTTACGGATTCAGGAGTGAACCATAGGAGTGGAGCTCAATGAAGTTTCAAGTCTGCAGGAAGGAAAAGACCTACAATGGGCTGCTGGCAGTTTTTGTAGAAGATGAAGACTATCCTTCACCCAGGATAGGAATTAGAGCCCAACTGTCCTCTGTGTTCAGTGATAGTGATAAAGATGATGTCTATACAGATGCAAGAATAGAGATCAGGGCCCCTCTATCACATTCAGAAAGTGATTCAGAGGAGGATGATGATGAGAAAGATGACTACAAAAGTTATGGGCTAATGGCTATGGTAGAAGAAGAATCCGTTCAAGATCAGCCTGGACCAGACCAGGTACATTCCCTTTCTTGCTCATCCTCAGAATCTGGTTATGAGACCAGTCCAAAATCTGATGCTTCCAGATCAAGTGTTGATGATGGATCAGAATCAGAGGATGATGTTAATCAATTGATTGACCAATATGGTGCACTTATGGGGGCTTTCAAGAAAAGTAAGAAGTTTTCCAAGAAGCAAGCTGAGGAGATTACTTCCCTTCATCTAGCGGCTTCCCAACAGGCTGAGACAGCAACCCTATTGGATCAGAAGGCTAGGGAAGTCAGCCAACTAAAGGCCATCTCAATCATCCAAATTGAGATCATAAGCCAGAAGAACCACATCATCTTGGATCTTGAAGAGAAAGTCCTAAAGGAGAGAAAGATTGTGGTTGAATTCAGTACGCCCAAAATTGTGTTGCCACTGATTGACTTCTTTACCTCTTAAAAAGATGAGAGAGGCTTAGGGTCTAAGTGGAATTCTAGAGTTGGCCATTCCAAAGGGAAAGGCAAAGCTCCTATAGTACCTCAAGCCACCTTTCACAATATAATCCTCCCTTCCAACAGGTATGGCCAAGACTATATGTATGGTCACTAGAAGAATGGGAATTCTCCTTGTAAGAGTACAAGTGTATCTTATAATAGAAGAAGGAAGGGCATGTGTTTGAGTGCACATAAGGCTCCCCATGAAGAATTCTAGATGGCCCATCATGGACCATTTGTATTTGGTACTCCATCCCCTACACTCAAGGAGAAGGTAGTAGCCAATTCTCAGGCTCTTCCAGCAAAAACCTAGACCAAGGGTAAGTCAGTCAGTAAGGCTGACTTGGCTAGCTCTAAGTCCATTAATAACATGTCAACAACAAAGAAGACTGTTGTTAATGAAACTATGAGTAAGCCAAGTACTTCTACTAGCAGACTCACCTTTAGTCAGATTCTTTCTAAGAGAAACAATAAGAAGACTACAGCACTCCCCTCTGAACAGACAGCTAGTGATGGCTTGCACTCTTCAAAGACTATTCAGAAGAGGAAATATAACATCTATGAATGTTGGTGTTGTGGCAAAGTGGACAACTTTGCCATAGATTATTGGCACAACCCTAGAGTGCCAAGGGCAAGGGTGAGTCTTCCTGACAGGACTATCGTAGGTAGACATGTGAATTTTGTGCTAACAAGAACCTAGGACCCAATAATTATTGGGTTCCTAAGGTAAGGTAAACTTTATTTTGCAGGATAGTCCAAGTGCTCATACGCTCAGGTGGTACTTGAACAGAGGTTGTTCCAGCCACATGACTAGAACAAGGATCTATCTTAAGGATCATGCTCTAGTAAGGAATGGACCTAAGATCTGTAGTTGGGAAGTTGGAGATGGATGTTGGCCATCAAGGATACTCCTCCTATTGCCCAAGAGGAAAAGGATGTTGTGTGCATTCTTGAAAAAGGATAAAGTACACATGTCTTGGGTAAAGTCCTTCAGGTAGTATTCGACTGGATAAACAGACCAGCTGGATCCAGCCATTGAAGCTCAAAGATATCTGACCTGTGGGACATAGTACTGCTACCACTTTAGTAGGATAGTGAGGATGAGAACAAGCTGGTTGTTCTCATCACTGAGTAAAGCACAGGAAGCAGCTCTTTTAAGAGCAGTAAGAAAGAGGCGCATGATCCTCAGCTGAAAAGACTCACTATATAGAAGAGACAAACTGTCAAGAGATATACATAAAAGACTTTTAAGTCAAGTGTTATCATCAGCTGAACAAGCTTGAGTCTTACTTAGTCTACCTCCAGCACAGAATAGGTCAGCAATACTACTAAAGATCAGCTTGTCCTTATGGACATTGCTGGGGTTGAGAGGAAGAATACCCAAATGGTTGCACTTGCTGTGGGAAAGCAAGTATAATAAATTCAAGAACAGCTGGATTGCTCCAGCTATAGATGATACAAGTCAGCAACTTCCAATGAGAAAAGCAGAGATTGAAGGGGAGATTCTAACTGAACTCCCGGCTCAATATAATAAGAGTGTCATTGAAATGACTAAAGATGCTTCAAAGGATAGTGATCTATCTGGATAAAGAGATAGATCAGGCCAAAGCCTCCCTGTCCTAGTCAATGGGAGATGATAATGATCAAAGGTAATGACCATGATCAAGAGGGAGTATGCAGTGCAAGTCCAGGTGGTATATAGAAGAGGCATGTGCCACCAGTGGTATACATTACACACTGCCTATTTTCTTAATCAGGCTTGTGTGTGTGTGTATCAAGGGGAGAATACTGTTTGGGTAACCAATGTAATTAGAGGTTCATTGTGGCTTTAACAGTATACAGATGGTGAACTGTCACTATTCTTCAAGCAGTTCCAAAACATGATGAAGAGGAAGCAGTGGAAGAACAAATCTTCATCCTCCTCACATTACAAGAAGGATCACAACAAATCTGAGAAGATGCTCTCCAAAGGAGATAGGTATGATCCTAAACCTAGAAAACATATTTCTTCTAACATAATATGTTATTATTGTAGCAAGGCTGGGCATGTTAGTGCTGACAGCCCAGTCAAACGAAAAGAGACAAGTAAGAAGAAGTACCTCCACCACAGGGTGCAAGGAAGATAGAAAAAGCAAGGATAGAACTTGTCTATTCCAAGAGAGAAGGCTGATGTCATTAGAACAGCAAGAAGCAGACCAGTGTGGCTATATCACCTGCCGAGTCAGAGTATATCTCTGTTGGGAGCTGCTTTGCACAGTTGTTGTGAATCCAGCATCAGCTCTAGGTCCACAACATTGAGATGAGTAACATTCTCATATATTGTAAGGTCAACTAATTAAATCCCCATTGCTAGGAATCCTTTCTCTAATAGTAGGACTATGCATAAGGATTAGGTATCACTCTATTAGGGAGTATGTGGAAAAGGAAGACTTATGTCTTAAGTTTGTCCCCACAGACAAGCAAGTGGCTGACATCTTTACTAAGCCACTAGATTAAGTCAAGTTCAATACCCTCAAGTTTGAGATAGGTATGTTGAACTTGGTATAGCTTTTTTTGCTCCATGTTATGTTTTTGTTGCAGAACTCACCTCTCTTGCAGGTAGATAAGTCTGATATTTGATATCAAGACTCTCAAGTGATACCAAGTGTTATCAAGACTAAGATGGACTCAAGTGTCCAGTAAAGGGGGAGCAAGTCAAGATGCTCCTATTGAGGGGGAGCAAATCCAGAAGTTGCAGGAACAAGTTTAACTTCCTGTTAAGTAGCAGCCAGCAGCTATAGTGGATCAAAGATCATCACAGCTGATCAGCAGGTTCTCAGGACTTTGCACAGTCTGATGGAGAGATCAACCCTAGTGGATGGCTACTATTATGCAGTCACTGCTGCTGCTATAAAGACATACTGTTGTAGGACAAGAGGAATAGCCATCACCTCCCTTACTACAGCTGTATTCTGTAGAAGCTTTAAGTGGTATAGGAGTGGCATTAGCTCAAGTGGAACAATGTTAGAAGCTATCTCAAGTGGTTGTAGTGATGTGTTGTATCAATGTATCAACACAAAAGGTATGACTCGTAGTCAAATAGTTTGTTCAGTAGGATAATTTCTCAAGTGGTATCAACACTGGATTTTCGAGTGGTATAACATCAAAAGTCAATCTCTCCCTTGATGTTATCACCTCCCTCATCAGGAAACTTCTTTTTTTTTTGAAGAAGCCAGAAAGGGGGAGAGGTAGGCAATACCTTAAACCCTAAAGGGGGAGGTATAGATGATCTGTTAAGATCCTATAGGGAGAGGTAGGCAATACCATATACCCTAAAGGTGGAGGAGTAGTGCATACTGTGTAGAATACTGAGTAGAGCAGTACTTGACAGAAAAAGGGGAGATGGTGGACATTACATACCCAGGGGGAGATGTAGAATACTGAGAAGTGCATATTACTTGGAAACATTCAAGTAATATGAAGAGAGCAATGTTGAGCCATTGCATGTTATGTTTCCACCCTCAAGTGGCTTGAGGAAAGTCCTCCACATAGATGTTAAGTTGTGAGGAGAGTTGTAAGCTGTTTTGAAATTTTCAAGTGGTACGAGAAAGCTTACAACTACTTCTAAATTTATATGCCTTATGTGTAAATGCTTCTTAGTATTGTTGGGTGTCTTGTCTTCTTCAAATAGGGGGAGATTGTTTGGAATATTGCCCTCAATGTTCCCTATATTTAATTTGAAAAGGCATCACCATCAACACTAAGAGCATAGTTGTATTTGATGTTGGTTATGCTCATAATGTGTAGGAGTTCCTTGGAACAAGGTTAGATAGGTTGTCTAAGTGATGGTGATAGGTGATTACAAGGTAGGCAGGTGGAGAGATAAAAAATCTGTCTAAGTCCACAGGCATTGAGTGAGGACAGCTCACTCAATGCAAGATACAAAGAAATGTGGTTAAGTCCACAGGCGTTGAGTGAAGCAAGCTCACTCAATGCCAGATGCCAAAAAGAGCTGAGAGAAGATAGGACAGTCAAATCCCTTCAGCATTGGCATGGCAGGAAAGTGGCTAAGTCCATAGGCATTGAGTGAAGCCAATTCACTCAACGTCATACAACAAGAAGGGTTGAGTAAAGTCAAGTCAGTCAAAGCCTGACTATTTGCAAGGAGAAAAGTGGCTAAATCCACAGGCATTGAGAGAAGGCAGTTCACTCAACGCCATGCTATAAATAGCATTGAGTAAAGCTCAGATAGTCAAAGCTTTATCTTTGACAGTAAAGAAATATGGTTAAGTACAAAAGTGTCGAGTGATGAAGGCTCACTCGACGCCTAAGCAGTTAAGACTACAAAAGTCTATATGGCATTGAGTGATGAAGACTCACTCAACGCACTCAATGGCTAAGCTGATAAAAAATCTATCTAAGTACAAAAGCGTTGAGTGAAGGTTATTCAATCAATTCCTCATCATGTTAATAGGCTAAAGCAGAAAGCGTTGAGTGAAGAAGCTACACTCAATGCTTTTATTCAGGAATACAACTAAGGGTTTTGGCGTTGAGTTATGAAGGCTCACTCAACGCCTAGTGATAGAAAACTATCTAAGTACTTTGGTATTGAGTGATGAAGGCTCACTCAACGCCTACTGGTACAGAAAGATTGGCTATGGCAAAAAGTGTTGAGTGATGAAGGCTCACTCAACGCTCTCAACGCCTGAGATGCAGAAAGATTGGCTAAAGCAAAAAAGCATTGGGTGAAGCTTGTTCACTCAACACATGAGATGCAGTAAGATTGTCTAAGGACAAAAGCGTTGAGTGAAGCTTGCTCACTCAATGCTCTCAACGCCTAAGTAAGACAAAAATCTGTATAAGTGTTTTGGAATTGAGTGAAGCTTGTTCACTCAATGCCTATACTAAAGTGTTTGAATTTGACTAAGTACACAGATGGTGACGTCAGCAAAATTCAAAATGTTGCGGGACTGCTACAGTACGCGACAATCGTCGCCACATGCCTACTGTACAATATTTGGTTGTTAAAGCAAAGTTGCAGCTGTCATTTATTGTGGGTCCCACTACTCTAAGAGTTATTAATCGGTTGAATATAAAAGGATAAGATCATGGGCTGAGAACTTTAACTTTTAGTGTTTTATTCATTTCAAGAAGAGGTGTCTTTACTTCATCTTCCTCGCCATTGTTGACAAGCTTGAGAACCAAAAGTTCAACCAGCTACTCCAAAAGTTCCAATAAGTTAGTTGTAGCTAATTTCTTCGACCACAGCAAATTCATATAAGGATCTGATAAAGAAGAAGCAGAGCTTTAGGTTTCTGTAGTCAAGGTTAGATGCAGTAGTGCAAGTTTGATAACTTCAGACAAGCTAGTTCAGTGAGCTTTCTCTCACTGAGGTAAGAAGAAGAAAAAGAGCAAGCCTAAGCAGTTGTGACTTCTCAACTCAACCAAGCCTAATCCTAAAGATCAACTTCTGGAGCTGAGAATAAGTTAGGACTGATCTTCTGGTTTAGTTATGGAAGAAGCAGAGTTCTACAAGGTACTTCCAGCATAAGCAGCTGTTCATTGAAGATCTATTTTTGTTACTGAGAAAAAGTTGGGCTGAGTTTATCTCAGCTCAAGAAGTAGCAAGGTATAACCCTATCTGTAGTAGCTGGAAGCTGAAGAAAGTTAGCTAATGGCATTCACACCTGCACCAGCAAGTTCAGAGGAAATATCTGAGGAAGAAGAAGCGACAAAGGGACAACCCTAGCTGTAGCACTTCACTTCCCAAGCAAAGTTAATCCTAAAGATCAATTTCTGGTGTTATGAAGAAGAAGATAGAGCTGAGATTTTCTCAATTCAGGAAGCAAAAAGCTCAGAGACTATTTCCCTGGAGTCAAATTTCTCCAACTCACTTTCATCCTGTAGGATCCTTTTGGATCTGAGTTGTAGGCCTGAGTATATAAAGGCCGAGTGTAATATCTGGTTGCAGATCTGAGTGTAGGGCATGTGTGTTTAAGGTGGAGCATTGTCCTGAGAGTAGGATTCTTTGGATTTGAGGTAGGGATTTTGATCCTGAGGTACGAGAGTCATTCTCTCTGAGTGTAAGACCTTTGGTTCTGAGGTAGGATCCAGCTTTAGATCTAAGATAGGTCCTTTGTGCTTGAGCTGTAGGAGAGTCATTCTCTCTAAGTTAGGGTTGTCCTCCTAGCCTGACTTGTAGGGATTTTGGGCCTGAGGTAGGTGATCTTTGGATCACTAAGTTGTAGGGCTTTGTGCCCGAGCTATAGGTCTTGGAGGAGACTGAGTGGTCCTACGGGATCGTGTTGTAAGCTCTTAGAAGCTGAGATTGGAGAAGTACCTTGTCTAATAAGCTGTTAGAAAGGTGGGAGGGAAAGTGGACGTACTCATAATCTTGGGAACCACTATAAATAATGTGTGTTGTGTTGTGTTCTTAAAAGCAAGCTAACTAAGCTAACTCAACACACCTAAAACACAAAGAAAATTAAAGACAGTCATAAGAGACTAATAAACCTATTCACCCCCCCCCCCCTCTAGGTTATTTAGCTATCCTTGAAATTAAAGACTTACAATGATGTTGCATGCATTCCTGAAGAAGGACAAAGTTCACTAGACATGGGTGAAGACCAGAAAGACCCAGCCATTAAAGAACATAATGCTAAAGATAGAATGCCTCCTGCTGTCACGCATTTGAGGCATCATCCCAGAAATCCGATAATAGGAGATGCTAGACAAGGGGTCACAACAAGGAGCAGAAGCCTCAACATTGCTATGTACTCTAGCTTTCTGTCTTAGATTGAACCTAAAAGATTTGAAGATGGCAACATAGACCCATTTTGGATTGTGGTTATACAAGAACAACTGAACCATTTTAAGAGATGCAAGGTCTAGAAGCTGGTTCCCAGACCACAAGGACATAATATCATTGGAACCAAGTGGATCTTCAGGAATAAACTTGATGAGAATTGTTTTATAATAAAGAATAAAGCTAGACTGGTTTCCAAGGGATACAGGCAAGAGGAAGGTATTGATTTTGATCAAACCTTTTCACCAATAGCTAGATTGGAAGTTATAAGACTATTCTTTGCATTTGCGACACATAAAGGATTCAAGGTCTACCAAATGGATGTTAAGTCAGTTTTCCTAAATGGTGACATAAAAGAAGAGGTCTATATTGTGCAACTCTCAGGTTTTGTTAATTTTAAATCTCTTGATTATGTATTTAAGCTTAGAAAAGCTTTATATGGGTTGAAGCAAGCCCCTAGGGCTGTTGGAGTTACCATGGTGATCTAGAAGTGGTCAAACATGTAATCTCACTACCAACGCGATATGAGCCTGCAGGGTCGCACATAAGAGCATGTGGAGGAGTTGGAAGATCGACTGTGTTGGTAAGGGTTACCAATCACCACACAGAATGGGGTCGGGCAAACGTCGCCAAGGCAAATTCGACGAGAGTCGTCGAGAATCGTTGAGTATGACTCAACGCTTTCAACGCCAAGGCAGATTCGTCGAGAATCGTTGAGTATGACTCAACGCTCTAAACGTCATGGCAGATTCGTCGAGAATCGTTGAGTATGACTCAACGCTCTCAATGCCAAGGCAGATTCGTCGAGAATCATCGAGTATGACTCAACACTCTCAACGCCGTTTCTACAGACTGATTCTCGCCGACTGATTCTCGTCGAATCTTGAGGTGATTCTCCCCGATCGATTCTGAAACCCTATTTTGCTGTGGTCTGCGGATAGCGATTTTGCCTAGGTTTATTTATGCTTTGAGTATAAATAGACACTTAGGGTTTTGGGAATACTGACAGTGAATTGTATTGATCGGGTTTTTATCCTTTGACCAAATCGAAACCGACGGGCTTGTTCTGCCGTTCTCGTTCTCCCCGCCGATTCCCGAATCCCGCCGGCCGGAAGCGTTCCGCCACCGCATTCGCTCCGCCGACCTCCTCCTCTCCGATGATAGTCGTCGGTGCTGCGCTTCCTGGAGCGGACCTAGCAGTCCGTGGAAGTGTAAGGTACGGTCGATCTCTTTCCGATCATCCGTGTGACGGAAGCTTGGTGTTCTCCCACTCGTGTGGATTTCTGCAGAGACGTAGATATTATTCTACGTGGAACTCACCACCGACAAGGAATCACATTTGGAGGATCTTCGTTGAGTTGTGACTCAACGCCGTCAAGGTAATTTTTTCCTAATTTTTGTTAACTTCTTGATTCAACATTCATGGCCCAATCCAATCTCTTTTGGGTTGTTCTAGATTTTATCACTTCCGATGTATGCACAAGTGTTGTGCCAACCTCATAGAGAAACCCAACAGTGGTATCAGAGCGAGGTTCCAGCCATGTTTATTGTATTGGAAGTTAGGTTATTCATGTACGTGTAAACCTAGGGATTTAGAAGTGTTCTAAATGTCTAGATTTAATCTTGGCACCCCGCCGGGAACGTCAGGAATCTTGTAGTAATTTCTAATCGTTAGGAATTATTGTCTCCTTAGCAGTAACCATCCCTCGATTTTGTTTTAGATTTTTAATCCAACAAGGAGAGATGAGCTTGTCTACTGCTTTAAGTTGAGTTGCCTTTGTCCCTTGTCCAATGCATGTAAACCTAAAGATTTGGAAGTGTCCAGATGTTCAGATTTATCCCTTTTCTTCTATCAAATGTTGATAGTGTTCTGTTGTGCACATAAGGGATGCATGGGGATTTTAGTGAAGTGTTTTTCTTTAGATGTGCACATTGATCAAATGTTGATCATGGTTAATTGTTAACCTATTATCAAAAATCCCTTCATCAAATATTAAGTGTTCGGATGCCTTCCGATGGATGACACTCTTCCTGCCTCGATCGATGAAGTGTGGGCTTGCCAAAGCAAGGTGCATTAATCTATCTTGGTAAGGGTGCGAGCGGATAATTATGATATCCCACTGTCGACATCGGGTCTAATTAACTAGGTGACCTCAAAGGTTGAGTGCCTAGAGGCATGGGGTTGGCATGCACCATATGATGGATGCGAATAAGGAGTTATTCACCAACCATACAAGAATTGCATGAGGATGCAATTGGCAAGCGTTGCCTACCTAAATAACCACATTGTGAGAGGAAAGCCAAAGCTGACTCATTGTGTTGGTGAAATACGGATCTTGTCCACTAAGAAAGTAGCTCGCATGAACTCTCTGAATTGATAGTGAGGGCTATTATTTCGAATAAAATAGTGGGAGTTTTAGTTGAAGTCCAAATTAAGAAAAATAATTATATTTTGAAATTTTGGTACTGATTTTATTCTGCATAAATTCTTGTAGAATTCCATGGCAAGTGGTTCGCACTCCACTCTGTCTCTGAGAGCCATCCTTGAGAAGGATAAGCTCAGTGGGACTAATTATATGGACTTGTATAGGAACCTGAGAATTGTTCTCAGGCAAGAGTGAAAGCTCTACGTCTTGGAAGAAGAAGCCCCCGAGGTGCCGACCAGGAATTCTTCCCGTGCTGATAAGGATGCTTACAAGAAGTATATTGATGACGCCTTAGACGTCGAATGCCTTATGCTTGCAACCATGAACTCTGAGCTTCAGAAGCAACATGAGAACATGGGGTGTAAAGAGATTGACGAGCATCTCAAGAAAGTGTTTCAAGGGCAAGCTCGTCAAGAGAGGTTTGATGTCACAAAAGCGTTATTTCAGTGCAAGATGGGTGCTCGAGACTTAGTAGGGACTCACATACTCAAGATGATTGGGTATATAGAGAACCTTGAAAGGCTGGGTTTTCCTCTAGGTCAAGAGTTGGCCACAGATCTGATCCTGCAATCATTGTCAGACAGTTACGAGCAGTTTGTCTTGAACTACAACATGAATGAAATAGACAAGACACTTCCAGAGCTCCTAGGCATGTTGAGAACTGTCGAGATCAATATGAAGAAGGCCAAGCCTGCAAGCCCCATACCGATGGTGCATAAGGGCAAGGGCAAGGCCAAGGGCTTCAAGAAGATGAAGGTGGGACCTAAGTCACATCTTGAGCCCAAGTCTTCTGCACTGATGAAGAAGAAGAGCACGGTGAAGGAGGGGAAATACCACCACTGTGGCAAGGCTGGTTATTGGAGGAGGAACTGTCCTTCGTACATTGAGGGTCTGCAGAAAATGAAGGGAGGTATGACTTCCGCTTCAAGTATTTACGTTATAGAGATAAACCTTTCTGCTCCTTCATCTTGGATATTGGATATCGGATGTGGTTCTCACATTTGTACAAATGTGCAGGAACTGGGAAGGAGAAGATTGCTGAGTAAAGGGGAGGTGGACCTTCGTGTCGGTAATGGATCAAGAGTTTTTGCTGTGGCCGTAGGGGTTTACCGTCTTTCTTTGCCCAGTGGGCTTGTAATAGAACTAGATAACTGTTATTTTGTTCTGGCAATAACTAGAAACATTATATCTATTTCATGCTTGGACATGGTTGGATTTTCTTTTATAATTAAGAACAACTATTGTTCTATATTTAAGAATGATGTTTGTTATGCTGTAGCCCAATTGTCTAATGGTCTTTATGTTTTGAACTTGGACCATCAGATCTATAATGTAGAAAATAATAAAAGACTAAGAACAAATGACTCAAACCCTACATATCTCTGGCATTGTCGTTTGGGCCATATAAACGAGAAGCGCATATCCAAGCTCCATAAAGATGGACTTTTGGACTCATTTGATTATGAATCATTTGAGCGATGCGAATCTTGTTTGTTAGGCAAGATTACTAAGGCCCCTTTCACTGGTTATACTGAGAGGGCTGAGGATCTCTTGGGTGTTGTACATAGTGATGTATGCAGACCCATGAGTTTCATGGCTAGAGGTGGGTATTTCTACTTCGTTACATTTACTGATGATTTCAGTAGATACGGATATATGTATCTTATGAAGTGCAAATCCGAGACCTTTGAAAAGTTCAAAGAGTTAAAGAATGAAGTAGAAAACTAGTTGGGTAAAAGGGTTAAAGCACTCCAATCTGATCGAGGAGGCGAATACCTGAGTCATGAGTTCCATGATCATCTGAAAGAGTGTGGCATCGTATCACAGCTAACTCCACCTAGAACATCACAGCATAATGGTGTATCTGAGAGGAGAAATTGTACTTTATTAGACATGGTACGTTCGATGATGAGTCATGCAGACTTGCTTATTTCCTTTTGGGGTTTTGCTTTAGAGACTGCTGCAATGACACTGAATCGCGCTCCAACGAAAACGGTTCTGAAGACACCATATGAGATATGGACTGGGAAGCGTCCTAGTATGTCGTTCATTATAATTTGGGGCTGTGAGGCATACGTGCGACGTCAAATGCCTGACAAGCTGGAACCCAAATCGAATAAATGTTATCTGGTGGGATATCCTAAGTAAATGAAAGGGTATTACTTTTACCTACCGTCCGAGGGCAAAGTGTTTGTCGCAAGGACTGGCGTCTTCTTGGAGAAAGAGTTCTTATCAAGAAAGACTGAAAAGGAAGAACTTGAAGAAGTTCAAGAACCCCAAGTAGTGAATGATCTGAAATTGGATTCTGAGACAGGACTATAAGATGTTGTAGCTAGAGAACCTGCTCATGAAACACAAGTCCTACGTAGATCTTGTAGACCGAGGTTTGAGCCTGAGAGATATGGATTTCTCATGTCTCAAATAGGTAATGTGTTGCTTATGGATCATGATGATGAACCAGCAACCTACCAAGAGGCTATGAATGGACCAGACTCTGACAAATGGCTTGAGGCTATGAAATCCGAAATGGACTCCATGTATGCAAACCAAGTTTGGAACTTGGTGGAACCACCAGAAGGGGTACGACCCATAGGGTTCAAATGGGTTTTCAAGAAGAAGACCGACATGGATGGGAATGTACAGATATTCAAAGGGTGACTGGTGGCTAAGGGTTTCAAGCAAATTCATAGTATTGACTATGATGAGACCTTTTCCCCTGTTGCTATGGTAAAGTCCATAAGGATATTGCTTGCTATTGCTACGTATTATGACTACGAGATCTGGCAGATGGATGTCAAAATGGCTTTCCTTAATGGAAACCTCTTTGAGGAAGTGTACATGACACAATCCGAGGGTTTTGTATCCCCAAATGAAGCCACTAAAATATGCAAGCTGAATAAGTCCATCTATGGACTGAAACAGGCCTCTTGAAGTTGGAATCTTTGTTTTGATGAGAAAATTAAAGAGTTTGGTTTCATCAAGAATGAAGATGAGCCTTGTGTTTACAAGCAAATCAGTGGGAGCATTGTTGTCTTCCTGATATTGTATGTAGATGACATACTTTTGATTGGGAATGACATTCCTACCCTGAAAGTTGTTAAGAACAACCTAGGGAACTGCTTTTCTATGAAGGACTTGGGTGAAGTGACTTACATATTCGGTATTAAAATCTATAGAGATAGATCGAAGAAGTTGCTGGGTTTGACCCAGAGTACATACATTGAAAAGGTGTTGAAGCGGTTCAACATGCTTGAGTCCAAGAAAGGATTTTTACCCATGTCTCATGGTATGAATCTCTCTAAGGACCAGTGTCCAAAATCTTGTGAAGATAAGGACCGCATGAAGTTGATTTCATATGCTTCGGCAATTGGATTAATCATTTATGCAATGTTATGTACTCGACCCGATGTCTCCTTTACTTTAAGCATGACTAGCAGGTATCAGTCAGACCCCGGTGAATGTCACTGGATTGCAGTCAAGAATATCCTGAAGTACTTGAGAAGGATTAAGGATGTGTTCTTGGTGTATGGTGGAGAGGAAGAGCTCGTTGTAAGTGGTTACGCGGATGCTAGCTTCCAAACTGATAGGGACGACTCAAAGTCTCAGTCAGGTTTTGTGTTTTGCCTTAATTGAGGAGCTGTGAGCTGGAAGAGTTCCAAGCAACAGACAGTTGTTGATTCTACAACAGAGGCCGAGTATATCGCTGCGGCTAACGCAGCGAAGGAGGCTGTATAGATTAGAAAATTCATCAGCAACCTTGATGTAGTTCCTAGCATTGTTGGTCCCGTAGTTCTCTACTGTGATAACAATGGTGCAATTGCACAATCTAAGGAACCTAGATCCCATCAGCGCTCCAAGCACATACTTCGGAGGTTCCATCTTATTCGTGAGATTGTCAAACGAGGAGATGTGAACATTTGCAGAGTACCGACTGAGGAGAATATTGCGGATCCACTGACAAAGCCTCTCGCACAGAGAAAGCATGATGGTCATACTAGATCAATGGGTATGCGATACCTAAGTGATCAACTCTAGTGGGAGTCTTGTGGGTTACATGTAAACATATATTCTGTTGGCTGTTTATTGTTCATTCATATGATGAATTGTGTACCAAATGTTTCTTTTTACAATTAATGGCAAGTTCTTTTATTTTGATTTTTCTATGTGATAGTTAAATTGTAACATAATAAATACCCTTAAAGTGTTCGCTTCCATAGGACATCAAGTACGTGACTTGAATGTGAGAGCCTATGATTTATTTGAAGCTTCATTCTTAAAAAGTCCCTGGTCGTTGTATTATCATAGAAACTAAGGGTGATGATGATACCTTAAGACTGGCACGTGCGTTGACGGATGACCAGTTATCACAGGTCATGATATTGTGATATCAAGTCATCATGTGGGTACTTGTTAATGAACAAGTTGTACTGGACAGACCCATCCTGAGACTACTTTGTGGATTGTTATCTAATCGTGTCACAAGTAGGTCTCTATTGGCAATGGTGTTGTGGTCCTTTGACCTGACGTCACAGCATTCATCAAGTGAGGAAGAGCGTGCTTTGATGCCATATAAAGTCTTCCTTGAGAAAGGTTGATGATAAGGGTGGTTGTTGGGTATGTTACGAATCATTTGGGTGTTTGTGTGTGAGCAGATATGGGATTTGTCCTCCTATATGACAGGAGTTGCATCCATGGGCCCCTTGATGGAACTGGACTGAGAAATGTATGGCCATGCTTGGTTGAGTCAGTATGTGATATTGGACTCACCATTCTCTGGAAGTCCGTTCTAGATCAAGAAACTCTGATTGAGCTATTATGAGGGTGATACGGTCAATGCCTCTAGTTCTTTCCGGATGTAAGGGACAAAGACAACGCTGGAACATTGGTCATGAAGGCTTATGAGATATGAACTCTTATTGCTTGGGGAGCAATGATGCATTGCTAGATGCCGCTCATTGTTTGTTAGGTTTTTGGTTTGATACTTTCAAGATCAAGTGGGAGACTGTTGGAGTTACCATGGTGATCTAGAAGTGGTCAAATATGTAATCTCACTGCCAACGCGATATGAGCCTGCAGGGTCGCACATAAGAGCATGTGGAGAAGTTGGAAGATCGACTGTAATGGTAAGGGTTACCAATCACCACACAGAATGGGGTCGGGCAAACGTCGCCAAGGCAAATTCGACGAGAATCGTCGAGAATCGTTGAGTATGACTCAACGCTTTCAACGCCAAGGCAGATTCATCGAGAATCGTTGAGTATGACTCAACGCTCTCAACGCCATGGCAGATTCGTCGAGAATCGTTGAGTATGACTCAACGCTCTCAACGCCAAGGCAGATACGTCGAGAATCGTCGAGTATGACTCAACGCTCTCAACGTTGTTTCTGCCGACTGATTCTCGCCGACTGATTCTCGCCGAATCTTGAGGTGATTCTCGCCGATCGATTCTGAAACCCTATTTTGCTGTGGTCTGCGGATAGCGATTTTGCCTAGGTATAGACACTTAGGGTTTTGGGAATACTGACAGTGAATCGTATTGATCGGGTTTTTCTCCTTTGACCGAATCAAAACCGACGGGCCTATTCCGTCGTTCTCGTTCGCCCCGCCGATTGCCGAATCCCGCCGGCCGGAAGCATTCCGCCGCCGCATTCACTCCGCCGACCTCCTCCTCTCCGACGATAGTCGCCAGTGCTGCGCTTCCTGGAGCGGACCTAGCAGTCTGTGGAAGTGTAAGTTGTGGTCAATCTCTTTTCGATCATCTGTGAGACGGAAGCTTGGTGTTCTCCCGCTCGTATGGATTTCTGCAGAGACGTAGATATTATTCTACGTGGAACTCACCACCGACAAGGAATCACATTTGGAGCATCTTCGTTGAGTTATGACTCAACGTCGTCAAGGTAATTTTTGCCTAATTTTTGTTAACTTCTTGATTCAACATTAATGGCCCGATCCAATCTCTTTTGGGTTGTTCTAGATTTTATCACTTCCATTGCGTACACAAGTGTTGTGCCAACCTCATAGAGAAACCCAACAAGGGCATGGTATGAAACTTTGTCTAGCATTCTCATTGAGAACAAATTCTCAAGGGGAAAGATAGACAAGACATTATTCCTAAGTCAAGGGTGAGATCATCCTAGTAAAAATCTATGTAGATGGCATAATTTTTGGGTCTACTGATGATGTCCTCTGCAAAAAGTTTGCAAAACTTATGCAAGGTAAATTTGAGATGAGCAATATGGGTGAACTCAAGTACTTCTTGGGCCTCTAAGTAAGATAATCATATGATGGTTTATCCATCTCTCAGTCTAAGTTCATCAGGGAGTTGATTAAAAATATGGAATGGAGAGTGCCTTCATAATGAAAACTCCTATGGGGTCAAAGGTGTCATTAGACAAGGATGAATTAGAGAAACCTGTTGATGAAACCTTGTAGAGAGGCATAATTGGCGCCCTCATCTACCTAACTGCTAGTAGGCCAGACATTATGTATGCTACATGTGTTTGTGCTAGGTACCAGACTAGCCCTAAGGAATCTCATTATTCTATAGCAAAAAGAATTTTGAGATATCTCAAGGGCACACCTGATCTTGGTTTGTGGTACCCTAGGAATAATGACTTTAAATAATTGGGTATTTAGATGCAAACTTTGCAGTTTGCAAAGAAGACAAGAAAAGCACCTCAGGCTCCTATCAATTTCTAGGAAGAAGGCTTGTATCTCGGAGCAGCAAGAAATAAACAAGTGATGAAATATCAACAGCTAAATTAGAATACATCTTAGCTGGTAGTTGTTGTGTATAGCTACTGTGGATCCAACATCAGCTCCAGGACTACAATCTCAAGCTAAGTAGAACTTCTATATTTTGTGATTCTACTAGTGCAATCTCTATTGCTAGGAATCTTGTCTCCTATAGCAGGACTAAGCATATAGAGATTAGGTACCATTTTATTAGAGAACATGTGGAATGTGAAGACATCAATCTTGAGTTTGTCCCCACTGACAAGCAAGTGGTGTATATCTTCATAAAGTCACTAGATGAAGCAAAGTTTAACTCCTTCAAATTTGTATTGGGTATGATGAACTTAGTATAACTTCAGTAGCTCTTCATGCATTTTTTATTACAGGTAGTATTAATTCCTGCATGATAACAAAGATGGAATGGACTAAGTGTCCAAGCGTCAAATTGGTCGAGTCTAAGTACACAGGCATCGAATGTATCGAGTGCATCGAATGCATCGAGTGCGTCAAATGCGTCGAGTGCGTCAAGTCCAGTCAACGCACACAAACAGGGACTTCTATTTATAGCTAACTAACGGGATTAATCTCAGCCATTGATCTCATCATGATCATCGTATCAGGTATGCGCCTCTCCACATTCTCAAATAAGAGGATAGTATAAATAGAAGGGTATGTGCTTAGAATAAAATACAATATTCCTATCCCTTACGCCTTTCTACCCCCTGCGACGAAAGCTCGAAAAAACAATGGAATTTCAAGAGAAGTAATGGAGCCAAGAGGATTGGATTTCCTATTCGAGGGCTCAGAGTTAGTGAGAAATGGGTTCAAGGATGGACCAGAGGAGGTACAACTCATTCTCCATCTAATGCAGGTCACTGACCTAAAACACATTCTTTCCGAGCCAAGTCTTCTTTGGAAGAGAGAAGTACTTGAGTTTTACTCGAATGCTATGGTCGACACTTCCTCTACTAAAATCAAGTCATCCATCAACAGACATAAGATCATGATTACCCCTAAAAGATTGAGCAAGGATATACGTCTGCCCAAGTTCAGGTCGTCATATAAAGAAGAGGAACGGTATCAAACTGATGTCAAATCTTCCCTGAAGTGGTGTGGGCTTTCAAAGCACACCACTGGTTCATTTTTGAGGAAAAAGATGATTCTGAAAGGAAAATTTCTTGCAAATATAATTAGAAAGGCTCTACTTTGCAAGACTGGATCTCATGATAAGATATCCAAAAAGATGTTCGAGTTGATAACAAGGATAATCCTATCCAAGAAGATAGATTGGGGTACACTACTATATCATAGAATAGTTGAGTGTATCCCAGAGCCAAACCTGGGAAGGATAATGTCTTTGTTATTGCACACCACTATTCCAGGGATCCTCAATGTGAGGCTAGGGACAAAGATTCACCACATGAGAAAAATGGACTCCAAGATGTTTGATAGGTGGGACAGAGTTTTGTTACCACATCAATAGACTGGTAAGAAGAATTAAAAGGAAGTAGTTCAGGTAATTGAAGACAGCACAGATAGCAGTTCTTCTAAAAACAATGAGGAAGAGCCACATGATCCTCAGCTGCCTGAATCCTCTGAAGAACCAAGGAAATACATGAGTGCTCAGGTATCAATTTCCTCTGAACCTGTAGTAAGAAATCAACTGGGTGGATCTCAGTCTAAAGAGATTTTAGCTGAAGTCTTATAGATACTGAATGGATAGGTGGTAGAAAATATCTGTGCAAACATTGAGTGGGAGACTTCCCAGATGGTTGCAGATATTGAGGGGGAGACATCACTGCACATGTTGAGGGGGAGTAAGTTCTATCCATGCAGGACAAGCTTGACTCCTTCCTAAAAACTCTTCAAAATAGAATAAATAAGATTCCTGATGAGCAAGCTCCTTTGACAATAGAAGAAGATATTCTGAAAATTACTGCAGAAGACCAAGATGTCCCTAAGGACAGTGCTAAGGTTAAGGGGGAGATTCACTCTGAAATCCTTGCTCCAAAAATAGTGTATACCGTAGACTCCTCTGAGTTGTACAAGGGTAATGTTGATGTTGTTGATTCCCATGCTGATGCACATTTCTCTGAGTATATGATTGCTGACTCAAAAGAAAGAAAAGTTGTCAGGCAGGGAAAGTGATGAAGATGTCTATGAACAAGGTACATCTCATCAAGCTGAAAAGATATCACCTACATTCCTTGATCAATTGAAGGGTCTGCTTGATGATCCAAGAAGATAGTTGGAGCACTATATTGATAATTCTATCAAGGACGTTAGAAGGGATCTTTCCACTGAAATCAAGCCCATCGGGTTTGAAGTCAACCTACTGAAATCTAATACATTATCATTCTTCATTAGGGCTGCCCCTGTTGTAACACTTACTGAAGGCAAGCTGGCAGAAATTAGCAAAACTCAGCATGATATTCTGGTGAATCAGAACATAACCTCCAGCAACATGGAAATGGTTCATAATGTGCAGAAAAATCTAATGGAAGCCTACAAGACAACTCTAGAAAGGAGAATGGATGTCTGCACTCAAATTCTTGATGATCACATGTTAGATGTCAAGAATCATGTCACTAAGGGTATAAATTGTTTAGATGAATGACTCTCCACAGCCAAGAACTCCCCAACTATAGCTTTATCTGAAGAAATCATAAAGGGGGAGAAGGTAATGATCAAGGCTGACACTGAGAATGTTGTTTGGGTAACCAATATAATCAGAGGTTCATTTAGCCTTGAACATCATACATATGAAAACATTCCTACTATTCCTAGACCCATTCAAGAAGCACTGTGTGAACAGTATGGTGATCAGAGGGGATATCAATATGATGATCAAGTTGGTGCTCAGTGGACTGAACCCTCTACTGCTGCTCAAATTCCCATATTCAGTCACACTACTGACCAGATAGCCAGAGCCAGAGGCAAGTCGATTGGTGAAGAAGAGGAAGAAATTAGTCTTAGTAAGAAAAAATATAGAGAGAAGAGGGAAAACAAGCCAAATTTTGAGAAAGTGGAGTCCTCAATCTAGGACTATTATCTTGTCTGCCTGGGATCAGGTCAAAGAAAAGAAAACTGAGAGGGGAAAGCTTTGTAGCTCCCTAGAATTGACCAAGCTAGAAAAGAATGAAGAGGTCGGGAGAAAGTTCAAAAGAGATCAAAAGTCAGGTGCACTGCCTCCAGAAACTGTGGAGCCCAGCAAGTACTTTCCGAAGCCCTACATCTATTTTGAAAGACAAAAAGAAAAGAAGAATGAAGATAAGGAAAAGGCTGCCAAGAAACCCAGTTGGGGGATTGTGATCAAGGAACCAGAAACATGACTTGTTTTTATTTTTCCTCAAGGGTTGTAGGAAAGTGATCAGTTTGTTTTATGCACACTGTCTATTTATGACTTTTTTCCTTTAAATGAATACAATATTTTCATGTGTGTATAAATTATTGCACTTATCTACTGTGATGATTTATCTGTTGTATATGGAAGTGTATATCATTGACTATGGTTCTGACTTCTTCAAATAGGTGGAGATTGTTGGGTCCATTGATCACAATGTCCTGGATTTGAAGAAGACCTACAAGTCAATGGTATACACATGAATGTATTCGATGCATGCTCTAAGTACAATGTATATAGGTTGTTCTCTGTTGCACTAATTTGATAGGTAGTCTGAGTCACAATGATAGTTGGACTCAAGACAAGATGCTGGCAAAGAAGAAATCTAGCTAAGTCCAGAAGCATTGAGTGAAGTCAATTCACTCAACGCCAAGAGGCTAAAAGCGTTGACAGAAGCTTAAGTAGCCAAAGCCTCAGTATTGTTGTCAAGAAATCTGTCTAAGGACAGAAGAGTTGAGTGAAGGAAGTTCACTCAATGCCTACTCAATAAGAAATCTGTCCAAGGACAGAAGCGTTGAGTGAAGGTAGGTCACTCAACGCCTACTCAACAAGGATAATGTCTAAGGCAGAAAGCGTTGAGTAAAGACAGCTCACTCAACGCCTACTCAAAAGAAAATATGTCTAAGGATAGAAGCATTCAGTGAAGACAGCCTACTCAATGCCTCATCAAGAAGCCAGGCAAAGGACGGAAGCATTGAATGAAGAAATTGCTCTCGACGCCTACATACAGAGAAAATTCAACTAATTCTAGAAGCGTTGAGAGATGAAGCCTCACTCGATGCCTAAGCTGTTAGACTATAAAGTCTATATGCATTGAGTGATGAAGTCGCACTCAACGCGCTAAACGCCTAAAGATGCAGAATTCAGCTAAGTACTTTTGCATTGAGTGACAAGGCTTCACTCACTGCCTGTACAGATTTTATGGATTTTGTTAAGTCCACAGGAGCTGAGTCATGCTGACGTCAGTAGAAATTCAAATATCACGGGTTTTGCATGCTAGAAGACAAAAGGCTCTGCTTGCCTTTAGTACTGTAGTTAATGTAAAAGTTTTGTTGTAGTTGCCCATTCTAGGGGTCCACACTACGCATAGAGCCGTTGGATTTACGAGAGATAAAAAGTGAGTTTCGAGAAATTAAATGAAGATTTTGACTTGAGGAGAAAAAGATTTTCGAGATCATCTTCTTCCAGAAAAACGTAGCAGAAGAGCTCTGCAACTGGTGTTCAACAGCAAGTCTGAAGACTTCAGACTAGGTTGGCTGATCAAAGAAATAAAGCACAGCAATATCATTTTTTCTTCATCAGCTAATTTAGAAGCTCTAATTTCTGAGATTCTTCCCAGAACAAGTTGAACCAACCTGAAGATATACTTCCTTGGTGCTGTGAAGAAGTTTGGTTGAGCTTACTCAGTCCAAATAGAAGGCTCAGATAACTCTTTCTCTAGAACAAGTCATTAATAACAAACTAACTCTTTCTTTAGGATCATTTGTGATCTGAGTTGTAATCTTGAAATATAAAGGTTGAGTTGTAAGATCCTTCTATGGATTTTAGGTATGGCCTGTATGCCTGAGGTAAGAGATTAATTCTCTGAGTTAGGATCCTGTGGTGGATCTGAGTGTATGGCAATCGTCCTATCCTGAGTGTACAACCTCATATCCGGCGAGTAGTGGTCGACAGGAGCCAGATCGACCAAAGTCCAGCAATCTGGATCCTAGGCGAGCTGGAGGGAGGCGAGACCCCTTTAAGCCCACTCGGCTCGCCCAAGCGAGGTGGATCGTGTGAGGGGCGAGTGGAGTAGGTTGGCTCGCGCACGCCCCAGCGACTCGGCGAGCAGCGAGCGAGTGGGGAAGGTTGGGCCTACACTCTCCCAGGGCTGGAAGAGGCGGTGAGTGCCAGCTCAAACAAGTTCTCGCTGCCCCAGGCGGGTGGAGGTTCTATAGGGCCACTCGCCCAGTCTCTTGTGATGAGTTTTTACTATTTTACCCCTGTTGGTCTGTCTATAGCCTGTTAGAACAGCAGAGTTACGTTGTTAACAGACCCAGTTGGGATGCACATAGCTGTTCAGAATAGCAGAGGTTGGCTATTTGCATGTCATTTTCAGAAATCTATAAATAGACCCAAGGGGTACCTCAGAAGGCATGCTTACTTGTGCCCCAGTCTTCTTGCGCTTTCTGAGGTATTCTTAGCTCGGCATTTGGCTAGGGAGAGGAAACGCTCTAAGATCTTTCGGGTGTGTGGTGGGACCTCCACGCCGAGCCCTTAGTTCTTTCTCATGTTCTTTTTCCTTATTCATTTTTCCCATGAGAGAGAAGTAGGTGTGCGATCACCCCTTCCCTAAGGGTGAAACCACAGAGACCGAGTTTTGGTTTCAACATTTTTGTGCGGTGAGCATGGAGCGTGGTCAGCACAGAAAATCTTCAATAGCTCGATGACTGGAGGAGAAGGGAAAGGTTCGGGCAGAGGAGACTCGCCACCCCCTCCCCCTCTCGCCACGGTGGGGATGTTCGAGGAGTTCAGGCAGGAGGTGCTCGGCCTCGTCAAGTTCGCACTCGACGCACGTACCGAGTGCTCGACACCAGCTGTCCCAGTCGCCGCCAACCCGGATTTAGGCGAGGATGCCCCGGCTCAGCGAGCTGGGAAGGAGGTTATAGAGGAGGGGAGGGAGCGCGATCTCCCCGGGTGAGTGTTCTTCCCCGGGTCGGTAAGTGGAGGCCGATTCGGCGAGATGGGGGTTTGAGATCCTCTGGCTCGCCCAGTAGTGGGACGCAGCCCCTTCAGCGAGTTGGTTTTTCTTCCCCAGTTCTAGAGGGGTTCAGGGAGCCGGATATATCATACTACACCAGGAAGGATGACCCGGTCCAACATATCCAATGGTTCGAGGATATGGTGTTAATAAGGCAGATGTCGGATGCCTTTAAGTGTAGACTCTTTGTCATCACCCTCAAGGAGAAGGAGAGGGAGTGGTTCCACCAACTACCGGCCAACTCAATCTATTGCTTCGAGGACCTGAGTCAAGGGTTCATGTTGAGGTTTACCACCTCCAAGAAGAGGAAGAAGGAGTCGGAGTCCCTGTTCCACATCAAGTAGAGGGTGAATGAGACCTTGGGGAGTTACGTGTACCAGTTCTAGGAGGAGGTCACCCAGGTCCAAGAGATGCCACGGCACACCCTGATGATGGCCTTCACCTTGGGGCTGCAGTAGGGTTTTTTCAGGATGGAGCTAAAGAGGGTGCCACCTCTCTCCTACGAGGAGTTGATGGAGAGGGAGACAAGGGAAGTCGATGGGGAGGCGTCAAACCCCGAGTTCGCGAAGAAGATGGTCAGGTGGGCCACAGAGGAAGAGAAGGGGTTGGGAGGAGGCCGAGGTCAGGAGGTGAGGAGAGCTGAACCCCAGGTAGTGGAAACAACAGCAGCAGCTGTAGTAGTAGCAGCTGAGGTTGGGCGCGAGGAGCCAAATAATCGGTTCGGCTAGAGGCAGCAGGAGTGGCAGGATCAGGGCCAGCGGAGAGGTTTACATGCAGAAGACAACCAACAGGGTGGACAGGGTCATTTCCATCCTCCAGGCTTGAGGCAAGGTCAGAGGCCTCCTCTCAACGATAAGCATCAGGCTATGGCAATAGCCATGTAGAGGATGAGGGGCCAACAGAGGAGAAGAAGGGAGGTCATGGTAGAGTTACCCTACTATGACTTCAACTAGGAGGAGGGGCATGCTACGGACACGTGCCAGGAGTTCCTCGAGGTGAGAGGAAATAGAAAGCAGAAAAAGCAGCAAGACTGCAGGGAGATGCGGATCAAGGAAGTCATTCCTCGAGCAGAGGAGTACAGGTGTGAGGATCGGGCCGATGTTGGGGCCCGAGACGGGATCGGAGTGATCCATGGGGGTAGGAGTTGAGGCTTCCCGAAAGGCAAGCCTCCACACCATGTACCGGAGGAGCATTGGCTCCACATCACAGACCCCACCCCCGGAGGAGAATATCACCTTCTCTAGGAGCGACATGCCAGATCATGAGGATTCCTTCTGCGACGTGTTGGTCATTTAGACCGCGGTCAAAGGGTTTACTGTCTCCATGATCCTCATTGATAACGGGAGTTTGGTCAATGTCTTCTTCAAATAGGCATTTGATGCGATGAAAGTGGATGCCAAGAGGGTGCTTGCCTTGGACGGGCCTTTGTTTGGGTTCTCCGGGGAGAGGAAAGAGGAGTGGGGCTCCATGTCACTCTGGGTGGCAGTCCCGAAAATGTAGGTTCATCATCATGGATGCTGCCAGCAGTTACAACGCCATCTTCGGACGACCTCTCATCAGCGCCTTCCATTGCATCCCCTCTTCTTTCCACCAATGCTTGAAGTTCAACGCCGAGGGGATCCAAGTCCGGGTCCGAGGAGACCCCAAGGTGGAGAGGGAGTGCTACATCACCGCGGTGAACTCCATTTCTTGGCAAGTGGGGTCAGGGAGATGGAGCGGAGGATGTAGGTGGTGGAGCAGGAGGTGGGGAGAGCGTAGATGGAAGTGGAAGAGAACTGCACCCAAGTGGAGGTGGCGGAGGGAGTTCGGGAAGAGCTGGTCATGGAGGAAGCTGAGGAGGAGGTCCTTGTCCCATGAGGGGGGACGTTGGAGAATGGGGAGAGCAGACTCGTCTAGAGGTTACGGAAGAGGTGGTTGAGATTGAAGTTCTCTCCCTTGGAGGCAGGGTGCAGTAGGTGCGTATCAGTGGGGGGCTGACCCCGGTGGACCAGGAGAGGATGTTGGCATGCATCCAGAAGAACATGGACATCTTTACTTGGAGCGCAATAGAGATGTCGGGGATCGATGCGGACGTTGCCTGCCACCGCCTCAACCTGGACCCAGAAGCTCGCCCTATCCAGCAAAAGAAGAGGTCTATCGTGGACAAGATGGTCGAGCCCGTTAGGGAGGAGGTGGCCAAGCTCCCGAAGTCTGGCTTTGTATCTGAAATTCAATACCCCAGCTAGGTCTCCAATGTAGTAATGCTTAAAAAAGGAGACGACCGGTGGAGAATGTGTGTTGATTTTTCCTTACTTAATAAATCATGTCCTAAGGATTGTTACCCCTTGCCTCGAATAGACGCGGTGGTTGACTCAGCCGTCGGTTTTCCTGTAATGAGTTTCTTAGATGCTTTTTCAGGTTATCATCAGTTCAGGATGCACCCCCCCCCCCCCCGATGTAAAAGATGTCTCCTTCATCACTGGGGATGGGTGTTACTGCTACAAGATGATGCCTTTGGGTTAAAAATGCAGGGACGACATACCAAAAGATGATGGATCGAGTCTTCTAGGAGCAAAATGGTAGGAACCTGGAAGTTTACGTAGATGATCTGATGATCAAGATCCTGGAGGTGGACTCCCACCTCTGGGATCTAGAGGAGACCTTCAGCACCCTCCGGAGGTACAAGATGAGGCTAAACCCCTTGAAGTGTGTCTTCGAGGCTAGCAGGGGAAGTTCTTGGGCCATCTTATCACATGCGCAGGGGTAGAGCAAAATCCTGACAATGTCAAAGCGATCATGGAGTTGGGATCGCCTCAGAATGCTAAGGAGGTCCAGCGGTTGACGGGAAAATTGGCAGGGCTAAGCAGGTTCCTTTCCCAGGCTGGGGAGAAGTGTTCTCCCTTATTCAAAGCATTGAGGGGAGGTAAGAAGTTTGAATGGACAAAGGAATGCGAGGAGGCATTTCAGGACTTGAAGAAGCAGTTGACTCAGGCCCCCCTACTCCAAGGGCCGAAGGAATGGGATGATCTATCTTTGTATCTCGGGGTGGGGGCAAAGGCCTTGAGCTCCGTCTTGGTTCGAGAAGAGGGGAAGAAGCAGTTGCCCATATACTACGTAAGCAGGGTCCTGAGGAAGGCAGAGCTCTGTTATCCCATCTTGGAAAAGCTAGCCTTTTCTCTGGTCATCTCGGCTCAGAGGCTCCAACCCTATTTCCAAGCACACTCCATCCGAGTAGTGACTGACCATTCCCTCTGCAACATCTTCGAGGGTGTGGAGCATTCGTGAAGGTTGGCAAATTGGTAGGTGGAGCTGAGTGAGTTTGATATCTCCTTCATCCCGCACTTCTCGATCAAGGCCCAGGTGATGTCGAACTTTCTGGCTGACTATGTGGTCGAGGTGGCGGAGGCAGAACTCACTCGCCCAGTCCCTTGGAAGGTGATGGTGGACGACGCTTCGGGAAGGCATCCCTTAGGGGTTGGGGTGATCTTGGAGAGCCCCCAGGGAATGAGGATCGAGCAAATAGTGGTGCATTTTCCCATCACTAATAATCAGGCCAAGTACAAGGCCGTGATAGCAGGATTCCGCCTAGCCAGGAAGCTGGGGGTGCATGATGTGGAGGTCCTCACTGGCTCCATGGTGGTGGCCTCCTAGATCAATGGGTAGTTCGAGGTAAGGGAACCTACTCTCCAGTTGTAATTGACAATGGTGAAGGGGTTCATCGGCATGTTCCAGACCTTTTCCATCTGACATGTGCCGTGGGAAGAGAATGAGCAGGTTGATTAGCTAGCCAAGCATAGTCCCCGGGTGGGGGGTACCATAACTGACCTGTTTCGTCCGTCCATCCAAAAGGAAGAAATGATGGAGGTGGACCAACACCCCTCATGGATGGATCCATTCGCAACATTCCTGTCTACAGGGGAGTTCCCGGAAGGGATGGATAAGAAGAAGTTCAAGCACAAGTCGGCATATTCTCTCATGCGCGATGGTCAATTGTATAGGAAGACTCTCTCGGGGATGTTGGCATGTTGCATGGCCGAGAGGGAGGTCCAAAGGATTCTAGAGGAGGTGCATTCATGGGAGTGTGGAAGTCATTGGGGAAGCAGAACCTTGGAAGGGACGATAGTCTGATAGGGGTACATCTGGCTGACCCTAAGTTAGGACGCTGCGGAATTCACAAGGAAATGCCATAAGTGCCAGCTATTTTCCCCCCTTCAACTCCAGCCAGCTCAGCGGCTCAGTAGTATCATGGCCCCCTGTCCCTTCGCCATTTGGGGGATTGATTTGGTAGGACCTTTCCCCCAAGCCAGCAGCAAAGGAGGTTCCTGCTTGTTATGGTCGACTATTTTTCTAGGTGGTTGGAAGTGAAAGAGCTGGCCAAGGTGACCTCCAAGGTTAGCAAGAACTTCATTTGGGGGGAGATCATCTGCCGGTACGGCCTGCCCCAGGTCATTTTCATGGACAACTTGCCTCAGTTCGCTAGCACAAAGTTCATCAATTTCTGTTAGGTATTGTATCCACAATAACCTAGAATGTATGAAGTCATCCTTGAACTAAGATGAATTAAGTTTGTATTTGATACTCTTTTCAAGTTGAGTCTTTGTAGGTTATAATTGCCAAGTGTAGACCAATGTCAGTCTACAATGAGTCACCAAACACAGGACCATATAATGTAATTCTTCATTGTGTGATCCATGGTGTTGACTTATATGTAGCCTCTCTATTGGGACACACTTCTTTTTTCAAGTACTAAAGATATGGAAGAAACTATGGGTTGCTTATCTCCAAAAAGAAAAATTAAAAATTCTGTTAAGAAATTTCTCCAAGAAAAATTCTCAAGAAGTTCTAAGTCTAGTACTCGAGAAGTAAAGTTATTTTTCTCGAGAAGCAGAAGTATTTCTCAAAAAGCCCAAGAATTGTTCTCGAGAAAGCCATGTTCTTATCGAGAAGTCTTCAGTATATCTCAAAATTCTTCTAAGTGTTGTTCTCGAGAAAGCAGAAGTTATTTCTCGAGAAGACCAAAGTTTCTTCTCGAGAAAGCCAGGTTATTTCTCGAGAAGGCCCAGATTTGTCTCGAGAAAGCAGAAGTCATTACTCGAGAAGCCGAGGTTATTTCTCGAGAAGTCCAAATTGTTCTCGAGAAGTCCAGTTAGCTCTCGAGAAGTCATTACCTATTTCTCGAGTAACAAAAATTATTTCTCGAGTAATAATCCTTTCTTTCTTGAGAAGCCAGAACTCATTTTCAGTGTTTTCCTAAAGTACTTCCTCTCGAGAACCGTATACCTCTTCTCGAGAAACAGAAGTTGTTCTCGAGAACTCATTCCTTCACTCGAGAAATGAAGTTTTTTCTTTGAAATTTTTCGTTAAGTCTCGACGGAAGTAATTTCAAATTGATCTCGTTTCTTATTGGTCCACATATTCTTTTATTAATGATTATGACCGTTAGGCAAGTCCTATAAAAGGTCTTATCATAATCGACTAACCCTGAGAAGAAAATTAAGTTTTCTAAATCGCATATTTTTCATTATAAATCGGGAAGCGCCGCCGACTACTCATCGTCTTCTTCGTCGCTGACCTTCTCCGATCCAAGAGATTTAGAATAAGAAGGTTTCAATATATCAAGACATTCAACATCGACAATCTATTCCTTGATCGTGCTGATCCTAAGTTTTCAGATCCAGAGATTTCGTCTTTAATTCTTCGATCCGTTTCTGATAGAGCTTCAAATTTCAAGAAGGAAGAAGGGCTGAAGATTCAAATATGAAATATTTTTGTTTGTATTTTTCTGTAAATCATTTATTCTTGTAGGAGAATTTTTCTCCGAGTTGTAGGAGCTTTGTTCTCTGAGATTTTTGTAGGAGTGTTTTGACTCTGAGTTGTAGGGGCGTTGCTCCGAGTTATAGGATTATTTTCCAATCCGAGCTAATAGTGAAGTAGTCGAGTCTAGCGTGGTGCTAGATCGGTGAGGTGGAGAGTGGACGTATCCAAGGTTGGGGAACCACTATAAATCTTTTGTTTTCTATGTCTTGCTTGTTTTTTTTTCTATGCTTCGTCGTTTTAAGTTTTATTCCACAAAAAGACGCAGACCTCACCTATTCACCCCCCTCTAAGTGATTTAGGTAGACAACTAAAAACATCAATTGGTATTAAAGGCAGGTTGTTCATCAAAAAGGTTAACACCTTAAACAGATCTGCTCCTAGTTGTCTTAAGAGGACAAAAGCATGGACAGAGCCATGGATTTTGTTAAGCTTCCCTTATGCACAAAGACTAACTTTCCCATGTGGAAAGAAAGAATAAAATTCTTCATGGAAGCTGTGGATCCAAAGATCTTTATGATAGTGGAAGAAGGTCCCTATGTTCCAATGACAGCCTCAACCATTGACCCAACAAAGCAAGTTCCAAAGAAGCTTATAGATCTTGACAAAGATGAGATTGCACTTGTCTCTTTAGATAAGAAAGCCAAGAATATTATCGCAAGTGCAGTCGATGATTCTAGGTTTTGGAATCTGATTCACTGCCAATCTGCCAAGGAAATGTGGCAGTCTCTCATCGTCCTGATGGAAGGTACTGAAGAGGTAAGGGATGACAGAAGATCCCTCCTAAATCAGAAATATGAAGCATTCAGACAAGGTCCTAAGGATTATATTGCTGATACTTTTGAAAGCTTCTTAGAGATTGTAAACGGCCTAAGAATCTATGGCCGGGTCTTCACTAATGGAGAACTGAATGACAAATTTCTAAGATTCCTAACTAAGGAATGGGACAACAAAGTCTATGCAATCCGGGAGTTTGGTAAGCTGGCAGAGCCTGACCCTCAGAATCTCTTTGGAAAGCTTATGCCGTATGAGCTCCAAATAAACTCAAGAAAAGCTGAAGAATAGAAAAGTCGGTCTTATTCCAAGGAGAAGTTTGTCGCTCTAAAGGCAGACATCTCAAGGAAGTCAAAATCTGCATCTCCTGCTCCCGCACAGGAAGAGAGTGAAGAAGAAGCTTCAGAGCCAAGTACCTCAGGCTCAGAGCTATCTGAAGGAGAGTTTTCTCTTCTTTCAATCCAGTTCAAGCAGTTCTTGAACAATAAGAAATAGTGGAGAGGCAAGGATGCCTCGTTCAGAAGATCATGTCATGATGGTGATCGTCACAAGAAAGGCTCAAGTAGCCAAGACAGGTATTACTCAAAACAGAACAAACATATTACTTCTGAACATTATTTATTATTGCTGTAATAAGCCATGACATGTCATAGCTGATTGCCCTCACAAGAAGAAGGAGGGTGGAAGAAGAGAGGAGAAGAAATATTCTTATAATAAGAAGAAAACTGAAAGAAGCTGGTAGCCAAGAAGGCCAAGACCCTCAGTGACACAGACTCATCTGAGTCTAGTGATGATGAGTAAGCCTACTTTGGTCTCATGTCACATACAGTTGAATAAGAAGAAGAACCCCAATTCACTGGGAAGGTAAACTCTCACACTCCTCTCTCAAAATTAGATGCTTCTGACCATGATCGTGAGGACTGTTCGTCTGATGATGAATCTGAACTTATGACTCAATACAAAGAGTTAATCAAGGCTTATAATAAATGTCAAAGAGTTAGAAGAACTCAAGCTAACGAGATTAAATCTCTTAAGACTGAGGAGAGAACTCTGAGGGAGAAATTCATAATGATGAACTCACTTAGAAAGGAATTCCATGATACAATGGAAGAATATAATAAAGCTCTCGAGAACATGAACCTGAAGGAGAAAATACTTCAAAAGTTAGAAGAACAAATTGCTGCTAAAAAGAAACTTGTTGAGAGTTTCTCCAAGCCCAAGATAGTCCTTCCACTTGTGCTGAATTCTTTGCTCAGGGTAAAGGAGTTGGCTTAGGCCATGTGGCTGCCCCTAGTTAATCTTCAAGGAGACATAAAGCCCAAAGAAGAAATAAGGCTGCCAAGAAAGCTCTAGCCAAGGAGAAGGGGAAAGCTCCTGAAGACTAAACTTCATTTAAAAAGGTTATCTTTCCAACAAACGAGTTTGATCTTAATTCATCCTACAATCACTTTGCTAGGCCTACTTATGTAGAGCCCAAATATCGGTACCAAGGATGGACCCGTCCCTGAAACTTTTGTGAAAGTGTCTTCAAGGCACCTTATGAGGAGATCACTTTTTAGAGCTATGACCCTTATAGTCATGGTCATAACATCAAGAAAGCTCCAAAAGTAAAATCCGTTGTGGAAAAGCCTCTTAAGGAGAATAATTCATGTGAGTGTCATCACCACGAAGCTTCTACCTCCAAGTATGCTTCCCTTGCTAGACCACACTCTCAAAAGGTCAAGCAGGAAAACTTTAGGAAAAGATACAACAGGCTTGACTGCTGGTGTTGTGGCAAATTTGGTCACTTTGTTATAGATTGTTAGTTTAACCCAAGATATTATGTAACTCCTCTGTTAATAATGTGAGAAAGACCACTAACAATATTAACACACATAGGGGGAGTATGCTAACTAGAGACCAAGGACCCAAACAGGTTTGGGTTCCTAAGGCAAATTGATTCTACTTTTGCACGAATGTCCAAAGGACATCAAAAATCCTATCTGGTATTTGGACAGTGGATGCTCTCGGCATATGAATGGGACTAGAAGCCAACTTTAGAATTCTTCTCTAGTCATGAACGGGCCAAAGGTCATCTTTGGAGGTTCTGACAAAGGAATTACAAAAGGATATGGTATGATTACTAATGGTAGTGTATCCTTCTCAAATGTGTCTTATGTTGAAGGATTGGAACACAATCTTATAAGCATAAGCCAGCTCTGTGATAAAGGATACATAGTAGAATTTTATGCAGACAAGTGTCTAATAAAATCGGTCGATAACTTAGAAACGATTCTATCAGGCACTCGTAGTAGGAATATATTTTGTTTAAATTTTATTTGCATAAACTCTTCTACGCCAGTGTGCTTTTTGAAATATAGTGTGTCTCTTAGTGACAAATGGCACAAGAGATTAGCACATATAAATTACAAAACTATTAATAAATTACAAAACTATTTAGTACGTGATGCACCCAACGTTAAGTGCATTAAAGATAGACCATGTCACGCATGTGTAAAAGGCAAGCAAACAAGGGCTACTTTTAAAAGCATTAATGGAAAAAACTCTAATAGGTGTTTACACCTACTTCATATAGAATTATTCGGTCTACTGCAAATTAGAAGTTTGGGAGGTAAGGATTATATATTGGTTATTGTTGATGATTACTCTCGCTTTGCGTGGGTGTTCTTTCTAAAACACAAGTCAGATACTTTTGATATCTTTACTAATCTTGTCAGGCAAGTTCAGAATGAATACAGCTGCTCCATTTTCAAAATCAGAAGTGACAATGGAACAGAGTTCAAGTATGGGGCCCTGAAAAAATTCTGTGAAAGTGTTGGTATCTTTCATGAGTTTTCCTCTCCTCGTACTCCTCAATATAATGAAGTAGCTGAGAGAAGGAATAGAACACTTGTCGAGGCTTGCAAAACCATGTTGAGTGATGCCTCACTACCGAAATATTTCTGGGCCGAAGCCGTCAACACTGCATGCCACGTTCAAAATCGAGCACTCATAAACAAGAACCATAATAGGACACCTTACGAACTACTAAAGGGAAGAAAACTTACTATTTCATATTTTAGAACTTTGGTAATAAATGCTTTGTCCTTAACAATGGGAAGTATCACACAACTAAATTTAGTGAAGAGAGCTTTGAAGGTATTTTCGTAGGTTATAGTAGTCATAGTAAGGCATATAGGATTTTTAATAAGAAAACCCTGGTTGTAGAAGAATCTATTAATGTTGGATTTGATAAGATAAGTTTGTTGTAAGGCAGCTCTTCTAGTGTGTTTATTGAAGATGTAGGTTCAAGACTAAAGGAATTAAACTTGGATGAGCCGACTGAAGAAAAAGCTCAAAAGTTCATCAAGATCACCACTCCAACCCCAATTGGAGAGGATGATCACCATGATTAAGATGTCATCCAAGTTGATGAAGTCACTCTAGTGATTGAGGAAGCTCCAGATGCAAGAACTCTAGAGCTCAGACACTTGAAGGATCACCTAATTGATCAAATCATAGGAGATCCTCGAGATGGTGTCAGAACTCGTAGAGGTACAACTAATGAAAATCTATATTTAAGTTTCCTCTTGCAGGTTGAACCAAAGAAGTTTGAGGAAGCAAACTCAGACGCATCTTGGATATTAGCAATGGAAGAAGAACTGAATCAATTCAAGTGTTGCCAAGTCTGGAAGCTTGTTCCAAGACCCAAAGTAAGAACATTATCGGAACAAAGTGGGTCTATAGGAACAAGATGGATGAAGATGGAATAATTATAAAGAACAATGCTAAACTCGTCGCCAAGGGATACAGACAAGAAGAAGGAATTGACTTCGATCAGACATATGCTCCAGTGGCAAGGCTGGAGGCAATCAGGTTGTTCCTAGCATATGCAGCACTTAAGGGCTTCACCGTCTATCAGATGGACGTGAAGTCAGCCTTCCTTAATGGTGACATAAAGGAAGAAGTGTATGTGGAACAACCTCCCGGTTTTGTTGATTTCAACCATCCTAAGCATGTTTATCTTTTATTTAAAGCTTTATATGGTTTGAAACAAGCTCTTCGAGCTTATTATGAGAAGCAGTCTAACTTTCTTCTTGAGATCAAGTTCACAAGAGGAAAGATAAATAAGACGTTATTTCTTAGATAAATAAAAGGCAAGATTTTGCTAGTGCAAATCTGTGTCGATGATATCATATTTGGCTCTACTGACGACAACCTTTGCAAAAAGTTTTCCAAACTTATGCAAGGGAAGTTTGAAATGAGCAGTATGGGAGAGCTGAAGTATTTCTTAGGACTTCAGGTGAAACAATCTGAAGATGGAATTTTCATCTCTCAGACGAAATTCACCAAGGAGTTAATTAAGAAATTCGGAATGGAGAACGCAACCTCTATGAGGACTCCAATGGGTTCAGCTATGTCTCTGGACAAGGATCATAAAGGGAAACCTTTTGATGAAACCAAGTATAGAAGCATAATTGGATCCTTTCTCTATCTTACTATTAGTAGACCGGACATAATATTTTCAATATGTGTGTGTGCTAGATTTCAAGTGAACTCTAAGGAATCTCACTACGCTGCTGCAAAGCAAATTTTGAGATACCTTAAAGGTACACCAAATCTTGGCTTAGGTACCCAAGAAGTAATGATAGTGAACTGATAGGTTTTTCATATGCAGATTTTGCAGGAAGCAAAGATAACAGGAAAAGCACATCCGGGACTTGTCAATTCCTAGGAAGAAGGCTTATCTCTCGGAGCAGCAAAAGGCAGAATTGTGTCACAATTTCAACAGCCGAGTCAGAATATATTTTTGCAGGCAGTTGTGTTGGGATTTGTCTCCACAATACCTCAGATTTGTAGGAGGTCAGACCTTGAACTAAGATGAATTAAGGTGTATTTGATATTGTGTTCAAGTTGTAGGTGTGCAGGTTCTCATTGCCAAGTGTAGACCAATATCAGTCTGTAATGGGTCACCAAACACAGGACCATACAATGTAATCCCTCATTGTGTGATCCAAAGTGTTGGCCTATGTATAGCCTCTCTATTGGGATACACTTCCTTCATGCACTTGGATTGGTGGACTGAAGTGTTGAAGTTTATCTTTTCAGAAGAAATTTTTCTAAGTCCACATACTCGAGTAGCCTTCTTCGTATACTCGAGTAAGTGACTTAGTACTCGAGTAGATCCTCAGACATACTCGTGTAGACTCTGTATACTCGTGTAGATAAGTTTACTCGAGTAGATAGTTAGTCACTCGAGTAAGTCATATATTATACTCGAGTAGATCCTTCTGTTCTTAGATCCGAAATTTTCTCTAAGTCCACATACTCGAGTACCTCCTTTTATACTCGAGTAAGTGAGTCTGCACTCGAGTAAGTTGGGTTACATACTCGAGTAGACTGTATTATACTCGAGTAGATGATAACTTGCACTCGAGTAGTTGGTTAGTTACTCGAGTAAAGGTTCTGTTCATACTCGAGTAGATCTGTACTTCTCATCTCAAAAAAATTCTAGAGTCTACATACTCGAGTAGTTCCCTATATACTCGAGTAAGTGACTCTGTACTCGAGTAGTCGTTATTCATACTCGAGTAGTTCCTTTTTTATCTTATCGGAGAAATTTTCTCTAAGTGTCTTTACTCGAGTATATACTCTCATACTCGAGTAGTTCGAAAATCACTCGAGTGTTGATCTCTGAATCACTCGAGTAGCTTCTCTTCTTATACTCGAGTATTCTCCTTCTATCCACTCGAGTATATACCATCTGATACTCGAGTATGTCTCTTCTATGACTCGAGTATATCTGTTTAAATTTTCCTGAAATTCTCTAAGTCAATTTCGCTGTTTAATCATTTCTGATTGGTCCACGTGTCATCCCTAATTAATTTTCTGACCGTTGGAGTCCACCTATAAATAGGTCCTCTCAGATTTGACTAATAACAAGTTTACAGATATTTTATTTTAAGAAAGAGAAAAAGTTTCGTGAACCCTAATTTCTCACGCCGCCGCCATTGACATTCACGGAAGAAGCTCTGGATCAACGATCTTCGATCGCTGTTTTCAACTCTGATTCTCCAGCGATCCAGACGAAAGTTAATCACTCGATCTCGCCAAGCCTCAAAGATTTCAGATCTATTTTCTCGATCGGGGTGATTCCGTTTTTCAGATTTGTGGATCTCTCTCAAGTCGTCTTCAACATACTCTGATTAAGCCAAAGTTCTTAAGGAAGAAGACTTTCAAGATCCAGATCTGAGAATATTACTGTTTGTATTTTATTTTCAAACCAAATCTCTTTGTAGGAGTTTCTCTCCGAGTTTTGTAGGAAGGCTTTATCTTCCGAGTTTTGTAGATCCGATTTGGATCGAGTTTGTAGGAACGTGGTTCCGAGGTGTAGGATTGTTTTCAATCCGAGATAGTGGAGTAGCCGAGTCTAGTGATTTGCTAGATCGGTGAGCAAAGTGGACGTACCCAAGATTGGGGAACCACTGTAAATCTCTTGTCGTCTATGATTGCTTGATGTGTGTTGTGTTATTTTTTTAATTCCGCTTTTGACACGCACTTCACCTATTCACCCCCTCTCTAGGTGATTTAGGCTAACAACTTAGTACTCTCAATTGGTATCAGAGCGAGGTTGATCGTTAAAAGGTTAACACCTTGATCTTATCCTTCTAAGTTGTTTCTTGAATAGTATCAAGCATGAGTAAGACCAAGGATTTTGCTAAACTCCCTATCTACACCAAGAACAATTTTCCTATGTGGAAGGAAAGAGTAAAGTTCTTCATGGAAGCAGTAGATCCCCGGATCTTCATGATTGTTGAAGAAGGTCCCCCACATTCCTATGACCACCTCCACCATAGATTCATCTAAGCAAGTTCCAAAGAAATTGATGGATCTCGATAAGGACGAGATTGCACTTGTCTCGTTGGACAAGAAAGCCAAAAATATTATCGCAAGTGCAGTCGATGACTCAATGCTGCAGAATCTGATTCATTGCCAATCTGCCAAGGAGATGTGGCAATCCCTAGTGACTCTAATGGAAGGTACAGAAGAAGTAAGGGATGATCGAAGGTCCCTACTGAACCAGAAATATGAAGCCTTCAGGCAGGGTCATAAGGAAGCCATAGCTGACACTTTTGAGAACTTCTTCAAGATAGTAAATGGCCTCAGAGTTTATGGACGTGTCTTCACCAATGGGGAACTCAATGACAAATTCTTAAGATCCCTAACCAAGGAATGGGACAATAAGGTATGTGCCATTCGGGAGTTTGGAAGGTTAGCTGAGACAGACCCGCAGAATCTGTTCGGAAAGCTTATGTCTTACGAGCTGCAAATCAACTCAAGAAAAGCTGAAGAAGAGATCAGCAGGTCTGCATCCAAGGAGAAGTCTGTCGCTCTAAAGGCAGATAGCTCAAGGAAGACAAAGGCTAGCTCTCCTGCCCCAGTTCCTGAAGCTGATGTAGAAGAATCATCTGATCCAAGCTCATCTGGCTCAGAACTATCTGAAGGAGAGTTCTCATTGCTCTCCCGGCAATTCAAGAAATTCTTAAATAAGAAGAAGCAATGGAGAGGCAAAGATGCCTCATTCAGAAGATCACGACGTGATGGTGATCAGAGAAAGAAAGGGTCAAGTAGCCATGACAGGTATAACTCTAAACAGAACAAACAGATTTCGACTGACATCGTTTGTTATTGTTGCAATAAGCCAGGTCACGTCATCGCCGACTGCCCTCACAAAAGGAAAGAAGGTGGAAGAAGAGAGGAAAAGAAATCCTCACACCATAAGAAGAGGACAGAGAAGAGTCTAGTAGCCAAGAAGAGCAAAACTCTCAGTGACTCCGACTCATCTGAGTCGAGTGAAGAAGAGGAAGCTTACTTTGGGCTCATGGCTCACTCAGATGATGAACAAGTCCCCCAGTTCACTGGGGAGGTAAAATCTCACACTCCTCTCTCTGATTCTGATGATGATAATGAGCAAGAGGGCTATTCCTCTGAAGATGAATCTGAACTCATGGGTTAGTATAAGGAGTTACTCACAGCCTACGAAAAATGTCGTAGGGTAGTGAAAACTCAAGCCAAAGAGATAAAATCTCTACAAGCTAGTGAGAGCAGCTTGAGAGAAGAAGTCAATAAGACTAACTCTCTTCAAGAGAACTTAAACAATGCTATGGATGAATACAATCAAGCTCTCAAGCACCTCGACCTTAAAGAGGAAATCATCAAAGAATTGGAACAACAACTCGAGGCTGAAAAGAAACTTGTTGAGAGTTTCTCTAAGCCTAAGACAGTTCTTCCAATCATTGCTGAGTTCTCTGCTAAGGCCAAGGGTGCTGGTTTAGGCCACATTGGCTCTTCTAGTAAATCCTCTAGGAGAAACAAGGCCAAGAGGAAGAATAAGGCTGCCCGGAAGGCTCTAGCTAAAGAAAAAGGGAAAGCTCCTTTGGAACCTGTTCTGTTCAAGAAAGTTATCTTTCCTACGAACGAACTCGACTATGAGTCTACCTATGGACACTTTTCTAGGCCGATCCCTGAGAAGCCTAAGTCAAGATACCAAGGTTGGACTCGTCCTCGTAACTTTGTCGAGAGTGTCTTCAAAGCACCTTATGAAGAGATTCAACTTCAAAGCTATGGACCTTATGCTCATGGTCACAATATCAAAAAGACACCAAAAGTAAAACCCATTGTAGAAAATCCTATGAAGGAGAAGACTTCATGTAATTGCCATCATCATGAAGCCTCTTCCTCCAAGAGTAAAGCTCCTGCTTGACCTTCATTCCAGAAAGTCAAGCAGTACTACACAAGGCAAAGATACAACAGGTTCGATTGTTGGTGTTGTGGCAGAATTGGTCACTTTGCCATCGATTGTTGGTTCAATCCTAGTAATGCTGCAACCCCTCAAGTTAGTAACGTGAGAATGACCACTCATGAGGCTAATACTCGTAGGGGGAGTTTTCTAACTCGAGACCAAGGACCCAAACATGTTTGGGTTCCTAAGGCTAAGTGATTGTAATCGCAGGTATGTCCAAAGGCCACCAAAATGCCAATCTGGTATTTGGACAGCGGATGTTCTCGGCATATGACCGGGACAAGGAGCCTACTCCAGAATTACACCTCAGTCTGCAACGGACCAAAGGTCATCTTTGGAGGTTCAGATCGAGGAATAACTAAAGGCTATGGCACTCGAAGCAAAAATATTTTCTGTTTAAATTTCATTTGTATAGACTCTTTGATACCAGTGTGTCTTTTGGCAAAAAGTAGTGCATCTCTTGCTGACCAATGGCACAAGAGACTACCACATATTAATTTCAAAACTATTAATAAATTGTTCTCTCAAAACTTAGTACGTGATGCACCTAATGTCAAGTGCGTTACGGACAGTCCTTGTCACGCTTGTATCAAAGGCAAGCAAACAAGAAGTTCGTTTAAAAGCATAATAGGCAAGGATTCCAATAGAAGCTTACAGCTTCTCCATATGGACTTGTTTGGTCCACTGCAAGTTAGAAGTTTGGGAGGTAAGGAATATACATTGGTTATTGTGGATGATTACTCGCATTTTGCGTGGGTGTTCTTTCTGAAACACAAGTCAGATACTTTCGGTATTTTCACTAATTTTGTTAGGCAGATTCAGAATGAATACAACTGTTCCGTAGTCAAAATCAGAAGTGACAATGGAACGGAATTCAAGTCTGGAGCTATGACAGAATTTTGTGAAAGTCAAGGTATCTTTCATGAGTTTTCCTCTCCTCGTACCCCCACAGCAAAATGGAGTAGCTGAGAGAAGGAACAGAACACTCATAGAGGCTTGCCGGACCATGTTGAGTGATGCCTCACTTCCAGAGTATTTCTGGGCTGAAGCCGTCAACACCGCTTGTCACATGCAAAATCGAGCACTCATCAACAAGAATCATGATAAGACCCCCTACGAACTTCTAAAAGGCAGGCAACCAACCATTTCATACTTTAGAATCTTTGGCTGTAAGTGCTTCGTACTTAACAATGGCAAGTATCACACCACCAAGTTTAGCGAGAAAAGCTTTGAAGGTATTTTTGTAGGTTACAGTAGCCACAGTAAGGCCTATAGAGTATTCAATAGAAAAACTCTGGTGGTAGAAGAGTCGATACATCTTGTATTTGATGAGACGAGTCTGCTGCAAAGCAACTTATCCAGTGTGCCTATTGTAAATGCAGGTACAAAGTTGAAAGAACTTAGCTTGGATGAAACCACTAAAGGTAAGGATGAGACGTTCATCAAGATCACCTCTACAACCCCCATTGAAGAGGTAGATGATCAAAATGAAGAACACATCCCAGCTGAAGATGCAACTCCAGTGGCTGAAGACATCTCAGATGCAAGGACTTTAGAGTTCAGACACTTGAAAGATCATCCTGTTGACCAAATTATACGAGATCCTCGGGATGGCGTCAGAACTCGTCGAGGTACAACTAACGAGAATTTATACTTAAGTTTTCTGTCACAGGTTGAACCAAAGAAGTTTGAGGAAGCCAACTCTGACGCATCCTGGATTCTAGCTATGGAAGAAGAGCTGAATCAGTTCAAACGATGCAAAGTTTGGACACTTGTTCCTAGACCCAAGATTAAGAACGTCATTGGGACAAAATGGGTCTACCAGAACAAGATGGACGAAGATGGAACAATTATAAAGAATAAAGCCAGACTTGTCGCCAAGGGCTATCGTCAAGAAGAAGGAATCGACTTCGACCAGACTTATGCTCCAGTAGCAAGACTGGAGGCGATCAGGTTATTTCTTACCTACGCTGCACTTAAGGGCTTTACCGTCTATCAGATGGACGTCAAGTCCGCCTTCCTAAATGGTGACATAAAGGAAGAAGTGTATGTAGAGCAACCGCCAGGTTTTGTTGATTCAACCTTTCCTAATTATGTTTATTTACTGCAAAAAGCACTATATGGTCTTAAACAAGCTCCTCGAGCTTGGTATGAGATGTTATCCACCTTTCTTCTTGAGAACAAGTTCACAAGAGGAAAGATAGACAAGACATTATTTCTTAAGGAAATAAAAGGCAAGATTTTGCTAGTGCAAATCTATGTCGACGACATCATTTTTGGCTCTACAGATAACAACCTCTGCAAGAAGTTTTCTAAACTTATTCAAGGGAAGTTTGAAATGAGCAGTATGGGAGAGCTGAAGTATTTCTTAGGGCTTCAAGTGAAACAATCTGAGGATGGAATTTTCATCTCACAGACCAAGTTCACCAAAGAGCTACTTAAGAAATTCGGAATGGAGAATGCAACCTCTATGAGGACTCTAATGGCCTCAGCTATGTCTCTGGACAAGGATGAGAAAGGGAAACCTTTTGATGAAACCAAGTACAGAAGCATAATTGGGTCCTTGCTCTACCTTACTGCAAGTAGACCAGATATAATGTTCTCAACATGTATATGTGCTAGATTTCAGGTGAACTCTAAGGAATCTCACTACATCGCTGCAAAGCGAATCCTGAGATACCTCAAAGGTACACCAAATCTTGGCTAATGGTACCCAAGAAGTAATGATAGTGAACTAATTGGATTTTCAGATGCAGATTTTGCAGGTAGCAAAGACGATAGGAAAAGCACTTCCGGGACTTGCCAATTCCTCGGAAGAAGACTTATTTCCTGGAGCAGTAAGAAGCAGAACTGTGTAGCCATCTCAATGGCTGAATCAAAGTATATCTCTGCAGGCAGCTGTTGTGCACAGCTTTTATGGATCAAGAACCAGTTTGAAGACTACGACATGAAGTTCCAGAGCATTCCTTTGTTTTGCGACTCATCCAGCGCTATAGCAATAGCCAATAACCCAGTCTCCCACAGCCGGACCAAGCACATAGAGCTTCGTTATCATTTCATCCGGGAGCATGTGGAAAATGGAGACATAGATCTACAATATGTCTCCACAGACAGGCAAGTTGCAGATATATTCACTAAGCCGCTGGACGAGTCCAAGTTCTCGTTCTTCAAAACGGAACTCGGACTGCTCAACAAAGAAGACTAGTGATGGACTCACAAATCAAGAAGAAATCAGTGGTGTTGGCTGATCAGAGATAAAGTTTTCAGTGGCAATAGACATCTACCAAGGAAAATTGTCTTTCAAGTATTAGATACTCGAGTATATCAAGACTTACACGAGTAAATGGAAAATACTCGAGTAAGAAGTCTGACCTACTCGAGTATTTGACAAAATACTCGTGTATGAACACTACCTACTCGAGTATATTTTGTCTACTACTCGTGTATGGTGTTACCTACTCGAGTATGTTCCGTCTAATACTCGTGTATGATGCTATCTACTCGAGTATATAGACTTCTATTTTGGATTTCTAATCTTTCTATTCGCACCGAGCTATTTGCCGCTTCATTCAGGTATGAAATTATATTTACTTTTCCTAAAACCTAATTAGGATTATATATATATAGAAAAATCGAGAAACCCTTTCACTTCTCATTCACTCAAGTAGCCGCCGACTCCTCATCTTCCGAAAATCACAGAGCATCGCCTTCTTTGCCTCTCTCATCCTCCAGAATCGCAGATGGCCCCCTCCTCTAAAATCGGCATCGGCTCTGAACTCGCCCCCGCGGGTATAGCCGATCTTTCAGATGATTTCCGCAATCTTCTGATTCTGTTCGAAACCGCCGGACTGTCGTTCGTTCTCATGTCGCCGTGCCGAGTCATTTTCCCAGCAGTTGAGGAATTCTATCAGAATCTGAAGATAAAGCGTAATGGAAAGCTCCTGAAAACCAAGGTCAGAGGGATAAAAATTTGACTGGATAAAGTTTCTCTTGTAACTCTGTTAAAGCTTCCATTGGTCGATGAAGATGCCGAAATGACTGCAGACGATTCAGTAAGGGCTATCTTATTCTATGGAGCTAACCCTCAAGCCCATTCCTTTAGCAGGGCTGACTTCAACTCAGAAGGAAAATTCCTAGTGGATGTTATAGCAAAGGTACTGTTGTGCAAGACGTATTCCATTCGAGACATTTCTATGGAAATGTTTGACATAATGCAAGCTATCATCTGCCGCAAACAGTTCCAGTTTGGACTGTTGATCCTAGACAAAATCAGAGACAGCATTAAGCATCCCAGCTTTGGCAGAATTATCTCCCTCCTGCTTCATGAGATTAACCCATCAGTCTTTGACCTATCCAAAGGGACTCCCCTCCATCACATGAAGAAAGTTTCCATATCCTCCATCCAGAGATATGATATTAAAATTCTGAATTCTGCCCAGGTATCCAAAGCTGCTGTTCCTTCAGGAATGTCCCAAGAACCCAGTATATCTGAAGACAGGATTCCATCTCCTCCTCTACATCAAACTACTTCTACCTCTGGTGCAATAGTTGAGGGGGAGCCTGCCTCTTCTCATCCTAAGTACCCAGCTTCCTCAGAACCTTCAGAACTAGCAGAAGTCAGAGTTTCTCCTCCTCCAGCAAATCCTGAATCAGAAATTCCAGATCCAGCAACCTTACTGTCTACAGCAGAAGATATAAATAAATTCATTGATGAGCTCAGCTCAGATGCTCCCCTGTTTGAGAATGAATCAGCTGTAAAGTCTCCTGCTCAGGATCCAGTTCAGACTCCTGTACAATCTCCTGCTCAGTCCTCAACTAAAGAGTCCAGCCAGCCTGAATAGATTCTGTTGTCTGATGATGAGGAAGTATCTTCAGAACCAGTGGATGCTCCTCTGAGGACACTGGACTTCACCCTTCCTTCCTTCATCAACACTGAAGATTCAAATTTGGTAGAACCCTTCAAAAGAGCTGTCAGTTCAGTGGAAATTACTGAAATCCCTCCATGGGTTGCTCCTGCTCCTTCAGTTCCTGCACCAACCTCAGCTCCGTCTTCTTCTTCAGATCTGGTGAGTAAGATTGAACAGATGCTCATTGAACAGAGAAAGTACTTTGATGAATCTCTAGCCTCAGTAAATAACAAGGTCACTACTCTTGAAAAGGAGATGAGTAGAGGCTTTGCTGAAATTCAAGCCAATACTGATGAGCTAAAGAGATTGTTTCAGCTAGGTGGAAAAGCACTAGATCACACTATCACAAGCATAGGTGAATTAAGAAATCAACAAGAAACTGTTGCACATAATCAGATAGTAATGGACAAGAATGCTGAAACAAATGTGATGAAAGTATGTGAAGAAGTTGGCACCTTCAGAGATGAAGCAATTGCCAAGCTAGCTGTAGATATCACCAAGGGGGAGAAAGTTGTAAAAGAACAAGTTGAAAAACTATCTGAACAAGCTCAAGCAGCTGTAAAAGAACAAGTTGAAAAACTATCTAAACAAGCTCAAGTAGGTGTGGATGGTCTTATAAAAGATATGAAAGCAGACATCCTAGCCCAGCTCCAATCTGTCAAATTCTACATTTATGATACAGCTGTATGGGTAAATAATCAGAATTTCCCTAATGCCCAGCTCAACCCTACCATCATTCCCAGCTTCTTAAATCCTTTTGAAGAACAACCTCCAGCAGATGCCCCAGCTCAGGCAACCATACCAGAAGGTGTGCCAGTCTTCTCACCCAGACCTGATGGTGATGTGACTGAGCCCCCTCTCTCCTATTCTGATATGTGGCAAGATGAAATTCCTCCTAGTTCTCAAGGTGCCCCAAGAAAGAAAAGAAAATATGGTGATGGTGCTTCTGCCAGCCGTTCTGCACCTAGAAAAGAGCCTGCCCAAGCTTCTGAAGGTAGATCAGAAATTATTCACAATGAAGTTTGGAGTCCAACCTCCAAATCTCTGATCCTTGATACCCTGAAGTTAGTAACAGATCATGGTGAGAACAGAGATCACTATTACAGTTATTCAGAATGGAAGGCTTATGAAGCATCTCAGATCAAGATCAGACTTCATGACAGGAATTGGGGATACAACAACCCAGCTGCTCCTCCTAGGCCCAGAACTTATTTTCCTAAACCTTTCAGTTACCTAGAGAGGCAAGAGCTGAAGAGAGAAAGAATGCACAAAGGAGCCCCTTCTTGAGTCTATGAGAATGTGGAAATGGATATTTTAATCTGTTAAAAACATTTCTATATATATATATTTTTGATTCTGATTATGGCTATTTGATTCTTTATCCTGCTTCAGTTTATTTTCTTTTGGTATATGTGTGTTGTTCTTTTACTTTAAGTAATTCACCTTAGTATAGAGGGTGCTGACATCTAGAAATAGGGGGAGATTGTTGGGATTTGTCTCCACAATACCTCAGATTTGTAGGAGGTCAGACCTTGAACTAAGATGAATTAAGGTGTATTTGATATTGTGTTCAAGTTGTAGGTGTGCATGTTCTCATTGCCAAGTGTAGACCAATGTCAGTCTATAATGGGTCACCAAACACAGGACCATACAATGTAATCCCTCATTGTGTGATCCAAAGTGTTGGCCTATGTATAGCCTCTCTATTGGGATACACTTCCTTCATGCACTTGGATTGGTGGACTGAAGTGTTGAAGTTTATCTTTTTAGAAGAAATTTTTCTAAGTCCACATACTCGAGTAGCCTTCTTCATATACTCGAGTAAGTGACTTAGTACTCGAGTAGATCCTCAGACATACTCGTGTAGACTCTGTATACTCGTGTAGATAAGTTTACTCGAGTAGATAGTTAGTCACTCGAGTAAGTCATATATTATACTCGAGTAGATCCTTCTGTTCTTAGATCCGAAATTTTCTCTAAGTCCACATACTCGAGTACCTCCTTTTATACTCGAGTAAGTGAGTCTGCACTCGAGTAAGTTGGGTTACATACTCGAGTAGACTGTATTATACTCGAGTAGATGATAACTTGCACTCGAGTAGTTGGTTAGTTACTCGAGTAAAGGTTCTGTTCATACTCGAGTAGATCTGTGCTTCTCATCTCAAAAAAATTCTAGAGTCTACATACTCGAGTAGTTCCCTATATACTCGAGTAAGTGACTCTGTACTCGAGTAGTCGTTATTCATACTCGAGTAGTTCCTTTTTTATCTTATCGGAGAAATTTTCTCTAAGTGTCTTTACTCGAGTATATACTCCCATACTCGAGTAGTTCGAAAATCACTCGAGTGTTGATCTCTGAATCACTCGAGTAGCTTCTCTTCTTATACTCGAGTATTCTCCTTCTATCCACTCGAGTATATACCATCTGATACTCGAGTATGTCTCTTCTATGACTCGAGTATATCTGTTTAAATTTTCCTGAAATTCTCTAAGTCAATTTCGCTCTTTAATCATTTCTGATTGGTCCACATGTCATCCCTAATTAATTTTCTGACCGTTGGAGTCCACCTATAAATAGGTCCTCTCAGATTTGACTAATAACAAGTTTACAGAGATTTTATTTTAAGAAAGAGAAAAAGTTCCGTGAACCCTAATTTCTCACGCCGCCGTCATTGACATTCACAGAAGAAGCTCTGGATCGACGATCTTCGATCGCTGTTTTCAACTCTGATTCTCCAGCGATCCAGACGAAAGTTAATCACTCGATCTCGCCAAGCCTCAAAGATTTCAGATCTATTTTCTCGATCGGGGTGATTCCGTTTTTCAGATTTGTGGATCTCTCTCAAGTCGTCTTCAACATACTCTGATTAAGCCAAAGTTCTTAAGGAAGAAGACTTTCAAGATCCAGATCTGAGAATATTACTGTTTGTATTTTATTTTCAAACCAAATCTCTTTGTAGGAGTTTCTCTCCGAGTTTTGTAGGAAGGCTTTATCTTCCGAGTTTTGTAGATCCGATTTGGATCGAGTTTGTAGGAACGTGGTTCCGAGGTGTAGGATTGTTTTCAATTCGAGATAGTGGAGTAGCCGAGTCTAGTGATTTGCTAGATCGGTGAGCAAAGTGGACGTACCCAAGATTGGGGAACCACTGTAAATCTCTTATCGTCTGTGATTGCTTGATGTGTGTTGTGTTATTTTTTTAATTCTGCTTTTGACACGCACTTCACCTATTCACCCTCCCTCTAGGTGATTTAGGCTAACAAATTAGTACCCTCAAGTTGTTGTGCACAACTGTTATGGATAAAGAACCAATTTTAAGACTATAATATGAAGTTCAAGAACATTCCAATGTTTTGCGACTCCTCCAGTGCAATTGCGATCGCCAAAAACTCAGTATCTCACAGCCGAACAAAGCACATAGAGCTAAGGTACCATTTTATCAGGGAGTATGTGGAGCATGGAGACATCAATCTCCAGTATGTTCAAACTGACAAGCAGGTTGCAGACATTTTCATGAAGCCACTGGACGAGGCCAAGTTCTCGTTCTTCAAAACAGAACTTGGCATGCACAATAAGGAAGAATGAAGAAAAAGATCTCGAGCAAAGTTCAAGATCGGGTTACACTTCAAAATTTAATAAAATTCTATCTCTGGACTTCACTTTTCAAGAAGATACTTATTACTCGAGTACTCAGATATCTACTCGAGAACCACAGTCGATTCCCGAGAAATGTTACTCGAGTACCTATTTGTTTCTCGAGAACTTAAGATTTGTTTCTTGAGAAAGAAGATCTCTACTCGATAACATTCTCTTCTTCTCGAGAACTTCAGTGCCTCCTCTCGAGAAATAACTTATGTCTCGAGAAATATGATGCCGATTTTCTTTCTCAAGTTCAAATTTTTGATATTGGCACACGGGCACTCCTACCGCCATATTTCAGGTATTTTAGTATTATTATTTCCTTAATCATCATGATTCAAGATTTATATAAATAGTTTAAGTCCGGAAAAAGGCCCAAATCCCGAATCTCAAAACTTTTCTCGACAACAAGAAACCATTCGTCTTCTCTGTCACCATCGTTCCCCTACTGTCATTTCAGTTTTTCTCTCAGAAGGCCGGATACTTTTTCATCTATCTTGATCGATGGCTCCTCCGTCGAAAGTTGGTATTGGTAGTGAGTTAGTTTCCACAGGGATTGCCAAACTCTCTAACAATTTCCGAAATGTTCTGTTGCTACTAGAAGCCGTCGGATTGTCTTTCGTTTTGGAACATCCGTGCAAGATACTACTTCCTGAAGTCAAGGAATTCTTCCAGAATGCCAGAATAAAGAGAAATGGGAGGATTCTCAAAAGCAAGGTTTGCGGACTCAAGATCAAGCTGACCGCCCCAATCGTCTCCAAGCTCCTTCGGCTGCCTATCATTGATGAGGAAGATGACCTAAATGTCGAAGATTATGATCGCGCCTATAGATTCTATTGTGTCTCCGTTGTTGTGTGTACTATTCACCGCCCTATTCTCACTGTAGAGAGTAAGTTACTTATGGACATTCTCGGAAAAATCCTTCTGTACCGCACCAGTTCGATCAGCTTCATCACAAATGATTTCTTTGACATGATGACTTTTGTATTCTGCAGGAAGAAATTTCAGTGGGGTATGATGGTTTTTGAAAAAATCAAAGACAGTATCAAGTCACCCAACTTTGGCAGAATAGTATCTCTTCTCCTTCATGAGCTCCAGCCAGACACTTTTGATCTTTCTAAAGGTATTTCTTTGCATCATATGAAGAAAGCCTCCATTTCTTCCATTCAAAGATGGGAACTAAAGATTAAGAATCTCGAATAAGCTACCAAATCCCATGATCTCCAAGTGGATGAGGACATGACTCCATCTTCCCCTTTATATCAAGTAGCTGGCACATCAGGTGCAGTTGCTGAGGGGGAGCCTGCTCCTGCAATCCTAGAGATAAGTCAGTCTGCTCTTCCTTCAGATGTTTCTCTACCTGCTATTATATCTTCAGAAGTTTAAGCTCAAGCCGAAGAAATGCTTACGGATGACCAAGTAAATGATCAAGTTCTATCAACAGAAGATGACATCAACATAATGATAGAGGAACTCACCTCCAATGAACCTCTATCCCACTGTCTGAAGTACAACCATACCATTCATAACATCCTTCTAAACAAGAAACCTCTAACCCACAGTCCCCTGTTGAGGTTGTACAAGATGAAGAGACAGTTTCTATTTCTGATGATAAAGGAGTATCTCGTGAAGCAGCTGAAGCACCCCTCAGAAGCCTAGACTTCACCATCCCTACTATTATTGGTGAGGAAGGAGAGGTCGTGATTCATACCACCAGAGGCCAGAGCTCAGTTTTTATTGAAGAAATAGTTCCCTAGACAGCTCCAATCCTACCTCCTCCACCTCCTCCAGCTATAGCAAATACTGAAGATACCCTTCTGGGTAAAATTGAATCTATGCTGGCCCAACAAAGAGTTTATTTTGACAACTCTCTAAAAGTGGTCACAGACAAAATAACTGCTCTAGAGAAAGAGATGAGCAGAGGTTTTCATGAAATTTAGCACAATACTGATTCCCTCAAACACCTGTTCTAAATAAGTGGGAAAGCCTTAGACCACACAATTACTATCATTGGTCATGTCATGGACCAATCAGTTACTTTGGAAAACAATCAAATTCAGTTAGAAAAGAATGTTGAAGAGCACAATTTCAAGACATGTGAAGAAGTTGGCAAGTTTAAGGATGATTCCATCAGCACCCTATCTGTAGAAGTCAGAAAGGGGGAGAAATTAGTCAAGGAATATCTAGAGAAATCTGATAGTACTATGAAAACTCTTTGGGAAGGAAAGCTAGCAGAGATACATGATGATGTTCAAACCCTGATTGATGGTGTCAAATTTCATACCTACGATACAGCAGTTTGGATGTATAACAAAATATTTCCTAAATTTCAAGTTGATCCAAATGTTGTTCCTCATCATCTCAATCCTACTGCTCAGCATCCTTCTACCCAGCAGCCCTTATTCTCTCCCAAATCTGAACATTATGATGCTCCACCTCCTGAAACTTATGCTCAAGTCTGGAATACTGAACAAGCTGATGTGCCTCCTCAATTACCTCCTGATGTGCAAATTCCAAAAAGAAGAAAGTATGGTGATGGTGCTTCTGCAAGCAGATCCACACTTATGCCAGAACATGCTGTAAGAGAACATGCTGGAGTTTGGAGCCCCACTTCTAAGTTAATCATTTTGGATACTCTAAGATTAGTTTTGGATTTCAGAGAAAATAAGGATAACTACTACTCTCACTCTGAATGGGAACAGTATGAGAAGTCTAGACTCTGAGAAGGCTTCATAACAGGAAGTATAGTCATGAAGACCCCTCTACTCCTCCTAGGCCAGCCAAATATTTTCCAAAGTAATTTATGTATTTCAAGAGACAGGAAGAAATTCACTAGAGACAGAAAAAAAACAATAGACCAAGAAGTAATAAAAGAAGATCAGAAGTTTCTTTATGAGATTTTATGGAATTAGATTTTTCTTGGACAATATCTATAAATATAAATCTTTTAATTTTAATGATCTGATTTTTATATAACATAGCATTTCTCATTATTACTTTGTTTACTAGTTATTTTATTTGTTTATCTTAATGTAATTCATCTTAGTGTAGAGGGTTCTGACTTCTATAAATAGGGGGAGATTGTTGGGTATTATATCCACAATAACCTAGATTTGTATGAAGTCACCTTTGAACGAAGATGAATTAAGTTTGTATTTGATACTCTTTTCAAGTTGAGTGCTTGTAGTTATAATTGGCAAGTGTAGACCAATGTCAGTCAACAATGAGTCACCAAATACAGGACCATACAATGTAATCACTCATTGTGTGATCCATGGTGTTAACTCATGTGTAGCCTCTCTATTGGGACACACTTCTTTTTTAAAGTACTAAAGATATGCAAGAAACTATGGGTTGCTGATCTCCAAGAAGAAGAATTAAAAAATTCTGTTAAGAAATTTCTCTAAATAAAATTCTCGAGAAGTTCTAAGTCTAGTACTCGAGAAGTAAAGTTATTGTTCTCGAGAAGCAGAAGTATTTCTCGAGAAGCCCAAGAGTTATTCTTGAGAAAGCCATGTTCTTCTCGAGAAGTCTTAAGTATATCTCTGAATTCTTCTAAGTGTTGTTCTCGAGAAAGCAGAAGTTATTTCTCGAGAAGGCCAAAGTTTGTTCTTGAGAAAGCCAGGTTATTTCTCGAGAAGGCCAAGATTTGTCTCGAGAAAGCAGAAGTCATTACTCGAGAAGCCGAGGTTATTTCTCGAGAAGTCCAAATTGTTCTCGAGAAGTCCAGCAAGCTCTCGAGATGTCATTACCTATTTCTCGAGTAACAGAAATTATTTCTCAAGTAATAATCCTTTCTTTCTCGAGATGCCGGAACTCATTTTCAGTGTTTTCCTTAAGTACTTCCTTTCGAGAACCTTATACCTCTTCTCGAGAAACAGAAGTTGATCTCGAGAAGTCATTCCTTCACTCGAGAAATGAATTTCTTTCTTTGAAATTTTTCGTAAAGTACCGACGGAAGTAATTTCTTAATTGTCTACGTATTCTGTCATTAATGATTATGACCGTTAGGCAAGTCCTATAAAAGGTCTTATCATAATCGACTAATTCTAAGAAGAAAATTAAGTTTTCTGAATCGCATATTTTTCATTCTAAATCGGGAAGTGATGTCGACTACTCATTGTCTTCTTCGCCACTAACCTTCTCCGATCTAAGAGATTCAGAACAAGAAGGTTTCAACAGATCAAGACTTTCAACATCGACAGATCTATTCCTTGATCGTGTTGATCCTAAGTTTTCAGATCTAGAGATTTCGCATTTTCTTCTTCGATCCATTTTTGATAGAGCTTCAAAAGAAGGAAGAAGGGTTGAAGATTCAGATCTGAAATATTTCTGTTTTTATTTTTCTGTAAAACATTTATTCTTGTAGGAAAAATTTTCTCCAAGTTGTAGGAGCTTTGTTCTCGGAGATTTTTGTAGGAGTGTTTTGACTCTGAGTTGTAGGGGCATTGCTCCGAGTTATAGGATTATTTTCTAATCCGAGCTAATAGTGAAGTAGCCAAGTCTAGCATGGTGCTAGATCGGTGAGGTGGAGAGTGCACGTACCCAAGGTTGGGGAACCACTATAAATCTTGTATTTTATGTGGCTTGCTTATTTATTTTCTGCGCTCCTTCGTTTCAAGTTTTATTTCGAAAAAAGACGCAGACCTCACCTATTCACACCCCCTACTCTATGTGATTTAGTTAGACAACTAAAAATATCAATTTCTGTGGGAAGGTCGGGATCGATCTTAGATTCACATCGGTCCACTATTCCAGGAGCAACGGGCAGGTATAGGCAGTGAACAAAATCATCATCAACCTCCTCAAGAAAAAGGTGGAGAATTTGAAGGATAGCTGGGTCGAGCAGCTTCCCTCAGTTCTTTGGGCCCTTAGAACCACTCCCAACACGGGCATGGGGGAGACCCCCTTCAAGCTCTCCCATGGGTGTGAGTTCGTGCTTCCAATAGAGTTAGAGGTTCGGATGCCTCGGGTGGTCGAGGCAGAGGCAGGAAGGGAAGAATGGCAAGCTAAAAATGAGGAGGAGCTATAGCTCTCCATTGATATGGTGGAAGAGTTACGTGATATCTCCTCCATCTAATAGGAAGAGGTAAAGCGAATAATGGCTAAGTACTTTGACAAACATGTCAGGGTCAAGCAGTTCGCGGAAGGAAACTTGGTCCTGAAGAAGGTGGATGCAGCAGGTAGATCAGGGCAGTGGGGAAGCTCAACCCTAAATGGGAGGGCTCATATATTGTCCAGGAAGCTCTAAGGTTAGGGGGGTACTGTCTCCAAAATTGAAGGGCGAGACCCTGAGTCACATGAAGTCATATGAACAATTACTAAAGAGTAGAACTGAAACAGAAGCCAAGGAGAATAGCTTAACTTCTGGAGAAAAATTAGTTTCCTTCAAAGTTATTGAGGATGAGTCATCTGTTTCATAGAATGAGATGTTTAATCTTCTAGCATGAAGATTTAGAAAACAGATAAAATAAAAAGCTCTAAGAGAAGAGACAGATATCAAGGCAAACCAAGGTTTGATAAGACTCATAATAAGGAAATAATTAATTTCACATGTAGAAAACCTGGACATATATCAACAGAATGTCTAGATCAGCAAAAGTAAAAAAAATAAAGTAACAAGGATCAAAAGAAGAAATACCTGAAAAGAAAAGATAAGAAAATGGGAAAAGGTTTTATTGTTGAAACCTGAAGTGACACGAGTTCTGAATCTAGCTCTTCATCAGAAGAAGAAACTATAACTAAAGAAGCGTGTTTGATAGCTCTAGAGACAGAATCTGATCATGATACAAATGAGGTACCTGATTGTTTTTATGATATTGATTTTACTTCAGATGATTTTAATATATGTTTTAGAGAATTTTATATAGATCAGATAGAATTGGAAAAGGAAATTAAATTATTAAGGTAGAGATTAAAATTATATGACGATTGTCGTGATGATAATGAACAAATAGAATAGGATAAGATTTTAAAAATTGAAATAGATAACCTGAAGGAATAAGAAAGTAAGTTAACTAAAGAAAACTCTCTATAGAAAGAAGAATTATCAAAGGCAAAAGTCTTTGAAGACTCCTTGAATGGAAGGAGTTATTAACTTAAGAATATTACTGAAAATCTTAAGAAAATGTTTGATCATTTGGGATTAGGAGCAAACCCTCACCGGATAGTAGCAATAAATAGAAAACCTGCTTGGAAAAATCATGTGGCAATTGTTAAATCAAAGGAAGTACCATTCAAAATAATTCATTATGGATATCCAGAAAGAACAAAGCTTCAATAATGATAAGAGTAATTTCAAAGGAAAAAGTATTATAGATTGATAATCAATGTTAAACCAGAAGCAAAAAATCAGTAGTTTCAATTAGTCAGGAACATGCGTCGACTTCATATCAAAATAACTCTTGTGAAATGTCAAATTCAAATCAATGCATTCCAAATATTGCATTGACTTTAACTCGACGCATATCCCTAGAAAGAAATTTTTCTTATCAAATAACTTTGTAAAGGATTTTTGTCAAGATTGCTTTATTAAAGATCATAAAACTGGAAGTTGTTGGTTTAATAGACCAACACTCTTTTATCCTAAGGGGTATTATGAAAGGTCTTCATATACTTTCATTACACCTTATAATGGAAATAGAAGTAATGGGTCCAAAGTAACCTGGATCCTAACTAATGTTTAAACTCATGTGTAGAGAAAAGGCTGTCATTCCACAAATTAGCAGTGGTATTTGGACAGTGGATGCTCTAGACATATGACTGGACAAAGAGAAATGCTGATAAATTTCAAGGCCAAAAATGGTCCCAAGGTAGTGTTTGGTGATTTTAATTATAGTCAAACTAAAGGTTATGGTATGATCAAAATTGGGGATATCACATTTGCCAAAGTAGCTTATGTTGAAGGACTTCAACATAATCTAATTAGCATTAGTAAATTATGTGGTGAATACAAAGTTGTGTTCTCTAATAACCTTTGCCAAATAATAAATTCAAGAACAGATAATATTATGTTAACTGGTTTTTAAAAAGGCAATATATATGTTGTTGATTTTGATTCTTCTAATAATGAATTATGCTTATTCAATACTGAAGTACACAAGAATGAACTATAACATAGACGACTTTGTCATTTAAACCACAAGACCATACCAAAGCTTTTAAATGATGAGTTAGTAAGAGGCTTACCAAAAGGTAAGTATAAAAAGTTAATCCATGTAGATCTTATCAGCAAGGTAAATAGGTAAAATCTTCATTCAAACCAATTAGTAAGAATGATTCTTCAAGAATTTTATACCTACTACATATGAATTTATTTGTTCTTCTTACCACTCAAAGTTTAGGAGGTAAGTCTTTCACTTTTGTTATTGTGGATGACTTCTTAAGTTTCAGTTGGATGTTTTTCTTAAAAGCAAAGTCTGGAACCTTCACAACTCTCAAAAGATTCATTAAATAGATTAAATATGAATTTGATACTAAAGTGTCTTTGATCAGAAGTGATCATGGAACAAAGTTTGAAAATCAGTTGATTTGTAGATTTTGTGAAGATGAGGGGATAAGGCAAAAATTTTCAACTCCTAGAACTCCTCAACAAAATGGAGTTAATGAAAAGAAATATAGAGTACTCGTTGAAGCTGGAAGAACATTATTAGTAGAGTCCAACTTGACTAGGTCCATTTAGGCTGAAGCAGTAATACTGCTAATTATGTTCTTAATAGAAGTCTTATTCATAAGACCAAACTAAAGACTCCTTATGAGCTTTTGAAAGGTAAGTCACCTATAGTTTCTTATTTCAGAATATTTTGCTGTGTTTGTTACATTCTTAATAATGGTAAAAGTTATCTAGTCAAATTTGATAAGAAAGCTTATGTTAGAATATTTTTGGGATATTCCTTATCAAGCAAAGCTTATAAGTGTTACAATAAAAGGACTCTTAAAATTGAAGAATCCATGCATGTGTATTTCATGAAACTCATGCTTGTTCCAAGGGGGAGGAAACTTCGACCAAATACTTATTGCAGGAATAGATTGATATATTAAAGTCTTAAAGGGTTGAAAGTATTGGAAAATATAGAAAACTCATCAGAAAACCATAATCATCAAAAAAGAAAATGATACAGAGGGTTTTGATGATGAAGTACCTATAGAAGGACCTGTTAATTCAACAATTACTGAATAGGCTAATGATCATGAAGTTGAATTACCTTATGACGATAGAATAAAAGAATAAGTTGATCATGTTCTAATTGCTCAAACAAGAATTGATCTAGATAGATTAATTCTGAGGGATCATCCTCCATCACAAGTTATTGGAAATGTGAATCAAGAGGGTAAAAACTAGAAAACAACTATGTACTGGAGTGATGTTGCAGTGCTTCATATCACAGTTTGAATCTAAGAAGTTTGAAGAAGTTAATACTGTTCCACACTGGATTATGGCTATGCAAGAAGAGCTTGCACAGTTTGAAAGAAATAAAGTTTGGGAACTAGTAGAGAGACCAAAGAATTACTCAATTATTGGAACCAAATGGTAATCAGGAATAAAATGCATACGATGGAGTGACGGTGAGAAACAAAGCAATACTGGTTGCTTAGGGAAATAAGCAAGAGGAAGAAATTGACTACAATAAGACATTTGCACCAGTAGTAAGGCTAGAAGCAATCAGAATATTCCTAGCCTGTGCAGCATATAAAAGAATTGAAATATACCAGATGAATGTTAAAAGTGTCTTTCTTAATGGATTTCTACAATAAGAGGTTTATGTAAAATGACCTCCAAGTTTTGTCAATCCAACTTATCCTTCTCATGTTTATAAATTGAACAAAGCACTTTATGGTCTAAAGCAAGATCCAAAAGCCTGGTGTGAGACCTTATACACATTTCTCTTAGATCACTCTTTCACAAAAGAAAAGATATGTAAAACACTTTTCACTAAAACACGTATGGAAAAGCTGCTTGTTGTCCATATTTATGTGGATGATATTATATTTAGCTCAACAGATTCTGCATTATGCGAAAGGTTTGCTGACTTAATGCAATCAAGATTTGAAATGAGCAGCATGGGAGAGTTATCATTTTTCCTTGACTTACAAGTAAAGCAAAGTAATGAAGGGAACTTCATTTCTCAAACTAAATATACCAAGAAATTGATTGAGAAATTTGGCATGTAAAATTCATCCATAATAAAAACTCTCATGGCTACTAATGTTGTCTTAGATAAAGATTTTTCTGGTAAGTCTGTAGATCAGAAAACATATAGAGCAATTATTGGCTCTCTTCTTTATCCCAAAGCTAGCAGAGCTGATATAATGTTTGTCATGGGTGTCTGTGTAAGGTTTTAGGTTAATCCTAAAGAGTCACATCTTAGTTTTGTAAAAAAAAATTTAAGATATCTTAAGGGTACACCTGAGATGGGATTATTGTATCCTGCAGAATCAAAATGTATTCTAATGCTGATTATGCAGGATGTAGATTGGATAGAAAAGTACCTCTGAAACTTGTCAATTGTTAGGTGCTAGACTGATTTCGTGATTCAGTAAGAAGCAGACATTAATCTCCACTTCAACAACAGAAGCTGAATATATTGCAGCCGGAAGCTATTGTTCACTGATTTTGTGAATGCAAAATCAGTTACTTGATTATAACTTGAATTTCACCAATTTCATGATATTTTGTGATAGTTCAAGTGCTATTTCAATTGCATCAAATCCTATCTTTCATAGCAGAACAAAGCACATAGATATTAGGAACTACTTTCTCAGAGACAATGTTGAAAAGGAAAAATTTCCCTGAAATATGTGACTTCTGAAAATCAAAGGGCAGATATTTTTCACAAAGCCTCTTGATGAAACCAAGCACAACTACTTTATCAATGCTTTGGGTATGCTTGATAAAGCTTAGTAATTATAAATCTCTCAATTTTAATTATAAATATTGCTGGGAAAACCTGCAAAAGACTTAAAATTTAAGTCAGTATTCGACATAACATGGAATAGAAGTCGATGAAACGTCAAATTCTATTAACACAATGTCTAGAGATGGTGCTTATGAAGAGTTTTGTATAAATTCAACATAATGTTGATACCATTCAGCGCATGTGTCGATTCTGATATTTTCGTATATGTTAAAAAGAAATTGACGTTACGTCGACTACAGTAACATTTATTCCCTAATTTCTTGATGTATCGTCTATTTAGACTCATATTTTTTCTCCAAACTCTACCTCTTCCCCGCTCAGTTTTCCTTCTACACTTTCTCTCTATTCTTCCTTGTTATCCTTGCAGGTTCTCAAATAGCAACAAAGATGAACTCTGGTTACAGTGTTGACCTAGACTCATTCACTATTATAGCAGATTCACTTAAAGGAGTATTGCAATTATTTACAAATGCCGGTTTAAACAAGCTAATTACAATAAGATGTTTATTATATTCTATGGAATTAATTGAGTTCGTTAGTTCGGTTACAATTGATGAAGATGACACAATGATCGGGCAAATAAATGAATCAGAGGTCTGTATATCTATGGAACTTATCTAAACAACATTTGATTTGCCTTCGGGAGAAGGAGAAGCGGAACTAACTGATGAAGAAATTAAGGAAGCTCTTGTGAAGATGAATTTCTCTAAAGATAAACCAATTCATTTGAAAAAGAAAGTCTTTTCAGAAGAATATGAGTTTCTTGTTGATATAGTGGGAAAGGTGTTGATGTGCAAAATATCAGCACATGATGTTGTTCCCAAAGCCCAACTACATATAATGGGAGTTCTGGTTTTGGCAAAGAAGATTAATTAGAGTAAGTGTATTCTGAACTTTATAGTCATTAATACAGTCATAAGGATAATGTATATATAACCTTTATGAGTCAGATACTAAAACAACACTATCATACTTAATGCAAATCAAAAGGAGTACACATACCTCCTGGAAAAATGTAACGCCCCGATTTTTTTTTGCGATTATTTAATTTTTGCTTGGCGTTACGTCGACGCATTTTCTTGGCTTGTGCCATCTATGGAGTGTGGTCTTAACTCCTCAGAACTGAGTGGCCTATTTGTAGCCTATTGACAAGATCTCCCTAGCAAGCCGAGTCATTTTGGGTGACCCGGTGTGGCCTCTCAGGGGATGCTTATGTTTTGGATTTGGGTGGGTATAACTCAAGTTCTGTTCGTTGAAAGTTAATTTCGGCTTCACCGTTGTGTTCGTAGCATGGATATTTAGCTATGGTGCGAATTTCGTCGAATTTCGAGGATGTTCGGTTCTCGTGTCGTTTTGTATTTTATGTAAAATAACATCATTTAATACGTATATTATGATTCAATTAGAAAAGGTGGCAGCATGGTTGGCGGTTTTGCTAGACTTGAAAGGGTGGTTGTGGTTTAAGAGACTTTTTAGGTGGCAGTTAAGGCTGAATAGGCGTGTTTATGTATATATAGTCTTAAGTTAAAAAAAGAGACTATTCATCGCCTCCTTCCGTGAAAGAAAACTGCTGTCCTGTTCGTGAGCGAAAGAAAACAGACGGGCAGCTGTGCCTTCCACCACCGATTCCCGGAGTTCTAGCGGTCGGATTTTCGTTCCGAGGGTAGATCTGGACTGCTCTCCCCTAGATCTCCATTTCGACGGTAAGCTTTCTCCATTTCGTGCCCTTCTATAGTGATATAGAATTTCATTTGACCCCTCTCCCTCTTCGAAAAATGTCCAGTCAAGCTCGGTTAGGTGTTTGCTGCCAGATCCATGGGGAAGCAGAAAAGTCAGTCGAGACCTTTCTGGAAATCGAGGCAAGTAGTGCTCCTATCCCTTGCCAAGTAGAAATTTCTTGCTGTTATCTTTGTTTTCTGCCATTAATGCTTCCAGGTTCTTGTTAAAACCCGATTTAGCCATGACAAATGTTGCTTAAGCACACTAATTATACTCTTGTCCATATTTTTTTTCCTTTCAGAAGTTCTTTCTTTTTGCATCTTAATTTGAGATCGTTCTAATCCCTGCTCTTAGAACTAGGGTTTGCTGTTAAACTTGTAGGATTACGTAGTTTCAGCGGCTGCTAAGTCTACTACCAGGTTACCGATGAAAATATAAGCCGAGTTTTGCTTGATTAGGCTCGGGATGAATAGATTCGGCCTGAGAGTAGAGGTAGCAGCAGCAGGAAATTTTCCTCCTCTCCTAAGTCTTGTCTAATGAAGAGATTCTGGGCTAATGGTAGTGGTCTGATGTGATAGGATGAGTGTGAGAGTTAATTTTCAAGTTACTGTATTTTAGCGATGGAGGATTCGGGGCTTGGCGTTGAGTGTGGTGCACACACTCAACGTCGGGTCTTCTTGGACTTGGCATTGAGTGTGGTGCACACACTCAATGCCGCGTCTGCTGGGACTTGGCGTTGAGTGTGGTGCACACACTCAACGCCATTGCCCCTTGATCTGTTCTTTTGCGACTAAGTAGTGTGGCGTTGAGCGAGAAAATTCTTCTAAGTCAAAATCGACGGGAATCACTAAGTGATTCTCGCCGACTTCGACGAGAATCGTTAGTGATTCCCGCCGATGCGGCGAGAATCAATCTGCATTCCCGCCGACCTCTTCCGGATGGCGTTGAGTGAGTGGGCCTCACTCAACGCCATGGCGATTTAGGCGCTGAGTGAGGCGGGCTCACTCAATGTCGTAGCCCTTTCCTGCGGGTAAGTACTTTGGAGTTGAGTGAGTTGACCTCACTCAACGCCAAAGCTGTTCTATCGTTGAGAATGGTGAACGCACTCAACGCCGCAGTTTATTTTCGCGGCTAAGTACTTTGGCATTGAGTGAGTCGACCTCACTCAATGCCAAAGCTTTTTTGGCGTTGAGAGAGGTGGACTCACTCAACACCACAGTTGGGTTCTGCGGCTAAGTGCTAAGGCGTTGAGTGAGTGGACCTCACTCAACGTCGTAGCTGTTTTGGCGTTGAGTGAGGTTAGCTCACTCAACGCCACAGCCTGCTTTACTGAAGGCGTTGAGGGAGTGGACCTCACTCAACGCCATAGCTGTTTTGGCGTTGAGTGAGGTTAGCTCACTCAACGCCACAACCATTGTTGCAGAAGGCGTTGAGTGAGTGAACCTCACTCAACGCCATTGCTATTTTGGTGTTGAGTGAGGCTAGCTCCCTCAACGCCACCGTTTGTTTAGGCGTTGAGTGAGTGGGGCTCACTCAACGCCATGCCGTGTTGAGTCTTCTCAACGCTTTTCCCTTACCTTGATTTTCTCCCCCGAGTGAATTCCTTGATTTTGAGGTTACTTGTCGGCTATTTTCCTTTTTTCCCGAAAAGGCCGAATCGTGGGTCGTTGTTAGTAGTGGTGGTTTAGAGCTCTTAATGGAGGATGTGTTGTGTAATTTAGCCAAGTCCACCCTTTTTTCTTTTATCTTGCTCCAGGTACGGGCTGGGCAAGGGGGTGGGAGGTCCCTAGTGCTTTCACATGTAGACCCCTGAGCTTTGTTTCTTGGAAATGGTGGTTGGGGTGCCGAGTTTGCCTCCAACCCGGATCCGCGTTGTTTTTGCTACTACCATCTCTCACAGCTTAGGGTGTTAGACGTTTCTTTCTTTGTATATTTGCAACATTTGGGCTCATGGTATCCTGGTAAACTCTGCAGGATTTTTTTTTTTGGGCAGGGTTGTTGTTGTTTCCTCGCACTTAGTGCTTTCCCTTCTTGTCTTGCCTTGAACAGTGGTGCTTGTTTTCGGTTTACTTACTCTTTTTGCTTACCTTATAACCTAACATTTCTGTACAGCTTACTTGTTTAGCTTGCTGAGGTATTCTTTTCTTCTTTGAATGCCTCAGGTTCTGGTTAGTAGCCAATTAGGCGGCTAGTTGTGCGGTGCTGTTGCTGGTGATCTCTCGTACTACGGAGATCAGTTCTTTGGTCTTGTGAGGTAGTTTTGTACTTCTTTCTTACAGACATACATACTTGTCAGTGGGTTTGTGTCAGTTTGTTGGCGCCCATTGGTAGTTTTACCCTTATACTAGATGTGTTACTTTTTGCTGCTACCTTTCTTGAGTTAGTCTACTTGCTCTTTGGATGATTTATGTTAGGTTGCTAGTTACTTTTAAACCTAAAAACACTATTATAAGTATACCTCATAATCAACATGTTTTATAAAACTCATCACTATTTTCCAAATAACGTAAAAAGATAATTTTCCTATATATATAATATAAATAAAAAGTAGGGTCCTGCATAGTATAAGTTATCCTCTGGGGACACTTATGCACTCTTTTAGGATGTCGAACCTGAATAAAGTATTTTCCGCAGCGTATAAGTATAACTTTTAAATTGTGGACTAGGTGATCCACCGAGCCGAGGGATACGGCCTTTAAAAATATAACTGATTTTTTAATCATATAACTTATGAATTTTCATAAAGTATAGTTGATAGTGGTTTGCCTGAGCGTCGGCAGTTATCTCTTGCTCGACGTTGCATCATGACGCGTGTTTTCTCCTACTCTGATAATCCGTTTCTTCGGAGAAAATGCGGGTTGTGACAGTTGGTATCAGAGCAGGTTGCTTGACAAGTTAGTCGGGCAACCGTCCCTTTTGATTGTATTAGCAGTTTAGCATCATGTCATTCACACACCGATATGTTATCAGCACGTCTTGGCTAAAGCACGAACACTACACTAATAGCATAACATGAAGTATACGGGGCATATTATGTAGTATGGGATGCATAATATATGTTCGTATATGGATCCACCATAGAGGCAACATGTGAGGGTTATGTAGTATGGGATGCATAACCTCACCACATGGCTGTGACAAGCTCATTCTCTTTTTCGTTTCATGAGGATGTTATGTAGTATGGGATGCATAACATTATCATGTGTACGCTGCTCATAACATGCATTAGGGACTTTTTAGAATGCATAGCATAACATTGCATAAGCACAATGTGCCAAGCTAAAGACTGGCAGGATGACATATGTACACACATAAGTTTTCGAGTCAAAAATAATATAAAGTCATGTATTCCCGATCTAGGCACAAGAGTTAGTATGGTGGTGGCTAACCATCCTAGGTTAAGGCATAACATCAATTCTTGTAAAAATAAACTCCCAGAGCAAGTTTAGCAGCTTTAAGTTCATATTTATGTATGTATTATCTGTACTTGTAGTTAGTTGCAGCTGTTGTACTAGGATCTGACTATTGTTGTTATGATTTTAGGATGGCGAGACGCCCTTCGACTAGATCGACCCCCCTATCTGAGGGTGAGTCATCGAGAGAGCAGAATGATGCGGTGATCGAGAGCATGCGACAGAGTAGCGATTCCTTGAGCAGGCAGATGGTGGAGGTGCGAGCCTAGATCCAGTCTTTGGTGGCAGTTGTGGAAGGACATACTCAAGGAGTGCAAGGCCCTGCAGGGGGGTTAGTTGTTCCTCCTCCTCCTACACCCCTGAGACCTCAAGTGGTGGTGCCAGCGGAGATGGCATTTATCTCACAGTTTCAGAGACTTAGCCCCCCTACTTATGATGGGAAGGCAGATTTCATGGTCATAGACGATTGGCTGATCTCCATGGAGGAGATGTTCTCGTACTACGGTATTTCAGATGATCAGAGAGTGATGATAGCCGCCTATCAGCTCAAGGGTTTGGCTAAGAGTTGGTGGCTTAGAGAAAAGGAGAGCTTGGTAGCTTGTTGCTCTTGGGAAGTGTTCAAGGAAATGCTACTGAGGAAGTTCTTGCCTTCGGTCGAGCGTGACCGTCTTATGAACGACTTCCTCCACCTGAAGCAAAGGCAACTCATGGTTGGTGAGTATGAGGTAGAGTTCAGCAAGTTGAGCCGGTTTTCTCCTGGGTTGGTAAGTGTTGAGGCTGATCGATTCAAGCGATTCCTTGGTGGCTTGAGGAGCGAGGTGCAGCAGTTGACCAGTGCTTATAGATCAGAGACTTATGCAGGGGTAGTGGAGGCTGCTCTGAAGGTGGAGGCTATCGAGACCGCAAAGAGCAGAGGCCAGCAAATAAGGAAGGACAAGCGGAAGTCTGTTGAGGAGAAGAAACCCCAGGTACCCGGTGCTGCTTCGGGAAAGAAGAGCAAGGTTGTGTGTAGCTTCTATGGTCGGTCAGACCACCCTGTCGAGAGGTGTTTCAAGAAGGCAACAGCTCAGAAGAATGAGCAGGTTCATGTTATTCAGGGTGCTTTTAGGAGGGATGTTTCCTGTTCTGTTTGCAAGCGACCCGGGCATGATGCTGCCCAGTGCTGGTCCAAGGATAAAGTCTGTTATCAGTGCGGGAAGAAGGGTCACATCAATTCTAGGTGTCCTCGGGTCCAGCCTGCTATTCATGCAGTTCCACTTCAGGCACTACCTCCGCCTCAGCGTGTGGACAAGGGTAAAGGAAAGCTGAACGTGATCTCTTCCGAGGAGGCTCAAGCTTCGACTCAGGTCATCTCAGGTTAGTTGTTTCTTTTTCCAGCTTGAAAGTTTTATTTGTTAGAATGGTTACAGTTGGGTTTTGGTAGATCCTTAGTTGTATATACTCCTATAGGGAAATTTAAGGTGAAGAACCGCTGGGCAGGCATTCTGTTTTACTCCGGCGCTACCCACTCATTTGTGGCTAGAGCCTTTGTGGAGCGACATCGGTTAACTCTAGGTCGAGTTCGTGATACCTTCCGCGTCAAGTTCCCTTCTGGTGAATCTGTGTTACTAGATTTGGGCATTCTAGATTGCCCTATTTTGTTAGGGGATTTTCTTGTGAAGGCAGACTTGAAGATGATTGATCTGGAGGACTTCGATGTTATTCTGGGCATGCACTGGCTGTCTAAGTATGATGCGGTTATTCAGTGCAAAGGGAAGCGCTTGGACTTCATCAAGGACAATGGTCAGTCGGGAAGCATGTATGCTGATCCGTGCCAAGATTCTCCTGTCTTTTTGCGGTATGTGCTCAGAAGTTGTTTCTTTCTAGTTGTTTTGCTTGTTTAGTCTCGGTGGTTGGGACCGCTGTTAGTATACCGCGCTTAGAAGAGATTCCCGTTGTTCGTGGTTTCGCTGATGTTTTTCCTGATGACCTTCCTGGTCTTCCTCCTGATCGGGATGTTGAATTTGTGATTGATTTGGAACCGGGTACGCATCCTATTGCTAAGGCGCCGTACCGGATGGCCCCTCGTGAGCTAGAGGAGTTGCGAGTCCAATTAGATGAGTTGTTGGCAAAAGGGTTTATCAGGCAAAGTTCGTCGCCTTGGGGTGCTCCTATTTTGTTTGTAAAGAAGAAGGATGGGTCGATGCGGCTTTGCATCGACTACAGGGAGTTGAGCAAAGTCACTATTAAGAACAGGTACCCTCTACCGAGGATCGATGACTTATTTGATCAATTGCGTGGTAGCACGGTGTTCTCCAAGATCGATCTTCGTTCTGGCTATCATCAGCACAGGATCCGTGAGGCAGATATTCCACGGACTGCGTTTAGATCGAGGCATGGTAATTTTGAGTTCTTGGTGATGTCGTTTGGATTGACCAACGCACCATCAGCTTTCATGGATATGATGAACCGGGTGTTCAAGGATTTCCTAGACAAGTTTGTTGTGGTTTTCATCGATGACGTGTTGGTCTATTCCCGCAACGCTGAGGAGCATGAGCAGCATCTGCGCTTGGTTCTATCTGAGTTGAGGAATCACAAGTTATTCGCCAAGTTGAGAAAGTGA